>OX485809.1:10513829-11113829 GCA_950295325.1 Polytrichum commune
AACCCAGTTTTGAATGGAAGGCCTCTTCTTGGCTCTCAGCAGGGTATTGCGTCTGGACAGCGGAATCTGCAGATGCCTGTCCCGGTAGCTATGCGAAACATGGGGAGCTCTCAAATGAGGCCAAGTGTACCTCCGCCTGTTACTGGAGGTTTATCGAGTTCGACAACGGGGGGTGTCCTCCAAGGGATGCCATCAAACGGTTCATTCCAAGGAGTTCCTACAGCTGGGCCAAATCATTCTGCACCCATGTCCAGTCCAATGCCCTTGAATGGTGGGCAGGTACGTGTGCTGCCTTACCTTGTATTCAGGAGAGTTTGTTAGATTATTGGATTTTCCAAGTTTGTGGTGGCCTAGTGTTACTGGAAGTAATTTTCTGAGCAGGGGTTCAATGTACCATTAATTTCAGTAGCCCTCAAAACTTGTAGAGAAAAGGTGGGAAGGTATGTGAAGATAGTGATCTGTTCAGCAACTTACCTTTGCAGTCATATGAGCGTCTGTTTAATGCTTTGGAGTTTGCAAAGTTTGTGGTGGGTCTAGTGTTATTTGAGGTATTATTTTGAGCAGTGGTTGAATGTATGGCAATCTCCAGTAGACCTCAAACTTATATAGAGAAAAATGTGCATGTTCTGCAGCTGCGGCCACCACATGGAGGGCATGTACCATCATTATCCCAAAAACCTGTCACTTCAGCTGCTAATGGGAGCTCCTCTTCTGGAAGCACAATTCCATCTACAGCTGGTCAGGCTCCTCTTCCCTCTGTCGAGACAACTCCAGCAGCTTCCTCATAGACCACATTGAAGACTTCTGTCCTTTCCCTACACGCTGTTATGTGTAGCATAATTCAGTCTACACACAGAAACAGCATGGGGAGTAGTCATTAGCCCTTCAGCCTTCTTGATAGAAAGGTTTATACCTCACAGATCTAGCACTCTGTACGGGTGGGCTCTTGGCTGTGTTGCTTCTTGGATATGGATTGATTTGGATACATTCACTTCATCTCTGCTCATTTACTGAGGTCACTCTGTACATTTTCTCCTACTCAGGAGGCCTCTTTGTGCACTATTTGTGAAGTGCAGGGCAGCTTTCTGTGTTCCACCTCCTGTAACAAAAGTTATTTGCTTTACATCGAAGTCCTCCAACTCTGTTATCCATTTGCTGCACCTCAATAGCTGTGGCGCAATTTTATGTTTGCACTGTACCACACTTGCCTCCAAATTCAGAAACATAAGACTGCCATACTCAGCTCCTCTGTCTCAAACTCTGGATTTGTGGAAGTGTTTTTGAGTTCTGTCTTAAGTATCAAATTTGAGATGTCCTGGACATGCACCTGCCAAAAAGCCCAGTAATAATTTCTGCACTGGCTGCATAGCATTGGTTCAGATGTGAAGGAGTGTTTGAATCAATGATCAAGATGATTTGCTTGTGATGCTAGTTGCACTGATTGTACTAATTACATACTTGTTCTGGACTACATAACTGGTTGGTGAGAGAAAGTGGGAAGGAAGTAGATGACGAGCTGCAATAGCAATGAGACATTCACCTACTTGAGCTGTGTATGTCAGGGCATATTAGGTACCTCATGACATTATGGAACAAAGTTATTGTGCAAAATCCTTCACATGAACTTGTGAAGCATTGTAGTTATTCTTCAATTTAACTAGACTTTTGGTCGGGAGTCGATTGCTTTGCATATGACACTTTCCATGTTCGATACATTTTTGGTACATGCTTGGAGTTGGAATGAAGTTGTGAGCAAAGAACATTCTATGTCGGTTCATTGGGTGCCAAACATGATTTAGCACCTCTTGCCATGACAAAATTGGCGTGTCTTTCGCTATCAACCTTGGTCACAAGTGTAGGAAGGATCATAAGGTTGAGTCATCTATGACCGATAAAATAGAAGAGTTTGCATATGTTTAGGAAGAATAATAGTGGGAATTTTTTTTTTCCTTGCAAAGAGAAACATATTCCAAGAAGAATACGAATTTTTTTTTTTTTTTTTTTTTTTTTTTTCTTCCAATGAAGATGGAAATTGCCACAAGTTTTGAAGCAGTGAAGTTTACTAGAACACATAGTCGAACTATAGGTGAACCCATAATTGCTCATCTAAATGCTAATTTAGATGCTAATAAAGGCTATGACAATTGTTAAAACTCTTATGAGGGTAATCAATCACAAGTTGCCATCACATGAACCTTAAACTTTGTTTGCTTAAAAAATATAGATCTCATCCATGTTGGCATTACATGTACCCTAATGAGCGGTTAAATGAACTTGGTTGACTATGGATGCCTTGACCTTTAAAGTGTAGGAGGGTTCAAGATAACGTGTAGGAAGCACATATCATGATTTTAGACACATGTGGGAAAAAGAAGGTTTCATGGTCAATGTTTTTTAATAGGTAAATCCACTTTTACATTAACAAAAAATTGGAAGGCCAAATTGGAGGTAACTTTGTGGAATCATCTAGCCAATGGATTTGAGCATTAGAAGCTTAAGCAAGTTAGCAAATGCAAATCATGACCAAAGAATTTGAAATCATTAAAATTGAAGTTGAGGAAGGCGTTGCTCCAAGCTCTAGCATCAAAGATTCTTTGCTTCTCAATATGGTGTTATAGGGGGAAGTCTTCCATCATTCATTGTTGTGTAAGTGGATGACATCACTAGCACATTCTACATGGGTCATTTGCCAATGAAAACCAAGTTCAGTGCCAATATTGACTGTGTCATGTCTCTAAAGTGGTTTACGCGATAAGATAAAATGCTACCAAACTAGCTTTTCATTATAGAATACCCACAATATACGTTGGTCAACACCTCACAATCACATGCTACCTCCGGATTTGCCCAAGTTGCCACCTCTTAATTTGCCTACCTTGCCCACAAAAATCAAAGCGTGTCATGAAGAATGATGCGTGTTGTTTGATTTTTGCGAAGGTGACGAAGCCAAATATCATCAAGATGGTGGCAAAATCAACATGTATTACTCACCCACCAAATTAAAGTGACTGTAATACTGGTTAGGAGCCAAGAACATGTGTATGATTATGGAAGCTAACCGAACTGGCGTCATCTACCTTATGCATTGACCAATACATTAAATCCATTAAATTTAATGTGAGGAGGACAATTTTTTTAAACTAATAGCATTAATTTTTGGAAAGAGATGCACTTTCCTTATCAAGCGGGGCTCCTCGTACATCCCAGACCAACAATTGACCCTAGTGTGGTCATGATAACATATTCCCTTCTAAGCGGGCAACACTGCTCCTAACCAAAGGTGATGAAAATTTGGAGGCGGGCAGGCCACGGGGCCCACCACTCAATTCAAAATCACCCCGCTAGCCCTAAAACTGTGTGAGAGACGTGGGCCCTAAACCCCTAACCCTAAATCCTAGCACCACCAATATACGAATACGTATACAGAAGCATACACACATAGGCATACGGCTATGGCGTCGCCCATCTCTTCCCGCCATCGCCCACACGATTCCGTTCTGCCTCCGAGACAACTCTCTCCACCTCCTTCATTTCCCTCGCTTTCTTTCTTTCGTTCTTTCTTTGCACCCGCACACCCCTCCTACAATCACACATGAATTTGATTCGTGCATCCGTCAACTGCCAAAACTCCAGTTCCGGTTCCGAAATGTGTGAGCCTAACGCTTGAATCCTGATTCATGTGTGCTCGTGTGGCGAATCCGGGGTTCTGAAGCCTGATTTTACCTACTAGTCGCCTATTGTAGCTTATTGTATTTAGACCTACTGCCTTTTTATGGTGAAGGTTGTGTTAGGGAGTTCGGGTTCTTGCGGTGAGCAAGTGTGTTGAAAATTTGCGCTATTAATTCTTGATCTCAAATTTGGTGGTGGAGATCTCCATCGAAATGTGTGAGCAATTGGTTCCGTTTCGGCCGTGACTTTTTGAAAATGGTTGCTGGAATTGAAGTGAAGTGAAGCGAAGTGACGCGCGGAAAAGGGGGAGATAAGAGGAGGTTACTAAGTGAAGGTAATAATAATGATGTGCCTACATGTTCACATCTAATTCTGGAGTACGCAAAAGGAATTGTGCGTCTCTGGAGCTGATTTAGTGTACAGGAGATGAGATCACCCACTGAGGGGCTTGGTTGCATTCACGACACTATCATAATAGTTGTGTCTCAAGTTCCAAGCTCCCAGGAGAGCTGTGAAAGAAAGGTGTCTTGTCTTGGAATAGGAATAATCATGGTGTTGTAGATTCAAGTAGATTCCTTGAAGGTGCATTGTTGTGCCTAGGGTGTTCTGGCATAGGGAATGGCGAACATAAAGTCCCACGCAACTCTATCATATGCTTCGTAAATTCAAGCTAAAGGAGAAGGAGAAGGAGAAGGGAATGTTGTTTAGACTCCTTAGCCCATCGAGAGACTCCTGAGTGAGAGGAATGTTATTTAATATATATGTCGTTGATACCTGCGATTTTTTTCTGTCAGTCAGTTGGTTGGGAGGAGATTACTAAGAGAAGGTAATAATAATGTGCCTTCATGTTCACATCCGATTTTGGAGTATATTAGTTTGGACAGCGAACAATAAGCAAAAGATTAGTGCGTGTCTTGAGCTAAGTTAGCGCACAGGAGATCAGATACTGAGGGGGCTTGCAATTATATATGACACTAGTATTTGTAGTTGTTCCGAGAGCTAAAGTTCCGAGCTCGCAGGAGAGCTCCGAAAGAAAGGTCTCTTGTCTTGGAACTTTGGTGTTGTACATTCACGTAGGCTCTTTGAAGGTGTAAAGTAAGCGGGTCTTAAATGGACACCTTTCTCTCTGCACCCACTTCTAGTAGGATATGTAAGAACACGCAATTAGTGTGAGATGATTAGCAGATCCAAATCGTGCCTATAGCCACTTCCCTCATAAGTTTCGGAGCTCGTTTGAATATACTATTTTTCTTCAAAGTGAAGATTCTGAGGTATTATTAAACGATCATAGGTCGAACCTAGAATAGGTAACAGGTTTTGAGCAGATAGTCCAATCTCTTTAAAACACATGATGTCTTTTTTGTATCTATTCTTAGATTCACACCCAACTATACAGCACTCAAATATAGGTGTCCGTTTAGGAGCAGACGCCGAATTAGGCACATCTATCTTATTGAAGTCTTGATTGTCTACGATGCTTTCTGTAAGTCAGTTGCCCCTTGTGCAAAGTTTTTCGGCTGCTCGTTGCTATCTTCCCTCCAAGTGTGGGGATGCCATCAGTACACTGTAATCAGGTGTCTATCAACACTCTCTTATGGTATCTCATGCGAGAAAGACAAACTGGAATGACTACATCATCTCTACAGAATTCAAGTAGGCAGAAGTACGAGTATAGAAGGAATAATATAGTTCATACCCCATGAAAGCAGGCGAATGTGGAGACAAGCACACATAGAAGATTTCGAATATGTAGAAGCTGGTTGTTGGAAACGTGTACATGTTCGAATTTTTTGGGGTGAAACGGCGGTCATGACTTTTGATGAAGTGGCTGTTGGAATCTCTTCAGTTGAAATGAAAGCGTAGGGCCTTTGCAGTTAGCTTTTGCCCTCTGGCTGCTTCTTTAACGAACAAGTGGTTGGTTTGATGTATGAATGCAAGACAAATTGTATTGAAGGGATTGCCAAAAACTCACTCGAACCACTCTCAATCTCAATGTGGGCCATCGCAAACACTCTTTGTTTTTTGCCTCTGAGACGCTTAGATGTGAAGCACTTCATCCATCAGCCAAGGCAGCCTACGTATGGCGTTTCATTTATGTCATTCGTTGTCAAGATTTACTTTACCTTTCACGTCTCATGGTTCATGGTTACTAGCGTTAGTTTTCCAATTCGATCACATTACGGTGTGTGTTTGTGTGCTAGATTCTAGTGCTAACCATTTGGAAATGTCCGAAGGCTGACTTTAATAGGTCTTTTGCTATCATGTTTGTTTCGAAGACTTGGGGTCATGGAGTTCCTATAGGTTGCAGTCAAGATTTTCACACCTTACATTGTTTTACTCCCGCAACTTGCAGGTGCGTTGGGTCTTATACAGGATAAACTCTAAGCGAGACCTCAAAGCCATGTCCACTCCATGCGAACCTCCAAACAATGTGGACATCAAAACCCCAGCTGTTGGAGCGGCCCCGGGAAGAGGGCCCATGAGAATGCCTAGAAGGCAGCGTTGGGTACCTAATGGGATATTGGCAAAAGTGGATGAAGTTGTTGTTCCAGTGAAACCTCCTGTACTGTACCAGGTAATTTCAGCTGATTTTGGGCACTATTATTTCTCTGTGGCTTGCAGTGACCTACGGCATTCATATTTGAGCAAGGTGGTGGTTATGGTCATTTCATTTGTTCTGTGGATGCCCTAATAACTCTGTGGTCATGTACGAACAGAAAAAAGTTAATGTGGAGGTGAAGGAGGAGTCTGAGGAGGAGAAAGAAGTTGTGCTACCAGATGGAATCCCACTGAATACAGTAGCCGGTGTAGAGCTTCCCGAGAATGCAGTTGGGCCTGCCTTGGAGTTTTTGGAATTTAGTTGTGCATTCTACAAGGTGAGTCTAAATTTGAATGTTAGTAGAGCTTTCTGATCTTCTCCGGGTGTCTTTCGTGCAGCTGCCTTTTCATTGGCTACCAATGTGTAGAGGGAATATGTTGAATTTTGCTTGTTAAGTTAAATGAGGTTTGATTATCCTGAACACCAAAGGCAGATGCTTCCTTGTCAAGTTTGAATTTATCTTGAGATGCATGTGTAGCATACTTAGGTATTTGCCATGTTTGCAGCCACTTGGAATGAAGAAAGGTGATGGAGAGAAGGCAGTGCAGGAGATTGGCAAGGGGAGCAATGTAAAGCGTGGAACTCAATGTCCAGTCGTGCAAGTCCATGTTCGTCTGCTGTCAGTTATACTGTATGAAACCGACGAGCCGTGAGTACCTTCCATACAATGGTCTCCAATTGCTTGCGTGACCAGTGTAGGATGTTGAATCAATTTTGAGAAATTTCTCTGCATGTGCTGCAGCAAATCCTGTTAGTGACTTTTCTGAGGTGGAAGGTTGTCTTACATCACATCATGTATTTTTAAATATGGCCTTTCTAAGAGGGTTTGGTTTGAATTTGCAACAATTTTCATCCCTAAGATTCAGTTTATTATCTGTTTGACCATCTCACAGGTGTAATGTGTCCTTTGGTGCGAAAAGCAAGAATTCGTGGCTTGAAGTCTTGAGGAAATATCTGAACAAGAAGGTAAACCCTCTCTTGAAGGGTGCAGATGGTGAAGAGATTGAACCAAAGGATGCAGATGCAGATGATGTAATGGATTCGAAATCTCCACCACTGTTGGTAGATTCAGTGGCATCCCCCTCTGTATCAACCTCGTATCCATTTCAAGAAAGCATTCATAAATTTATTTCAGCTCTTGATCTTGGAGCTGAAGGTTATGACGCTCTTGCTATTGAGGAAAAGCTGCTGATCCTGAATATACTTTCCAATGATGCGCTCAGCACTGCGTATGAGTCCACCCTCTCCCCTCCTGTTCTCTACATTCATTATCTGGATCTCTGCATTGCTAATGAATTGTGATTCTCTTGTCACTGTCCAATTTTCAAGTAGTTCTGCATTCAAAACTACTTAGCAAGTAAATAGTGTAGGTAATGGATTTTTGACTTCGACCAAGACTGTGTCAGCTTGTGGCAGCATCTTCTCCTTCAAGGATGGACCACTGACATAGAAAATGACATCAGTTACAAATATATAGGATAGATGATTATATTCTAGGTTTGATGTGGTCATATTATTGTTGTTTCATTTGCAAACTTTTGGGCAGTTTAGTTTACCATGAGAGTACAGTCAAGGAATTGTATTTGGAGCATTGGGTGAGGTTGGCTGAAGCTGCTGTTGAGTATGTGGCATCTTTCCAGTTTCTATCCATTTCTTTGTTTTCCAAAATGCTGATTTGATGTTCTGGCTGGGATATTTGCAGATTGGTAAGAGCACATATTGAGACTGTGATGCTGGAATATGAGGAAATGAGAAAGAAAAGGAGAGAGAAGTCAAAGGCTGCCAAGAAAAAGGTGCAGTTTGTTTTGAAGTCTGTTGGCTGAAGTTGTGCACTTTAGATCAGACTCTTGTGTTGGTGTCAATTCAGATGTTGTGATATATTTATCCTCCTGTTCCTATGTATACTCAATACTGGGGATCTGCATATTGGATTGCACAGGCAAAATTGGACTTAGAGAAACACAAGGAAAGTAAATTGGCATTGATGTTGGCGGCTGGAAAGAATCAGGGCCCGATGTCTGAGGATCAGCAAGCTGAGTACATCTCAAAGCTCAGAACTGAAGCCTCGAAAGCTTCAGCATCAGAGCTAACTGATGAAAAGGAAACTGATTCCAAAGGTAATGGAATCTTCATGATTAACTGGTTCTCTGGTGCTTAATATGCCCAAGACCTCTTGAGTAGGCCAGAATCAGGTTTTGTTATTGAGAGATGATTCTGAGTGGCAGCAATTGTGTATTGTGCATGTTTGGTCTGCACTGAGCTACACGTACAAGGACTATTAGATTTTGTTGATGAACATCAACAAATACTTCTGTGAAGGATTGCATTGCTGACAGTCACTAAACAATAATGTGTTCAGATGATCAAAGAAGCGATGCTGTCAGGACAGAGCCAATTGTTTGGGACAAGGGAGCACGGGCACTGTGGAGGCTGAAAGGAGGCAATGATCGGACTTCAATAGCTCTCCAAGGTTTGTTGTAAACATCTAGGAGCCATGTGTCTGCTAGTACAGGCATTCCATTGGCAAGCTACATACTTTTCTCACATGCATATGTGAATCATAAGTTGCATTGTAGTTTCTATTGTCAGATGCACATGTTGACAAAGTAGGTTATCATGCTATCTTGCAGGATTTGATTTATATTATATCGGCTTTATTTCAGCAATTTACAAAGTATTTTCTGGGTTTGTCAGATGTAACCAACATTGATGGAGTTTTCAAAGACAAATGGTCTGTCTACTTGGCACCGGATGAGAAGGTTGTAGATGCTTATCTTGCCCAAAAGAAAAATGGAACACATCGAAGGAAACCACGCAAGCAGTATCAGCTCAAAACAGCAGAAGACTCTCTTGTTGCACCAGATGATGCCTCAGCAGAACCCATGGATACGTCTGCAGACAAAGAGGATACTAAAGCATTGGCCTCTGATGGAGACATGAGAGTGTCCTCGTCATCTTCAGATGACAGTGGCTCCGATCAAGAGTCTGAGCCTGAGCCTGAGCCTGAGGCAATGGAATAAGCAGAATCAAACATCGCCATTCCGGACTTTGTGGTCGTCCTGGCACAACAGAGTAGTGCACTCCCTGATTTTGCCGACTACCAGAAATTGGTGAGCTGTAAAGTACTCAAGTTTTGGCTTCTATTGTGATTTTGACTATTTAGTCTTCCGGCAGATTAATTATGTGGGATGCATCTATCAACAAATGTTGGATTTGGCATCACTTTTATCGTGCAGTTGAGAGCAACTCACAGCTGCTTCCACTGCCTTTCTTCACTAGTGGAGAAAAAATGAACCAAAAGGTTGAAATCATGCCATCTGTACAAAATTCTTTTTTTATTTCTATTTCAGCTTCATACTTTTCAAAGACTAGTCCAATTTTTGCAAGGATTTTCAATTTGTGCAGGGGTTCTAAGATGTCCATCAAGGATTTGACTGAAGGCCTAATGTCTGCATTATGTATGTCAGTATGGATTTATTTATTTATTTGTATTGGTTTCATTGAAAGCCTTCATGGTTTACTTGTTCAGTGTTTGTTCAGTATGTATGTAGACATATATGACATACATGGGAATGTGGACTCTGTCACTATAGGGAATGAGCCTCTGTCACCATCTTGATGTACATTTATTCCCATAAGCATTTTGGCTTCCTGGACAATTTCATTTCATTTTAATTCTTTCATCCTACATGTTTGAGTAGGAATGAGGGTGCACAATATTTTTTACACCATTAACGAGGTCTACAGAAGCTTTGCAAATTCAGTAGAACAGAGTCACCCATAACCCATCACTTAAGAGATTCTGCGTCAAATCTGGAGATGTATAAGGTGGTGCAATTTTTTCCCATGTAGGAAGATACAAATCAGGAGGACTGTAATTTTATTCCTTAAATTGAAATTATTGTGAATTTGAGGTCAAAAGTTGGCCTGAACACATTACCAATGTCTAGAGTTTGCCATAACCGCTCATTTTGAGACGAATTCCTCCTCACTTTAGCACTCAACTAAGGGACATGTGCCATGTGCCATGGTATTATCAATTCCCTGGTGATATCATAACTGAAGTTGGAGACTTAGGGTGAGTTTCCATGTATGCTGCTTGTCCATTAGATTCTAGAAAATAATGGGTCGGAGATGTTCGCATGTACTTAACATTGCGACCACATTTTGGTGGTATGCTAGAATGTGGAGGGGCATGGACACATGCCTCTAGACTTCCATGCGTCCACTAAAGAATCTTTAACCTACAAGTGTTGTGGACATCGAAGGTTTTGAGAACCAATTTTAGGAGGAGGTTTTATCTTGGAGGAGGTTAGTAGGTGGGCCCAGATTTGAGAAGATGAGAGTAGCTAGTTGGCACATACAAACCCTACTCCACCAGATTTTCTCTACATTTGGGGGGGTTTGTCCTTAATCACCCTTAGTTTCCATGTAGGCCGCTTCCATGTAGGCCTCATGAAACGTGGAACCTTATTTTAACCACCCATGAAAATAAATGATTGAATCAATCCCAACTTAATTGAAGTTATGGCACCCAATAGATTTCCAAAGGGAACCTGATTGCGAATAGGTGGCTCTACTTTAGTCATTTCTCCAAGCAAGCTAGTGTTTAAAATTCATGAGAGGAATTGTAATTTGTAACATTGTTAGAGTAGAGGTGCCTATAACTAATCACTTCAGAGATTTTGCACTAGATTTGGAGAAGTATAAGGTGGTGCAAAATTTCCCATATAGAAAGATAAAAATTAGGAGGACCGCAATTTTTTTGGTAATTCTATTCCTTAAATTAAAATTACTATGAAATTTTTGAAGCCAAAAGTTGGCCCAAACATATTACCAATGTCTATGGTCTGTCATAACTACTCATTTTAATTATTCATTCCTCCTTACTTTAGTATTCAAAACCAACACATGTGTCATGGCACTATTGGTTCTGGCTTGATTGAAATTCAGTCCCGGCTTGATCAAAATTATGGTACCCTATAGATTGCCAATGGGGTCCTAATCAAGAATAATTACGATAGAAGCATATATCCATTATCTCTACATTGAAAGATAGTTACTAGAGTAGAGGCACCCATAACTGATCACTTAAAAGATTTGTGCCAAATCCGAAGAAGTATAAGGTGGTGCAAATTTTTCCCGTGTAGGAAGATAGAAATAAGGAGAATTGAATAATTTTTCATTAACTTTATTCCTCAAATTAAAATTACTATGAATTTTTGGAAGCCAAAAGTTGACCTGAACATATTACCAATGTCTAGAGTTTGCCATAACCGCTTACTCCTCCTCACTTTAGAACTCAAAACTAGGACATGTGTCATGGCACTATTGGTTCTAACCTGATTGAAATTTAGGCCCATCTTGATCAAATTTCAATCCCAACCTAGTCAAAATTTCGGTATCCTATAGATTGCCGATGAGGTCCTCATCAGGAATAGGTGCCTCTACTATAGAACTCTCTAATCTTTGGTTGTGGTTCCTTATAAAGTGCATGCCTAAGAGTTTGCTTCCTTTGGCCTTTTCATGCCTATTCAAACATATCGTCCCCAACTTTCATGAAGTTGGAAATTTTGGTTGGGTTTCTTGAATGGGAAGCCACACATGTTCGAAAATGTTGATTTTGAAAGAAAGTTGGTGGGCCAAGTTAATTGAATTTTGGCCTTCACACGTGGCTAACTTTGAGGAGCTTGGTTTCAAGGTTGGTCCCTCTTTGATTGGTTACAAGCTTTCATTTCAAGTTTGATCGGAAATGGAGATTTTAAGCCTTCCCAAACCCTTGTCTTGGTTCGGAGTTGAAAACACATGATTTTGCCCAATAAAAGAGGGATTGACTCTGAAAATAAGCTCTTCGAGGTTAGGGACATGTTAAGGCCAAAGTTCTTAAACCTTAGTCCATTGAGCTCTATTTCAAATTGTCGTTTTTGAATGTGTGTGGCCTCCACATGAGGAATCTCAATTGAAGGTTAAGTTGGGTTATATTTATGAATTAACGTGGAACTCCCTAATCTTTCATTGAGGTTCCTAAATATAACCCAACATAATACAATACTTGGTTCTATTTATAACCTCATTTGGAACCAAGATTAGCATGGGAAAGACCCTGTGATGTATGAGTGGAATGGAAGACAACAAGCTTGGTGGGTATAAATCATTGGATGGATGCCTTTCACCCAAGGATAACAAGTTTAAGGTGATCATAAGGTTTGAGGAAGAGAGGGAATTATCGCATAAGAGCATACCTCTCATTCATTCAACATAACAAATATGAAATAGAATGCAACCTAGAGGCTAGTATTGTTGGTTGATTTGACATTGGAATTAGTCATGAAGATCTGGAATTAGTCATGAAAGCCTAGAATTAATCTACTGCAAGTCATTTGAGATGAATCGGCTGCAAATCTATAGGGGGTCAAATTTTTCAGTGGATGGATGAGAGGTATGCTTGTATGCGATAATTCTAGCTCTCCAACTAAAGAGAGGAGGCTTAGGGCATCTTGTGAATAAGAACCCTCTTCAGTGAAAATGTTGTCAGCATGCATTATAGAAAAAAATAGCCTGTTGGGAAACCCAAAAGGGTTCACATGCTAAAACGCGTCTACAAATTACAAAAGTAGGAGGCTTTTTAATGTCCCATTTTCATTATTAGGGACACACATGTGTTGGACTTGTATCCTCTTTTTTAGTACCATTAGGGTCATAGCATTATTGAGATCCATAACAATGTTATGTGGGATTGATAGTATTTTGCGGAATATTCCCCATATTTACTTTGAATGTGGGGGATATTTTGCACAATATTGTCAATCCCACAGAAAACTATTATGGAATTGAATAATGTTATGGTATCTAGAATGAGGTTTCCCATTTTTTGATATAATAATTAGGATACGGATGTTTGACACACTTGTGTCTAATATCACTTGTATATACATACCATGCAAGAACCTTCAATTCTAGGTAAAATTGTCCTAGTATCAAAATTGTTTTTGAATGGTCTTGACCCCAATAATAACTCGGGTGAGTATAAGATAATTCTCTCACCTTCACATACCCATCAAATATCAAAACTGAGTGGTATTACAATGTTGATATCTGCATGGTAGGTTCTTTGATGCCATTATTGATGTTGATTGTTGACATGAATAAATTCACCTTTATGCCAGTCCAACATGGAGATACACATACACCACTCGAATATAGGTGTCTAATAAAAATAAGTAACTGGATTACCTTATGCAAATTGCTTGTGAGGTGCTGTCCAAATAACTAAGGAGAATTTTTTTTTAAGTTAGCTAGTGCAAGTTGGCATCATTGTTGACAACAATGAACAGCAAGGGGAAGTAGGCTCTAGAAGCACAGGATTAGAGACTATTACCTTCCACTGCCACCAGGCTGCAACCAATTGAAGGCATAAACACCACAAATTCATATGATATTTCACAACTTCTGTTGCTGCTGCCAACATCATAGTAGGCAACTATCAAAGGCTGTAAAATATAGAA
This sequence comes from Polytrichum commune, assembly GCA_950295325.1. Lineage (NCBI taxonomy): Eukaryota > Viridiplantae > Streptophyta > Polytrichopsida > Polytrichales > Polytrichaceae > Polytrichum > Polytrichum commune. Next base: position 10,527,603 of record OX485809.1, read on the forward strand.
AAACAAGCTCAAATATTTGCTTTAGTCGACGAGTTTCTGGAAAGTTGAACCTTTGATCCAGAAGCAACAAACCAAGTGCAGTGTCTCGCTATCTGTATCATTTTACAGGACACTGCATGTTGCAATATCTTTTTATACCAGTCAAGTTTAAAATAAGCCTTGCGTATTCTTCATCACTCAGGTATTGAACCTGCCTCACTCGCTCACTCATGATAAGGTATGTGGGAGTTATTCGGTTACTTTTCTTAATCGAACACCTGTATGTTATTAGTTTTTGGGTTGGGTGAGGATCAAAAAACAAACACCATAAATACACGTGTTTAAAAGAGATCGGATTAGGTCTTCCAAAATCTATAAACCACTCCACACTCAATGGTAGTGAACAAAATTGGGAGGACCCATGTATTCAAATAAGGAATCAACAAACATGCACTTCTAATAACCAGAAGTAATATGGGGGGATCCGATTTTCAATCTGGTTTTTGTTGATGTTTCATCATGGATTTTCTTATGCAACAAAAATTTTAAGACGTAAATCTGATAATAGAAGATAGAGAACAAGAAAAACGAACCAAATAACACCTGCATACCTTATGTTCTTCTTGTACTGGCAGTTGGATAGTCATATGTGGTCCTGCAGAGCCACCTTGCCACTCACTTGCAGGAGTTCTACTTCAACTTCCACACCTGTATTTGGTAGTTGACCAAATTTCACAAGTTCAATGAAATTTCTAGAACCAACCATTGTTCACAAGGACGGCATATCCTAGTGTTATCCTTCGTAACATTTTAGCATCTGACACAATTGAAGTCTCTCAATTATCTTCCCTATGCCCTCCCTAAAAATGAATTTGGCAGCATGAATGGGTGTGTGCAGCCTTGTAAAGAAGGAAATGAATGGAGTTAATTTTTTTTTGGAAAGAACACTCTGTCTTCTTGCGTGAAGTATACATGGACAAGTCCCTATTGTCCCCTGTCCAGAAAAAATTGCCGCTTGTGATGCATATCCTGTAAGGCATCTGCCCTAAAAATTGGTACCACCTCATTATGTTCCAGCCACAGTCCACGCAGACTCATCTCGGACATTCTCCAGAACATGGGTGTTTGTGAGATGGAATAAATGTCTCATGCAGTGACACCTAATGCTGCCTGCAGAGCACTATGTACTTCTAGACCGATTTGAGCCTCCGCTTTTTCCAGATCGGTACTGGCAGTGTTCATTTTCTGGCTAAATTCTTGCACCCCCCTACGAATTTCCTCGGGATCAAATCTGTCGAGAGGGACTGCTTCAATAGCAACAATGTCTGCAACAGAGTTGGCATGCACAAAAGCAAATCCACTGCTCACAAAGTACTGCTTGACCTCCGTGCCATCATGAACTGAGAGGATTCCTGGCTTCAGCTCCGCAATAGTGGGGACATGGCCTGGTAAAACTCCCATCTGCCCTGATGTTGCCGGCACCATCACCATGTCTACCTGCAAACCAACCGAAGTCAGCGCATTGGTGCGCAATACTTCCTGTTTAAACTCTACATAGGTATGATATTCAGGGTGAATGAATATCTGAAGGGTATTGTAAGAAGGTGCGACCAGTCTCATCCCCATTAGTGAAATGTTTCTGGCTTATTTTCCTTTTTGAAAATTACTTCGCTACTATGTAAAAGAAACTTTACGTCATCGTTTTCTTAGTAGATTCTAGTTCATAGAAATGGTGGAATTGAGTGAATAAATTACTGACCGGCTTGGCCTGCATCTCAAACATATGGGGAAGAACAAAGTTCAGGGTGAGCTTGGCAGGGATGGCGGATGGAACAGGAGGTCGGGCGACCATGAAATTGCTGGGGAAGTGCGGCAGATCATAATTGGGTGCAACTTTTTTCCAGTCTTGCTTAAATTGCTCAGAGATCTGAGCCTCTCCTGCGGGAGCCTTCGCTGTTGCTTCCTCTGCATATGTGCGTGCAAGTATGGGTCGAGCTGCAGCCCATGACCTTACACCCGATCGGACTCCCTGCCTTGCGAGCATTGTAACCTTGGGGCACCTGAATCAAGGCAGAAGAAGCACAAACCATCATCATTAAGAATGCCAATGGCCATCTTCACAAGCACTAAAAAATAAAGTTGCACTTTCAAATCCCCACTGGAACTACATGTAGGCCATCCAGGTCTCCGACCATTGACACATTCCATGTCAGGACAACACAATGAAATTGTCCTTTTTATCTCCAGGAAAGTTTGGATGGGTCAACGGCTTGTGGTCGCAAAGACTGATGATTACTGGTCTTCAGTGACCGAATCCGGTCAGAATCAAGGTACCAAGCCATTGAAGAATGTATACATTATAATGCATCTCCAATTGATGACGGATCCAACCAACCCCAAGATCAATCAAATGTGTTGAGAAACCGCAAATCGCGATTGAGAAATCGCAAATCGCGACACTAAGTGATGAGGTGGAGGGTGCTAAAACCATCATTCCACCCAACACCGCACCCTAAAATCTTGCACTAAAAGTACATACTGATTTTGAGAATGTCCACCACCTTAACATCACCATGCTCCCATGTTGATGGTTTAGTGTCATCTACCAGTAAAACTTTGAACCCTTACAACTTTTGCATTCGAGATTTTAAAATTAGGCTTACTTTGGTGCGTTGGAATCCCAGTCAATGGTTACCAAGACACACCAAAACTTTATCAATATAATATATAATAATAGTAGATACACTCAGCACTTAAACTGACGGTTTTAGCACCATCTGCCGTAGTTCCGAAACCCCCAAAACCTTCAAGAATTGCAACCTACTAAGCACTTTTTCTGCACATTACGCTCTGGAAAGAAGACCAAAAATCCCGATACAACAAAACCGGTATCCACTCTGATTAGACACGCTGAAAAATTCCCACCGGAATATCCAACACCCGCGTCAGGCCCATGCAGCATCGAAACCGTAGTCCATCAAGAAGAGAAAACTCTCCACGACCGCCAAGAAAGTGGACCAGCCCCACACAGAACACACGGTCCCGAAGAAAGAAAGCATGATGCCCGGAAAGCATACGAACGCAAAGTCCCCCCCTCTCTAATGGCGAATTGCGGACACCAAAATGCGAGCAAATCTTAAAGAAAGCACAACTTCAAAATGCGCAATGCAGGCAAAACAGAACAGAACAGAACAGAGGGAGTTTGGCAGGCCGCACCTGCAAATTCGGTGAGCGGAAGGGAAGAAGCAGGAAGGGTGAGTGCCGAGGTGCGAGGAGCAGGATGCGATCGGCGAGGTCTGTGCTCTCAATTCTCTTTAGGGAGATCTCACCAATTCACTATGTCGCTACCTCTGTCTGTCTGTATGCACCCAATAGAATGGGGGAAGAAGGACTCGTTCTTTTGGCTCCCCACTCCTTTTGCATTTATACCTGCTAATACGCTTGTAGTACGTAGTTAATGTGAGGGAGAATCCACTACACTAATTTTCCCTCTCTAGGCGCGCGCCCCCCCCCCCCCCTCCCCCCTCCCCCCCAAAAAACAGTCAGTTTCAAGACAGAATCCTGTCACAGTTTTTATTCCGTACAAGGTTAGGAATAATTCCCAAATGTCTCCTGAAGCATCGAAACTCTAATCCATGATCAATCAGAGAAAAATCCACGACCACCAAGAAACTCGACCTCCACCACACAAATGAGGCCCAAAGACACACACAGACACACACAGCACATAAATCCCGGAAGCAAGAAAGGACGACGATCAGAGTGTCTATAAACGAAACGCCTCCCGCTCCTAATGGCAGAGGATTGAGGACACAAAGTTGCGAGTAACCTTTTAAAGAAAGCATACGTAACTTCAAAATTGCGCAGTGCAGGCAGGAAAGAACAGAACAGAACAGAACAGAGAGAGTTGGCAGCTTGTACCTCCAAATTCGGTAACCGGAAGGGAATAACAAGCAGGAAGTGAGTGGCGTGGTGCGAGAAAGAGGATGCGATCGGAGAAATTCAAGTGCTTTCAATCCCCTCAAGGAAATTCTCGCCAACTCACTACGTCGCTGGTCCTGTCTGTCTGTCTGTTTGTTTCTTTGTTTCTTTGTTCCTTTGCCTCTGTGTATTGTGCACACAAATCACAATGAGGTCACTAGACGTGCCTAATTTGGTTACTCATCTTATTTGGAACCTGTATTTGAGTGGTACATTATGTGGTTTGGTGTGGTTTCAAGAACGGATACCAAAAAAGACACATGCTCAAGAGAGATTGGACCACGTGCTCATTCTAGATTTTATAGTCAACATCATGGGGAAAGACCTATGTGACCATTTATTTAGCACGAGAATCTTCACTTTTGGAAAAATATATAAGGGATTCACACGAACTCCAAGAATTAAGAGGAAATTGGTTGAAGCCTTGAGTTGGGTTCGCTAACCATCTTGTACTAATCACGTATCTCATGTCATAGGAGAAGTGGGCTAGTCAGGAAAAAAAAGTAACTATTTTATACACATCTAGTTCATCAAAAGGACACGTATTTGGTAAAAAATTGAGTTGCATGCTCAAAATATGATAACCATTCTAAGTTCAGTATTCAACGTAATTCAATTTGGAGGGGACCTTATGACCATTTAATGAGCAAGAAAATTCTCACTTTGATAATGAACAAGCTTGTTCATTTGAGATTTGTTACCCATCTCGTACCAAACTTGTATTTCATATCATAGTCGGAAAAAAGTAACCATTTAAGACCCATGTACCTAGACATGGAAGAAGGGGGGGGGGGGGTTGGCTCTCCACTCATTTTGTGTTCACACTTACTTGGTACAGTGGTTAGAGCAGCTCTTTGGGTCACTAGACAATGATTATCCTCAGCACCAGCTCAGATTTTAAGGTAGATGGGTCTTAAGTGGTTAGTTGTCTTGGGGCCACTCATACACGAGCCAAGAGCCGTGACCATGAATTTGTGAGAGCCCAAAAGAAAGTGTCCAAAGGCCGTCCCTCAAGTAGTCTGGTCACGGACTCTCAAGTGTAGTGTGAAGTCATATGTGATCGGTCTCTCAGCCAAATACTATTTCAATGAATTTCTATTCATGTGGGTCCTCAAAATTAATAAAATAAAATACACCAACGGTTGTGAGCGTTCGGAGTGCCACGGTCTCCCGGTTTTGTGTTAGACCTACCTCCAAGAGGTGGTTTTTGAAAAAGAGTCCAAGTGACCATGAAACATGATCCATTCGATGCCATGTAGGAATCCATGTAGACTTTACATCCAGCTTGCATTCACATACTCCGTTAGTCCCTCAAGCGTAGTGTGAAGCGAACTTGGACTGGCTCCGCCTTTGCCACCAATGAGAGTGCTTGGAGTGCAATGGTCATGGGCTCTCAGACCTGTGTGTGAAGTGGCCCTTAGTTGGGCTCCTAGATTTGATTGGTATGTGATTCGGGGAGGATAAAGAACAAACATCATAAAGACATATGTTTAAAAGAGATCGAAGTACGTCTTCAGATATTAATAGCTACTCTACACTTAATAATGAACATAATTGGAAGGACCTATTGTATGTATCCAGTTAAGGAATCGATAAACGTGCACTTCCGATAACCATAACCAAATTAGGGCAGGCCAAAATTTCAATTTGTTTTTTGCAAATGTATTGTCAGAGATTTGCTAATGCAACATGAGTTTTGTTGTGTAAATCTAATGTGTAGAAGTTAGAGAACATGAAAAACCGAACCGAATAACACCCAAATACCTTAGAGACCATAGCAAGCAATTGTCGCGATATAACATTCAATATTGTACACGTGTCATCTTGCTACGAGTTGGAGCAAGGGGCCTCGGGTATTTACTTCATCGCTCCCACGACGAGGTCATCTTCTTGCAGCTTGTAGTAGGGCTCTTTGCATATTGTTTCAGCACAAAGCTCTAGTGGGTTATTGGAATTCGTCGTAATTGTTCATCTATGGAGACACAAGATCATCCATGATTCTTACATGATGTTTAAGCAATTGTTCAAGTTAGTCATGCCTAATAAAGAATTTGAGTAGGTGAATGACTTAGTTTCTTGACATCCCCTCTCCTCTTGTTGGTTATCTAGTCTGTACGTAACCTCCTTAAGAATTCCTCCTCTAAAGTGGCATGAATCTTTTAGTGTACCAAGGGTGAGTTTACACTGGGTCCAAGATCAAAGAAACTCTAAAATTGAGCGATCCTATATATTGGTCAAGAACCAAGGAGTTCACGTTAGGGTCCAAGTCCAAGGTATGAAAAAAAATGAAGTGACACTAATATGGCATCACTTTCCTGCCAAGACTTGGCAGTTCCCTCTCAAGAAAACACTCCTAGTTTGAGAAACCAACCAAGAGTTGAGAAAATAAGGTCCAATAAGGAGCGTGTTAATTCCCAAGTTTTTTGGATCCGATCTCTATTGTAAAACCCACACTAAGTGGAAGGGTCATCAAATTACAATAATAGATCCACCAGTAGAACAATTCATTTGGTACTCTATACATATTAAAATTACAGTCACAAAATGTGAAAGAGAATAAACATGGAGAGAGAGAGAGAGAGAGAGAGATTTAATCATTCAAAAAGGTTGACCATCTTTCAACATGATGGGGTGGATTGGTGTAGAGATGTATAGCCTGGGATGTGGTGATGATGATTATGCATCCTCTTCCTTCAAGGTAGCATGCCCCATTACTTTGGAGGGAGATGTGTTGGCAACAATGGAGATGTTCTTAAAGTGAAGATCAATTTGTTGGCAATTTTGTTGAAAGAAATTAGACTTTGCCAACATTGGCAACGCTTTGAATGGGATTCCCAATATTTTGTTGGTGCACCACTTACCACGTGGAGTAAGGGATTCAATAAATGAGAGAACATATTTGCCTTATTGTCAAACTTGTATGTCAGAATGTAACCATCATCCCATTTATTAAGTTATTTTTATATTTTGCACGAGTGGAATTATTGAACATTATATCTCAATTTCTTTACCAATTTAAAAAATTTAATCGTAAAATCATTTTCAATACTAAATAAAATACATGAAGATAAGAAGCTCAAACTTACACCAATTTTTTATTTACAAAAACCAATTATTTACCATTAATTTTGGGTTGAAAGATAGAGAGGCAGTCAAGTCCCCACCTTAGAATTCTTATACCCTCCCAATTCTACTAGCCACTAATTTTCATTCTTTGGATGAAGTTTAAGCAGATCGTATGGAGGAAGAAAAGATGACATTGTTTTTATTATTTTTAGGTCATTAAGCAGTTTGTGAAGATCTACAAAGTATGTGCAAGTTTCTCAAGACCATGAGTAGTGCTAATTCTATTGAAAGTAGTGAATAGTGGAGTGAATATTTGGAGGAATGGATAACTGATGTATCTTGCAATTTGGCAACTAGGTACTTAAAACTAAGAAAGATTTAGTTGAACCCCTCACATCAATCAACAATTAAGTGAATTTTGGTTGGAGTCTAGTGCAATGATTTTGTAAGAATATCTATCTTAGTTTGATATATGAGGGAGAAGAAACCACAAGATTGTATTTCCCCCATAAGAAATTATAAAAATATTTTATATCTAACTCGGTGACGATAAAATTATCCTCCATTGCATTCTTTAGAAAGACATTCTCGTGAAAATGTTTGTTGAGATCCTTCGTCCTTGCTGACATCCTTTGGAATCCCAATCTAAAGTGTGTTGAAGTTAGATGATCAGATTGTGGTCAAGATAGAGCATCATGTTGCTCTTAGTAATAGGATTGTGATTGTTACAAATATAAAAATGAATAAAGTTTGAATAAACCCATATGGTTTGTGGGAAGTGGGAGTTCACATATCCCATATGCATTGTATGAACCATTAAGGAACTGTTCAATAAAGGGCAACGCAAGGGATGGAGGTGACCACCTCACTCCAAGCAAAGTTCATATGCCTTTGTGTTTGTGTATATGCTTGTGCAGTCTGATGTCTAATTTTATTATGCTTCAATAAAATGCAAGGTCATGTAAAACCACGGCATAATGGCTATTTGAGCAGCTCTACCATGGTGGTCCTTCCGACATTATTTAATGTGATCAATTGTTCTCATTCTAATTTTCTTTCACACATTCATCTAATTTTAAACTTTGAAAAAAAATATTACATATATTTTACATTCTCTCTACGTCATCAAAGGTTTGTCTAGATTCAACACATCCCATCATTTCAACTTGTGGAGAAAGAATTGTAAACAATTAACATGTTATCTAGGTTCTTTTCTTTTTTCACCCAGTTCTCAGACATACCATTATTCAGATCCATAACACCGTTATGTGGCATTGATAGTATTCCACAAAATATTTCTGGATATTTCCCACATTCATTCTTGAATGATATTGTCAGTGCCACATAACACTGTTATGGATCTAAATGAAGTTATGTATGATAGGAAACATACAAACGCTTAGCAAATATAGATTATGCCTGTAGCCATTTGCCTTATAATCTTTGGAAGTCGCATGAATATCTTTGTTCATCATCGAAGTGAAGATTCATGTACTCATTAAATAGCTTTATATGCCCCCCAAATCATGTTGATTTTTAAGCGTAGAAGGGTTAACAGATTTTGAGCATGATGTCTAGTCTCTTTGAAATATGTATCTTTTTGATGTCCATTCTTATGTTAGATATACACAGAATAATGAAGATAAGTTGATTCGGCTAGAAAGAGTGGCTTGAAATTTATGCGATTATTTTCAGAGATGGAGTGGAGGAAATGATGAGGAATGCAAGTTGTTTCATAATTCTATTCCATATAAATGATTGGTTACATTTTCCCAAAGAGGCAAGTAAGTCAAACCCCCTACTTGTGCATCAAAGTCTCCTTAATTTGAGCATCAAGATATCCTACTCTGTGTAGGAATGCACACAAAAGCGTTAACTAAATGGCACCCAAAAATGATCGCAAGTGGTGTGAAATAACACCTATCCAACCAATCACTACATCCCACGTATTGTATCAATGCATCCTTTTCGGACCATCACTTTTGCAATTAGCCATTTTAAATCCACATTAAATTTATTCTATCCCTAGTGTAATGCACCAGTAATAGTCATTCACCATTATCAAATTTTCTACCTTAAATCCACATGTCACCACACAAATATTGGCGTCCATGTTATTGCTATGATGTTGGATTTAGACACATCTACCTTATCTGCATGCAACCAGGACGAGGACCAAGCCCAGGGGCTTTCCAAGGCTTGGGACCTGAAATGGGGAGCTGTGGTTGGCTGAGGAGGTGTCAGAGTGTGACGACCTCAAATGACGACACTTGGATTGAAATAAGGGAGATGAGTGGTCATCTCCTCCGCTTCTGCACAGGAGCTTGACAGACGAGAGCGGCTCGTGGTAGAGCTCCGCTGCCCTTCTTCTTCTTCTTCTCCTTCTTCGTCTTCTCCCAAGCCATGTCGCAGCAGCAACAGGACACGGCTGTGGATGCTGAGAAGGTTGAGTTCACCATGCGTCCTCGTTCACCTTCTCACTTTTTTTTTCCTATTCTAATCGCATGCATAACACCGTTTTCTCTTCAATTCGATCTTAGCTTAATAGCCCATTCTGATTGCATTCTGACGGATCAATCAAAAGAATTTCTAAATCTCTGGAGACAGAATAACCCCGTGCCACGTGATAAATTCACACACATCTCTGGAAATCTTTTCTTGTCCACATCGAGTGCGGTAGGATCGTCTGCAGTGAATGTGTTATGAACTTGTGCCGCCTGCTCCACCGGCAGCTGAAATCGACCAACATGGCGCTCCGCTGTCTATGAGTACACTTTTTTTTTTTATCTTCTCTTGCGTACATTGATTTAAGAATGACGTTTTTCTGATCTCCAAATATAGTCTATCTAGTTTGATATCTAAATGTCATTTCTGAATCTTAATGGCCTGTCATTTATGTAGATCCGTGATTACATGCCGAATGTCGATAGCACACATTCCTGGATGAAATGCAAGGCTTAATCAGCCAATTACGATCAGGCACTAACTCTTAGAAATGGAACTTTAAACTGTAACTGCATCTATGACTTGAAAAGTGTCTACAGGAGCGACGAACGCCATTGAGAGCAAATCGGATATGAGAAAAAGCTAATCTAACCAGTCGATGCAATATGACAAAGATGTGCACATCGTCAAAGAGGTCTTTATTTTCTCTGCTTCATAAAGTCACTCTCAGACTAATTTTTGTGTCGCAGGTGTTGGAGCTTCGTTCGGCTCTTCACGGTTACGGATTGGAGAGCTTTCTCGGAGGTAATTAGCTGGCTCACAAACTAGAAAGAATACGAATCATGTATCCTTGATGGTCCCTGGAAAGAAGTATCGAGTCCATCGACGGTTCACTTCTCATTTCACGAAGTTGCTACGTCTTGTAAATTTGCAAAACTACTGGCGTACAGTCTAATATTTTCAATGTACTAACGTACAGGTCCTATCCACCATGGCCGATAAATACGTGAGGCTCTGTTCTCGTTCTTCAGGGTGAATTCTAAACTATGTTGTTGTCACGCAGAGTCGAACGAATCACTGACAGACTGCGTGCGCATTCTTCTCCAATATGGAGCAGGCAGACAAGTCAGCACTCTGAGGTTTCCAATAGCTGCTTTACAATGCAGCCCTGCTATATTCCCTCTATACAATGATCCTTGTGAAAGGGAATAGCGTCACAATTCCATCTAATTCAGGTTCTCGTCAGTCAAGATGCGGGCATGCATACAAAGATCGAAGATCAAATCGTGTAGTTATGGTGACAAGATAGTTATGCATGTTTCCAAGCTTCTGCGGTTTGTAGCTTATGTTACTGTCGACATTATAAATGCAGCACAGATGAATGGAAATTAGTACTCCAGTTTCAGTCACAGATCCAGTCTTAGAATGGGAGCCTTTAAGAATTGATGCTAAAAAACATGCATACAGAAGATTGAAGATCAAAGCGTGTCGTTATGGTGAAAGAGACTTATGTAAGTTTTGCAAGCTCCTGCGATTTGTGGCTCATGCTAATTACTATCGACAGAATAGATGCAGGATAGAGGAACATGGAAACAATTTCTCCAATCATCGGAAGTCACGGATCCAGTCTTAGAAGGAGAGCCCTAAAACCTTCATGCTAAAGAACATGCCTCATTTTTGACCTATTAAGTGCAGGATACTCATGAAATTACAACCCATCGACTAACTCGGATATGATCCTGCATTCGGCAGTCCATGCACGATACATATGTTCATATATATAACCTGAAAATACCTACAGTTCTGTCTGCAGAAATCTGGACAAGGAGACATCCTTTAATGAACAAGAAGTATCATCCTCAGCAGGTATAATTGTTACTTCCATGTTTCCAATACAACTATCCTTAATTCTGGAGATCATTTTTCTGCGATCGTCTTAAGAAATAAAGTCAAGGAGAGTTTGTCAACAAATGTGATGTCGTGGTACTGGACAGGAGAAGTGAAGCAGGAGCTTGCCATCTCTAAACAAGCCAATTTCCTTCCAGGATCGGGTTTCTTTACTCAGAGATTGACCAATCTATGCCTGTGTGATATTGACAACGGAGGAGATCAATGCCCACCAAACACGTCGGAAATTTCTGCCGTAGCGGCATCCGAATCTGACTTAACAGAAACTACTACTGCTGATGAGAGGTTCGTCTTTCTGATATTAGCGTATCATTCCAAACTACGAGTCAAATCGGTCATGCCAATTGAACGATCAAACCTTACTAAACGAAACATGGAATATGGATTCATCAGGTGCTTCTCTTGCAAAACCTGCATAGACGAAATGAAGATTGAAATGACCATCTCCAGGGCCAGATGTAGGAGTGGCTACTGCAGATGCCAAATACAGTTTCGAATCTTATTTATGAAAGAACTTCAAGACATCTAAAGTAGACCTACATGTAATACCAGCCCGCTTTCAGCAGTGTAAGGAAAAAGGAACTCACATTGCCACAAGTAGGACACGAGTTTAATTGACAGTTTCAAATATCTTCCAAGGGACAGGTGCTTTGGTGCTCATTCATCCAAGATTTTTGAGTAAAGGCTTTAGCATTTCTAAGATTCGTTAACATGTCCCCAGTGTCATGGTGATGATAGGGGCATATAACTTGGGGACGTTGTTTAGCCTAGGCGAGGCGAGTCCTATTGATTCCTATCAAACGATGTCTTTACCTGTGTTGACAGGTCAGTTTTGTTGAATTCTCCAAAGTCAGAGACGTGCCGTTACTTTGCAATGCCTGGAGGATGCGTTCGCGGAGAAAAATGTTTCTTCTCTCATTCGGAAGAGACTCTATCACGGACAAGATTCATACTGGCAGACATACAGCACTCCTTCGTATCCAGGCAGCTGGGAGGCTCAAAGGTAACGTTAATCCATTACCCTGGTTAATATGACATAGATAAACATAATTAAGTACATCGCAATTATAAATTGGTGGCGTAATAAATGGGTGAAATAAGTAATTAATAGAAAGGAGAGGAATTCAACAACAACCTAGCCAGCCGCTACCAGCTCCGTAGTACTTAAACATCATTCTTGAATGGACCTTGAACTGTTGTTCTAAATACTTATATGGTGGATGAGACTTGTTGTAATTGCTGATCATGTCCTCAATGGTCTGTTCAAACTTCATGTTAAAGTTCTTTTCACATGTCACATTTACCTCAAGTTACTCAGGCTCTACGTTGTTGGCATCAATTTACAGCGCATTACAGAGGACCTAAGCAAGAAAATCTTTGTTGGAGGTCTGTCACCCTCTGTGGAATCTGGTAAAATCTGCTCACCATGATTTTTATACATCTGCGATTGACTCTGCTCTTCATCCTGAAATGGTAGGTCCAAGGTTTACTTGGTTCAATCGTAGATTAATCTTGACAGTCCCTTTCGTACGCCAGCCATTTATATACCAGCGGCAGGAAGAAAGTTAGCCCAAGGAGTCCCCTAACTCATTGCAAGAGTGTTCCATTGCCATACCATGTTGTCAGTATTTAGGGTTCTCTGGTTGATGTCAATGATTAGGTAGTGACGTTTTATTGACAGCCAGAGAATGGCCATAATTTTTTGACGAGTCGCCAAAATGCATAATGATCATTTGACATGGACTTGTGGTTCTGTTATTGTGATGATTTCTCATCTACGTGAATCGCTGCCACATGCACTATGCATGCAACGCCTTCTTCTTAATATGCAATTAAAGTCGATGCTCAATCTCTTTGTTGGAAATTACAAAGTTCAGGGAACTGGAAATGTTTTTAGGCTCCTGGAGGAATCGACACCCTCTGTACTGCTCTCGTCTTTCCGAGGCAAGAGTAAAGACTTCCGAAGACTTGAATATGTTTATTCAGAAAGTGAATGTCTGTGCAGATGATCTACGGGACTTCTTTGAGGAAAAGTATGGTCCAGTCCTGGACGCGGTCGTGATTGGTAGTCAGTCTGGAGATCATATGCAATCTCGTGGATTTGGATTTGTCACATTTAAATATGCAGACTCGGTCGCAGCGGCAGTGGAGGCTCACTACATCAACATCTATGGAAAGAAGGTAACAAATAATGTGTAAATATTTGGAGAACATCAACTCATCAAGTTAGTAAGTCCTGGTGGGGACCCCTCTGTGTGCCCTACTCATTCATCTACTGTTTCAATCTCTGAAGCCATTTACCTATACTTCACCTTTGGCAGGTGGAAATCAAGAGCGCAGTGCCTCGTTCTGAAATACCCGCACTTGAATCCTCCTCAAGAACGGACTCAGGTTCCCCTGAAGATCAGTCGCACACATCAATGTCTGCGAACAGAATGTTAGATTTGGACGAAGCAGAGGTGCTCGAAGTAGCAACACCTGGATCACTTAGCCAACCGAAAATTGAATCACCGCAAGCAAAGTGGATGAGGTTGGTGTCCGAGCGCCAGCCAGCTCCAACTACTGCTTCTGCTGTGGAAGTTGCTAATTCTCGAGCAACTAGACTTACATCAACAAAAGAGTGCCATGTCCCCAATATTGACTCGAATAATCCACAACCTCTCATACGAGGCTCGTCCAGTACTGGCAGCGGACAGGGAACAATACCAATTTGGTTAGGTAAGTTCAGACAATGGCTCCCAAAATTTTTAAGCGGAGTGTCGATGCGTTTGAAGGAAGGTGAATGGTATCCGCTCTCTTCCCTCAAAGGGGACTTCAGAGCAACATGCGGCTTGGAGCTCGATCACTTATCTCTTGGCTACGAGAAGCTCAGCGACTTCGTCAGATCATTCCCGGACCTATGTCGTATGAAGATCGTTCCTGTTGGTAGAGGACCTGCCACACATATGGTACTGCTCCCATCGCTATCACGAACCACTCAATTACCTCCAGGTCGGCCTGCTTGTGCTCCCAACATTACCACCCGATCTCTAGTAGATGGCTCACGAACCTATGCCGATGTAGCCTGCCAAGGTGCGACTACCAGACTTGTGAGACCACCTACTACACTTCCTTCTGCTTGTGGTCATCAAGGTGCGCAACAAGGAGCTCCTAAACCACCTGAAATTACCTCCTCGAATGTCCAACCTCTGGTCCTTGAACAATCCAGAGGACCGTCCGTCATAGGAGGAGGCCCAATCTCTTATGCTGCTATCGCTTGCAAGGGATCAGCCAGTGGCAATATCGGCTCAACTTCAACGTCAGCTTTGCCATTAAACGTCACAGGTAATTTCAGTCGACTCAGCTCCTCTGGGTATGTGCGAGGACATGGCCGAATTGACTCAGAAATTGAAGCCACCAAAAGTTCAGGTTCGAGCTCTTCAGAGATGGCCACTGTAGTTACGGCGGGGACTACAGCTCCAATCGAAGCTCCAACCATAGATGCCAACAAAATTTCAGGAATAGGCCCAGATACCTTTTCAGAGGAGGACTGGGCGGTTTTGCAAGAGTTAATATTGCGCTTGAGAAAAACGGGCATTGACCAATCACAGGCTCTGGATCACAAGACAAGATCATCGATAGTTGATCCTGTACTTACTCCAAACAATCTCGTTTCACCATTTTCCAGACATGAATCAGCACCTCAGGTCTCAGCTAATTCGCAGGCGTTAATGCAGAATGTCTCCACAGATCAAAGACAGAAGTCAATGTGGTCACCGAGTCTTACCGATCAGGAACCGAGAACGCCCAAGAATCAAATCAACTCGAAGCCGTTCACTGCATTTGGTCATCCCTTCCCAGGCTTCCTTCAAGAGAACTATGCCCCTTTCAACATGTGGGGTCAGCCCACCTCTGGCAACAGGGGAAAAGAGGAATTATACAGCAATGGAGGTCATGCACTCAACAAATCCAGTCCCTCATGCCAGTTTTATGAGGTACCTCAAATTGTTCACATTTCGTGTGAAATTTAAACTTCTGAGTCAATTTCGATGGTTCGTAGCCACAGATGTATGCCTCTAAAACTTCTGAGTATAATGTTGTTGCTGAGGCACTCCGAGTGTCGAGCAGATGAGCGAAATAAGAAACTTCGCATCAATCTCTTCGTATATTCCAGAAATGTGCACAGCTTCTGGGCGTATTAATTTAAGGGTGCACTTTTGCAAGCTGAACACTTCTCAGCCTAAGGCAATGTTCGCAAAATACGCCCATTATTACAGACTAAGTCATCTAAACTAATGTAGTACCTCATCAGACTAAGTATCGTGGTGCAGGCGATGGTAGCATACTTACATTTCTTCCATCTCCACTCTCACAGAAATTTCAGGATGTTCAGGAGTCTCCTCACAGCAGTGAATCATACGGTACCCCAAGTGGATTTCTCCCATCCTTATCCAGCCCCATACAAGGCTACTCCACGAATCCTGGACCATGCGAAATGTGCTTTGAAAGGCAGGCTCTATGGGTTGGGGTGCCTTGCGGTCACCAAGGCTTCTGCTCAATGTGCAAAGACAAATTGCGCTACGGAATTCAGGAGAATGTTCAGTGCTCGATCTGCAACGACTACGTCGAACGATGGATTGCTCTTTACTGAATGAAGCTCTTAGTGCGTCCCTTGGTGTCTTACAAATACAGGGCATGCACCTTCTCTCTCTCTGTTGTACTTTCAAAGTCGTTGGGTTGCAATGCCTTTAACTTTCTCTGTCTTCTAGAGCTTGCACTGAGGAAGCTCAGTACCTTTCATTTCTGATGCGAGCGAGGCGTGAACTAATGTGACAGATTCACAGCTCTCCGCCTTGCTACTATTTGTTTTTGACATTCATCGTTGGACTGCAACTATCTTACCTTTACTTTTTTCAAAGTAGTCGAACACTTTGGCTTTAGTCAATGCAGCACAAGTATCCCTTCAGAGATCCCATCAAGAATCCTTCAAACAATGCAGTGATGAAGAGAACGTTGCTACTTCTGAAGGCACTCCTTTACTCTGATTTGAGAATTTTTTAAGAAACACTTCAGGAATTCTCGCGGTAGGTGTTAACCGTCTGCTCTAGTATGAGAATGACTGCTTTCCGGAATTGAAAGTGCACATAGTACAATATCTCGTTTGGATTTCGTCTGTAAAGTTCTTTGAAGGTAATAAGCTAAAACCGTATGTCTTTCTAGTTCATAAGTTTTCTGGCAATTTGCTGCGAGAGAAATCTATTTCCCACCATGCCCAGCATGAAGTTGCTCGGCAGTGACCTAATTGGCTGATCTGGAAGTTGTCTGGACGTAACATTTGATAGTGCAGTAGCATCCATGTATATTAAGGATGTTGCAGACAACAACTCCTGTTGCATGCATGCTACTAGATCAACAAATCCGCCTTGATTATCCCGGGTATGATCTTTGAGATTTAAGACGGGCGTCTTGAGCATTCGAGGGTGTGCTTGCATGCAGGATCTCCCAACCATTTCTTGTAGAGCACAAGTACGTAACAGTCAGTCTACCGGGGTTCGCAGTTTGCCTTTAGCAATTAATGGCTAGAGTTTCCAGACTATACAGGTGATTCACGATAAAATATGTTTGCATGCGTCAGCTTGCACCTAATATTTGGCAGCTTAAAATCAACACATAGACTGTGAATTACTGACATGAAGTCATGGTAGGTAGAGATGTTTGCATTACTCTGAAACAGAGCATCGTACTAGTCTAGTATAAGTTTCATGAATAGTTTCTCGCTACAGATTCGTAGGTTTGGATCTCATGAATGGGTGCCGGATATATAAATGATAATTTATAAGGAGACTCTTTATGCTAGTTAAGCCTCCTTGTGTCAATGAGTGGAGCAATGGTGCGGAATTGCTTGATTTTGTAGTTGCAAAGGTCGTTGATAGATTAGAGAAGTTATAGTAAAGCCTGGTTCCCCTCTTATGTACTATGTTACTAGAACATTTAGCTTGAACCTCAAAGAATTTGGGCTCTTGAATTTTTAGAAAAAAATCCATGTCTTCCATCATTCTTGTGATTGGAAAATGATATTAGAGAGAGGGAGTTAATTTGAGCTGAAGAATATCAACAAATTAGCACACTAAGCAATCCTCGCCTTCCTTGTAATACTTGCTTAACATGTTGAAGGCCATAAATCTAGGTACGTCATTTCCATAACATTATTCAACAGTGATTTTGTTCATGTGGGCCCCCAAAACATAATTATTGGATGCTATAACTAGTCTAGCATCCCATAGATATATTCTTGGGACCCACATGAACGAACTCACATTGAACAAATGCACATTGCTGAATAAAGTTATGCGGAGGCAAGCACATAAAAGTGGACAATCTTTGATGCTCGCATTCATTCGTTGTAAGTGAATTCACCAATTGTTGATATTATGGGAATGTGGGAGGGAACATGGGAGAACAAAAAAGGAACCACATGGAACATGGACCTTTATTCCACTTTACATGTATGTCACATAAAATATCCATAGGTTTATTATAAGCATACTTGATATGCTTTCTAGACTCAATGGGTATAAAATTGAAAGAATCTTCAATTTATTAATGGCCATACGAAGCTTTACAATCACTGATGATAAAAAGTTAAATGTTTTTCCATGATTCCCCTCATTAATCTCACTTGCATCCCTAGTGTTCCTTGCATTAAAACTAGTGGATCAAGCACTTTAATTCAAAAAAATCTAATTTTGACTATGTAATTATTTTAATTTATAATATATCAGAAATTAATTTATCATGACCTCTATGCATATGATACTATAACAACAACCAAAAAAATGAAGAAAAAAACTTTATTTACCCTTCAAATAATACTCATAAGAAGAGTTGTCAAATTTGCGTTTCATGCAAGTGTTTCTTACATAAAAATGAAAGGTTTTGTTGATTTTTTTCCAACAAATATGTGAATATAAGTATGTTCAAGGTCATTATACAAAAATTCTAATTTAATATTTTATTATGAAACTACTTATATGTCACTTTCAACCACTTGCAAATCTTGGCAGGTTCACGTAAGTGTTGAAAAATGACATATAGATATTCCAAAACACATATTTTCTTCATTTTCTTTCACTCGCTTGATTTTTATATTATTGTACTATAAATATATATATATATTCATAGAAGAATCACACTTATATTTAGTAGTGGTCACTTTCTAATGGCACCTCCAAATTTACATTGACCAGAGAATTTTCTTGGTTTTTTTACCATACTTGCACCCATGTCTCTTCATTATTTTTGAAGTTACTTTGAAATTTGTAAGGCTAGGTTCAAATAACAATTGTAGCGCTAACCCAAACCTTGTTGATGTGTTTTGTCCTCATTGGACATAAAAACGCCAAATATAGACTATGGTGTGTTCTTAATATGGTCATCATTACGTCTAATATCATACATATATCGTCTTACTATAGGCTGCAGCATGAGGATGTCTTGTTACAACGTGCAGTGGGATTCTTTTCATAGAATATCTAGTTCATAGTACCGACCATCTCAATCTTGTTGACATGTTGTGTCCTCGTTGGACACAAAACATTGGAAATGTCCATGTTGTCATTTGTCACCACATTTTGTCATATGTAAGACTTACAAATGTTTGATGGATTTTCACGGATTACTCTAAGGTATGTAATATGAGCATTTCATGTTGTGATTGGAGTCCACATTCCTTGGACAATGATAAGTATAATGAGTATCCCAACTAGTGCGTGCTATTATTTGGAGTTACGTAGTGCAATAATGTCTTACTTCAAGAGTTCAGTTTTTACTAACGAAAGTTCAATACGTTGTTCAAACATTATGGAACATAAATGGCTTTGCTTGGTTATATAACCCATTATCATTAAATAACTATAGCATTGTGTAACCTTGAATAATAACATACACTAATTGGAAGGATCAGTGTAGTTGAGGTATGAAGGATAAGGAATGTTAAATACATATGTAGGCAAAGAGGCCTCCACTTTTGTAACGAAACTCTAATTCTTCGTTGGAAGTGTTACTTTGGCATGAACCACCCAACCACGAGATAGGATAAAACACCCTCACCCTTGCGCAAGAGCCTTTTATATACCTCCCCACCATGCCCGGTTGTCTTAAGTTTAAATAAAGTAAAAAAGCAAGTTAAACTATAATGAACTCTATGCTTTTACTTCAACCTAAGTAAAAAACAAGTTCAACTATAATGAACTCTATGCTTTTACTTTAAACTCATTCTAGACTACCATTATCTTAGTTCTAGTCAACATGTACCAATAGTGGCCCATGTTACACTCCTCCCCATTTAACTTTGAGCGTCTTTGCTCAAATGGTACACTATCTTAAACTCCCGAGCCATCAAATTGCTTTCGTTTATGATTGCTTCTTCTATTGATCTTATTGGGCACACTAACACTCTCAACACCTTTATTTTGTGTTAGCCGTTCTTGTGAACGTGCCACGGTGTCCCAATATTCTTCAGCACTTCTGAACTCAAATTCCTTTCTGGCTCCCAAGAATTATGTTCAAGTCCATATCCAAGCCACTTAATGAGGTAAAATTTCTGAGGCCTCGTACGAGTACCTCTTACCTCATGTGTAAGAACGCGTTCAATATCGAACGACAATTCATCATCTTCTAGGATTGGTGGTGGCGGAGGTTGTACTTTGCCAGAAGTCTTATATGACTTTAAAAGTGAGATATGAAATACATCATGTATTTTCAATGTCTTTGGCAATTCTAATTTGTAAGCCACTTTGCCCACCCTTTTTAATACCTTAAAATGACCAATCCATCTAGGTAGCAACTTTCTTGCTCCTGGTATCTTTAACTTAATGTTAGATGTACTCAACAATACTTGAGTTCCACCATCAAAAGAGATTTCACGTCTCTTTGTATCAGCATAGGACTTCTGTCTATTCTGTGCTACTAGCAAATGCTTCTTAGCCTCTTGCATATTAATACTAGACATTGATTGCACTAAGTCCTTTGCAACAGGGACATGACACCTACTCATCCCAATATTCAAAGGTGTCAAAGGATACTGACCATAATTCAACATAAATGGAGTAGTTTGAATTGATCCTTGCCAAGCATTATTATAAGCAAACTCAACCAAGGACAAATAAAAATCCTAGTCATCTTGAGATGGGCTAATATAATGCCTTAGCATATCTTCTAGAATCCTATTAACTCTCTCCGTTTGCCCATCTGTTTGAGGATGAAAAGTTGTAGACATAGCTTGTTGTGTGCCCAAAACATTACATAGTGCAACCCAAAAACAACTAGTAAATCGAGTATCTCAATCACTAACTAGCTCTCTGGGAAGACCATGATGCTTATACACAAAGTCTATGAATAATCTTGATGTTTCTTCTACAGTAAATGTGGTCACTGTGGCTATAAAAGAAGCCATATTGCTCAATTTATCCACACACACCAATATTGCATCATGCCCTTGTTTTGTGGGAGTTAGTCCAGTGATAAAATCAAGGCTATTCTCACTTCTTTTCTTGAAATTCTAAAGGTTGCAATAATCTTGCGATTCTTGTAGTAAAGGCTTTACTACGTTGACATACATCACATGTATTTACATATGTCTTGACATCATCCCTCAATTTTGGCCACCAAAAATTGGTCTCAACTTGTTTCAAGGTCTTCGTAATACCCATATGTCCACTATAAAAAGCATCATGACGTTCAAAGAGTATATATTTACAAAGGGAACCCACATCAGGTACTACAATTGCCTCTTGACACCACCTCTTGACAGACCAATTTTTCTAAATTAACCGGGTCTTTAAACCACAGCTCTAAAGCATACCTTGCAATGATATTATTAAAGAATTTATTGTTGAACCCAGGGGGACTTTTTCTAGCGTTGGTCATCTCCATGGGAACACTCCTTCGAGTGGCGGCCGCCACTGGTTAGAAGCTACGATTTGAAGCGCTTCTTGTAAGTAAGGCTAACCTGACCCGCTTTTCATCTAATAGGTTCCTGCTTAATGGATCGGTGACATTGCTTCTCCCAAGACGATACTCCCATCGAGAATGAAAAGTTTGCTCCAAATACTCTAACCATCGAGCCTGACGCCTAGACAAATTATATTGTGACTTTAGATAGGATAATGGATTGTGATCTGTAATCACTACACATTCTGAACCTTCTAGATAACATCGCCATGTTTGTAAGGCATGCGCAACGGCTGTTAATTCTTGTTCACCTGTGGTATAGTTTTTCTCGGCAGATGTAAGCTTGCGGCTTTCAAACGCATTTGGCCAACTATACTGTAAAAGAAGTGCCCCTATACCCAACAAGAAAGCATCACATATGACTTCAAATCTTTCGCCAAATATTGGTAAACTCAAAACATGCGCGTGAATTAACACATACTTAACCCCTTCAAAAGACTCTTGACATTGTTCAATCCAAATATACTTTAGATCTTTTCTTGTCAAATGAATCAAAGGAACAACTAAGGTTGAATAACCTTGAATAAATCGACGGAAATAATTACTAAGACCCAAAAATGAACGCAATTGACTTACATCGTTGGGCCTTGCCCATATAATCACCGTTTCAATCTTTCGAGGGTCGACCTTAATTCCGTCCTTACCCACCACATGGCCAAGGTATTATAACTCACTCTTTGCAAAGCGACACTTAGTCAACTTAGCAAATAATTTGTTCTCGCGTAGTATCTCAAATACTTTACGTAAATGTTCAAGGTGTTCTTCTTGCATCTTTGAAAACACCAAAATATCATCAAGATATACCAACACAAACTTTCTCAAATGTTGTTGAAATATTCTATTCATCACCCCTTGGAAAGTTGCAGGTGCATTAGTCAATCCAAAACTCAAAATTTTGAATCGATAATGGCCAAAAGACACTCTGAATGTAGTCTTAGGTACATCTTCTAAAATCCGAATTTGATGATAACCTTGAGTCAAATCTAATGAACTAAACACATGAGATCCGCCCAATTGATCAAATAGATCATCAATTCTTGACAATGGATATCGATTTCTGATGGTTAGTTTATTCAAAGCTCTATAATCTATCACCATTCTTAGTCCACCATCTTTCTTCTTAACAAATAAGATTGGTGATCCATAAGGTGAAGAACTTGGTTCTATCCACTCTTTGTGGATATATTATGTAATTTACCTCTTGGCTTCTTCAATCTCCAAAGGACCGAGTCCATAAATAGGTCTAAAAGGTGGTTTATGACCTTCTTCTAATGGTATGGTATGGGCCGTCTCTCTCACTAGTGGAAGCCCTGCAGGTATGGGTTGAAATATATCTTCATATTCCTTCACCAAAGACAACACTATATTCGGTAATTGGAGACTTTTTGTTGATTATGAGACTATATAAGGATGCACATTTCAAAATTGGACCAGTAATGACGACTAAAAATCCCATATGTATAATGGTATGCTACTATTATTATACATAAAGGCATGAAAGTGAACAAAAATGTGAGGCATACATGAAAATAGTTGCGTATGAAATGACAACTCGTTATGAATGGAAGGGAAGATGCGAAGAATGAATGGAAGTTGAATGAATTAATTGGGATTGAAATACAATTATAATGGAAATACCATCAATGTCTTGAATAACTTGGAATAGCATAGAAAGTAAGCACTTAAATATGTTCTACACCTAAGCCCATTTAGGGAGTCCGTCCCACTAGTACGCTTCTAGTCACACTAGTCCGACCCACTATTTTTTTTTTGCGGCTAAGTCCTTTTTTTTGGCGGCCTCCATGGCTCTAAAAATCTCAGGCCCACGACTGTATCCTTGTGTGTTGCCTGGACAGGAATATGTGTTGTTCTTGCATGTTTCAGGACGCGCTCCCGAATTGTACGAGGTGGTATTATAAGTAGAATACGAGGGCGTTTGCGAAAGGGAACGTCTTGCGCTTCTCCGGAGGGCCAGACAACAATCGGACTCGGAAGATGCGGCCTTGAGGGCGTGCCTATCCAAGGAGGACGTGGAGGAGGGCCGGGCACCAAGCGAGCGGGTAGCCACCTGCGAAACAACGTCATAGGAAGATAAGAATGGGAATGGAGTGGGGAAAATAATGAGGGCGGTTTGGGATGGGCGCTCGTAAAGAGAACGGCACGCACACGGAAGACAAGCAAAGCAAAAGCGGGAAAGGGGTTTAGGGTTGAGGAGGGCACCTTGGCTTTGGGGACGTCCATGCGGGGAACGGTGGGAACGAGGGGGGCGTCGACGGGAGCATCCGGAGCCGATGGAACTATTGCACTGTTGGATGGCGGAAGGGAGTCGAGGCCTGGAGGGCTCACGATCGCGGAGGACGTTGCGGGGGGAGGAACGGGGGCAAAGTCCATGCGGAGACGCCGGCTCGGCCCACGACGAGCGACGTCGTCGTCCCTAGAGGGCGAGAGGTGCCCCAAACGAACGAGCGTCCGTTTCTCCTTGGAGAGGGGGGAGGGCGACGGGGCGTAGGCGCGGGCGACAAGTGCGGGGGGCGGGCTGTTGACGACACCGTCGTCGATGCCGACGTCGCGGGAGTAATCCACGGCCGAGGCCGCGTCGACCGCCGAGAAGTGGTAGAGGGATGGCATTTGGAAGTCCGTGACGTCGCGGGAAGGGGAGGCAGGGGGCGAGACGGGACGGGAAGGGCCGTCGACCACGGGGGCGTAGCATATTGGGGCAGACTATGGGCAAGAACAACAAAAACAACAACAATCACAACAACAAAAGACATCCAAAACAGAGCAAACATTAGATATGTGAACCACACGATAACAAGCAAAGACATGGAGGAATTTCAAATCAATTTATTGAGTTTGGCGAGCCTCATAATGCTCTTGAATACATTATCACGGGGGCTTAAACCCACATTGCCGATGGGGTTGGACCTAACAAAAAATGGTATGCTACCGGCGTGGACAACAAGCCTTCTAAGGTAAGGCGCTAGCGTATCGACCAAAAACGTGTCGTTCCTATCGCCGGTCCAAGTGGCGGGGAAGATGACGTTCCCCGGGGGGTTCAAGACGCTTTTGGTGGGGCTGTCGTCGACGAGGACGGTGTTCTCGGGGGTCGGCCACCACCCGTGGGGTACCCCCTGCAACCGGGGGATGCCCCGCCACAGTCTTGACCTCAGGACCTTGAGGAATTGTTGTCCTCCGCCACGACCGCCGAACTTTGGAACCGGCATACCCTTTTCGTCAAGCAATTCATCGCAATCCTCTTGGCCGAGGATGAGGCAAGGCCTCGGAAGATCGCGGAAGAGGAAGTCGACGATTGGCTCGGTGTTCTTCATGACCATGGAGCTCCACACAATGACGTGAGCTACATCGAGCACCTCTCGAAGGAAGTCACGCAGGCCGGGACGGGCGCGGACAGCCTTGCGGTTAATGAGCGTGTCGAGCTCTCCGTCGTAGTCCCTTTCGTCGGGGTGACGGAAGGGACGCGTGGGGACCCGGGGGATGTGTTCGGTGTGACACAACACCCCGTTTAGGTCGAACACGACGAACGGTTTGTTTCGGGTAAGACGTCCACTGGTCGAGGGTTTCCGACCTATCTCCGGGGGATCCTGTGATTAACAACTCGACTAGTTTAATTCTATGATCCAATAAATAACATTGCATTAAGGAAAAGACGATTATGCGAGGAAAATAGTGCAAGGAGAATGTGGTCAAGTGCAGACTTGCGAACGAGCGTTCGTGAATGAAGGCTGGGGTGGCGCATCATTTACGAACGCTCGTTCGTGAAGGAGGTGGACAGATGGTCGCACCCTTTTACGAACGGGCGTTCGTTAATGAGGTGGGTGTGAAAGTGTAATGATGCGCATGAACATACATAATACAAGATGCGATACGATACAATAAGTTTGGGAGATGCGACGCAAAGATCATCTGCTCATATATTAATTCGGTGAATATTTACAATTGTCTCACGTGATAATTTTTCACAGTTTCCTATGGCAAATACATGCTGTGTTCTACAAAATTTATCGGGCTAAGGGTCCACGTAGAGAAGGGTCCTCTGTCGCGCACCTCTCCATGAGGAGTGGCCGAAACACCATGGGCACAAGGGGGACCCCGGAGTGACACCCGGGACTTGTGGCGCCGTTGGTGAGAGGGCCCAAGTGATCCTAGTGTGGGTGAGGGCCCCGGGCGTTGGGAACGCCTCCCACCCACGAAGACTAGGAGGCATGAGGGTGAGGCCATGAGCTATGCGTAGCTCATGGCGTGGTGATTCTAGAATGCTCAAGATCACCTCAATCGGAGGTGTGAGCTAGGAGTTATGGCCATTTGAGTGGGGTGCTGTCCCGGGACAGCGCCCTGGTACAGCAGTGCCTGGGAGTGATTCCCGGGACTGCCAAGGTTCAAACAGGCATAACTTCCTCAAGACTTGCCTGAATGGGGCAAGTGAGGAGTCCATCGGCATCTACGTGAAGCGTAGATGAGGATGGAGTGGTTGGTTGTTATGATCAGACATCATACAAGGAAGTTATGATGGTCTGAAGCTGCTGGGGGGGTTCTAGGCCCAGCACCTAAGGGAAAATGTCCACTTGGCCCCAACTCTTGGTAGAGAGACAAGAGGTTGGTTGGCGGTGGGGTAGGGGCTCCGTGTAGAGTCCTAGAGGCTTATATGGGTGAGGTGGTGTGGCCTCACCCACCCGAGGCCGAACGGCATGGCCTCCATGGGCTTTGGCCTATTGTGAGGCCATAGTTGCCTAGTATGGTTCGGGTTGTTGTAGTGTTGCTCCGGCAACGCGATGATCAACATAAGATTGGACTTCCATGGATGGAAGTCCACATTGGGGAAATGGGTTACCGATTAAGGGGTGAGTCCCGAAAGCAAAGTAGGAGGGTTGGTTCCCTCCTATGAACTATTGGTCCGGGGTTAGAGGAGCTAACCATTAGCATGGCGGTATGCGAAGGGTTAGCCACTCGTAACCTTTGCTAGAATTGAAAATTGGCAAGATGGTCAAGGGGGGGCTAGCAAGGGTTGCGACATTTGGTATCAGAGCAGGGTTCCAAATTTTGAGCTCGCACTTTGAGGGAAACATGGCTATCAAAAAATGCAGGTTGTGATGGTGAGCCCGTGGTTTCCAAAAGGTTGTGAGGCTTAAATTGGAACAAGGATCATGTGCAAGTGGAGTTTGACCATACCATTGGTTCTAATGACAATGGTGGGCACTAAGGTGGATTCGGTAAGGAAAATGAAGGAGTGCCTTGAAAAGGGCTCCCACAAACCTCCAAAAGTATTTGGGGCCTAGAATACCGAATGCACCTAAAACCTTGGAGGGTATTAATTTTGGATTGAAATTCCAATTTGAAATGCTTAAAAGATGGTGATGTTGGAATTGGTGCAAATGAGGCACCCGGGGCCTCTTAAGGCCTATGTGCGCTATTCAAACGCACAAGTGAAGGATACACCTAAAATGGACGACCTTGTGAGACATGCATCGTTTTAGGTGGGAATTCAAAAGCGGGTGGTGAATTCCATGTCCGAGTCCCCAAAGCTTCTTGAGGACGTATCGGGAATCTTTAAGATTTGAAGAACATTGAAGTCGATGGTCCTAAAAAGAAGTTCGACGGCGTACCACCATGAAGTGGGTTTAGCCGGAAAAGGTCCCAAGGAAATGAGCGCAAGTAGTTTGGCCCATTATACCAAGGCAAATCATGCTAGCTCGTGCCGTGGACGAAATGTGAGAAGGTGGTTGGTGGTACCAAGCTAGATCATATTTGTGCCACGGACGGAGTGTTAAAAGTTGGCCTTGCGGACCAAGCCAAACTCATGGTGTTGCCGAGGACCAAATGTTAGACGATGGCTTTGTGGCCAAGGCTAGTAGCCTTAAGCCAAGGCCAACTATTTTATATCTTGAGGCTCAAATGAATGGGACAAACGTCTAATGGGTTGACAAAGAGGCAAGCCATGCCTTCTTGAGCCCAAAACTCATAAGGGAGTTGGGGCTTGCCGATTGGTAGAGCGGGCAAGCCCACCAAGGTGCGGTTTGGAAAGGGCAAACCGCATGAGACAAAGGAGGCCGCGATGCATGTAACCTTTCAATGTGGGACATTGGATTTTTGTCAAAATTTCACACCAAGTGAAATAGATGAAATGCATGTCATTGTGAAGGCCGCCTTCTTTGAAACTCACATGATAGATGTGAGGTGCAAGCCGGTGTGCTTGCGGTGCATTATGATGTGTCATAATGGCAAAGAATTGAAGTTCAAATTGACAAGGACTCCTATGGTACGAGGATCTAAGTTGAATTTGGTCTTAATGGACCAAATGAAAAATAGAAAGCATAATAGTCGTGGTTCAATTGGAGCAACTCCAAGGAACGTATGGGGAGGCTAGGAAAGATGGGCCTCCCCCAAACAACATTGGTGTGATGTTGGTGAGATACAAGGATGTATTCACCAATTGTTGCCCAAAAAGTTACCGCCAAGGAGTGGAAAATAACTTTGCTCAACGAGAGATTGAGTTCTGAAGGTATGTGGTGACAAAAGAAGTTGGTGGACGAACATGAAGAATGTCAAGGCAATCCAAAAGGATAATTGGTCCTTCATTCAAAAATGGCTTAGGTCATTTGTTGGCCTAGCCAACTACTACCACCACTTCATTCGAGAGTTTTCTAAGGTTGCTAGGACCTTATTCAACTTATTGAGGAAAATGGCTATCCCAAGAGTGGAATGAGCCTTGCCACCAAGCTTTTTGGGGAGCTTAAGACCAAGTTCTCTTCGCCACCCGTGCTCAAGTTTGCGAAATTTGACAAACCTTTTGAGATGCATACGGGGGCAAGTGACTTTACCATTGGCGGATGTTGATCCAAGATGGATGCCCATTGCATATGGGAGCATTAAGCTTAAAGGTTGTCAAACCTTGTGCGACTTGTGAAAGAAATGGCTATCTTAAGAGTGGGATGAGCCTTGCCCCCAAAGTCTTTGGGGAGCTTAATACAAAGTTGTCTTTGCCACCCGTGTTCAAGTTCGCGGAGCTTGACAAACCTTTTGAGGTGAATACGGGGTGGCGAGTGACTTTGCCATTGGCGGATGGTTAATGTAAGATGGATGGCCATTGCATATGAGAGCGTTAAGCTTGATGGTTATCCGACCTTATCCGACTTGTGAAAGAAATGGCTATCCCAAGAGTGGGATGAGCCTTGCCACCAAGTCTTTAGGGAGCTTGAGAGCAAGTGTTCTTAGACGCCCGTGCTCAAGTTCGCGGAGCTTGACAAACCTTTTGAGGTGCATACGGGGTTGATTAACTTTGCCAATGGCGGATTGTTGATGTAAGATGGATGGCCATTGCATATGGGAGCATGAAGCTCGATGGTTGTCAAAGAAGACAACCAACTCATGACAAAGAACTTCTTTGTTGTAGTGCATTGCTTGAAGATGTGGCGACACTATTTGGGGTCGCACAAAGCAAAGGTCTACATGGACAATGTGTCCTAAAAGAATTTTGACATTCAAGCGCAAGTAAGCGCCAAGTCATTGCGGTGGCATGATAGTTTGGCGCTTATGAAGGTGGATTTGATCCACAAACCGGACCGTGGAAATGTGGTGCCGGATGCGCGAAGTAGACCGGATGAGTTCCAAGCAATGAGAACCATCCAAACCTTGTGGCTAATGTGTGCCGGCGAAGGAAACTTGTGATGCAAGATACGGGAGGGGTAAATTAACTACCCCAAAAGCACAAAAACTTTTAGGTGAACTTCGCAAGAGCAAGGTGCTCAAAGAGGTTAAGTTGGTGGACGGATTGTTCAAGTGCAAGCAAAGTTGGGTGTATGTGCCACAAGGCAAGTTGAGGCTATCGGTTTTGAAGGAGGAATTTGATAGTCCTATTGCCGGCCTTAGAGGAGAAAGAAAAAACCGCCATAGAATGGTGTCATGGAGGTACCATTGGCGGTGCATAAAGGAAAATATAACCCACTTTGTGAAGGCGTGAATAAAGTGCCAAGTGAACCGAGCCTCTTACTAAAAGCAAGGCGGTTTCTTGCAACCGTGCCTATTCCGTCGGCGCCATGGCATAGTATGTGCATGGACTTGATCACAAGTTTGCCGGAGTCACATGGGTATGATGCCATCTTGTTGATGGTAGAGCGGTTTGCCAAGTTGGCACACATGGTGCCGATTGTGGGAACCGCCACCGCGTTGGAGACCGCATAGCTTTTTCTCAAAGGATGGTTGAGGCACCACGGGTTGCCAAGAGTGATTGTGTGGGATCAAGATCCAAAGTTCACAAGTGCATTTTCAATGCATTTCTCTAAGGAGGTCGGAATGAAACTAAGGTTTAGCACGGTCTTACATTCCCAAATGAATGGGAAAGCGGAGCATGTGAATGGAGTCTTGAAGCAATACTTGAGGAACTTGGTGGGGGCGGACCAAGGAGATTGGGCGGACTATGTGGGTCGAGCGGAGTGTAATTGCAATGTAGCCACGCACTTGGCTACCAAGGGGTGGTCTTTGGTGGTGGCTTATGGAGTGGATGCGCTCCAACCTATTAACCTAGCTCTCGAGGGGGCACATTCAACACTAGAGTTCAACCAAGATGGTGAGGACTTGGCCAAGGATGGTAAACAAGTCTTGGAGATGACCAAGTTGTTGGTGGAGAAAGCCTGAAGGTGCTACGGAGTGCAAATCAATGCCGGGAGACGCGAAGTGGAGTATGAGGTGGGCCAATAAGGTGTTGTTGAATGTGGACAACTTCACCTTGCCCAAAGGCCTTACTCCAAAAGTTCATGTCCAAAATTGGAGCTTCGTTTTCCATTGTGGAACAAGTGTTCAAGGACATGTATAAGTTGGAATTACCGCCGGAGATCAAAGTGCATCCGACATTTCATGTCTCATTACGAAAGTCATTTTAGGACGACACCTTGTGGCCCGAACACAAGCAAGTGGTTAGGCCACGTCCCGACCTTGTGGAGGTCATTTGGAACATGAGGTAAGAGGGCATCCTCAAGTGTAGGAAGCCCAAGTGAAAATGAAAGAAAAAGTACAAAGGAATACTTGGTGAAATGGTGAGGATACCATAAGAAAGAAGCCGTTTGGGTAGCGGCAAGAGACATGATGAACGCCAAGGAATTGGTAAAGCACTTTGAAGAAACTAAGGCTACACATTCCAATAAAATGAAGCGTAGGCATTGATGAGGACATCAATCTCCTTTACTGGGGGAGAGACGCTAGTAGCACACTTAGCTTCAAGGCTAATTGCTCCACAACATGAACTTGTTCTTTGGCTTGAGGGAATAAAGTCCAAACTTTAGTGGTGCAAAGAGAAAAGTACGAGATGAGGTCCTAGTCTTGTACTTGTGCTTGGTTAGTGGAAGAGGGGGAATAGATATGCCAAACTAGGTTGGGTAAGCCGAGTAATTGGGGCCATGGCTAGGAGGGGCCTTGGATAAAACCAAAAAACTTCTTAGCCGTGGGCTTGTCCGGGCGGGGACAAGGTGATGGCGCGTGCTCATAAAAGTGCTACCCGCGAGCTAACGAAAGTTGGCGCATGGGAGTCATGAACCCATGTCTCGAAAGAGCAAAGTGGGAACCGAGTCGGGCGGGACTTGGCATCACCCCCGTGCGATCGAGGCGTGGCTTAACAATGGAAAGCCATCTCGGAGTTGCAACCGAGACAACTTAGTGGAAGCGTTGAGGTCTCGCCTAGATTTGTCACGTTAGGCTAGTGGAGCCTAACGGGGGAGGCCCCAAAGGAGGGGCAACCCAAGTGAGTCCCAAAGTAGGTGGGTCTAGTGTAGGTTAGGTCCTTGGAAGAGAGATCCAAGGTCGCTAACGGACCACCTAAGAACGACACCTTTGTGACTATGCCAAATTTGAAGATGCATTGTGGGGGTCGCGCCCTAAGGTAAACACAATGCCGCACCATAGAGGATGGCAACTTGAGAATTGGTGTGCCGACTACGAGTATAGTCGATGAGGGCATCGACTCCGTTTGGTGGGGGTGAGTGTCGCGCACCTCTCCATGAGGAGTGGCCGAAACACCATGGGCACAAGGGGGACCCCGGAGTGACACCCGGGACTTGTGGCGCCGTTGGTGAGAGGGCCCAAGTGATCCTAGTGTGGGTGAGGGCCCCGGGCGTTGGGAACGCCTCCCACCCACGAAGACTAGGAGGCATGAGGGTGAGGCCATGAGCTATGCGTAGCTCATGGCGTGGTGATTCTAGAATGCTCAAGATCACCTCAATCGGAGGTGTGAGCTAGGAGTTATGGCCATTTGAGTGGGGTGCTGTCCCGGGACAGCGCCCTGGTACAGCAGTGCCTGGGAGTGATTCCCGGGACTGCCAAGGTTCAAACAGGCATAACTTCCTCAAGACTTGCCTGAATGGGGCAAGTGAGGAGTCCATCGGCATCTACGTGAAGCGTAGATGAGGATGGAGTGGTTGGTTGTTATGATCAGACATCATACAAGGAAGTTATGATGGTCTGAAGCTGCTGGGGGGGTTCTAGGCCCAGCACCTAAGGGAAAATGTCCACTTGGCCCCAACTCTTGGTAGAGAGACAAGAGGTTGGTTGGCGGTGGGGTAGGGGCTCCGTGTAGAGTCCTAGAGGCTTATATGGGTGAGGTGGTGTGGCCTCACCCACCCGAGGCCGAACGGCATGGCCTCCATGGGCTTTGGCCTATTGTGAGGCCATAGTTGCCTAGTATGGTTCGGGTTGTTGTAGTGTTGCTCCGGCAACGCGATGATCAACATAAGATTGGACTTCCATGGATGGAAGTCCACATTGGGGAAATGGGTTACCGATTAAGGGGTGAGTCCCGAAAGCAAAGTAGGAGGGTTGGTTCCCTCCTATGAACTATTGGTCCGGGGTTAGAGGAGCTAACCATTAGCATGGCGGTATGCGAAGGGTTAGCCACTCGTAACCTTTGCTAGAATTGAAAATTGGCAAGATGGTCAAGGGGGGGCTAGCAAGGGTTGCGCCTCCTGCATGCGGGCCATATTTCTTGCACTCTCCTCTGCCGCAGCCGCCATTTCCTCCTTCATTTTTTGCTCTAGCTTGGCATTCAGCTCGGCAACTGTCAGCGCCT
Source organism: Polytrichum commune (assembly GCA_950295325.1). NCBI lineage: Eukaryota > Viridiplantae > Streptophyta > Polytrichopsida > Polytrichales > Polytrichaceae > Polytrichum > Polytrichum commune. The sequence continues at coordinate 10,560,040 of OX485809.1, forward strand.
CCTCCTTCACCCGCTTGTTCTTGTCGTAATCGACCCCCAGCTCCGCCATGATGTCCATGTCCCCCTCGTCCTCGTCGGACACCTCGATGATTGTTCCCTCAGGCAACTCCACGTACGGCGTCTTCTTCATCCTCCTCCTCGTGTTTCGGAAGAGGTCCAAGGATGGACGCGAGCGTTGGTCGAGGAGGTCAAGGGTCTCCATCCTCGGAACAACGACGGGCCTTGGAGACACTGAAGTCGAGCAGCCTCCAGGCGTGCCGAAGGGTTCAGCACCAGACACTCTTGCGGGGAGGACATCCTGGGTGGCACCCGCCGAGGATCCAGTACATCCAGCCGGGGTCCCTTGGTATTCCGAAGGCTCCCCCGATGGGGCCAACAACCGGAGAGGGGTGACATCCAAAGCCTGGAGGATGGCATCGACGTTGACGGAGGGGCCAGGCTCGTCATCGTCTGTTTCCATGGGAGGCATGCCTTCGTCGGCCTGCATGTTGAAGTCCGTTCTGGGCACGGACATATCAGCTAGGTCCATCATCGACGCTTTTGTCCTGTGGAACTTGTAATCCTCCTCGTCGACGGCGTCAATGTATGTGTTCACGCACAGCCCCAGCATCTGAGATACAAAGGCAAAAATTCAGTCATATACGAACGCGCGTTCGTAAACATAAAGGCTTCGAGCGAGGAAATATTAACAAAACAATTCACAAAACAATCATAAGTATCGGTTGCCCATAATAAATTGTTTGGAACATACAGTGTTTACGAACGAGCGTTCGTAAAAAGTGGTGTGAGATGGCTTACCATGGCCGCGTACATAAATTTGCTGCCCCCAAATACGTTGTAGACAGTCTCGCCAGTCATCGCCAAACCCTGCAATATGGAGATGTAGAACTCCATCCTCAGCTCCAGCGCTGGGAAGACAGTGTACAAAGTCTCCTGGAAGAGATCCTTTGGAGGTGGGTGAGGGATGTTGTATATCTTCTTGAATGTGTTGTTCGCCTTTATGGGTGCTCGCCCATTCCTAAGCGCATTGTACGTCAAGAAGATGAGGCTCACCGCTCCCACCTGCTTGTTGCCTCTGGCCTCGTTTATGGCAACAATCCCCTCCGTCTTCGCTGGCACGTATGTGCTGTGGAAGATGTTGTACTCGAACTTGATCTTGTTCTCATACAAATCGATGACGTCGGATTGCTTCTCCTGCTCCACAATCCACAGCCATACGTGCGGCTCCTCATGGTCGGAGATTTGTGCTCCATGAATTTCGCCATGAAAGGGTTGTAGAAAGGCTCCCCCTTCGCGCCCTGTCGCGAGGCACCGGGGATCCCTCTGAAGTCGATGACTGCGAAGGGACAACCCCTTCGATCCTCCCTGACCTCGGACCTGCTGAAGGTGCCATCCCACTTGGAAAACGTGGTCCTCTCCAGCCCCGTGGTCACCACACAAAATCTCGCAACGCCCTCGAATGTGGCGTTACGTTTCCTCTCCAAGAAGGAGATGTACCGCTGCAGCTCCTCGGGTTCTGTCTCGGTCTTCTTGGCCCTCTTATTGCCCTTGAGTTTCAGAACGGTGATGTGCTCTTTCACTAGGCTTCGCATTGAGGCCCCGTTGATGTTGTAACGCGACTTGAACACCTTCCAATTGGCCCAGTTGATGTCGCCGTCGGCAAGGAAGAGGTGCATCTTTGGCACGAGAGCGCTAAGCTCTCGCATCGCAGATGTCTTCATCTTCCTATGCTCACACCACTCCTTGATGGAGTATGTTCCGGGCTTATGCTTGGGCCTCTTCAAAAAAATCTTGGGATATGGGATTGTTCTCCCAACTGTGTTCCCAAGTACATGAACCGCGCAGCGCTGAAGTTCGGACTCCGTGAGTCCTTGCAGGGACTTGAAAAACTCCCTTAGGAGTGGAGGGGCCTCTCCGGTCTTGTCCGAGCTGTATTTCTCCTCGGTGTCGGGGTTCACGAGATCGCCCGAGCTGTGCGCGTCAAAAAATTGGGTCCACAACTCCCAAGTGTCCCTGTTGCAGCAGATGAGACGGAGCTCACCCTTCAGCTCAAGTACTGACTTTGTGGTGGTGGACTTCATATCGATAGAGGAAAATTTGTCCACCATCGCATCGCAAAATGCCTACAATGCGAAACAAATGTCAGTGTTGCTCTAAATACGAACGCACGTTCGTGAAATGGAAACTTCATGAAAAATAGAAAATTGAATGCAGTGACTTTTACGAACGTTCGTTCGTAAACATACCTTCCACTGAGGAGACTGGGTCTTCGCGTTCTCTCTTTCTTTTGGTGGGCAACCATGTGCCACCCAGACATCTCGTGCAGCCACTATGTTTGCTGCCCAGGACGCCTCAAACGCCTTTATCTTATTGCCGGACTTCAAGAAAGTTGAAATCTTTCGGAGCTTGTCCCAGTCGTCAGACCACACCAAGAAGGCCTTCCAGTAGCGCAGGTCCGCCTTCAGCTCATGCTGGAAGTTATCGTCCTTCAGGATGAGCTGCGACGCCTCTAGGCTGTGCTGTCCATCTATGATCCAGAACTCACCATTCTGGATCCGGGGCCAATCTTTCTCAGTCGGACGGGATGTGAAGCCCTTCGGCATCACGCAAACGGTCTGCCTGTCCCACTTGACGTTGTTCATCAAATTGTTAATTTGCCACTTGACACCCCCGCTCTCACGAGACCTCACCACCCACTTGTTTGGCGATTTCTCGCACTTGAAGCAATCAACGTTGAATGTAAAGTGCCTCCCCATGGGCCAGCAATCCTTTGAGTAAGTGTTGAAGTCTCTTAGGATTCTGGTAGCCTTCACGGCGTCCGGGTTTTCTCCCTTCTTCAAAGGAATTGGCATAACTGGAGGCGAGCTCACCTCCGCCATCTCTGTTACACCCGATTTTTCCAAGTCATCCCTTGTCCTTTTGGATGGCGTGGACTGTCTGCTGGGCCCGTCCGTCCCCCGGCTCGCGGATGGCACAGGCCGGGGTGCACTTCTCGAACCTCCTGCCCCGGACACAGAAGGTTTTCTAGGACTCTTCTTCTTCTTGTTCGCCTCGGCGACCACACTGTTATACTTGGAGATGTTTAAAGCCAAGGCAGTTAACTTTCTGGCTGTCCAGTACTGGCTCAAAGCGTACTTTGTGAAGTGATTCTGCAGGTTGAAATGCTTGGCCTCTTCTCCCACGGTCAGAATGGCGTAATTGTGGGAGAAGGAGTGCTCCATGTAGTGCAAGAGGAGGTTGATGTGGTCCTTCTTGTTTTTCATATCCAAAATGACGTAATCCCCCTGGGCCTCTATTGACTCTATTTCCCATGTTTTCATCTGCACCCATTGTTCTGGCTGGTCCGGTCTCGTCTCCAGCTCGTAGGTGAAGCGCAGGACAAAAAAACCGTCTTCGGTTTTCTCCGGCAGCGCTGTCCACTCCCCCATGAAGTCGATCTTTGGGACGTAATTGTCATTGTCGTTTGTATCCGACACTGACTGTGGCAGGCTGTCCACCTTCACTGCGAACATCTCGATGGCACTCCTGGTTGATCTAGCCATCTGCACAATGATGTACACTTTTAGTGAAGTATTTACGAACGTTCGTTCATGAGTGGTACCACTAGGCCGCAGACAATGTTGTTTGCATTGTTGGTTTGGTTGTATAACATTTCATATATTTGATCTAGAGGCCTTTGTTCATATTTACGAACGATCGTTCGTAAATAGTTTTTGGTCGGTTTAATTTACATTTCACGTTTTTACGAACGTGCGTTCGTAAGATTGGTATTTGGTTTGAATGATTTCACTTAGTGTGTTTATCACTGACAGTATGTTGGTGTATGTTGTTTTGTATCGTATATTACGAACGAGCGTTCGTAAAGTTTTGAATTTGTGTTGTGGGTGAAGGGTATTTACGAACGCGCGTTCGTAAAACTCCTTCGCATGGGCTTTGGGTACGGGTATTTACGAACGAGCGTTCGTAAAAAGGGTTGGGTTAGGCAATGCATTCGCATTTACGAACGCATGTTCGTAAATGTGGCTGGTTTGGCTGTTCACATCTTGTCCGTACATATACGGTTTCGTATATATACGAATACGTATAGGGTAGAATGTGCTTATTCATGTGTAGAATGCTTGCAAGTGCGTGGTCAGAACGATTGAATTGAACAAAAAATGAAAAACACAACATATCTGAGCTTCAGAATGATTAGCAAAGCTCAGATTGCATGCAAAACCTGCCAAGGCTCACCCTTCAAACAATGCAAAAGGAAATCTACAATGAACCAATTCAGGATGTGGGTTGTAAGGCAAGTTGGATGGAATGTACTCACATTGAAGTGTTCCTTGACAGAAATTGGTTCTCCCTTGCTGAAAAAACCACACAACAACACACAAATCTACAATGCCTGTTGTTGAAATGCACTCTTGCACCACTCACTCCTTCACCACACTTTCAAGGCCTCACTCTTTATGTACAAACCCTAGCGCCTAATCTGGTGCAGCTACAAGCTTCAAGCTTCAAGCTTTCAAATCCCAATATTCAAACTGCAGGTGAATCTACTAGCGCTCTTGCAACCCTCAAGCTCCCTACTCACAATAAGTCACCTCTCAAGCGAAATATGCAACTCAAACACAACTTCAAGCAAAGTAAAACAAGGCAGACTACAATCCGGCAGAGCTTCGCTTCGAATATTCTAAGCTCTCCTCTCCTCCTCCTCTCTGTTCCAAATGAGAATGAGAAGAAGTGGGAAGGGCCGCGGGGTGGTGGCCGGCGCCGTTAGGGTTTACCCTTGGCTTATTGGAAGGTAGTGTTAGGTTGCATCGGTGACATTGTCCCATATGGGTTGTCTACGCTGGTCCTAACCCATACATATAAATAAAGGCATAAGGGGAGGAGCTAATCACTCTCTCCATTGTATGCAACCATTGTGTATTGTGTTCTTGCTTCCTACGCTGATCTCTTTGCTTCTTCCTCTCATTTCTCAATAGGTTATGGGCCCACTTTGCTTTAGAGCTTAGAGATCAACTTAGGAAAAGGTAGGAGAGAGCCGGATCTGATCGGAGGCGATTTGGAGGTGTTTCAAGCTTTTGGTAGAGTTTTGGAGTTTTGGAGCACTTTTGGAGCGCCTTGGAGCATTCTTGGACACTTGGACCAGCGTGGAGGACACCTTAGGTTGAGGTTCATTGTATCTTGAGTGTTTATGTGAGATCGATTCGCATTTTGAGGGTTTGAGGTGTTTTGAGTTCCAAAAGGCTTAGGTGTGGCTTTTTGACGGTTATGTAGTTATTAAGCTTAGTTTTGGAGTGGAAAGGTGCTAACTTGAGAGATCCATCCATTCTATGCTAACTTTGAGGTGTTTTGAGTTCCAAAAGGCTTAGTTGTGGCTTTTTGATGGTTATCTAGTTATTTGGCTTAGTTTTGGAGTGGAAAGGTGCTGACTTGAGAGATCCATCCATTCAAGACTAACTTTGAGGTGTTTTGAGTTCCAAAAGGCTTAGTTGTGGCTTTTTGATGGTTATGTAGTTATTAAGCTTAGTTTTGGAGTGGAAAGGTGCTGACTTGAGAGATCCATCCATTCTATGCTTACTTTGAGGTGTTTTGAGTTCCAAAAGGCTTAGGTATGGCTTTTTGATGGTTATGTAGTTATTAAGCTTAGTTTTGGAGTGGAAAGGTGCTGACTTGAGAGATCCATCCATTCTATGCTAACTTTGAGGTGTTTTGAGTTCCAAAAGGCTTAGTTGTGGCTTTTTGATGGTTATCTAGTTATTTGGCTTAGTTTTGAAGTGGAAAGGTGCTGACTTGAGAGATCCATCCATTCAAAACTAACTTTGAGGTGTTTTGAGTTCCAAAAGGCTTAGTTTTGGCTTTTTGATGGTTATCTAGTTATTTGGCTTAGTTTTGGAGTGGAAAGGTGCTGACTTGAGAGATCCATCCATTCAAAACTAACTTTGAGGTGTTTTGAGTTCCAAAAGGCTTAGTTTTGGCTTTTGGATGGTTATATAGTTATTTGGCTTAGCTTTGGAGTGGAAAGGTGCTGACTTGAGTGTATGAGAACCTTGAATTAATTCCAAAGTTTAAAATCAAATTCTAAAATTTTCGAGGGTTTTTTAGCCGTCGTGGTACATTAAGTGAGTGGGAGCTTGCATTTGAGTTGCAAAATGGCTTCTAGTGAGGGCGATGGCCACATCACGCTCGACAAGTTCGGCGGCGACAACTTCAACCTCTACAAGTTCAAGTTGGAGATGGTGATGTCCACCAAAGACCTTTGGAAGATCGTGGGGGGTTCGGAGTTGCCGCCACCGTCCACGGCGAGCGACGAGGTCAAGAAGGCGTACGAGCGTCGATGCAAGAAAGCCTTCGCCATCATTGCCACAAGTTTGGTGGACAAGGAGTTGGCGCACATCAAAGGGTGTAAAGGACCGGCGGAAGCGTGGAAGACGTTGTGCAACATCCACGAAACCAAAAACTTGTCCAACATCTTGTTCATTAGGCGCAAGTTTTTCACCATCAAGATGGACGAAGGCGCCGACATCCTCGACCACATCAACAAGGTAAAATCTCTCGCCGACCAACTCACATGCTTGGAGGTGCCAATGAAGGACGAGGATGTGGTCATGACCTTGCTCGATAGCCTACCGCCTTCATTCGACCATTTGATCACGGCGTTGGAGACGCGCCCCATGAAGGAGCTCACGTTGGATTTCATCACCGCACGTCTCATGCACGAGGTGTCCAAGAGGAAGGAGAAAGAGCCTCAAGGAGACGATGCGGCCATGTTGTCCCGCCAACCTCGCACGTTCGACAACAACGAGAGGCGAGGTGAGGGCCCGAGGTGCTACAATTGTGGTAAGTTGGACCACCTTGCTCGCAATTGTCGATTGAAACGCAAGGTGAATGCCAACATCGCGAGGTCGAGCGATGATTTTGCATTTGTTGTGAGAGATGGGGCGTCTAAAACCTCCACCACTAGATGGATAGTTGATTCGGGGGCCTCGAACCACATGACACCGCATAAGCAATTTTTCGACACGTACGAATCCATTTCGGGCCGTAAAGTGTTTATGGGTGACAATGGCATCGTAGAGGTCCTAGGCAAAGGCTCCATTCTAGTGGAAACACGTGTGAAGGGTCGTGCACGGAGCATTAGAATGCACGACGTGCTTCACGTGCCCGACTTGCATTCCAACTTGCTTTCGGTGAGCAAACTCATATCGCGGGGTTTGAAAGTGCATTTCAACACGTTGGGATGCGTGGTGAGGGCGAGTAACGGCGAGATGTTGGCCGTGGCGTCGTTGGAGTCCAATTTGTACCAATTGGACACGAAGGTGATGCATGAGGCCGAAACGAGTTCTTTGGCGCATTCGGAGGCCAACTCGCATCCTTTGGAGCTTTGGCACAAGAGGTTGGGGCATCTCAACGCCAATAGCGTGAAATCGCTCCAAACCATGGTGAGCGGCATGGACGTGCAAGCGGTGCCCAACGACGTGCATTCGTTCGCGTGCGAAGGATGCGTCCAAGGCAAGCAAGCGAGGCGTCCGTTTCCCACGGAGGGAGGCACCCGCGCCACCAAGATCTTGGAGCTCGTGCATTCCGACGTGTGCGGGCCGATGAAAACGCCGTCCATCGGAGGGGCAAGGTATTTTCTCACCTTCATTGACGATTTTTCGCGCAAGATTTGGGTGTATGTGCTCAAATCCAAGAGCGAGGTGTTGGCAAGGTTCAAAGAATGGAAAACCTTGGTGGAGAGGCAATCGGAACACGTAGTGAAGGTCCTTAGGACGGATAATGGCGGGGAATACATTTCTAAGGCATTCGACGATTTTTTAAGCAAACATGGCATCGCACGCCAAAATTCTTCACCTTACACGCCGCAACAAAACGGGGTGGCCGAACGGGCCAATCGCACCATCGTGGAGATGGCGCGGTCCATGATTCATGCCCAACGTCTCGGCCACGAATTTTGGGCGGAGGTGGTGTGCAATACGGTGTACGTGCGCAACCGGTGTCCCACGAAGGCCGTGGAAGGTAAGACGCCCGAGGAAGCGTGGAGCGGGAGGATGCCGCACGTGTCCCACATGCGCGTGTTCGGTTGCGTGGCTTATGCGAAGGTGCCGGATCAAAGGCGAACGAAGTTGGACGCCAAGGGCGTCAAGTGTTTGTTCCTCGGATATTGCGAAGGCACGAAGGCGTACCGGCTCATTTGCTTGGAGACTAAGAAAATCATCAAGAGTCCGGACGTGGTGTTTTTCGAGGACAAAACGCATTTGGAGGATTGTCCAAGTGGGAGCGTTGGCGAAACACCGGCGGTCAAGGTGGACATATCCGCCAAATCGGACGTGGACGAGTCGGAGGCCAACGGCGACGATCCTTTGGAGGAGCTCGACATCGAGGAGGAGGAGGAGGATGCGGAGGCCAACATTCCGGCCACGAAATCCACTCGTAGCGCGGAGGCATCGAAACTTGACAACGGTAAGAAACCCGCAACCAAAGCACCTCCACCACCGCAACATAGCAATGAAACCATGGGCCATTCTAGGTATCCGGTATCGTGATGTAAATACGTACACTATATAGATGTGTACGTATTTAATATTGCATTGTGAGTCTTGGTCTTGGAGAAAAATAATAAAGAATAGAAGTAGATTACTTTTTTTATTTACTCATAGTTTATTTTAGTTATCATTATCTAAAGATAGAAGTGGATAGAAGTTGCTTACCTTTATGTTTACTCATAGTTACTCTTAGTTACCTTTACCAAATGATAGAAATAGATTACCATTTTATTTACTCATAGTTTATTTTTGTCTTTTAGTTATCTTGAGTTACTTTGGACCAATGGGTGATTAGAAGCCATGTGATGAGGATAAGAGAGAACTTTATCTCTCGCATGGATAGGGAGAGGTGGTGAAGGAAAGATGTGATGTGATTATTGGGGGAGAGAAGTTGTAGAGAGAGAGAAGTGGATTCGAAGCTCACGGTGTGAGTTGTTTTTGAGAAGAATATGAAATAAAATACGAGGGATTTGTGATTCATGAGAGATCTCACTTGTTGTTTTGGAAGTTAGCAATCAAGATTTGTGCTTGTTTGAGTGGAGGGAAGTCTGTTGGTTCTTAAAAGAAGAGCTGAGACTTCGACCGACCATAGAAGACGGACAAATTGAAGAATTGAAGGCTTCAAGACTTGAATGTGTGGTTGCTTGTGGCACGTTGTCTTTTTCTTGTGTGTGTGATTCCAAGCCGGTTTTGGAGGCTAGTTGCATTTCATTTCTGCATCGTAATTTGTTTCCTGTGTGACAACGAAGTGGGATTAATGACCCACAAGGTTGTTTGTGACAACGAAGTGGGATTGATCACCCACAAGGTTGTTTTCTGTCGTTCCCACTGGTGAGGCGCGATTGCTGGTCACCGTGGGTTTGAAAGTTTAGGAGCCAATCTTTCGGACGTCAGCTCGTGTTCTGACGTCCCGTTTTACCCGTCCGAAGCCCGTGGTTTCTTATCACACTACCCTTACCCTTTACCCATATAAAGCCGCAACAGGATAGGTCGACGGGAAAGAGGTTGAAGATTAGAAGAAATTGAAGAAATTGAAGACTAGAAGACCAGAAGACTCGATTGAAGACAAGAAGATTTGACGGGTCCGATAAAATCTAGTTGCAGCCAAAAGCCCAGTGCTTTCCCAAGGTGGAACCCTCTCTACCCGACACTGGATAGGGCACGCAAACCGCTCGGGGAATGGTGGAAGAACCACATTCCGCCGCCCTAAGACAAAGAGCATGCAAACATGGCAACCATCGGGGAACCTAGGAATGTGAGAGAGGCCATTCAATCGAGTGATGCGAGCGAGTGGGAGTTGGCTATGCAAGAGGAGTTCGAATCTCTCATTGCCAATGGCACGTGGGAGTTAACTCCGTTGCCGAAGGGCCGCAAGGCCGTGAAATGCAAATGGGTGTTTAAAACGAAAAAAGATGCGAGAGGCGTGGTGGTTCGTTTCAAAGCAAGGTTAGTAGCAAAGGGGTGCTCGCAAGTGGAAGGCGTAGACTTTAGCGAAACCTTTGCACCGGTGGCCAAATTCAACACCATTCGAGTCATACTCGCATTGGCGGCGGCCATGGGCTTGGAGATACATCAAATGGACGTGAAGACCGCATTCTTGAACGGCGAATTGGACGTGGTGATCTACATGGAGCAACCGGAGGGGTTCGTGTAAAAAGGCCGAGAGCATCTCGTATGCAAGTTGAGGAAAACGCTCTACGGATTGAACCAATCCGGACGAGCATGGTACGAATGCATTAACGTGTTCTTCGTGAACAAAGGTTTTACGAGGAGCCATGCGGATCACTCGTTGTATGTTTTGCAAACTTGCAACTACATTGTGATTGTCATCATATATGTGGACGACCTCGTGATTTTGTCGGACGACGTGGACATGATCAACGAGTTAAAGGCTAGCCTCGAGCGCGAATTCGAGATGAGCGACCTCGGCGAATTACATTTCTTCCTCGGAGTCCATTTCGAGCGGGATAGGAGGACGCGCACCATCACCATGCATCAACGAAGCTACATCGAAACCATTTTGGAGCGATTCGGCATGAGTGATTGCAAGCCCATCTCAACCCCGCTCGACACCAAGACCTCATTGGCGAAGCTTTCGGAGGAGGAATACGAGGAGCATTCACACGAAATGAAGGACATTCCGTACCAAAGGGCGGTGGGGTCGTTGATGTACGCAATGGTGGCCACAAGACCGGACCTCGCATTCGCGGTAAGCGTGGTAAGTCGGTTTATGTCGGAACCGGGTCCGATGCATTGGATGGCCGTGAAACGAATTATGCGATACTTGAAAGGCACCATTGATATGAGGTTGCGCATCGGAGGACAACACATAAACCTTACAGGTTATTCGGATGCGGATTGGGCCGGCGATGTGGAAAACCGAAGGTCTACCTCCGGATACGTTTTCTTCGTTGGAGACGGGGCCGTGACGTGGAATAGCAAACGACAACTAACGGTGGCTCAATCCACAATGGAGGCGGAGTACATGGCCATGAACCGATGCATGAGGGAGGCCATTTGGCTAAGGCAACTAATTGAGGATGTAGGTTGTGCACAAGAAGAGGCGACAACCATGATGTGCGACAACCAAGGTTCTATGGCATTAGCTAAGAACCCAACCAACCATGATAGGTCAAAACATATAGATGTGCAACATCATTTTATTAGAGAGAAAATCGAAAACAATGTTGTAGAGCTAGAATATTGTCCAACGCAATATATGGTAGCGGATATTCTTACAAAGGCTTTAGCGAGGGATAGGCATGAGATGTTAAGTGAAATAATGGGGTTGGAGTACAATGCCACCTCGCAAAGTGGGAGTATTGGAAGGTAGTGTTAGGTTGCATCGGTGACATTGTCCCATATGGGTTGTCTACGCTGGTCCTAACCCATACATATAAATAAAGGCATAAGGGGAGGAGCTAATCACTCTCTCCATTGTATGCAACCATTGTGTATTGTGTTCTTGCTTCCTACGCTGATCTCTTTGCTTCTTCCTCTCATTTCTCAATATGGCTGCCACGTAGCGTTCTGCCAATGGCGACGGCCCAATGCCGTCCTTTCATTGGCGACGCTCCACGTGGGGGGATGGGGGGAAATGCAATTGGAGATGGATGTAGATGTAATGAAGGGGGGGCGTAAAACATGTGTATATGTATTATATGTAATGGAAGCATTAATCACATTAACTTAAAGAACTTAGTATGAAGACATGAATTTTGATTACCGTATGCCCTTAGTACATTTACTATTAGATTCCTTGTAAACATATTTTCAAAACAACCTTAAGTTAATTCGTATTGCACAATATATGCATTTTGTGCGATTGCGATGAAGAATCCACCCCCAAGGATGTGTATATGGTGTTGTACAGTATAGAGTTTTCATGAATGAGATAACTTTAAGATTGAACCGTCGTTCTTCAGGTATATATGACATAGTACTTAAAGGACCCAATTTGAGATTGTTTAGAGGCCCTATTCGCTTATTTACAAGAGGTGGAGGAAAACTCAATCTCCAATAGGACGTCAATTGAATCACTTAATTGGGCGTCAACTTGAACTAAAAATTGTACAGTGCATTGAACTTTAATTTTCAACAATGATGGGATTGCATTTAACCAATGAGCCATATGGTCAGATATCTCGCTAGAATCAAATGTATGGAATAGGTTTCCAACGAAGAACACACCCCTAAGGATGTGTATATGATGTTTTCAAATAATATACAGTTTTCGTAAACAATATAATATCTTTCAATTCGAACCATGGTTTTTCAAATCACTATTACATTCATAAAGGACCAATTTGAGATTGTGTAGAGAGGGTATCATCAACTTTGAGCTTGCATAAATTAAGTTAGTGCAGTACGGGTTTTTAGGAGTCAATATTTTTTGTGTGTGTGTGTAATGTATCGTACTAATGACAAAACCCTAAACCCTAATACACAACTATCACAAACCCTAAACCCTAACCCTAAACCCTGCATCCCTACATTTTTTTTTTATACCATGCCAATTGTTATTTTGAGATTCAACATTAATAGATTTCGGGGAAAGCTTTGGTTTGGGCGAAAAGTGAGTGTTGAAATGCTCCATCTTCCCCCTTAATACTCTTCAGTGCTATTTGATCACATAATCCAAACATGGGATCATTATAACATGCATGTCTTAAGACTTTACTGTAACTCAACATTTTTATCTAATACAAGCATCCACATACTTCTGACAGGATGTAAAACACATAATTTTAAGTGTGACTTGTCATAAGTATGGTTTCATTTCTTATGATTACTCTATCATATTGATCATTCCAACTTAATTAAACATTTCCATACATGCCATTTTAATTCATTATTCCTATACCTATGGTTACATTTGAATTTAGTCCTAACTTACATCTAGTTATGATTAGATTCATATTATCCTCAATCTACCCTAGTACAAGCCATTATGGATTAACCCATCTTTTTAATGGTTTTCACACACTTGTGAGCATATTACGGGCGTGATTCGATGTGAATCATATGGGCATTCCTATAATTTTAGGGGCCTCCACAACTTGTTTTTAATTGAGTTTACCTTAGTTATATATATATATATATATATATACACACACAATCACATTCATTCATAACATATATTAGGTTTCCATTGTCAATTAACTTGGACTTCACAACTTGGTCGCAAATCATTTAATATTCTATATTGACCAGCATCATATTCTGATATTATGTATCTATTATATACATATTTATATTCATGAGACCTTGGTAACACCTAAGGTTTGCGACCGATTTACATATTTTCAATATCAAGTTGCGTGTATGCAATACATGTTCCTTACATAATGCTATTTAATATATAATTGCGCATGAATGGAATGACATACTGGTAGGTCAAAGTAGGCGGCGGGAATCGGTTTTTTTAAGAGCATCCAAGGAATTTTGAACCATCGTAGACAAGTACTTAAAGCTCTTCCCCCCACTGCAAAGCTCTTTTCTGCGGCACACGCCAGGTGCGCTCCAGAGACCTGACGGAGCTCGCGGGAAGGCATTTTCGTGTGCGCCAACCCCCACCTCCCAGGTACACGACAACCTTCACACCCGCATATACCGCCGTAAATACCGGGATTTTACGAACGCGCGTTCGTAAAGCACACGATCTGGCACATACATAAATGGGTCAGAGAAATGATGGTGGGTAGTTTACGAACGCACATTCGTAAGTACTGTATAAGCAGTGCGAGTTCAGAGACCTATAGATACACGTGCACATGGGTAGTCAAAGGCAGTGCATATGGATAGGCATATTCATATTGTAGATGTCATTGATATACGAACGCGAGTTCGTAAATATGTACACCAGCCTCATAGAAATGTATACCTGTAGTTCGACCATTTTCCAGTTCTCTCCACAAGCATAGAGGATGGACGGGTATTTACAAACGTGCGTTCGTAAATCACACGATCTGGCACATATATAAATGGGTCTGATATATGATGGTGGGTAGTTTACGAACGCATGTTCGTAAGTACCGTATAAGCAATCCGATTTCAGAGACCTATAGATACACGTGCACATGGGTAGTCACAGGCAGTGCATATGGATAGGCATATTCATATTGTAGATGTCATTGATATACGAACGCGCGTTCGTAAATATGTACACCAGCCTCATACAAATGTATACCTGTAATTCGACCATTTTCCAGTTGTCTCCACAAGCATATAGGATGGACGGGTATTTACGAACGCGCGTTCGTAAAAGCCACATGGGATTATTGTGCACGCATGCATCACCATCACTGATTGTTTATGGACTTTCAATATGACAGTTATATGCGAACGAACGTTCGTTTTTCCTCACGGCCATTTCAAACGTATACTCGTAGATTCATGAAATTTCCGAACGTTCGTTCGTAAATACAACCTGGGATTATGTTTGCCGCATCCGATATTTTACTTAGAGACAAGCATTGCTGCATGTAACCCCACAGTAAGGCAGAGAACTTACGGACGCACGTTTGTAAATATGACGTTCACTGATTTTCAAGTGAACGCCGGGATGTGGTACCTGTCATTTGCCACGACAGACAGGGTGGCATGTCTTCAGGTATCGTATGGCCTGAGTTATTGGAATTGCGCCGGGTCCAAGTGTGATTTACGTATATTGTTTTGGGAAGAGCTTACGAACGGCCGTTCGTATATTTAACCTGTCCTTGGTTGGTGTGCTATCCTCGCTATGGTTGTGCAAATCATATGATCACCCTTCACGAATGATATATATCACAATTTGCTGCCGGTGTCAATTGCCATGGAATTTCCATGCAGTGTTTCCATGTCTTGGTATTCTTTTCGAACGTGCGTTCGTCTATTTTTGTGGAGCCTTCCGTTGGTTCCCTTACAGTTGTTTGAGTTCTGGGCCATATATTTGGACATCTAATTTGTGCGTTCTTCTGAACATTGCGATGGTTTTTGTTTGTTCAGGTGTTGGTGGTTTGTTTAGGGACAATGGAGATGCATTTGGGAGATATTTCATTGGAGTTGTCTACTAATGCATCGTCCGCCGATAGTGAATGCAAACTATCTTTCACATCGGCGGATGGTACTGACGTTACAAACGTGGTGGGGGTGCCTGTGGATGCATCCCCCGATCAGACATTTGAAGGGCTCGAACAATCTCTACATTCCGGGGATGACCACGGTGACATTCCGTTGTCTGCGGGTTTTGGAAGAGAGCAATGGGTAGGCCTTGATGTTGTTCTACTTAACGACCTTGGGGTACCGGTGGCAAATGGCATATGTCGAAATTCCGATCCCCGTGATTGTATTGATGCCAACCCCCTCGGTGACGACGATGTTGGTGTTTGCATCTTGAATTCTTTGCTTCCACTTAAGGTTCCAGTGACATGGAGATTTTCCTTGCGTCGATGGCCCCTTCGTCGAGTTCTACATGAAGAAGTAAGTTTGTGGAATCATAGGCGGCGGCACAAACAAACGCAATCAGCTTTGTTGGCCAAATTACCTCCTCGCAAAAGCCTTCGCAGATATGATTCTAACCGCGTGCCCCGCGGTGATAAGGAGCGACGACGGGATCGCATATTGGGAGACGATTCTATCCGTCTCATGTCCGCCAAGGACTGTTGCGCGAGGAGATGTTGCCAATTTTTTCCTCGCGAAAACATTAGGTCTCTTCGTGAAGAGATGTGGCTTGCCGATTTCCGTATGAGATCGGCAAAGAAACTCGAGGTCCACAGAAATGTGCACATTGACACCCATGGGCATAAGGTGGTCACACTAGAGAATGTGGAAGTGTGTTGTACCGCGTGGTATACCATCCATGCCGTGTCAAAGTCTGACTTTTATAGGTTTCAAAAGTATTCATCGTTGGGTCGCCGCTCTCGATTTCATGGAAATTTGGGCACAAAGAAACCTCGGGAGGCTACACTCCAAGCCTCGGCGACACTCTCCACCATCATAGTGCCATTGGCCGATGCAATGCCCCACAAGACGAGGACATTGTCATCAGGGGAGAAAGTTGTTCAAATGGTGTTGCCCACGGGCACAAAATGGAAGAACATATTGACGGACATCAACGAAGTGGGTCGCATAGCGGGATGTGAGCCCATTTCTTTGTCCAAATTGAGTGTGATTAAAAACCAACAGTTTGCGGAATACATTTTGAAGAGACCCGGAGACAAGTTCGCTAGGTGTACGACGTGTGAAAAATACAAAGGTCTTCGAGACGCCCACCCCATAGGCACTGAATCTCATACCAGACACCAGACAAAATATATTGAGCATGTCAACAACCAAGAGGCACACCGTCAAGATTACTACAAAAATCGTGCTCTATCTATAATGAGGCCCACAGAGGTTCTAACAGTTATCCATGATAAAATGGACCACGCTAAGACCGCATGCCCTTGTTATGCACGCAAAATAAAGGCCACGGATGGTCTCTTCAAGTTGCCCGTGGCTGTCACAGGTTCGTATGAAATCACAACGACGTGTTCAAAGTCTATCAAATTTTCTTGAGTGTGTTTGGCAAATGTTCAACTCCATACATCCATTTAGTAGTTATTCCATTTCATCCAATTTTGTTTACGCATCATTTGTTTTTTCCAGGTATGATTGCGCATGGCCATGGGGATGTTAAGTATGCCCATTATGGTTTGGATTTTTACCCTGGAGATGCTAACCACACGGTGGGTTCATTTGCAAGACTCTTGCGCGATCTTGAGCAGCCACTGGTACATTCCTCCCGTGCACTTTTTGATGGTTGTGGAATGACACCCCTTTATGAGGTAGTGCTTGCGGGGAGGGAGGTTTGTATGTCGTCATTACGGGAACCACCTAGAGAACCCATTTGTGCAAAACCATTGCCTCCAACTCTCCACGTTCAACTAGATAATTGTGCGAAGGACAACAAATGTCGATACGTATTTTGTTTTTGGTCATTGCTCGTGGCAAAAGGAATCTTCAAAGAGGTGTTTGTATCTTTCTTGATGGTGGGACACACACATGACGACATTGATGCGTCATTTGGCCGTTGGAGCATGAAGTTGCATGAGGAAGATTTTCCGACAATACCACTTCTTATGAAATCATGTATGGATTTAGACCATATGCCGGTGATACCGCACATGATTGAGGAAGTACCAAATTTCAAGGCCTTCATCAAGCCATACATGTTGAAGGGAGTGGACCGTTTGGTGGGACATACCAAAGCACAACAATTCCGATTTTATATGAGGGATGATGGTGTCCCGGCCATGCAGTTCAAGCTTTTGTGCACATCTCCTAATTGGGGCCCGGATGATGGTATACTCATATGGCGTCAAGACAAGGATGGGAAATGTTTGGTCCCGGATGGGGAACCAAAGCCTTGCAAACCCGAACCCATGGGGAATGGGCCGGAAATCATCAAAGGCATATCCGGATTCATTGAATATTGGAAAGAGTTGTGCGAGGAGGACATCACAAGACGTGTTAGAGATACCCATGAACCGTTGATCGCGTATTGGGATCGCATTCGCTCAGCCTTGATGACACTTGGTGGCGACACCCATACGACTTTGACACAAGGATTTTGGCCACAAAGTCGTTTGACGGTTGTCGAGTCTGATACTATGTTTTTCAGCAATGGAGACGTTCGTGAAGAGTTCGCAATGGACGAGCATTATGTTGGCCCTGCCCGCAATCGACCGGCACCGTCGTTTCGTGTAGGTGTTGATTGCCATGAAGGTTATTTGGTCCTCGTACAAGCAGGGGATGAGGAGCATCCCAAGCCAATTTGGTTGGTAAAAGCATTGTCTTCACCCAAT
The DNA here is from genome assembly GCA_950295325.1 of Polytrichum commune. Classification (NCBI taxonomy): domain Eukaryota; kingdom Viridiplantae; phylum Streptophyta; class Polytrichopsida; order Polytrichales; family Polytrichaceae; genus Polytrichum; species Polytrichum commune. The sequence continues at coordinate 10,577,903 of OX485809.1, forward strand.
TTTGTTCGAACTAGCCCCAACTTTCGTTAAATTGAGGTGGAATATTGTCGTCCAAGCACTAAAGACCAGAACGTGCTCCGCACTTATTTAGGTTGGGACACCAAAAGAATTTTAAGTGGACAGTGGACTCAGCGTACACACCGGTTTGGATAAATACGGATACTATACTTTGTGCTTGGAAGCCGCGCAAAGGTTCCAACACAGAAACAATGACCATCCCCCAAAAACATATAGATTTTGCCAAAGACAACTTGGCACGTATTGCAGCTGCGGAAAATGACGCCGAGAATGGATATGAAGCGGAAGATGGAGATGGGTAAACATAACATAGGTGAAAATTAACGGCGGGAAAAAACATTAGTGCTTAGTAGTCTTGGTTTTTAATAGACTTAGTAGACTTGTCACACTCCATTGTGGTATACGTTTGGGATGTGCCATCCAAAACCATAAGAACCTTACTTATGGGATGCGCACCCCAAACTCTATAATGACATAAACCATTTGTTTTTTAGATTCGCTTGTTATTTTCCACATGGAGTTCACGTTTTCATTATAATTGCAATTTTCTATTTTTAGTATTAAGACTATTCTTTACGTGCGAATTTTTAAATTGTCATGTTCTTGATGTTCCCAACATTCCATATGCCCACAATATTGGCATCCCAAACTATGGGCATATTTTATTTTGAGACTTAATACTATATTCGTTAAATTGAGACTTCCTCTAGTCTCAAATTAATATATGGATCAAACAACATTCCGTGTTCCAAAACTATATTGCGAACAATCTCAAATATATTATATGTTCTAATATCCCAAATCTATGGGATGTGGACATAAGCACATATGGTAGAGCACTCAACACCAACTTCATCAACAAAAACACTTTGGGTAGAGCACTCCAAACTAGTTTCACCCAATAAACATATAAAATGATTTCTATTATTAGCATGGTCAATAAAATATAGACATTGCAACATACAAAGTACATGCAATAAATGCATTTTTCTTCAATGGAAAATTTAGTCCCAAACTTAATAAAAAAATGAACTTCACAACTGTATTGAAATATAGTAAATGGATATTCATCCAACCCCAAACAATATAGCATTCGCAAGTTCTACCCAAACTTTGCCCCAAGTTTGAGGAGCACACATATGAGTAATATATATTCGTCAAATTACATATTACACTATAATCATGCTAACACAATCCTCTCAACTTCTCATTCAACGTGGGTTGCTTCTTCTGCGATCCGAGCAAGGTTGTCTTTTGCAAAAGTTATGTACTTTTGAGGGATGGACATTGATCCACTATGATTTTTCCGCGGTTTCCATGCTATGAATATGGAATCTGTATCTACCCAAGATGGACCGTGCTCAGAATCCACCTTCCACCGAAAGTTAGGGTTTGTATCCCAGCCTGTATAATGCCGAACAACATCTTCATTCCGTGTTGTCGGTCGGTAGTACTCTACTTGTATTTGTCGAAAATGAGGGCTGGAAGTTACAAAATTTTGTTTGGACAAAGCTCTTGCCACCCACACTGGCTTTGCATATGTCTCATTTCCAGGACGCAAAATGAGCATATAACCTTCATGACAATCCACTGCAATGCGGAAAGATGGTGGTGGACGACTACTAGCAGGCCCCACGTAATGGTCGTCCACATCAAACTCCTCTCGAACCTCTCCATTTCCCAAAAGACTAGCCTCCGAAGGTTGTACATTGACACGTGTTTGTGGCCAAAACCCATGCCTTAAAGTAAGGGGTGTATCTTGATGAAGGTTTGCCAAAGCGCCACAAATACGTGTCCAATATTGTATCCAACTTCCGTAACGAAGCCAACATGATCCACCAACATCCGCTACCCTCAAACTCTCCCAATATTGTATGAAGCCTGATATGCCTTTACAAATGTCCTCCAAATTCTTCATGGGTATTGGTTTGCAAGGCTTAGGCTCTCCGTCAGGCAACATCGTCCTTCCTTCCCCATCAACACGCCATACAAGGAGACCCTCCGGCGGGCTCCAGTCTTGTGATGTGCACAACAACTTGTATTGCATGACGGGGACACCATCGTCACGCACGTAGAACCGAAATTGTTGTGCCTTCGTATGCCCGATCAATCGGTGAGCTCCGCTTCGAATATACGGTTCTATAAATGCCTTGAAGTCTGGAACCTCCTCGATCATATGGGGGATGACGGGAATGTTCTCCAAATCCATGTACGACTTCATCAACAATGGGATTGTTGGAAAATCCTCCTCGCGCAACTTCATGCTCCACCGCCCAAAAGATGCATCGATATCATCGTGCGTGTGGCCTACCAATAGAAAGGACACAAAAACCTCCTTGAAAATGCCTTTCGCAACCAACAACAACTAATAGGCAAAAACATATCTACTTTTATTGTCCTTCGCACAATTGTCCAACTGGACACGCAGAGTTGGGGACAAATTCTTGGCAATCACATCTTCACTTGGTGGCTCCGGCAAGGAGTGCACGCATACATCTCTTCCATCCAAGACCGCTTCATATAGAGGTGTTGATCCCGAGTTTTCAAATAACAATCTTGATGAATAGGACGGCGGTTTCTCCAAATCGCGTAAAAGCTTTGCAAATGACCCTATCGTGTGGTTTGAATCCGCCGGATACAAATATAGAGCATAATGAGCATACTTGACATCACCATGCCCATGTGCAATCATTCCTGCAAAGCCACCCCAATGGTTTAATATTCAACTATAACACCAAAAAATTCACATGGTGTACATCTATGGCCCCAAGTACAAACCTAAAAGCACAAATTTGTGTTTAGGTAATGCAATGCAATTGTTATCAAAATCACCTGTAACCGATACAGGAAGCTTAAAAAAGCCGTCCGTGGCTTTGATTCGATTTGCAAAACATGGTGAGGCTGTTTTGGCATGGTCCATTTTATCATGGATGATTGTAAGGACCTCCAAAGGCCTAGAGATGGACAAAGCTCTATTTGTGTAGTAATCATTACGGTGTGCCTCTTGCATGTCCACATGCTTGAAATAGTTCATTTGATGTGCTGCATAGGACTCTGTCCCCATTGTGTGTGCATCTTGAAGGCGTTTCAACTTCTCGCATTTGGAACAACGGGCAAATTTGTCGCCTCGTCTTTTTGTGATGTATTCGCTAAAGTTCGATTTTTTTATTGCACTCAGTTTCGACAACGAAATAGGGTCCAACCCAGCCTTCTCGCCAACTGCGTTTACGTCCAACAATATGTCTTTCCATTTCGTGCCTGTAGGAAGAACCTTCTCCACAACCTTTTCACCGGTTGCGAGTGTGCGTGTTTTGTGCGGCATTACATCGGCAAGGGGGACAATGATGGTTGCCAGAGTGGTTGTTGTTTGTCTCGTTGCTTCCCTTGGTTTCTTCAAGCCCGTATTCCCATGGTGATGAGACCGGCGTCCTTCCTTGGCATACGCGGCTTGTCTATAAAATTCCGCTTTTGACACACCGTGAATGGTGTACCATGCCGTACAACACACGTCTATGCTCTCAAGGGTGATGACCTTGCGACCCGCTCCGTTCACATGTATCGCCCTATGGACATCAAGCTTTTTGGTGGATCTGAGACGGAAATCTCCAAGCCACATTTCCTCGCGGATGGCCTTCAATTTATCCCTTGGGAACAATTGGCAACAACGATGTACACAACAATCCTTTGTGGCAACTTCTCTAATAGACTCCTCACATAGCAACCTTTGACGTTTACACTCATTTGTAGACGGAGTAGGACGTGCCAATGTATCGTACTTCCGTAGGCCTTTGCGTGGCCTAATGTGTGCTTGGAACTCGTGTTGGATTTGGATGTGTCGTCGCTCATGGTCATGCAAGCTAACCCCCTCAATTGTCACATTCCTCAACGGCCACCTTCGCAACGAGAACCTATGAGTTGGATTCACTTCGGAATGTACGAGTGATTCCAATATAACAACTCCAACGTCGTTGGTGCCAAGGGGGTTTTCATCAATGCAATCTTGTGGATGTGTGTTACGACAAATACCCTCCGCCACAGCAACTCCATTGTCATTAATAAGTACCACATCCAAATTCACCCATGATGCTCGTGAAAGCCCCGCACATTCCACAATAGGGCAAGAAGGGGCAGATGGCGAAGGACTCCCCAAGTCACCTTCATCTGCACTGTCATCAAAACTATCCTCCCCGACAATGTCTAGCTCATCCCCAGACGTATATTACGTGTTGCCCATGTCGTCAGAGAAGGAATCCCCTCTTCCACCAACTCCCTCCATTGCGCCTACACACATGCACATGAAAACAATGTAAGGGTCTAAAAAAAATCAAATATCGGAAAATGCAAGACACCATGATCAATGGGGACACCGAGGATGAAGACATTTCCAACACAACTACACTGTGAACTCCCAACACTGTGCGGAAGTCCAAAAAAAGTTCCAGAAAATATTTTGGTGGGGGTTTGGGTTGACCGGCCCAAACCTCATAAGGGTCATACTGAAACCCTAACACACTGGGGTAGGGGTTTGGGTCGACCGACCCAAACCTCACAAGGGTACATCCACCCACACCAGGTAGGGGTTTGGGTCGGTCGATGTAAGCCCGAAATCGTACTCACATTAATCCTTAAATTGCAAAAACATGGCTAGCCCGTCGATTTCACGCTTGATGGAATTAATCAAAGGATGAGAAAGGTGAGGCGTTGAATATCTTGGTAAAATTAGGCTAAGAGGTAATTAGGAGCTAGAAGTGAAATTAACCTTAGAGGGAAAGGGGATGTGAAGGCATGAGTGTTTAATGAAGAGCCTAGTAAAAGCGTACTTAGGAATACCAAGAAAAACCAATAGAATAAAGGAGGAGTCATAATGATGACTGTCATTTATTAAACGATAGTTACATGAATAGCTCAGGAGGATGGGTAAGAGCCGGTTGGTTGGATACTAATTTCCTGCCTAGAAATCACTAGCCAAGTCATGTGTAACACATGAAACGATCACACGAACTTGACGGGAGTCGAACCCGGACCGTTTAAAGTGTCGTACAAATTCCCTCCCTCAACCAACCAAGGGAACATGACTTGGTGACCACAACCATAACGACCCACAACTTATACCACAACGCGAGCGTGATTACTTGGTAACAACTATGGTGGGTTACTTTTATCGTATCTAATTATCTATCTATCTATGAATTTTATTTATCTATGAGGCTAGGGGGAGAAGAAGTCAATGGAAGAAAAGGGAAAGTGGGTTTGGAAGGAGGAGAGGCCAAAAGAAAAGGTCTTGACCCGTTTTTCTCTCGGGCGGCCCGAAAGATGCCGGGCAAACCGGGAAAAAAGGTAGAGGTTGGAGGGGTCTCCGGAGGTAGAGGCAAGGAGCCTCATAATGCATGTTTAGAGAAGTAGAGGTGAGGGGAAGGATGAGCAAGAGGGCGAAGCCCTGTAAAAATGCACGTAGAGGGAGAGAGAGAGAGAGGGGATTGGGATCGATGAGGAAGCCCTGCTCTGGAGGAAGGCAAGGAGGAGAAGGACAAAGATCGGTCCTTGGGATCCATATGGGCAGTGTAGGTAGAGGTGGAAGAGCGGCAATGGTCGCCCACTCCCTGGGATTGGTGCATCAAGCACACGACGACGGAAGGAAGCAGAATCAACTCGAGTAAAAGAAGAAGGGTGGCGGCCTCCGCGGTGGTAGCGCTCTGGGTTCTGATACCAGCAGGATGGGCTAGTGGTGAGAGACGAGAGTCCTCGGTTGCCGATTCGACCGAGCACAATCACGGGGTTTAGGCAACTGGAGGTCATCTGCTCTCAGAAGCTCATGGGGATTCTGTTGATAGCCCTCACTGACTGTGATGGGATCGGATCTCAACCCCGGGAGACATCAGAGACGGGGAGCACTATTGTGGCTCTTCTCGTCCACTGCGATTCGGTTGCCGCGGCCTTGTGGTAACTACTCACCTTGCATTGGGTTGTTTCAATCGTAGGCAGCTGTTACTGCTCCGCTCCGGGCACGCGGGGTAGCTCTAGTTCGGCGATTGAAGGATCGCAGACCCTGGTTTCAGCGCTTCGATTGGAGTCGCCTTAGTTAAGATTATATTGAAAGAGGAAGGGGGTTGGAGGAGTAGTCGCTCCTGGTCCAGTGAAAGGGTCAATGCATGTTGGTCCCGGAGTGGAGGAAAAGGAGACCGTCAATGTGAATTGGTGGTGGACGAATCTGCGGAAGCGCCGGATCGGGAAGGTGCGGCAGGTGAATCGGAGCTGCGTCAAAGGCATGTGAGGGGAATCCCATTCGGCTGGAGAGCTTATGATCTATGTTTCCCCTGGATTCGTCCTCTCTTCCCCTCAGTCACTGAAGGCGTGGGTTTTGTAAGTCCTGCTGGAGTTTTGGATGTCGGTGTTGTGAACGAGCAATTTCCCCGATTTCTGTCTGGATGAGCGAATTGCACCCCTGCCCGTGTCGGCAACCTCGTATTGGCGCTCTTCTGCCGCAGTAGCACACTACGATCATTATGAATGCTCTGGAGGCCTCGGGAGTACACTTGTAGGAACAATTCGGGCAGTGGATTTTCTCGACCGTTCACACATCGGTTGGAGTCGGCAGTAAGGGAAGAAGAGGATGGCCGGCTGAAATCAAGTTAGGGTGCTCACTTGCTAGGGCAATTTGTGCAGGGGACCATCGACTTGCGGTGGTTAGGGACCGTGGAGGTTCACTTAAGGATTCAGCTACTGGAAGCCAGCCGGTGGGCATCCATGTCTGACTGCAGTTCGGAACGGTATGGGCGGTGAAGTAGGCATGAAGGCAGCAGCAGGAATTCCAGGCTTCAGTAGGACTGCAATATCAAAAGTGAGGCAATGCTAGGTTTGAGGAGCATTGGCGGAGGGAGTGCAGTGTTGTGCATGAACCGTGTTAGGTAGATGGATGTACCGAAGGGCGTTGGCAGCTGAGGATGCTCAAGTAGTAGCTATGGTAGGGGACTCGGGAATTTGACTGAACTTGTGGGGGGTTGGAAGTCTTATTGGTTGACCAGTAGGAGGGAATGGGGCTATTACCTTTGAATGCGGAGGGAACGTAGTGAGAGTATTGATGCTTAAACATTGTATGACTACTAAGCATTTTTGAATGCTTGTTGGTAATAAATAAATAAAAGAAAAAGGTGTTATATACACCACTTCTCTCAATCTTTTCTTTGTTTGCACTTGTGATTGCGTAATGGAATGTAGCTCATGATCCCTCACCCGGACTAGGACGCAATCGAAGGGTGAGGGGGATTGATGCTCACATAATTGGTGCGTCCGCCGGGAGCAAGCGGAGTAGGAGAGGAACTGGGGTCGAGTTGAAGGAGACTAAGGAGAGGAAGGAGCGCGGCAAAGGTATGCGCTAACCTTTTTTCTTTTGGGTGCAAATTAGAGGATTAGAGCTGGGATTAGGTTTGTGTCATTAAATTGCAATTGGTGGGGAGTTAGGAGGGAGTGTGGGCTAGCCCCGACTTCCTAACACACGCACCATGTGTTAGGGAGATCCCCTCCTAATTTTGTGCTTGAGGCAAGCAACGGGGCTCAAAGGTGAAAGGTGGAGGCCGCTCCCACGGTTGCATTGCAACTAGTGAGCCTTTGAGCCGAAGGGGAGAGGGCATGTGCTTGTGGATGGGACAAGAGCGTCCTCTCCTTCCCCCCCGCGCTTGACCTACCACCAAGGTAAGAGCAATTTATAGTGGGTCTTAGAAATTAGAGGGCATGTGCTTTTCAAGTTCAATGCAAGCATAGGTTGCAAGGAAGGAGCACGGCATGAGGTACGTAATCTAAACCCTCTTGGGATGCATAATGAAGATCACACTAAGTGTTTGGGTATTGGTAAAACCATAAAGTATGGGTGATAATTAAACTTCCGGTAGAAGTAACTTAGGTAGGAGTGACTTAAGTTTTTACCGAGGGGTAATTATTAAGTCACCCTAGGTAACTCATGTTTTACTTTGGAGTTAGAATTTGAATTACCCTCGGTAATTAGGTTTCTACCTAGGGGTAAGTATCCGAGTTACCTTAGGTAACTGAGGTTTTTACCTTCGGGTAATTACTTAGGTTTACCTGAGGTAACTTAGAAATTTACTTTGGGGTAATTACTTGGGTTTACCTTCGGTAATTTCCGTTATTACTCTGCAGTAAATACTGAAGTTACTTTAGGTAACTTAATTTTACCTTAGGGTAATTAGTTAAGTTTTACCTTAGGTAATTATAAGAAATTATCAAGGTGAAAAGTTACTGGGGTATCATTAGTAGGCTGATTTGGTTAAGAGTTACAAGTATGGAGGTAGACTAGTCCGAAGTAAGACAAATAGCATACGTGAGGGGAGACTAACCACAGGTGGCATGGAGTTTGCACAAGGTACGTTGTTTCTACAAAGTGAATTCTTAATTAATTAAGGAAGGTTTTTTTTGTACTTGTTGGTGTCGTTAATTGGTGAGGAGGGTAATTCCTGCGCCATAGCATTATGGTGGGGGCGCGAGGGTCACACCTTGGCCACCATTATAATGCATGAGCAAGGGTCAGCCCCTCACACCGATATTGTGGCAAGGGAAAAATAAGGAAGGGATGGCATGATTAATGATTCTCATGTCTAACCGGAATTTATCCCAAGCATGTATCCCATAAGGGACTTCGTCAATTTAAGTGGGCTTGCAGGTATCTTTTCCTCACCTCCCAAAGGAATCTAAGCAATCAAGGAAAAGTGGAAACATAATTGAGAGAAGGTAGTGAGGGGTAAGCCTGGTCAAATGAGGGTCGGACGACTTAATAGTAGATGCATGTTAGGACTCGATCTCATAAACCGGTGTTAGCACTAGGACTAGAGCACCATAGAGGCCGGAGGAAACCACCTAGAGTTGTTGAAGTGATAGACAAGGTACATGTCGCGCACCTCTCCATGAGGAGTGCCCGAAACACCATGGGCACAAGGGGGACCCCGGAGTGACACCCGGGACTTGTGGCGCCATTGGTGAGAGGGCCCAAGTGGTCCTAGTGTGGGTGAGGGCCCCGGGCGTTGGGAACGCCTCCCACCCACGGAGACTAGGAGGCACAAGGGTAAGGTCATCAGCTATGCGTAGCTTATGGCGTGGTGATTCTAGAATGCTCAAGAACACCTCAAGCGGAGGTGTGAGCTAGGAGTTATGGCCATTTGAGTGGGGCGCTGTCCCGGGACAGCGCCCTGGTACAGCAGTGCCTGGGAGTGATTCCCGGGACTGCCAAGGTTCAAACAGGCATAACTTCCTCAAGACTTGCCCGATTGGGGCAAGTGAGGAGTCCATCGGCATCTACGTGAAGCGTAGATGAACATGGAGTGGTCAAGTGTTAGCATTCAACATCATACAAGGAAGTTATGATGGTCTGAAGCTGCTGGGGGCTTCTAGGCCCAGCAGCTAAGGGAAAATGTCCACTTGGCCCCAACTCTTGGTAGAGAGACAAGAGGTTGGTTCACGGTGGGGTAGGGGCCCCGTGTAGAGTCCTAGAGGCTTATATGGGTGAGGTGGTGTGGCCTCACCCACCCGAGGCCGAACGGCATGGCCTCCATGAGCATTGGCCCATTGTGAGGCCATAGTTGCCTAGTATGGTTCGGGTTGTTGTAGTGTTGCTCCGGCAATGCGATGATCAACATGGGATTGGACTTCCATGGATGGAAGTCCACATCTAGGAATGGGTTACCGATTAAGGGGTGAGTCCCGAAAGCAAAGTAGGAGGGTTGGTTCCCTCCTATGAACTATTGGTCCGGGGTAAGAAGAGCTATCCATTAGCATGGCGGAATGCGAAGGGTTAGCGCTCGCAACCTTTGCTAGAATTGAAAATTGGCAAGAATGTCAAAGGGGACTAGCAAGGGTTGCGACACTTGGTATCAGAGCAGGGTTCCAAGTTTTGAGCTCGCACTTTGAGGGAAACATGGCTATCAAAAATGCGGGTTATGATGGTGAGCCCGGGGTTTCCAAAAGGTTGTGAGGCTCAAATTGGAACAAGGATCATGTGCAAGTGGAATTTGACCATATCATTGGTTCTAATGACAATGGTGGGCATGAGGGTGGATTTGGTAAGGAAAATGGAGGAGTGCTTTGAAAAGGGCTCCCTCAAACCTCAAAAAACATTTGGGGCCTAGAATACCGAAAGCACCCAAAACCTTGGAGGGCATTAATGTTGGATTGAAATTCCAATTTGAAATGCTTGGAAGGTATTGATGTTGGAATGAATTTGGTGCTAATGAGGCACCCGGGGCCTCTTAAGGCCTATGTGCGCTATTCAAACGCACAAATGAAGGATACACCTAAAACGGACGAGCTTTCTAAGAAATGCATCCTTTTAGGTGGGGTTTTAAAAGCGGGTGGTGGATGCCTTGTTTAAGTCCCCAAGGCTTCTTGAGGACATGATGGGGACCATCAAGTTTGCAAGAGCATTGAAGCCGATGGTCCCAAAGAGAAGTTTGGCGGCGCATCACCACAAGTGGCTTTAGCCAAAGTAGGTCCCAAAGAAATGAGTGCAAGTTGTTTGGTCCATTTTACTTAGGCAAAACATGTTGGTGCCGCGGACGGAATGTTGAAAGGTGGCTTTATGCTTCCAAAGCAAATCATACTTGTGCCGCGGACGGAATGTTGGGAGGTGGGTTTGTCCTACCAAGGCAATTCATGTTCGTGCCGTGGACGGAGTGTGGGAAGGTGGCTTTGTGCTACCAAGGCAAAACATGTTTGTTTTGCGGACAAATTATTAGAAATTGGTTTTGTGGCACCAAACCAATTTGTCCCGCGGACGAAATGTTTAAAGTTGGCTTTGCGGACCAAGCCAAGCCAAGTTGCCCAGGACCAAATGTTGGACGATGGCTTTGTGGCCAAGGCTAGTAGCCTTAAGCCGAGGCCAAGTATTTTGTACCTTGAGGCTCAAATGAATGGGAGACTTGTCTTATGGGTTGACAAAGAGTTAAGGCATTCTTTCATGACCCCAAAGCTCACAAGGGAGTTGGGGTTTGCCGATTGGTAGAGTGGTGAAGCCCACCAAGGTGCGGTTTGGAAAGGGCAAACCGCATGAGACAAAGGAGGCCGCGATGCATGTAACCTTTCAATGTGGGACATTGGAATTTTGTCAAAATTTCACACCATGTGAAATAAATTTGGTGCATGTCATTGGAAAGGTCACCTTCTTTGAAACTCACATGAGAGATGTGAGGTGCAAGCCGGTGTGCTTGCGGTGCATTATGATGTGTCATAATGGCAAAGAGATGAAGTTCAAATTGATAAGGACTCCTATGGTAGGAGGACCCAAGTTGAATTTGGTCTTAATGGACCAAATGAAAAATGGCCAACATAATGGTCGTGGTTCAATTGGAGCAACTCGATAGAACTTATGGGGAGGCTAGGAAAGATGGGCCTCCCCTAAACCACTTTGGTGGGATGTTGGTGAGATACAACGATGTATTCACCAATGTGTTGCCCAAAAGTTACCGCCAAGGAGTGAAAAATAACTTTGCTCAACAAGAGATTGAGTTCTAGAGGTATGTGGTGACAAAGGAAGTTGGTGACAAACATGAAGAATATCAAGGCCATCCAAAAGGAGAATTGGTCCTTGACTCAAGAAAAGGGCTTAGGTCATTTGTTGGCCTAGCCAACTACTACCACCACTTCATTCGAGGTTTTTCTAAGGTTGCTAGGACCTTAGTCAATTTGTTGAAAAATGGCTATCCTAAGAGTGGGATGAGCCTTGTCACCAAGCTTTTGGGGAGCTCGAAAGCAAGTTCTTTTTGCCGCCCGTGTTTAAGTTCACGGACTTTAACAAACCTTTTGAGGTGCATACGGGGGCGAGTGACTTTACCATTGGCGGATGTTGATCCAAGATGGGTGACCATTGCATATGAAAGCAATAAGCTTAATGGTTGTCGAACCTTGTTCGGCTTGTGCAAGAAATGGCTATCCCAAGAGTGGGATGAGGCTTGCCACCAAGTCCTTCAGGAGCTTAAGACCAAGTTCTCTACGCAGCCCGTGCTCAAGTTCGCCGAGTTTGATAAACCTTTTCAGGTGCATACGGGGGTGAGTGACTTTGCCAATGGTGGATTATGCATAAGATGGATGGCCATTGCATATGGGAGTATGAAGCTCGATGGTTGTCAAAGAAGACAACCAACTCATGACAAAGAACTTCTTTGTCGTAGTGCATTGCTTGAAGATGTGGCGACACTATTTGGGGTCGCACAAAGCAAAGGTCTACATGGACAATGTGCCCTAAAAGAATTTTGACATACAAACGCAAGTGAGCGCTAAGTCATTGCGGTGGCATGATAGTTTGGCGCTTATGTAGGTGGATTTGATCCACAAACCGGACCGTGGAAATGTGGTGCCGGATGCGCGAAGTAGACCGGAAGAGTTCCAAGCAATGAGAACCATCCAAACCTTGTGGCTAATGTGTGCCGGCGAAGGAAACTTGTGATGCAAGATATGGGGAGGGTAAATTAACTACCCCAAAGTACAAAAGCTTTTAGGTGAGCTTCGCAAGAGCAAGGTGCTCAAAGAGGTTAAGTTGGTGGACGGATTGTTCAAGTGCAAGCAAAGTTGGGTGTATGTGCCACAAGGCAAGTTGAGGCTATCGGTTTTGAAGGAGGAATATGATAGTCCTATTGCCGGCCATAGAGGAGAAAAAGAAAACCACCATAGAATGGTGTCAAAGAGGTACCATTGGCGGTGCGTAAAGGAGGATATAACCCACTTTGTGAAGGCGTGAATAAAGTGCCAAGTGAACCGAGCCTCTTACCAAAAGCAAGGCGGCTTCTTTGAAACTCACATGAAAGATGTGAGGCGCAAGCCGGTGAGCTTGCGGTGCATTTGTGATGTGCCATGATGGCAAAGAATTGAACTACAAATTGACAAGGACTCCTATGGTAGGAGGACCCAAGTTGAATTTCGTCTTAATGGACCAAAGGAAAAATGGAAAACACAATGGTTGTGGTTCACTTGGAGCAACTCCAAAGAACTTATGGGGAGGCTAGGAAAGATGGGCCTCCCCCAAACCATACTTGTGGGATGTTGGTGAGATACAAGGATGTATTCACCAATGTGTTGCTCAAAATGTTACCGCCAAGGAGTGAATTGCAACTTTGCTCAAGAAGAGATTGAGTTATTGAGGCATGTGGTGACAAAAGGAGTTGGTGGACAAACATGAAGAATGTCAAGGCAATCCAAAAGGAGAATTGGCCCTTGACTCAAAAAAGACTTAGGTCATTGGTTGGCCTAGCCAACTACTACCACCACTTCATTCTAGATTTGTTTTAAGGTTTCTAGGACCTTAGTCAACTTATTGAGGAAATGGCTATCCTAAGAGTGGGATGAGCCTTGTCACCAAGCCTTTGGGAAGCTCAAGAGCAAGTTCCCTTCACAAGATGTGGTTAAATTTCCGGGTTTTCATAAGCATTTTGAGGTGCACATGGAGACGAAGGACTTTACCATTGGCGGATGTTGATCCAAGATGGATGCCCATTGCATATGGGAGCATTAAGCTTAAAGGTTGTCAAACCTTGTGCGACTTATGAAAGAAATGGCTATACCAAGAGTTGGATGAGCCTTGCCACCAAGTCTTTGAGAAGCTTAAGAGCAAGTTCTCTTCGCCGCCCGTGCTCAAGTTCGCGGAGTTTGACAAACCTTTTGAGGTGCATACGGGGGCGAGTGACTTTACCATTGGCGGATGTTGAGGCAAGATGGATGGCCATGGCATATGAGAGCATGAAGCTCGATGGTTGTCCCACCTTATGCGACTTGTGGAAGAAATGGCTATCCCAAGAGTGGGATGATTTTGTCACGAGTCTTTGGGGAGCTTAACACCAAGTTCTCTTCGCCGCCCGTGCTCAAGTTCGCGGAGCTTGACAAACCTTTCGAGGTGCATACGGGGGTGAGTGCCTTTGCCAATGGTGGATTATGTGTAAGATGGATGGCCATTGCATATGGGAGCATAAAGCTCGATGGTTGTCAAATAAGACAACCAACTCATGACAAAGAACTTCTTTGCCGTAGTGCATTGCTTGAAGATGTGGCGACATTATATGGGGTCGCACAAAGCAAAGGTCTACATGGACAATGTGTCCTAAAAGTATTTTGATATACAAGCGTAAGTGAACGCCAAGTCATTGCGGAGGCATGATAGTTTGGCGCTTATGAAGGTGGATTTGATCCACAAACCGGACCGTGGAAATGTGGTGCCGGATGCGCGAAGTAGACCGGAAGAGTTCCAAACAATGAGAACCATCCAAACCTTGTGGCTAATGTGTGCCGGCAAAGGAAACTTGTGATGCAAGATACGGGACGGGTAAATTAACTACCCCAAAGCACAAAAGCTTTTAGGTGAGCTTCGCAAGAGCAAGGTGCTCAAAGAGGTTAAGTTGGTGGACGGATTGTTCAAGTGCAAACAAAGTCGGGTATTTGTGCCACAAGGCAAGTTGAGGCTATCGGTTTTGAAGGAGGAATATGATAGTCCTATTGCCGGCCATAGAGGAGAAAGAAAAAGCCGCCATAGAATGGTTTCAAAGAGGTACCATTGGCGGTGCATAAAGGAAGATATAGCCCACTTTGTGAAGGCTTGAATCAAAGTGTCAAGTGAACCGAGCCTCTTACCAAAAGCAAGGCGGTTTCTTGCAACCGTTGCCTATCCCGTTGGCGCCATGGCATGGTATGTGCATGGACTTGATCACAAGTTTGCCGGAGTCACATGGGTATGATGCCATCTTGTTGATGGTAGAGCGGTTTGCCAAGTGGGTACACATGGTGCCGATTGTGGGAACCGCCACCGCGTTGTAGACCGCATAGCCTTTTCTCAAAGGATGGTTGAGGCACCACGGGTTGCCAAGAGTGATTGTGTGGGATCAAGATCCAAAGTTCACAAGTGCATTTTCAATGCATTTCTCTAAGGAGGTCGGAATGAAACTAAGGTTTAGCACGACCTTGCATTCCCAAATGAATGGCAAATCGGAGCGTGTGAATGGAGTCTTGAAGCAATACTTGAGGAACTTGGTGGGGGCGGACCAAGGAGATTGGGCGGACTATGTGGGTCAAGCGGAGTGTAATTGTCGCGCACCTCTCCATGAGGAGTGCCCGAAACACCATGGGCACAAGGGGGACCCCGGAGTGACACCCGGGACTTGTGGCGCCGTTGGTGAGAGGGCCCAAGTGATCCTAGTGTGGGTGAGGGCCCCGGGCATTGGGAACGCCTCCCACCCACGAAGACTAGGAGGCACAAGGGCAAGGCCATGAGCTATGCGTAGCTCATGGCGTGGTGATTCTAGAATGCTCAAGATCACCTCAAGCGGAGGTGGGAGCTAGGAGTTATGGCCATTTGAGTGGGGCGCTGTCCCGGGACAGCGCCCTGGTACAGCAGTGCCTGGGAGTGATTCCCGGGACTGCCAAGGTTCAAACAGGCATAACTTCCTCAAGACTTGCTCAAATGGGGCAAGTGAGGAGTCCATCGGCATCTACGTGAAGCGTAGATGAAGATGGAGTGGTTGGTTGTTATGATCAGACATCATACAAGGAAGTTATGATGGTCTGAAGCTGCTGGGGGGGTTCTAGGCCCAGCGGCTAAGGGAAAATGTCCACTTGGCCCCAACTCTTGGTAGAGAGACAAGAGGTTGGTTGACGGTGGGGTAGGGGCCCCGCGTAAAGTCCTAGAGGCTTATATGGGTGAGGTGGTGTGGCCTCACCCACCCGAGGCCGAACGGCACGGCGCACGGCCTCCATGGGCATTGGCCCATTGTGAGGCCATAGTTGCCTAGTATGCTTCGGGTTATTGTAGTGTTGCTCCGGCAACGCGATGATCAACATAAGATTGGACTTCCATGGATGGAAGTCCACATCTAAGGATTGGTTACCGATTAAAGGGGTGAGTCCCGAAATCAAAGTAGGAGGGTTGGTTCCCCTCCTATGAACTAATGGTCCGGGGTTAGAGGAGCTAACCATTAGCATGGCGGTATGCGAAGGGTTAGCGACTCGTAACCTTTGCTAGAATTGAAAATTGGCAAGATGGTCAAGGGGGGGCTAGCAAGGGTTGCGACACGTGGTATCAGAGCAGGGTTCCAAATTTTGAGCTCGCACTTTGAGGGAAACATGGCTATCAAAAAATGCGGGTTGTGATGGTGAGCCCGTGGTTTCCAAAAGGTTGTGAGGCTTAAATTGGAACAAGGATCATGTGCAAGTGGAGTTTGACCATACCATTGGTTCTAATGACAATGGTGGGCACTAAGGTGGATTCGGTAAGGAAATTGAAGGAGTGCTTTGAAGAGGGCTCCCACAAACCTCCAAAAGTATTTGGGGCCTAGAATACCGAATGCACCTAAAACCTTGGAGGGTATTAATTTTGGATTGAAATTCCAATTTGAAATGCTTAAAAGGTGGTGATGTTGGAATTGGTGCAAATGAGGCACCCGGGGCCTCTTAAGTCCTATGTGCGCTATTCAAACGCACAAGTGAAGGATACACCTAAAATGGACGACCTTGTGAGACATGCATCGTTTTAGGTGGGAATTCAAAAGCGGGTGGTGAATTCCATGTCCGAGTCCCCAAAGCTTCTTGAGGACGTATCGGGAATTTTTAAGATTTGAAGAACATTGAAGTCGATGGTCCTAAAAAGAAGTTCGACGGCGTACCACCATGAAGTGGGTTTAGCCGAAAGAGGTCTCAAGGAAATGGGCATAAGTAGTCTGGCCGTTATACCAAGGCAAATCATGCTCGTTTCGCGGACACAATGTGGAAGGTGGCTTTGTGGTACCAAGCCAAATCATATTTGTGCCGTATGCGGAATGTTAGAAGTTGATTTTATGCTACTAATCCATATAATGTTTGGGCCGCGGACGGAATGTTACAATGTGAATTGGTGGTACCAAGCTAGAACATATTTGTGCCACGGACGGGATGTTAAAAGTTGGCTTTGCGGACCAAGCCAAAACATATTGTTGCCGTGGACCGAATGTTAGACTATGGCTTTGTGGCCAAGGCTAATAGCCTTAAGCCAAGGCCAAGTCTTTTATACCTTGAGGCTCAAGTAATCGGAGATATGTCTCATGAGTTGACAAAGAGGCAATGGACTCTTTCATGAGCCCAAAGCTCATAAGGGGGTTGGGGCTTGTCGACGCATAGAGCGGGCAAGCCCACCAAGGTGCGGTTTGCAAAGGGCGAACCGCATGAAGCAAAGGAAGCCGCGATGCATGTAACCTTTCAATGTGGGACATTGGATTTTTGTCAAAATTTCACACCAAGTGAAATAGATGAAATGCATGTCATTGTGAAGGCCGCCTTCTTTGAAACTCACCTGATAGATGTGAGGTGCAAGCCGGTGTGCTTGCGGTGCATTATGATGTGTTATAATGACAAAGAATTGAAGTTCAAATTGACAAGGACTCCTATGGTAGGAGGATCTAAGTTGAATTTGGTCTTAATGGACCAAATGAAAAATAGAAAGCATAATGGACGTGGTTCAATTGGAGCAACTCCAAGGAACGTATGGGGAGGCTAGGAAAGATGGGCCTCCCCCAAACAACATTGGTGTGATGTTGGTGAGATACAAGGATGTATTCACCAATGTGTTGCCCAAAAAAAAAATTGCCGCCAAGGAGTGAAAAATAACTTTGCTCAACAAGAGATTGAGTTCTAGAGGTATGTGGTGACAAAGGAAGTTGGTGGACGAACATGAAGAATGTCAAGGCAATCCAAAAGGAGAATTGGCCCTTGATTCAAAAGGGCTTAGGTCATTTGTTGGCCTAGCCAATTAGTACCACAACTTCATTCGAGAGTTTTCTAAGGTTCCTAGGATCTTATTCAACTTATTGAGGAAAATGGCTATCCCAAGAGTGGGATGAGCCTTGTCACCAAGCCTTTGGGGGGCTCAAAAACAAGTTCTCTTCGCCGCCCGTGCTTAAGTTCGCGGACTTTAACAAACCTTTTGAGGTGCATATGGGGGCGAGTAATTTTACAATTGGCGGATGTTGATCCGAGATGGATGTCCATTGCATATGGGAGCATTAAGCTTAATTGTCGCAACCCTTGCTAGCCCCCCCTTGACCATCTTGCCAATTTTCAATTCTAGCAAAGGTTACGAGTCGCTAACCCTTCGCATTCCGCCATGCTAATGGATAGCTCCTCTTACCCCGGACCAATAGTTCATAGGAGGGAACCAACCCTCCTACTTTGCTTTCGGGACTCACCCCTTAATCGGTAACCCATTTCCCCAATGTGGACTTCCATCCATGGAAGTCCAATCCCATGTTGATCATCGCGTTGCCGGAGCAACACTACAACAACCCGAAGCATACTAGGCAACTATGGCCTCACAATAGGCCAAAGCCCATGGAGGCCGTGCCGTTCGGCCTCGGGTGGGTGAGGCCACACCAGCTCACCCATATAAGCCTCTAGGACTTCACGCGGGGCCCCTACCCCACCGTCAACCAACCTCTTGTCTCTCTACCAAGAGTTGGGGCCAAGTGGACATTTTCCTTTAGCTGCTGAGCCTAGAACCCCCCAGCAGCTTCAGACCATCATAACTTCCTTGTATGATGTCTGATCATAACAACCAACCACTCCATCTTCATCTACGCTTCACGTAGATGCTGATGGACTCCTCACTTGCCCCATTCGGGCAAGTATTGAGGAAGTTATGCCTGTTTGAACCTTGGCAGTCCCGGGAATCACTCCCAGGCACTGCTGTACCAGGGCGCTGTCCCGGGACAGCGCCCCACTCAAATGGCCATAACTCCTAGCTCACACCTCCGATTGAGGTGTTCTTGAGCATTCTAGAATCACCACGCCATGAGCTACGCATAGCTCATGGCCTTACCCTCGTGCCTCCTAGTCTCCGTGGGTGGGAGGCGTTCTCAACGCCCGGGGCCCTCACCCACACTAGGATCACTTGGGCCCTCTCACCAACGGCGCCACAAGTCCCGGGTGTCACTCCGGGGTCCCCCTTGTGCCCATGGTGTTTCGGGCACTCCTCATGGAGAGGTGCGCGACATTAATGGTTGTCGAACCTAGTGCGATTTGTGAAAGAAAGGGCTATCCCAAGAGTGGGATGAGCCTTGTCCCCAAGTCTTTGGGGAGCTTAATACAAAGTTGTCTTTGCCACCCGTGTTCAAGTTCGCGGAGCTTGACAAACCTTTTGAGGTGCATACGGGGGGGGCGAGCGACTTTGCCATTGGCGGATGGTTAACGTAAGATGGATGGCCATTGCATATGAGAGTGTTAAGCTTGATGGTTATCCGACCTTATCCGACTTGTCGAAGAATTGGCTATCCCAAGAGTGGGAGGAGCCTTGCCACCAAGTCTTTGGGGAGCTTGAGACCAAGTTCTCTTAGACGCCCGTGCTCAAGTTCGCGGAGCTTGACAAACCTTTTGAGGTGCATACGGGGGTGAGTGACTTTGCCAATGGCGGATTGTTCATTTAAGATGGATGGCCATTGCATATGGGAGCATGAAGCTCGATGGTTATCAAAGAAGACAACCAACTCATGCCAAACAACTTCTTTGCCGTAGTGCATTACTTGAAGATGTGGCGACACTATTTGGGGTCGCACAAAGCAAAGGTCTATATGGACAATGGGACCTAAAGAATTTTGACATTCAAGCGCAAATGAGCGCCAAGTCATTGCGGTGGCATGATAGTTTGGCGCTTATGAACGTGGATTTGATCCACAAACCGGACCGCGGAAATGTGGTGCCGGATGCGCGAAGTAGACCGGAAGAGTTCCAAGCAATGAGAACCATCCAAACCTTGTGGCTAATGTGTGCCGGCGAAGGAAACTTGTGATGCAAGATACGGGAGGGGTAAATTAACTACCCCAAAGTACAAAAGCTTTTAGGTGAGCTTCGCAAGAGCAAGGTGCTCAAAGAGGTTTAGTTGGTGGACGGATTGTTCAAGTGCAAGCAAAGTTGGGTGTATGTGACACAAGGCAAGTTGAGGCTATCGGTTTTGAAGGAGGAATATGATAATCTTATTGCCGGCCATAGAGGAGAAAGAAAAAGCTGCCATAGAATGGTGTCAAAGAGGTACCATTGGCGGTGCATAAAAGAGAATATAACCCACTTTGTGAAGGCGTGAACAAAGTGCCAAGTGAACCGAGCCTCTTACCAAAAGCAAGGCGGTTTCTTGCAACCGTTGCCTATCCCGTCGGGGCCATGGCATACTATGTGCATGGATTTGATCACAAGTTTGCCGGAGTCACATGGGTATGATGCCATCTTGTTGATGGTAGAGTGGTTTGCCAAGTTGGCACACATGGTGCCGATTGTGGGAACCGCCACCGCGTTTGTCGCGCACCTCTCCATGAGGAGTGCCCGAAACACCATGGGCACAAGGGGGACCCCGGAGTGACACCCGGGACTTGTGGCGCCGTTGGTGAGAGGGCCCAAGTGATCCTAGTGTGGGTGAGGGCCCCGGGCGTTGGGAACGCCTCCCACCCACGGAGACTAGGAGGCACAAGGGTAAGGCCATGAGCTATGCGTAGCTCATGGCGTGGTGATTCTAGAAAGCTCAAGAACACCTCAATCGGAGGTGTGAGCTAGGAGTTATGGCCATTTGAGTGGGGCGCTGTCCCGGACAGCGCCCTGGTACAGCAGTGCCTGGGAGTGATTCCCGGGACTGCAAAGGTTCAAACAGGCATAACTTCCTCACCACTTGCCCGAATGGGGCAAGTGAGGAGTCCATCGGCATCTACGTGAAGCGTAGATGAAGATGGAGTGGTTGGTTGTTATGATCAGACATCATACAAGGAAGTTATGATGGTCTGAAGCTGCTGGGGGGTTCTAGGCCCAGCAGCTAAAGGAAAATGTCCACTTGGCCCCAACTCTTGGTAGAGAGACAAGAGGTTGGTTGACGGTGGGGTAGGGGCCCCGCGTAGAGTCCTAGAGGCTTATATGGGTGAGGTGGTGTGGCCTCACCCACCCGAGGCCGAACGGCAAGGCCTCCATGGGCTTTGGCCTATTGTGAGGCCATAGTTGCCTAGTATGCTTCGGGTTGTTGTAGTGTTGCTCCGGCAACGCGATGATCAACATAGGATTGGACTTCCATGGATGGAAGTCCACATTGGGGAAATGGGTTACCGATTAAGGGGTGAGTCCCGAAAGCAAAGTAGGAGGGTTGGTTCCCTCCTATGAACTATTGGTCCGGGGTAAGAGGAGCTATCCATTAGCATGGCGGAATGCGAAGGGTTAGCGACTCGTAACCTTTGCTAGAATTGAAAATTGGCAAGATTATTAAGGGACCTAGCAAGGGTTGCGACACTTGGTATCAGAGCAGGGTTCCAAGTTTTGAGCTCGCACTTTGAGGGAAACATGGGTATCAAAAATGCGGGTTATGATGGTGAGCCTGGGGTTTCCAAAAGGTTGTGAGGCTCAAATTGGAACAAGGATCATGTGCAAATGGAGTTTGACCATACCATTGATTTTAATGGTAATGGTGGGCATGAGGGTGGATTCGGTGAGGAAAATGGAGGTATCCTTTGAAAGGGCTCCCGCAAACCTCAAATAGTATTTGGGGCCTAGAATACCGAATACACCCAAAACCTTGGAGGGTATTAATGTTGAATTGAAATTTCAATTCGAGATGCTTCGAAGGTTCGGATGTTGAAATGAACTTGGTGCTAATGAGGCACCCGGGGCCTCTTAAGGCCTATGTGCGTTGTTCAAACGCACAAATGAAGGATACACCTAAAACGGACGAGCTTTCTAAGAAATGCATCCTTTTAGGTGGGGTTTTAAAAGCGGGTGGTGGATGCCTTGTTGAAGTCCCCAAGGCTTCTTGAGGACATGATGGGGATCATCAAGTTTGCAAGATCATTGAATCCGATGGTCCCGAAGAAAAGTTTGGCGGCGCATCACCACAAGTGGCTTTAGCCAAAGTTGGTCCCAAAGAAATGAGTGCAAATTGTTTGGTTCATTTTACTTAGGCAAAATATGTTGGTGCCGCTAACGGAATGTTGAAAGGTGGCTTTATGCTTCCAAGGCAAATCATACTCATGCCGCGGACGGAATGTTGGAAGGTGGGTTTGTCCTACCAAGGCAATTCATGTTCGTGCCGCATACGGAGTGTGGGAAGGTGGCTTTGTGCTATCAAGG
Source organism: Polytrichum commune (assembly GCA_950295325.1). Lineage (NCBI taxonomy): Eukaryota > Viridiplantae > Streptophyta > Polytrichopsida > Polytrichales > Polytrichaceae > Polytrichum > Polytrichum commune. The sequence goes on from OX485809.1 coordinate 10,600,013, forward strand.
GAAAACATGTTTGTTTTGTGGACAAATTATTGGAAATTGCTTTTGTGGCACTAAACCAATTCGTCCCACGGACGAAATGTTAAAAGTTGGCTTTGCGGACCGAGCCAAAACATATTGTTGCGGTGGACGGAGAATTAGATGGTGGCTTTGTGGCCAAGGCTAGTAGCCTTAAGCCAAGGCCAAGTCATGTATACCTTGAGGCTCAAATGAATGGGAGATATGTCTCATGAGTTGACAAAGAGGCAATGGACTCTTTCATGAGCCCAAAGCTCATAAGGGGGTTGGGGCTTGTCAACGCATAGAGCGGGCAAGCCCACCAAGGTGCGGTTTGCAAAGGGCGAACAGCATGAAGCAAAGGAAGCCGCGATGCATGTAACCTTTCAATGTGGGACATTGGATTTTTGTCAAAATTTCACACCATGTGAAATAGATGAAATGCATGTCATTGTGAAGGCCGCCTTCTTTGAAACTCACATGATAGATGTGAGGTGCAAGCCGGGTGTTTGCAATGCATTATGATGTGTCATAATAGCAAGGAGATGAAGTTGAAATTGACAAGGAGTCCTATGGTAGGAGGATCCAAGTTGAATTTGGTCTTAATGGACCAAATGCAAAATGGAAAACATAATGGTTGGAGTTCAATTGGAGCAATTCCAAAGAACTTATGGGGAGGCTAGGAAAGATGGGCCTCCCCTAAACCGTTTGGTGGGATGTTGGTGAGATACAAGGATGTATTCACCAATGTGTTGCCCAAAGAGTTACCGCCAAGGAGTGAAAAACAACTTTGCTCAACAAGATATTGAGTTTTTGAGGTATGTGGTGACAAAGGAAGTTGGTGGAAGAACATGAAAAATGTCAAAGCAATCCAAGAGGAGAATTGGTCTTTGACTCAAAAAAACGGCTAAGTTAGGTCATTTGTTAGCCTAGCCAACTGCTACCACCATTTCATTCGAGGTTTTCTAAGGTTGCTAGGACCTTAGTCAATTTGTTGAAAAAAAATAAAAAATAAAAAAATGGCTATCCTAAGAGTGGGATGAGCCTTGTCCCCAAGTCTTTGGGGAGCTTAATACAAAGTTGTCTTTGCCACCCGTGGTCAAGTTCCCGGAGCTTGACAAACCTTTTGAGGTACATATGGGGGCGAGTGACTTTACTATTAGCGGATGTTGATGATGCAAGATGGGTGGCCATTGCATATGGGAGCATTAAGCTTAAAGGTTGTCAAACCTTGTGCGACTTGTGAAAGAAATGGCTATCCCAAGAGTGGGATGAGCCTTGCCACCAAGTCTTTGAGAAGCTTAAGAGCAAGTTCTCTTCGCCGCCCGTGCTCAAGTTCGCGGAGTTTGACAAACCTTTTGAGGTGCATACGGGGGCGAGTGACTTTACCATTGGCGGATGTTGAGGCAAGATGGATGGCCATGGCATATGAGAGCATGAAGCTCGATGGTTGTCCCACCTTGTGCGACTTGTGGAAGAAATGGCTATCCCAAGAGTGGGATGATGTTTGTCACGAGTCTTTGGGGAGCTTAAGACCAAGTTCTCTTCGCCGCCCGTGCTCAAGTTCACGGAGCTTGACAAACCTTTTGAGGTGCATATGGGGGTGAATGATTTTGCCAATGGTGGATTATGTGTAAGATGGATGGCCATTGCATATGCGAGCATGTAGCTCGATGGTTGTCAAAGAAGACAACCAACTCATGACAAAGAACTTCTTTGCGTAGTGTATTGCTTGAAGATGTGGCGACACTAGTTGGGCTCGCACAAAGTAAAGGTCTACAAGGACAATGTGTCCTAAAAGTATTTTGATATACAAGCGTAAGTGAACGCCAAGTCATTGCGGAGGCATGATAGTTTGGCGCTTATGAAGGTGGATTTGATCCACAAACCGGACCGTGGAAATGTGGTGCCGGATGCGCGAAGTAGACCGGAAGAGTTCCAAGCAATGAGAACCATCCAAACCTTGTGGCTAATGTGTGCCGGCAAAGGAAACTTGTGATGCAAGATACGGGAGGGGTAAATTAACTACCCCAAAGCACAAAAGCTTTTAGGTGAGCTTCGCAAGAGCAAGGTGCTCAAAGAGGTTAAGTTGGTGGACGGATTGTTCAAGTGCAAACAAAGTCGGGTATATGTGCCACAAGGCAAGTTGAGGCTATCGGTTTTGAAGGAGGAATATGATAGTCCTATTGCCGGCCATAGAGGAGAAAGAAAAAGCCGCCATAGAATGGTGTCAAAGAGGTACCATTGGCGGTGCATAAAGGAAGATATAGCCCACTTTGTGAAGGCTTGAATCAAAGTGCCAAGTGAACCGAGCCTCTTACCAAAAGCAAGGCGGCTTCTTGCAACCGTTGCCTATCCCGTTGGCGCCATGGCATGGTATGTGCATGGACTTGATCACAAGTTTGCCGGAGTCACATGGGTATGATGCCATCTTGTTGATGGTATAGCGGTTTGCCAAGTGGGCACACATGGTGCCGATTGTGGGAACCGCCACCGCGTTGGAGACCGCATAGCCTTTTCTCAAAGGATGGTTGAGGCACCACGGGTTGCCAAGAGTGATTGTGTGGGATCAAGATCCAAAGTTCACAAGTGCATTTTCAATGCATTTCTCTAAGGAGGTCGGAATGAAACTAAGGTTTAGCACGACCTTGCATTCCCAAATGAATGGGAAATCGGAGCGTGTGAATGGAGTCTTGAAGCAATACTTGAGGAACTTGGTGGGGGCGGACCAAGGAGATTGGGCGGACTATGTGGGTCGAGCGGAGTGTAATTGCAATGTAGCCACGCACTTGGCTACCAAGGGGTGGTCTTTGGTGGTGGCTTATGGAGTGGATGCGCTCCAACCTATTAACCTAGCTCTCGAGGGGGCACATTCAACACTAGAGTTCAACCAAGATGGTGAGGACTTGGCCAAGAAGCGTGAACAAGTCTTGGAGATGACCAAGTTGTTGGTGGAGAAAGCCCGAAGGTGCTACGGAGTGCAAGTCAATGCCGGAAGACGCGAAGTGGAGAATGAGGTGTGCCAAAAGGCGTTGTTGAATGTGAACAACTTCACTTAGCCGGAAGGCCTCACTCCAAAGTTCATGTCCAAAATTGGAGCTCCGTTTCCCATTGTGGAACAAGTGGTCAAGGACATATATAAGTTGGAATTACCGCCGGAGATCAAAGTGCATCCGACATTTCATGTCTCATTACGAAAGTCATTTTAGGACGACACCTTATGGCCCGATCACAAGCAAGTGATTAGGCCACCTCCCGACCTTGTGGACGTCATTTGGAACATGAGGTAAGAGGGCATCCTCAAGTGTAGGAAGCCCAAGTGAAAAGGAAAGAAAAAGCACAAAGGAATACTTGGTGAAATGGTGAGGATACCATGAGAAAGAAACCGCTTGGGTGGCGGCAAGAGACATGGTGAACACCAATGAATTGGTGAAGCACTTTGAAGAAACTAAGGCTAGACATTCCAATAAAAAGAAGCGTAGGCATTGATGAGGACATCAATCTCCTTTAGTGGGGGAGAGACTCTAGTAGCAAACATAGCTTCGAGGTTAATTGCTCCACAACATGCACTTGTTCTTTGGCTTGAGGGAATAAAGTCCAAACTTTAGTGGTGCAAAGAGAAAAGTATGAGATGAGGTCCTAGTCTTGTACTTGTGCTTGGTTAATGGAAGAGGGGGAATAGACATGCCAAACTAGGTTGGGTAAGCCGAGTAATTGGGGCCATGGCTTGGAGGGGCCTTGGATAAAACCAAGAAACTTCTTAGTTGTGGGCTTGTCCGGGCGGGGACAAGGTGATGGCGCGTGCTTATAAAAGTGCTACCCGCGAGCTAACGAGAGTTGGCGCATGGGAGTCATGAACCCATGTCTCGAAAGAGCAAAGTGGGAACCGAGTCGGGCGGGACTTGGCATCACCCCCGTGCGATCGAGGTGTGGCTTAACAATGGAAAGCCATCTCGGAGTTGCAACCGAGACAACTTAGTGGAAGCGTTGAGGTCTCGCCTAGATGTGTCACGTTAGGCTAGTGGAGCCTAACGGGGGAGGCCCCAAAGGAGGGGCAACCCAAGTGAGTCCCAAAGTAGGTGGGTCTAGTATAGGTTAGGTCCTTGGATGAGAGATCCAAGGTCGCTAACGGACCACCTAGGAACGACACCTTGGGGACTATGCCAAATTCGAAGATGCATTGTGGGGGTCGCGCCCTAAGGTAAACACAATGCCGCACCATAGAGGATGGCAACTTGAGAATTGGTGTGCCGACTACGAGTATAGTCGATGGGGGCATCGACTCCGTTTGGTGGGGGTGAGTGTCGCGCACCTCTCCATGAGGAGTGCCCGAAACACCATGGGCACAAGGGGGACCCCGGAGTGACACCCGGGACTTGTGGCGCCGTTGGTGAGAGGGCCCAAGTGATCCTAGTGTGGGTGAGGGCCCCGGGCGTTGGGAACGCCTCCCACCCACGGAGACTAGGAGGCACAAGGGTAAGGCCATGAGCTATGCGTAGCTCATGGCGTGGTGATTCTAGAAAGCTCAAGAACACCTCAATCGGAGGTGTGAGCTAGGAGTTATGGCCATTTGAGTGGGGCGCTGTCCCGGACAGCGCCCTGTTACAGCAGTGCCTGGGAGTGATTCCCGGGACTGCAAAGGTTCAAACAGGCATAACTTCCTCACCACTTGCCCGAATGGGGCAAGTGAGGAGTCCATCGGCATCTACGTGAAGCGTAGATGAAGATGGAGTGGTTGGTTGTTATGATCAGACATCATACAAGGAAGTTATGATGGTCTGAAGCTGCTGGGGGGTTCTAGGCCCAGCAGCTAAAGGAAAATGTCCACTTGGCCCCAACTCTTGGTAGAGAGACAAGAGGTTGGTTGACGGTGGGGTAGGGGCCCCGCGTAGAGTCCTAGAGGCTTATATGGGTGAGGTGGTGTGGCCTCACCCACCCGAGGCCGAACGGCAAGGCCTCCATGGGCTTTGGCCTATTGTGAGGCCATAGTTGCCTAGTATGCTTCGGGTTGTTGTAGTGTTGCTCCGGCAACGCGATGATCAACATAGGATTGGACTTCCATGGATGGAAGTCCACATTGGGGAAATGGGTTACCGATTAAGGGGTGAGTCCCGAAAGCAAAGTAGGAGGGTTGGTTCCCTCCTATGAACTATTGGTCCGGGGTAAGAGGAGCTATCCATTAGCATGGCGGAATGCGAAGGGTTAGCGACTCGTAACCTTTGCTAGAATTGAAAATTGGCAAGATTATTAAGGGACCTAGCAAGGGTTGTGTCGCGCACCTCTCCATGAGGAGTGCCCGAAACACCATGGGCACAAGGGGGACCCCGGAGTGACACCCGGGACTTGTGGCGCCGTTGGTGAGAGGGCCCAAGTGATCCTAGTGTGGGTGAGGGCCCCGGGCGTTGGGAACGCCTCCCACCCACGAAGACTAGGAGGCACAAGGGTAAGGCCATGAGCTATGCGTAGCTCATGGCGTGGTGATTCTAGAAAGCTCAAGAACACCTCAATCGGAGGTGTGAGCTAGGAGTTATGGCCATTTGAGTGGGGCGCTGTCCCGGGACAGCGCCCTGGTACAGCAGTGCCTGGGAGTGATTCCCGGGACTGCCAAGGTTCAAACACGCATAACTTCCTCAAGACTTGCCCGAATGGGGCAAGTGAGGAGTCCATCGGCATCTACGTGAAGCGTAGATGAGGATGGAGTGGTTGGTTGTTATGATCAGACATCATACAAGGAAGTTATGATGGTCTGAAGCTGCTGGGGGGGTTCTAGGCCCAGCAGCTAAGGGAAAATGTCCACTTGGCCCCAACTCTTGGTAGAGAGACAAGAGGTTGGTTGGCGGTGGGGTAGGGGCTCCGTGTAGAGTCCTAGAGGCTTATATGGGTGAGGTGGTGTGGCCTCACCCACCCGAGGCCGAACGGCAAGGCCTCCATGGGCTTTGGCCTATTGTGAGGCCATAGTTGCCTAGTATGCTTCGGGTTGTTGTAGTGTTGCTCCGGCAATGCGATGATCAACATAGGATTGGACTTCCATGGATGGAAGTCCACATTGGGGAAATGGGTTACCAATTAAGGGGTGAGTCCCGAAAGCAAAGTAGGAGGGTTGGTTCCCTCCTATGAACTATTGGTCCGGGGTAAGAGGAGCTAACCATTAGCATGGCGGAATGCGAATGGTTAGCGCTCGTAACCTTTGCTAGAATTGAAAATTGGCAAGATTGTCAAGGGGGCTTAGCAAGGGTTGCGACACTTGGTATCAGAGCAGGTTTCCAATTTTTGGGCTAGCACTTTGAGGGAAGCATGGCTATCAAATAAGCGGGTTGTCATTGTGAGCCCGGGTTTCCAAAAGGTCGTGAGGCTCAAATTGGAACAACGATCATGTGTAAATGGAATTTGACCGTACCATTGGTTCTAATGACAATGGTGGGCATGATGGTGGATTCGGTAAGGAAAATGGTGGAGTCCTTTGAAAGGGCTCCCGCACGCCTCAAAAAGCATTTGGGGCCTAGAATACCAAATGCACCCAAAACCTTGGAGGGCATTAATGTTGGATTGAAATTCCAATTCGAAATGCTTGGAAGGTATTGATGTTGGAATGAATTTGGTGCTAATGAGGCACCCGGGGCCTCTTAAGGCCTATGTGCGCTATTCAAACGCACAAATGAAGGATACACCTAAAACGGACGAGCTTTCTAAGAAATGCATCCTTTTAGGTGGGGTTTTAAAAGCGGGTGGTGGATGCCTTGTTTAAGTCCCTAAGGCTTCTTGAGGACATGGTGGGGACCATCAAGTTTGCAAGAGCATTGAAGCCGATGGTCCCCAAGAGAAGTTTGGCGGCGCATCACCACAAGTGGCTTTAGCCAAAGTAGGTCCCAAAGAAATGAGTGCAAATTGTTTGGTCCATTTTACTTAGGCAAAACATGTTGGTGCCGCGGACGGAATGTTGAAAGGTGGCTTTATGCTTCCAAAGCAAATCATACTTGTGCTGCGGACGGAATGTTGGGAGGTGGGTTTGTCCTACCAAGGCAATTCATGTTCGTGCCGTGGACGGAGTGTGGGAAGGTGGCTTTGTGCTACCAAGGCAAAACATGTTTGTTTTGTGGACAAACTATTAGAAATTGGTTTTGTGGCACCAAACCAATTTGTCCCACGGACGAAATGTTTAAAGTTGGCTTTGCGGACCAAGCCAAGCCAAGTTGCCGAGGACCGAATGTAAGACGATGGCATTGTGGCCAAGGCTAGTAGCCTTAAGCCAAGGCCAAATCTTTTGTACCTTGAGGCTCAATGAATGGGAGAAATGTCTCATGTGTTGACAAAGAGGCTACCACTCCTTCTTGAGCCCAAAACTCACAAGGGAGTTGGGGCTTGCCGATTGATAGAGAAAGCAAGCCCACCAAGGTGCGGTTTGGAAAGGGCGAACCGCATGAGACAAAGGAGGCCGCGATGCATGTAACCTTTCAATGTGGGACATTGGATTTTTGTCAAAATTTCACACCATGTGAAATAAATGAAATGCATGTCATTGTGAAGGCCGCCTACTTTGAAACTCACATGATAGATGTGAGGTGCAAGCCGGTGAGCTTGCGGTGCATTATGATGTGTCATAATGGCAAAGAATTGAAGTTCAAATTGACAAGGACTCCTATGGTAGGAGGACCCAAGTTGAATTTGGTCTTAATGGACCAAATGAAAAATAGAAAACATAATGGTCGTGGTTCAATTGGAGCAACTCCAAGGAATGTATGGGGAGGCTAGGAAAGATGGGCCTCCTCCAAACCACATTGGTGGGATGTTGGTGAGATACAAGGATGTATTCACCAATGTGTTGCCCAAAAAGTTACCGCCAAGAAGTGAAAAATAACTTTGCTCAACGAGAGATTGAGTTCTTGAGGTATGTGGTGACAAAGGAAGTTGGTGGACGAACATGAAGAATGTCAAGGCAATCCAAGAAGAGAATTGGCCCTTGATTCAAGAAAAGGGCTTAGGTCATTTGTTGGCCTAGACAACTACTACCACCACTTCATTCATGGTTTTTCTAAGGTTGCTAGAACCTTAGTCAACATGTTGGAAAAAATGGCTATCCCGAGAGTGGGATGAGCCTTGCCACCAAGCCTTTGGGGAGCTCAAGAGTAAGTTCTCTTCACAACATGTGGTTAAGTTTCCGGGTTTTCATGAGCATGTTGAGGTGCACATGAAGGCGAAGGATTTTACCATTGGCGGATGTTGATCCAAGATGGATGACCATTGCTTATAGGAGCATTAAGCTCCATGGTTGTAGAAGCTTGTCCAACTTGTGCAAGAGATGGCTATCCCAAGAGTGGGATGAGCCTTGCCACCAAGTCTTTGAGGGGCTTAAGACCAAGTTCCTCTTTACCACCCGTGTTCAAGTTCGCGGAGCTTGAAAAACCTTTTGAGGTGCATACGGGGGGCGAGTGACTTTACCATTGGCGGATGTTGATGCAAGATGGATGGCCATCGCATATGAGAGCATGAAGCTCGATGGTTCGACTTGTGGAAGAAATGGCTATCCCAAGAGTGGGATGATGTTTGTCACGAGTCTTTGGGGAGCTTAAGACCAAGTTCTCTTCGCCGCCCGTGCTCAAATTCGCGGAGCTTGACAAACCTTTTGAGGTGCATACGGGGGTGAGTGACTTTGCCAATGGTGGATTATGTGTAAGATGGATGGCCATTGCATATGCGAGCATAAAGCTCGATGGTTGTCAAAGAAGACAACCAACTCATGACAAAGAACTTCTTTGCCGTAGTGCATTGCTTGAAGATGTGGCGACACTAGTTGGGGTCGCACAAAGTAAAGGTCTACAAGGACAATGTGTCCTAAAAGTATTTTGACATACAAGCGCAAGTGAGCGCCAAGTTATTGCGTTGGCATGATAGCTTGGCGCTTATGAAGGTGGATTTGGTCCACAAACCGGACCGTGGAAATGTGGTGCCGGATGCGCTAAGTAGACGGGAAGAGTTCCAAGCAATGAGAACCATCCAAACCTTGTGGCTAATGTGTGCCGGCGAAGGAAACTTGTGATGCAAGATACGGGAGGGGTAAATTAACTACCCCAAAGCACAAATGCTTTTAGGTGAGCTTCGCAAGAGCAAGGTGCTCAAAGAGGTTAAGTTGGTGGACGGATTGTTCAAGTGTAAACAAAGTGGGGTGTATGTGCCACAAGGCAAGTTGAGGCTATCGGTTTTGAAGGAAGAATGTGATAGTCCTATTGCCGGCCATAGAGGAGAAAGAAAAAGCCGCCATAGAATGGTGTCATGGGGGTACCATTGGCGGTGCATAAAGAAGGATATAGCCCACTTTGTGAAGGCTTGGATGAAGTGCCAAGTGAACCGAGCCTCTTACCAAAAGTAAGGCGGCTTCTTGCAACCGTTGCCTATCCCGTCGGGGCCATGGCATAGTATGTGCATGGACTTGATCACAAGTTTGCCGGAGTCACATGGGTATGATGCCATCTTGTTGATGGTAGAGCGGTTTGCCAAGTTGGCACACATGGTGCCGATTGTGGGAACCGCCACCGCGTTGGAGACCGCATAGCCTTTTCTCAAAGGATGGTTGAGGCACCACGGGTTGCCAAGAGTGATTGTGTGGGATCAAGATCCAAAGTTCACAAGTGCATTTTCAATGCATTTCTCTAAGGAGGTCGGAATGAAACTAAGGTTTAGCACGGCCTTGCATTCCCAAATGAATGGGAAAGCGGAGCATGTGAATGTAGTCTTGAAGCAATACTTGAGGAACTTGGTGGGGGCGGACCAAGGAGATTGGGCGGTCTATGTGGGTCGAGCGGAGTGTAATTGCAATGTAGCCACGCACTTGGCTACCAAGGGTGGTCTTTCGTGGTGGCTTATGGAGTGGATGCGCTCCAACCTATTAACCTAGCTCTCGAGGGGGCACATTCAACACTAGAGTTCAACCAAGATGGTGAGGACTTGGCCAAGGATGGTAAACAAGTCTTGGAGATGACCAAGTTGTTGGTGGAGAAAGCCCGAAGGTGCTACGGAGTGCAAATCAATGCCGGAAGACGCGAAGTGGAGTATGAGGTGGGCCAATAAGGTGTTGTTGAATGTGGACAACTTCACCTTGCCCAAAGGCCTTACTTCAAAAGTTCATGTCCAAAATTGGAACTTCGTTTTCCATTGTGCAACAAGTGTTCAAGGACATGTATAAGTTGGAATTACCGCCGGACATCAAAGTGCATCCGACATTTCATGTCTCATTACGAAAGTCATTTTAGGACGACACCTTGTGGCCGATCACAAGCAAGTGATTAGGCCACGTCCCGACCTTGTGGAGGTCACTTGGAACATGAGGTAGGAGGGCATCCTCAAGTGTAGGAAGCCCAAGTGAAAATGAAAAAAAAATGTACAAATGAGTACTTGGTGAAATGGTGAGGATACCATGAGAAAGAAACCGCTTGGGTGGCGGCAAGAGACATGGTGAACACCAATGAATTGGTGAAGCACTTTGAAGAAACTAAGGCTAAGGATTCCAATAAAATGAAGCGTAGGCATTGATGAGGACATCAATCTCCTTTAGTGGGGGAGAGACTCTAGTAGCACACTTAGCTTCGAGGTTAATTGCTCCACGACATGAACTTGTTCTTTGGCTTGAGGGAATAAAATCCAAACTTTAGTGGTGCAAAGAGAAAAGTATGAGATGAGGTCCTAGTCTTGTACTTGTGCTTGGTTAATGGAAGAGGGGGAATAGACATGCCAAACTAGGTTGGGTAAGCCGAGTAATTGGGGGCCATGGCTTGGAGGGGCCTTGGATAAAACCAAGAAACTTCTTAATTGTGGGCTTGTCCGGGCGGGGACAAGGTGATGGCGCGTGCTCATAAAAGTGCTACCCGCGAGCTAACGAAAGTTGGCGCATGGGAGTCATGAACCCATGTCTCGAAAGAGCAAAGTGGGAACCGAGTCGGGCGGGACTTGGCATCACCCCCGTGCGATCGAGGCGTGGCTTAACAATGGAAAGCCATCTCGGAGTTGCAACCGAGACAACTTAGTGGAAGCGTTGAGGTCTCGCCTAGATGTGTCACGTTAGGCTAGTGGAGCCTAACGGGGGGAGCCCCAAAGGAGGGGCAACCCAAGTGAGTCCCAAAGTAGGTGGGTCTAGTGTAGGTTAGGTCCTTGGAGGAGAGATCCAAGGTCGCTAACGGACCACCTAGGAACGACACCTTTGGGACTATGCCAAATTTGAAGATGCATTGTGGGGGTCGCGCCCTAAGGTAAACACAATGCCGCACCATAGAGGATGGCAACTTGAGAATTGGTGTGCCGACTACGAGTATAGTCGATGAGGGCATCGACTCCGTTTGGTGGGGGTGAGTGTCGCGCACCTCTCCATGAGGAGTGCCCGAAACACCATGGGCACAAGGGGGACCCCGGAGTGACACCCGGGACTTGTGGCGCCGTTGGTGAGAGGGCCCAAGTGATCCTAGTGTGGGTGAGGGCCCCGGGCGTTGGGAACGCCTCCCACCCACGAAGACTAGGAGGCACAAGGGTAAGGCCATGAGCTATGCGTAGCTCATGGCGTGGTGATTCTAGAAAGCTCAAGAACACCTCAATCGGAGGTGTGAGCTAGGAGTTATGGCCATTTGAGTGGGGCGCTGTCCCGGGACAGCGCCCTGGTACAGCAGTGCCTGGGAGTGATTCCCGGGACTGCCAAGGTTCAAACACGCATAACTTCCTCAAGACTTGCCCGAATGGGGCAAGTGAGGAGTCCATCGGCATCTACGTGAAGCGTAGATGAGGATGGAGTGGTTGGTTGTTATGATCAGACATCATACAAGGAAGTTATGATGGTCTGAAGCTGCTGGGGGGGTTCTAGGCCCAGCAGCTAAGGGAAAATGTCCACTTGGCCCCAACTCTTGGTAGAGAGACAAGAGGTTGGTTGGCGGTGGGGTAGGGGCTCCGTGTAGAGTCCTAGAGGCTTATATGGGTGAGGTGGTGTGGCCTCACCCACCCGAGGCCGAACGGCAAGGCCTCCATGGGCTTTGGCCTATTGTGAGGCCATAGTTGCCTAGTATGCTTCGGGTTGTTGTAGTGTTGCTCCGGCAATGCGATGATCAACATAGGATTGGACTTCCATGGATGGAAGTCCACATTGGGGAAATGGGTTACCAATTAAGGGGTGAGTCCCGAAAGCAAAGTAGGAGGGTTGGTTCCCTCCTATGAACTATTGGTCCGGGGTAAGAGGAGCTAACCATTAGCATGGCGGAATGCGAATGGTTAGCGCTCGTAACCTTTGCTAGAATTGAAAATTAGCAAGATTGTCAAGGGGGCTTAGCAAGGGTTGCGACAGGTTGCGACAGCGTTGGAGACCGCATAGCCTTTTCTCAAAGGATGGTTGAAGCACCACGGGTTGCCAAGAGTGATTGTGTGGGATCAAGATCCAAAGTTCACAAGTGCATTTTCAATGCATTTCTCTAAGGAGGTCGGAATGAAACTAAGGTTTAGCACGGCCTTGCATTCCCAAATGGATGGGAAAACGGAGCGTCTGAATGGAGTCTTGAAGCAATACTTGAGGAACTTGGTGGGGGCGGACCAAGGAGATTGGGCGGACTATGTGGGTCGAGCGGAGTGTAATTGCAATGTAGCCACGCACTTGGCTACCAAGGGGTGGTCTTTGGTGGTGGCTTATGGAGTGGATGCGCTCCAACCTATTAACCTAGCTCTCGAGGGGGCACATTCAACACTAGAGTTTAACCAAGATGGTGAGGACTTGGCCAAGGATCGTAAACAAGTCTTGGAGATGACCAAGTTGTTGGTGGAGAAAGCCCGAAGGTACTACGGAGTGCAAGTCAATGCCGGAAGACGCGAAGTGGAGAATGAGGTGGGCCAAAAGGTGTTGTTGAATGTGAACAACTTCACCTAGCCGGAAGGCCTCACTCCAAAGTTCATGTCCAAAATTGGAGCTCCGTTTTCCATTGTGGAACAAGTGTTCAAGGACATATATAAGTTGGAATTACCGCCGGAGATCAAAGTGCATCCGACATTTCATGTCTCATTCCTAAAACCATTTAAGGACGACACCTTGTGGCCCGATCACAAGCAAGTGATTAGGCCACCTCCCCACCTTGTGGACGTCATTTGGAACATGAGGTAGGAGGGCATCCTCAAGTGTAGGAAGCCCAAGTAAAAATGAAAGAAAATGTACAAAGGAGTACTTGGTGAAATGGTGAGGATACCATGAGAAAGAAACCGCTTGGGTGGCGGCAAGAGACATGGTGAATACCAATGAATAGGTGAAGCACTTTGAAGAAACTAAGGTTAAGGATTCCAATAAAATGAAGCGTAGGCATTGATGAGGACATCAATCTCCTTTAGTGGGGGAGAGACGCTAGTAGCACACTTCGCTTCGAGGTTAATTACTCCACAACATGAACTTGTTCTTTGGCTTGAGGGAATAAAGTCCAAACTTTAGTGGTGCAAAGAGAAAAGTATGAGATGAGGTCCTAGTCTTGTACTTGTGCTTGGTTAATGGAAGAGGGGGAATAGATATGCCAAACTAGGTTGGGTAAGCCGAGTAATTGGGGGCCATGGCTTGGAGGGGCCTTGGATAAAACCAAGAAACTTCTTAGTTGTGGGCTTGTCCGGGCGGGGGCAAGGTGATGGCGCGTGCTCATAAAAGTGCTACCCGCGAGCTAACGAGAGTTGGCGCATGGGAGTCATGAACCCATGTCTCGAAAGAGCAAAGTGGGAACCGAGTCGGGCGGGACTTGGCATCACCCCCGTGCGATCGAGGCGTGGCTTAACAATGGAAAGCCATCTCGGAGTTGCAACCGAGACAACTTAGTGCAAGCGTTGAGGTCTCGCCTAGATGTGTCATGTTAGGCTAGTGAAGCCTAATGGGGGAGGCCCCAAAGGAGGGGCAACCCAAGTGAGTCTCAAAGTAGGTGGGTCTATTGTAGGTTAGGTCCTTGGAGGAGTTCCAAGGTCGCTAACGGACCGCCTAGTAACGACACCTTTGGGACTATGCCAAATTTGAAGATGCATTGTGGGGGTCGCGCCCTAAGGTAAACACAATGCCGCACTTGTCGCAACCCTTGCTAGGTCCCTTAACAATCTTGCCAATTTTCGTTTCTAGCAAAGGTTACGAGCGCTAACCATTCGCATTCCGCCATGCTAATGGATAGCTCCTCTTACCCCGGACCAATAGTTCATAGGAGGGGAACCAACCCTCCTACTTTGCTTTCGGGACTCACCCCTTCAATCGGTAACCAATCCTTAGATGTGGACTTCCATCCATGGAAGTCCAATCTTATGTTGATCATCGCGTTGCCGGAGCAACACTACAACAATCCGAACCATACTAGGCAACTATGGCCTCACATTAGGCCAATGCCAATGGAGGCCGTGCCGTTCGGCCTCGGGTGGGTGAGGCCACACCACCTCACCCATATAAGCCTCTAGGACTTCACGCGGGGCCCCTACCCCACCGTCAACCAACCTCTTGTCTCTCTACCAAGAGTTGGGGCCAAGTGGACATTTTCCCTTAGCCGCTGGGCCTAGAAGCCCCCACAGCTTCAGACCATCATAACTTCCTTGTATGATGTCTGATGCTAACACTTGACCACTTCATCTTCATCTACGCTTCACGTAGATGCCGATGGACTCCTCACTTACCCCATTTGGGCAAGTTATGAGGACGTTATGCCTCTTTGAACCTTGGCAGTCCCGGGAATCACTCCCAGGCACTGCTGTACCAGGGCGCTGTCCCGGGACAGCGCCCCACTCAAATGGCCATAACTCCTAGCTCACACCTCCGATTGAGGTGTTCTTGAGCTTTCTAGAATCACCACGCCATGAGCTACGCATAGCTCATGGCCTTACCCTTGTGCCTCCTAGTCTCCGTGGGTGGGAGGCGTTCCCAACGCCCGGGGCCCTCACCCACACTAGGATCACTTGGGCCCTCTCACCAACGGCGCCACAAGTCCCGGGTGTCACTCCGGGGTCCCCCTTGTGCCCATGGTGTTTCGGGCACTCCTCATGGAGAGGTGCGCGACACTCACCCCCACCAAACGGAGTCGATGCCCTCATCGACTATACTCGTAGTCGGCACACCAATTCTCAAGTTGCCATCCTCTATGGTGCGGCATTGTGTTTACCTTAGGGCGCGACCCCCACAATGCATCTTCAAGTTTGGCATAGTCCCAAAGGTGTCGTTCCTAGGTGGTCCGTTAGCGACCTTGGATCTCTCATCCAAGGACCTAACCTATACTAGACCCACCTACTTTGGGACTCACTTGGGTTGCCCCTCCTTTGGGGCCTCCCCCGTTAGGCTCCACTAGCCTAACATGACACATCTAGGCGAGACCTCAACGCTTCCACTAAGTTGTCTCGGTTGCAACTCCGAGATGGCTTTCCATTGTTAAGCCACGCCTCGATCGCACGGGGGTGATGCCAAGTCCCGCCCGACTCGGTTCCCACTTTGCTCTTTCGAGACATGGGTTCATGACTCCCATGCGCCAACTCTCGTTAGCTCGTGGGTTGCACTTTTATGAGCACGTGCCATCACCTTGTCCCCGCCCGGACAAGCCCACAACTAAGAAGTTTCTTGGTTTTATCCAAGGCCCCTCCAAGCCATGGCCCCCAATTACTCGGCTTACCCAACCTAGTTTGGCATGTCTATTCCCCCTCTTCCATTAACCAAGCATAAGTACAAGACTAGGACCTCATCTCATACTTTCCTCTTTGCACCACTAAAGTTTGGACTTTATTCCCTCAAGCCAAAGAACAAGTTCATGTTGTGGAGCAATTAGCCTCGAAGCTAAGTGTGCTACTAGCGTCTCTCCCCCACTAAAGGAGATTGATGTCCTCATCAATGCCTACGCTTCATTTTATTGGAATCCTTAGCCTTAGTTTTTTCAAAGTGCTTTACCAATTCCTTGGCGTTCATCATGTCTCTTGCCGCTACCCAAACGGCTTCTTTCTCATGGTATCCTCACCATTTCACCAAGTACTCCTTTGTACAATTTCTTTCCTTTTCAGTTGGGCTTCCTACACTTGAGGATGCCCTCCTACCGCATATTCAAAATGCCGTTCACAAGGTCGGGAGGTGGCCTAATCACTTGCTTGTGATCGGGCCACAAGGTGTCGTCCTTAAATGGCTTTAGAAATGAGACCTGAAATGTTGGATGCACTTTGATCTCGGGCGGTAATTCCAACTTATACATGTCCTTGAACACTTGTTCCACAATGGAAAACGGAGCTCAAATTTTGGACATGAACTTTGGAGTGAGGCCTTCCGATTAAGTGAAGTTGTTCACATTCAACAACACCTTTTGGCCCACCTCATTCTCCACTTCACGTCTTCCGGCATTGACTTGCACTTCGTAGCACCTTCGGGCTTTCTCCACCAACAACTTGGTCATCTCCAAGACTTGTTTACCATCCTTGGCCAAGTCCTCACCATCTTGGTTGAACTCTAGTGTTGAATGTGCCCCCTCGAGAGCTAGGTTAATAGGTTGGAGCGCATCCACTCCATAAGCCACCACCAAAGACCACCCCTTGGTAGCCAAGTGCGTGGCTACATTGCAATTACACTCCGCTCGACCCACATAGTCCGCCCAATCTCCTTGGTCCGCCCCCACCAAGTTCCTCAAGTATTGCTTCAAGACTCCATTCACATGCTCCGCTTTCCCATTCATTTGGGAATGCAAGGCCGTGCTAAATCTTAGTTTCATTCGGACCTCCTTAGAGAAATGCATTGAAAATGCACTTGTGAACTTTGGATCTTGATCCCTCACAATCACTCTTGGCAACCCGTGGTGCCTCAACCATCCTTTGAGAAAAGGCTATGCGGTCTCCAACGCGGTGGCGGTTCCCACAATCGGCACCATGTGTGCCAACTTGGCAAACCGCTCTACCATCAACAAGATGGCATCATACCCATGTGACTCCGGCAAACTTGTGATCAAGTCCATGCACATACTATGCCATGGTGCCGACGGGATAGGCAACGGTTGCAAGAAATTGCCTTGCTTTTGATAAGAGGCTCGGTTCACTTGGCACTTTAATTCAAGCCTTCACAAAGTGGGCTATATCTTCCTTTTATGCACCGCCAATGGTAACTCCATGACACCATTCTATGGTGGTTGTTTCTTTCTCCTCTATGGCCGGCAATAGGACTATCCCATTCTTCGTTCAAAACCGATAGCCTCAACTTGCCTTGAGGCACATACACCCGACTTTGCTTACACTTGAACAATCCGTCCACCAACTTAACCTCTTTGAGCACCTTGCTCTTGCGAAGCTCACCTAAAAGCTTTTGTGCCTCGGGGTAGTTAATTTACCCCCTCCCGTATCTTGCATCACAAGTTTCCTTCGCCGGCACACATTAGCCACAAGGTTTGGATGGTTCTCATTGCTTGGAAATCTTCCCGTCTACTTAGCGCATCCGGCACCACATTTCCACGGTCCGGTTTGTGGATCAAATCCACCTTTATAAGCGCCAAACTATCATGCCACCGCAATAACTTGGCGCTCACTTGCGCTTGAATGTCAAAATTCTTTTAGGACACATTATCCATGTAGACCTTTGGTTTGTGCAACCCCAAATAGTGTCGCCACATCTTCAAGCAATGCACTACGGCAAAGAAGTTCTTTGTCATGAGTTGGGTGTCTTCTTTGACAACCATCAAGCTTCATGCTCCCATATGCAATGGCCATCCATCTTACATCAACAATCCGCCATTGGCAAAGTCATTCACCCCCGTATGCACCTCAAAAGGTTTGTCAAGCTCCGCGAACTTGAGCACGGGTGGCAAAGACAACTTTGTATTAAGCTCCCCAAAGACTTTGGGGCAAGGCTCATCCCACTCTTGAGATAGCCATTTTTTTCACAAGTCGGACAAGGTTTGACAACCTTTAAGCTTAATGCTCCCATATGCAATGGGCATCCATCTTGGATCAACATCCACCAATGGCAAAGTCACTCGCCCCCGTATGCACCTCAAAAGGTTTGTCAAATTCTGCAAACTTGAGCACGGGCGGCGAAGAGAACTTGCTCTCAAGCTTCCCAAAGGCTTTGTGGCATGGCTCATCCCACTCTTGGGATAGCCATTTCTTGCACAAGCCGGACAAGGTTCGACAACCATGGAGCCTAATGCTCTCATAAGCAATGGTCATCCATCTTGCATCATTATGCGCCAATGATAAAGTCCTTCGTCTCCATGTGCACCTCAAAATGCTTATGAAAACCCGGAAACTTAACCACATCTTGTGAAGGGAACTTGCTCTTGAGCTTCCCAAAGGCTTGGTGACAAGGCTCATCCCACTCTTGGGATAGCCATTTCCTCAATAAGTCGAGTAAGGTACTAGCAACCTTAAAACAAATCTAGAATGAAGTGGTTGTAGTAGTTGGCTAGGCCAACCAATGACCTAAGCCTTTTTTGAATCAAGGGCCAATTCTCCTCTTGGATTGCCTTGAAATTCTTCATGTTTGTCCACCAACTTCCTTTGTCACCACATGCCTCAAGAACTCAATTTCTTCTTGAGCAAAGTTGTAATTCACTCCTTGGCGGTAACATTTTGAGCAACACATTGGTGAATACATCCTTGTATCTCACCAACATCCCACAAGTATGGTTTGGGGAGGCCCATCTTTCCTAGCCTCCCCATGAGTTCCTTGGAGTTGTTCCAATTGAACCACGACCATTATGTTTTTTTTTATTTTTCATTTGGCCCATTAAGACCAAATTCAACTTGGGTCCTCCTACCATAGGAGTCCTTGTCAATTTGTAGTTCAATTCTTTGCCATCATGGCACATCACAAATGCACCGCAAGCTCACCGGCTTGCGCCTCACATCTTTCATGTGAGTTTCAAAGAAGGTGTCCTCCAAAGTGAGGGCACCTCATCCATTTTACATAGTGTAAAATGTCCACAAATTCCAATGTCCCACATTATAACGTCAAAGACATCGTCATTACCTTATTTCATGGGGTTCACCCTTAGAGACCGCACATTAATGAGCTTGCCCATTATACGCGTCGGCAAGCCCCAACACCTTATGAGCTTCAGCTCATCAAGGAGTATGTTGACTCTTTGTCAATCCATGAGACTTGGCCTCGGCTTAAGGCTACTAGCCTTGGCAACAAAGCCATCATCCAACATTCCGTCCTCGGCAACTTGGCTTGGCTTGGTCCGCAAACCCAACTCTAAACATTCCGTCCGCGGGACAAATTGGTTTGGTACGGTGCCACAAAACCAATTTCTAATAGTTTGTCCGCGGAACAAACATGATTTGCCTTGGTAGCACAAAGCCACCTTTCACACTTTGTCCGCGGCACGAACATGAATTGCCTTGGTAGGATCAACCCACCTCCCAACATTCCGTCCGCGGCACGAGTATGTTTTGCCTTGGTATAATGGGCCAAACTACTTTCGCCCATTTATTTGGGACCAACATCGGCTAAAACCCACTTTGTGGTGATGCCCCGTCCAACTTCTTTTCGGGACCATCGGCTTCAATGTTCTTCAAATCTTAAAGATTCCCGATACGTCCTCAAGAAGCTTTGGGGAGTTGAACATGGTATTCACCACCCGCTTTTGAAACCCCATCTAAAACAATGTGTTTCTTAGCCAACTAGTCAATCTTAGTTGTGCCATTCATTATGGTGGTTAAATCGCAGGCATAGGCCTAAAAGCCTTGAGTGCCGCATTTGCACCCATTCCAACTTCACCACATTCTAAGCAATTTGGATTGGAATTTCAATCCAACATTACCACCGTCCAAGCTTTCGGACGCATTCGGTATTCTAGCCCCCGATTACTTTTCGAGGTTTGCGGGAACCCTTTCAAAGCACTCCTCCATTTTCCTTACCGAATCCACCCTCATGCCCACCATTGTCATTAGAATCAATGGTATGGTCAAAATTCACTTGCACATGACCCTTGTTCCAATTTGAGCCTCACACCTTTTGGAAACCCCGGGCTCACCATCATAACCCGCATTTTTGATAGCCATGTCTACCTCAAAGTGCTAGCTCAAATATTGGAACCCTGCTCTAATACCACGTGTCGCAACCCTTGCTAGGTCCCTTAACAATCTTGCCAATTTTCGTTTCTAGCAAAGGTTACGAGCGCTAACCATTCGCATTCCGCCATGCTAATGGATAGCTCCTCTTACCCCGGACCAATAGTTCATAGGAGGGGAACCAACCCTCCTACTTTGCTTTCGGGACTCACCCCTTCAATCGGTAACCAATCCTTAGATGTGGACTTCCATCCATGGAAGTCCAATCTTATGTTGATCATCGCGTTGCCGGAGCAACACTACAACAATCCGAACCATACTAGGCAACTATGGCCTCACATTAGGCCAATGCCAATGGAGGCCGTGCCGTTCGGCCTCGTGTGGGTGAGGCCACACCACCTCACCCATATAAGCCTCTAGGACTTCACGCGGGGCCCCTACCCCACCGTCAACCAACCTCTTGTCTCTCTACCAAGAGTTGGGGCCAAGTGGACATTTTCCCTTAGCCGCTGGGCCTAGAAGCCCCCACAGCTTCAGACCATCATAACTTCCTTGTATGATGTCTGATGCTAACACTTGACCACTTCATCTTCATCTACGCTTCACGTTGATGCCGATGGACTCCTCACTTACCCCATTCGGGCAAGTTATGAGGACGTTATGCCTCTTTGAACCTTGGCAGTCCCGGGAATCACTCCCAGGCACTGCTGTACCAGGGCGCTGTCCCGGGACAGCGCCCCACTCAAATGGCCATAACTCCTAGCTCACACCTCCGATTGAGGTGTTCTTGAGCATTCTAGAATCACCACGCCATGAGCTACGCATAGCTCATGGCCTTACCCTTGTGCCTCCTAGTCTCCGTGGGTGGGAGGCGTTCCCAACGCCCGGGGCCCTCACCCACACTAGGATCACTTGGGCCCTCTCACCAACGGCGCCACAAGTCCCGGGTGTCACTCCGGGGTCCCCCCTTGTGCCCATGGTGTTTCGGGCACTCCTCATGGAGAGGTGCGCGACAGCACAATAGACGATGGCAACTTGAGAATTGGTGTGCCGACTACGAGTATAGTCGATGAGGGCATCGACTCCGTTTGGTGGGGGTGAGTGTCGCGCACCTCTCCATGAGGAGTGCCCGAAACACCATGGGCACAAGGGGGACCCCGGAGTGACACCCGGG
Source organism: Polytrichum commune (assembly GCA_950295325.1). Lineage (NCBI taxonomy): Eukaryota > Viridiplantae > Streptophyta > Polytrichopsida > Polytrichales > Polytrichaceae > Polytrichum > Polytrichum commune. The sequence goes on from OX485809.1 coordinate 10,621,170, forward strand.
ACTTGTGGCGCCGTTGGTGAGAGGGCCCAAGTGATCCTAGTGTGGGTGAGGGCCCCGGGCGTTGGGAACGCCTCCCACCCACGAAGACTAGGAGGCACAAGGGCAAGGCCATGAGCTATGCGTAGCTCATGGCGTGGTGATTCTAGAATGCTCAAGATCACCTCAAGCGGAGGTGGGAGCTAGGAGTTATGGCCATTTGAGTGGGGCGCTGTCCCGGGACAGCGCCCTGGTACAGCAGTGCCTGGGAGTGATTCCCGGGACTGCCAAGGTTCAAACAGGCATAACTTCCTCAAGACTTGCTCAAATGGGGCAAGTGAGGAGTCCATCGGCATCTACGTGAAGCGTAGATGAAGATGGAGTGGTTGGTTGTTATGATCAGACATCATACAAGGAAGTTATGATGGTCTGAAGCTGCTGGGGGGGTTCTAGGCCCAGCGGCTAAGGGAAAATGTCCACTTGGCCCCAACTCTTGGTAGAGAGACAAGAGGTTGGTTGACGGTGGGGTAGGGGCCCCGCGTAAAGTCCTAGAGGCTTATATGGGTGAGGTGGTGTGGCCTCACCCACCCGAGGCCGAACGGCACGGCGCACGGCCTCCATGGGCATTGGCCCATTGTGAGGCCATAGTTGCCTAGTATGCTTCGGGTTGTTGTAGTGTTGCTCCGGCAACGCGATGATCAACATAAGATTGGACTTCCATGGATGGAAGTCCACATCTAAGGATTGGTTACCGATTAAAGGGGTGAGTCCCGAAATCAAAGTAGGAGGGTTGGTTCCCCTCCTATGAACTAATGGTCCGGGGTTAGAGGAGCTAACCATTAGCATGGCGGTATGCGAAGGGTTAGCGACTCGTAACCTTTGCTAGAATTGAAAATTGGCAAGATGGTCAAGGGGGGGCTAGCAAGGGTTGCGACAGTAATTGCAATGTAGCCACGCACTTGGCTACCAAGGGGTGGTCTTTGGTGGTGGCTTATGGAGTGGATGCGCTCCAACCTATTAACCTAGCTCTCGAGGGGGCACATTCAACACTAGAGTTCAACCAAGATGGTGAGGACTTGGCCAAGAAGCGTGAACAAGTCTTGGAGATGACCAAGTTGTTGGTGGAGAAAGCCCGAAGGTGCTACGGAGTGCAAGTCAATGCCGGAAGACGCGAAGTGGAGAATGAGGTGGGCCAAAAGGCGTTGTTGAATGTGAATGTCGCGACCCTTGCTAGTTTTTCTCCACTTAGCTCAATCGCTTTCCAATTCTAGCAAGTGTCCCGAGCGCTAACCTGCACATCCCACGCACATGCATGGTTAGCTCCCAAAACCGCGGACCTTCAATCCCATATTTGGTCACCAAACCCTCCTACACATGCATTCGGGACTCTTTCCCCTTAGTAGGTAACCCATCGCTAAGGTGGACTTCCATCCATGGAAGTCCACTCCCTACTTGGTCATAGTGTTGCTAGGACAACACTACAACCACCCGGAGCACATTGCCAAGTATGCTCCGGGGGGGGTCGGTCGGCAAAGCCGCCTCACCCATATAAGCCTCTAGGACTTTTGGCGGGGCCCCTCCCCCACCGTCAACATCCCTTTTGTCTCTCTACCAAGAGTTGGGGCCAAGTAGACATTTTCCCTTAGCCGCTGGGTCTAGAAGCCTCCCTGCAGCTTCAGACCTTCATAACTTCCACGTGCGGTCTCTGAATCTAACAACCAACCACTCTATCGTCATCTCCATTTCACGTAGATCCCTATGGACACCTCACTTGCCCTATTCGGGCAAGTATTGAGGAAGTTATGCCTGTTTAAACCTTTGCAGTCCCGGGAGCCACTCCCAGGCCCCTGCTGTTCCAGGGCGCTGTCCCGGGACAGCATCCCACTCAAAGTGCCATATCTCCTAGCTCACACCTCAGATTGAGGTGTTCTTTAGCATTCTAGAATCGGGACGCCATAAGCTACTCATAGCTTATGGCTTTACCCTCATGACTCCTAGTCTTTGTGGGTGGGAGGCGTTCTAAACGCCCGGGGCCCTCACCCACCTTAGGATCACTTGGTCCCTCTCACCAATGGCGTCACAAGTCCCGGGTGTCACTCCGGGGTCCCCCTTGTGCCCATGGTGTTGCGGGCACTCCTCATGGAGAGGTGCGCGACACTCACCCCCACCAAATGGAGTCGATGCCCTCATCGACTATACTTATAGTCGGGCACACCAATTCTCAAGTTGCCATCCTCTCTTGGTGTGGCATTGTGTTTTCTTTAGGGCGCTACCCCCACAATGCATCTTCAAATTTGGCAAAGTCTCAAAGGTGTCGATCCTAGGTGGTCCGTTTAGGAAAACCCCGGACATCTTGTCCAAGGACCTAAACTACACTAGACTCACCTACTTTGAGACTTACTTGGGTGACCCTTCCTTTGGGGCCACCCAAGTTAGGCTCCACTAGCCTAACTCTATCATTTTGACACAACTAGGTTGGACCTCAACTGTCGCAACCCTTGCTAGTCCCCTTTGACATTCTTGCCAATTTTCAATTCTAGCAAAGGTTGCGAGCGCTAACCCTTCGCATTCCGCCATGCTAATGGATAGCTCTTCTTACCCCGGACCAATAGTTCATAGGAGGGAACCAACCCTCCTACTTTGCTTTCGGGACTCACCCCTTAATCGGTAACCCATTCCTAGATGTGGACTTCCATCCATGGAAGTCCAATCCCATGTTGATCATCGCATTGCCGGAGCAACACTACAACAACCCGAACCATACTAGGCAACTATGGCCTCACAATGGGCCAATGCTCATGGAGGCCATGCCGTTCGGCCTCGGGTGGGTGAGGCCACACCACCTCACCCATATAAGCCTCTAGGACTCTACACGGGGCCCCTACCCCACCGTGAACCAACCTCTTGTCTCTCTACCAAGAGTTGGGGCCAAGTGGACATTTTCCCTTAGCTGCTGGGCCTAGAAGCCCCCAGCAGCTTCAGACCATCATAACTTCCTTGTATGATGCTGAATGCTAACACTTGACCACTCCATGTTCATCTACGCTTCACGTAGATGCCGATGGACTCCTCACTTGCCCCAATCGGGCAAGTCTTGAGGAAGTTATGCCTGTTTGAACCTTGGCAGTCCCGGGAATCACTCCCAGGCACTGCTGTACCAGGGCGCTGTCCCGGGACAGCGCCCCACTCAAATGGCCATAACTCCTAGCTCACACCTCCGCTTGAGGTGTTCTTGAGCATTCTAGAATCACCACGCCATTAGCTACGCATAGCTGATGACCTTACCCTTGTGCCTCCTAGTCTCCGTGGGTGGGAGGCGTTCCCAACGCCCGGGGCCCTCACCCACACTAGGACCACTTGGGCCCTCTCACCAATGGCGCCACAAGTCCCGGGTGTCACTCCGGGGTCCCCCTTGTGCCCATGGTGTTTCGGGCACTCCTCATGGAGAGGTGCGCGACACTCACCCCCACCAAACGGAGTCGATGCCCTCATCGACTATACTCGTAGTCGGCACACCAATTCTCAAGTTGCCATCCTCTATGGTGCGGCATTGTGTTTACCTTAGGGCGCGACCCCCACAATGCATCTTCAAATTTGGCATAGTCCCAAAGGTGTCGTTCCTAGGTGGTCCGTTAGCGACCTTGGATCTCTCATCCAAGGACCTAACCTATACTAGACCCACCTACTTTGGGACTCACTTGGGTTGCCCCTCCTTTGGGGCCTCCCCCGTTAGGCTCCACTAGCCTAACATGACACATCTAGGCGAGACCTCAACGCTTCCACTAAGTTGTCTCGGTTGCAACTCCGAGATGGCTTTCCATTGTTAAGCCACGCCTCGATCGCACGGGGGTGATGCCAAGTCCCGCCCGACTCGGTTCCCACTTTGCTCTTTCGAGACATGGGTTCATGACTCCCATGCGCCAACTCTCGTTAGCTCGCGGGTAGCACTTTTATGAGCACGCGCCATCACCTTGTCCCCGCCCGGACAAGCCCACAACTAAGAAGTTTCTTGGTTTTATCCAAGGCCCCTCCAAGCCATGGCCCCCAATTACTCGGCTTACCCAACCTAGTTTGGCATATCTATTCCCCCTCTTCCATTAACCAAGCACAAGTACGAGACTAGGACCTCATCTCATACTTTTGTCTTTGCACCACTAAAGTTTGGACTTTATTCCCTCAAGCCAAAGAACAAGTTCATGTTGTGGAGTAATTAGCCTCGAAGCTAAGTGTGCTACTAGCGTCTCTCCCCCACTAAAGGAGATTGATGTCCTCATCAATGCCTACGCTTCATTTTATTGGAATCCTTAGCCTTAGTTTCTTCAAAGTGCTTCACCAATTCATTGGTGTTCACCATGTCTCTTGCCGCCACCCAAACGGTTTCTTTTTCATGGTATCCTCACCATTTCACCAAGTACTCCTTTGTACATTTTCTTTCATTTTCACTTGGGCTTCCTACACTTGAGGATGCCCTCCTACCTCATGTTCCAAATGACGTCCACAAGGTTGGGACGTGGCCTAATCACTTGCTTGTGATCGGGCCACAAGGTGTCGTCCTAAAATGATTTTTGTAATGAGACATGAAATGTCGGATGCACTTTGATCTCCGGCGGTAATTCCAACTTATACATGTCCTTGAACACTTGTTCCACAATGGAAAACGAAGCTCCAATTTTGGACATGAACTTTTGGAGTAAGGCCTTTGGGCAAGGTGAAGTTGTCCACATTCAACAACACCTTATTGGCCCACCTCATACTCCACTTCGCGTCTTCCGGCATTGATTTGCACTTCGTAGCACCTTCGGGTTTTCTCCACCAACAACTTGGACATCTCCAAGACTTGTTTACCATCCTTGGCCAAGTCCTCACCATCTTGGTTGAACTCTAGTGTTGAATGTGCCCCCTCGAGAGCTAGGTTAATAGGTTGGAGCGCATCCACTCCATAAGCCACCACCAAAGACCACCCCTTGGTAGCCAAGTGCGTGGCTACATTGCAATTACACTCCGCTCGACCCACATAGTCCGCCCAATCTCCTTGGTCCGCCCCCACCAAGTTCCTCAAGTATTGCTTCAAGACTCCATTCACATGCTCCGCTTTCCCATTCATTTGGGAATGCAAGGCCGTGCTAAACCTTAGTTTCATTCCGACCTCCTTAGAGAAATGCATTGAAAATGCACTTGTGAACTTTGGATCTTGATCCCACACAATCACTCTTGGCAACCCGTGGTGCCTCAACCATCCTTTGAAAAAAGGCTATGCGGTCTCCAACGCGGTGGCGGTTCCCACAATCGGCACCATGTGTGCCAACTTGGCAAACCGCTCTACCATCAACAAGATGGCATCATACCCATGTGACTCCGGCAAACTTGTGATCAAGTCCATGCACATACTATGCCATGGCGCCGACGGGATAGGCACGGTTGCAAGAAGCCGCCTTGCTTTTGGTAAGAGGCTCGGTTCACTTGGCACTTTATTCACGCCTTCACAAAGTGGGTTATATCCTCCTTTACGCACCGCCAATGGTACCTCTTTGACACCATTCTATGGTGGTTTTCTTTTTCTCCTCTATGGCCGGCAATAGGACTATCATATTCCTCCTTCAAAACCGATAGCCTCAACTTGCCTTGTGGCACATACACCCAACTTTGCTTGCACTTGAACAATCCGTCCACCAACTTAACCTCTTTGAGCACCTTGCTCTTGCGAAGCTCACCTAAAAGCTTTTGTACTTTGGGGTAGTTAATTTACCCTCCCCATATCTTGCATCACAAGTTTCCTTCGCCGGCACACATTAGCCACAAGGTTTGGATGGTTCTCATTGCTTGGAACTCTTCCGGTCTACTTCGCGCATCCGGCACCACATTTCCACGGTCCGGTTTGTGGATCAAATCCACCTACATAAGCGCCAAACTATCATGCCACCGCAATGACTTAGCGCTCACTTGCGTTTGTATGTCAAAATTCTTTTAGGGCACATTGTCCATGTAGACCTTTGCTTTGTGCGACCCCAAATAGTGTCGCCACATCTTCAAGCAATGCACTACGACAAAGAAGTTCTTTGTCATGAGTTGGTTGTCTTCTTTGACAACCATCGAGCTTCATACTCCCATATGCAATGGCCATCCATCTTATGCATAATCCACCATTGGCAAAGTCACTCACCCCCGTATGCACCTGAAAAGGTTTATCAAACTCGGCGAACTTGAGCACGGGCTGCGTAGAGAACTTGGTCTTAAGCTCCTGAAGGACTTGGTGGCAAGCCTCATCCCACTCTTGGGATAGCCATTTCTTGCACAAGCCGAACAAGGTTCGACAACCATTAAGCTTATTGCTTTCATATGCAATGGTCACCCATCTTGGATCAACATCCGCCAATGGTAAAGTCACTCGCCCCCGTATGCACCTCAAAAGGTTTGTTAAAGTCCGTGAACTTAAACACGGGCGGCAAAAAGAACTTGCTTTCGAGCTCCCCAAAAGCTTGGTGACAAGGCTCATCCCACTCTTAGGATAGCCATTTTTCAACAAATTGACTAAGGTCCTAGCAACCTTAGAAAAACCTCGAATGAAGTGGTGGTAGTAGTTGGCTAGGCCAACAAATGACCTAAGCCCTTTTCTTGAGTCAAGGACCAATTCTCCTTTTGGATGGCCTTGATATTCTTCATGTTTGTCACCAACTTCCTTTGTCACCACATACCTCTAGAACTCAATCTCTTGTTGAGCAAAGTTATTTTTCACTCCTTGGCGGTAACTTTTGGGCAACACATTGGTGAATACATCGTTGTATCTCACCAACATCCCACCAAAGTGGTTTAGGGGAGGCCCATCTTTCCTAGCCTCCCCATAAGTTCTATCGAGTTGCTCCAATTGAACCACGACCATTATGTTGGCCATTTTTCATTTGGTCCATTAAGACCAAATTCAACTTGGGTCCTCCTACCATAGGAGTCCTTATCAATTTGAACTTCATCTCTTTGCCATTATGACACATCATAATGCACCGCAAGCACACCGGCTTGCACCTCACATCTCTCATGTGAGTTTCAAAGAAGGTGACCTTTCCAATGACATGCACCAAATTTATTTCACATGGTGTGAAATTTTGACAAAATTCCAATGTCCCACATTGAAAGGTTACATGCATCGCGGCCTCCTTTGTCTCATGCGGTTTGCCCTTTCCAAACCGCACCTTGGTGGGCTTCACCACTCTACCAATCGGCAAACCCCAACTCCCTTGTGAGCTTTGGGGTCATGAAAGAATGCCTTAACTCTTTGTCAACCCATAAGACAAGTCTCCCATTCATTTGAGCCTCAAGGTACAAAATACTTGGCCTCGGCTTAAGGCTACTAGCCTTGGCCACAAAGCCATCGTCCAACATTTGGTCCTGGGCAACTTGGCTTGGCTTGGTCCGCAAAGCCAACTTTAAACATTTCGTCCGCGGGACAAATTGGTTTGGTGCCACAAAACCAATTTCTAATAATTTGTCCGCAAAACAAACATGTTTTGCCTTGGTAGCACAAAGCCACCTTCCCACACTCCGTCCACGGCACGAACATGAATTGCCTTGGTAGGACAAACCCACCTCCCAACATTCCGTCCGCGGCACAAGTATGATTTGCTTTGGAAGCATAAAGCCACCTAAACTACACTAGACTCACCTACTTTGAGACTTACTTGGGTGACCCTTCCTTTGGGGCCACCCAAGTTAGGCTCCACTAGCCTAACTCTATCATTTTGACACAACTAGGTTGGACCTCAACTCTTCTACTAAGTTGCCTCGGTTGCCACTCCGAGATGGCTTTCCTTTGTTAAGCCACGTCTCGATCGCACGGGGGTGATGCCAAGTCCCGCCCGACTTGGCTCCCACTTTGCTCTTTCGAGACATGGGTTCATGACGCCCATGCGCCAACTCGCATTGGCTCGTGGGTTGCACTTTTATAAGCACGCGCCATCACCTTGCCCCCGCCCGGACAAGACCATGGCTAAGAGGTTTTTGGTTTTATCCAAGACCCCTCTAAGCCATGGTCCCCATTACTCGGCCTACCCAACCTAGTTTAGCATATATATTCCTCCCTCTTCCACTAACCAAGCACAAGTACAAGACTAGGACCTCATCTTATACTTTTCTCTTTGCACCACTAAAGTTGAACTTTATTGCCTTAAGCGAAAATGAACAAGTACATAATGTGGAGGACATTGCCTCCAAGTTAAGGGTGCTACTAACATCTCTCCCCCACTAAAGGAGATTGATGTCCTCATCAATGCCTACGTTTCCTTTTGTTGGACCCTCTAGCCCTAGTTTCTTCAAAGCGCTTCACTATCTCCTTGGCATTCACCATGTCCCTTGCCGCTACCCAAGTGGCTTCTTTCTCATGAAACCCCCGCCACTTCACCAAATACTCCTTTCCTTTTCGCTTGTGGTTCCTACACTTGAGGATGCCTTCTACCTCGTACTCCAAATGATCTCCTACAAGGTCGGGAGGTGGCCTAATCACTTGCTTACGATTAGGCCATAAGGTGTCTTCCTTGAACGGCTTTAATAGTGAGACATGGAATGTCGGATGCACTTTGATCTCGGGCGGCAACTCCAACTTATAAACATCTTTGAAAACTCGTTCAACAATCGGAAACGGACCCGCAAATTTTGACATGAACTTTGGAGTGAGGCCTTCGGGCATTGTGAAGTTTTTCACATTCAACAACACCTTTTGGCCCACCTCATACTCCACTTCGCGTCTTCCGGCATTGACTTGTTTTTCATAGCGTTTTTGGGCTTTCTCCAACAACAACTTGGTCTTCTCCAAAACTTGTTCACGCTTTTTGGCTAAGTCCTCACCATCTTGGTTGAACTCTAGTGTTGAATGTGCCCCCTCGAGAGCTAGGTCGGCGGGTTGGAGCGGATCCACTCCATAAGCCACCTTGAATGGCGATTGCTTGGTCGCCGAGTGCGTGGCCGCATTATAACTAAACTCCGCTAAACCCACATAGTCCGCCCAATCTCGTTGGTCCGCACTCACAAAGTTCCTCAAGTATTGGTTCAAGACTCCATTCACACGCTCGGTTTGGCCATCCGTTTGGGGATGGAAGGCCGTGCTAAAGGTTAGTTTTGTTCCAACCTTCCTAAAGAAATGCCTCCAAAATGCGCTTGTGAACTTCGGATCTCGATCGGATACAATCACTCTCGGCAACCCGTGATGCCTCCACCATGCATTGAGAAAGAGCTTTGCGGTCTCCAAAGCGGTTGCCGTTCCCACGGTTGGCACCATATGCGCCAACTTACTAAACCGGTCCACCATCACCAAGATGGCATCGTAGCCTCGTGACTCCGGCAAACTCGTGATGAAGTCCATGGACACACTATGCCATGGCCCCGGCGGGATAGGCAACGGTTGCAATAAGCCGGCTTGCTTTTGATAAGAGGCTCGGTTTAATTGGCATTTGACACAAGTCTTCACAAAGTGGGCGATTTCTTCTTTCATGCATGGCCAATAATACCTCCTTGACACCGCCGCTATGGTGGCTTTTTCTCCTCTATGGCCGGCGATGGGACTATCATGTTCCTCCTCCAAAACCAATAGCCTCAACTTGCCTTGTGGCACATACACCCGACTTTGCTTATACTTGAGCAATCCGTCCACCAACTTGATCTCCTTAAGCGCCTTGCCTTTGCGAAGCTCGCCTAGAAACACTTGTGCTTCGGGATCGTTGACGTACCCCTCCCTTAACTTACGATGCAAGTCACATTCACCTTTGTACATTAGCCACAAGCTTTGACTTGTGCCCATTTCTTGGAACTCTTCACGTCTACTTAACGCGTCCGGCACCACATTATCACGGCCCGGTTTGTGGATCAACTCCACGTTCATAAGCGCCAAGGTATCGTGCCACCGCAATTGCTTGGCGCTCACTTGCGTTTGTGTCTCGAAATACTTCAACGACACGTTGTCCGTGTACACCTTGGTCTTGTGCAACCCCAAATAATGTTGCCACGTCTTCAAGCAATGTACTACGGCGAAGAGCTCCTTTTCATGAGTTGGCCATCGTCTTTGACAACCATCGAGTTTCTTGCTCTCATAAGCAATGGGCCGTCCATCTTGCATCAACACTCCGCCAATTGCAAAATCGCTCGCATCCGTATGCACCTCAAAAGGCTTGTCAAACTCCGGGAACTTTAGTACGGGCGGCGAAGACAATTTGCTCTTGAGCTCCCAAAAAGCTTGGTGACAAGGTTCGTCCCATTCTTGGGATACCCCTTTCTTCAACAAGTCGGACAAAGGCCTAGCAACCTTAGAAAAATCTCGAATGAAGCGGCGGTAGTAATTGGCTAGGCCAAGGAACGACCTAAGCCCTTTTTGAGTCGATGGCCGCTTCCATTCTTGAATCGCCTTTACCTTTTTCATGTCCGGCTTAATTCCATCCTTGGTCACCACATGGCCTAAGAACTCAATTTCATTTTGAGCAAAATCGCTCTTCTCCCCGTTAGCATACAACTTGTTGTCCCTTAGTTTTCGAAGCACCACCTCAAGGTGCCGTGCATGCTCCTCCGCCGTCTTGGAATACACCAAGATGTCGTCGATATAGATTATTACGAAATCGTCGGTTTCCTCTCGAAAGATGGTATTCATAAGGGTTGTGAATGTCGAGGGCGCATTACACAACCCGAAAGGCATCACCGAAAACTCGTAAGACCCATACCTTGTGCGGCACGCCGTCTTTTCAACATCTTCATTCGCGATTCGAATTTGATAATACCCGGATTTTAAGTCAATACGACTAAAATACTTAGCTCCCGCCAATCGGTCGAAAAGATCATCAATCCGAGGTAGCGGGTAGTTGTTTTTGATAGTCACCTTATTCAAGGCCCTATAATCGATGCACATGCGTAGCTTGCCATCTTTTTTATCCACAAAGAGCACCGGGGCCCCATATGGTGATTTACTCGGCCTAATGTAACCTCTTGATAGCAAGTCATTGAGTTGTTTCTTCAATTCTAGCAACTCTTTTTGGTTCAATCGATAAGGTGCCTTGGACGGTGGCTCGGACCCCGGGATCACCTCGATCTTGTGATCGACTTCTCTCGTTGGCGGTAACTCTTGGGGCAACTCGTCGGTGAGTACATCCTTGTACCTCCCTAATTGTCGCGCACCTCTCCATGAGGAGTGCCCGAAACACCATGGGCACAAGGGGGACCCCGGAGTGACACCCGGGACTTGTGGCGCCATTGGTGAGACGGCCCAAGTGATCCTAGTGTGGGTGAGGGCCCCGGGCGTTGGGAACGCCTCCCACCCACAAAGACTAGGAGGCATGAGGGTGAGGCCATGAGCTATGCGTAGCTCATGGCGTGGTGATTCTAGAATGCTCAAGATCACCTCAATCCGAGGTGTGAGCTAGGAGTTATGGCCATTTGAGTGGGGTGCTGTCCCGGGACAGCGCCCTGCTACAGCAGTGCCTGGGAGTGATTCCCGGGACTGCCAAGGTTCAAACAGGCATAACTTCCTCAAGACTTGCCCGAATGGGGCAAGCGAGGAGTCCATCGGCATGTACGTGAAGCGTAGATGAGGATGGAGTTGTTGGTTGTTATGATCAGACATCATACAAGGAAGTTATGATGGTCTGAAGCTGCTGGGGGGGTTCTAGGCCCAGCAGCTAAGGGAAAATGTCCACTTGGCCCCAACTCTTGGTAGAGAGACAAGAGGTTGGTTGGCGGTGGGGTAGGGGCTCCGTGTAGAGTCCTAGAGGCTTATATGGGTGAGGTGGTGTGGCCTCACCCACCCGAGGCCGAACGGCAAGGCCTCCATGGGCTTTGGCCTATTGTGAGGCCATAGTTGCCTAGTATGGTTCGGGTTGTTGTAGTGTTGCTCCGGCAACGCGATGATCAACATAGGAGTGGACTTCCATGGATGTCCACATTGGGGAAATGGGTTACCGATTAAGGGGTGAGTTCCGAAAGCAAAGTAGGAGGGTTGGTTCCCTCCTATGAACTATTGGTCCGGGGTTAGAGGAGCTAACCATTAGCATGGCGGTATGCGAAGGGTTAGCCACTCGTAACCTTTGCTAGAATTGAAAATTGGCAAGATGGTCAAGGGGGGGGCTAGCAAGGGTTGCGACACTTGGTATCAGAGCAGGGTTTCAATTTTTGAGCTAGTACTTTGAGGGAAGCATGGCTATCAAATAAGCGGGTTGTGATGTTGACCCGGGGTTTCCAAAAGGTTGTGAGGCTCAAATTGGAACAAAGATCATGTGTTAATGTAATTTGACCATACCATTGGTTCTAATGACAATGGTGGGCATAATGGTGGATTTGGTAAGGAAAATGGTGGAGTCCTTTGAAAGGGCTCCCGCACACCTCAAAAAACATTTGGGGCCTAGAATACCGAATGCATCCAAAACCTTGGAGGGCATTAATGTTGGATTGAAATTCCAATTCCAAATGCTTGGAAGGTATTGATGTTGGAATGAAGTTGGTGGAAATGAGGCGTCCGGGCCTCTTAAGGCGTATATGCGCGCATTTCACACCCAAATGAATTGTACATCTTTGATGAACGAGCTTTCTAAGAAATGCATCGTTTTAGGTGGGTTTCAAAAGCAGGTGGTGAATACCAAGTTCAAATTTCCAAAGTTTATTGAGGTTGTGGCGGGGATCATCAAAATTGCCATGAGCATCAAGGCCGATGACCCCATTAAGCAATTTGGCGGTGCGTTACAACAATGGACGTTGAGGGGAGATAGGTTCCCCGCCAAATAATACTTGTGCCGCGAACCGAATGTAAGACGATGGCATTGTGGCCAAGGCTAGTAGCCTTAAGCCGAGGCCGAGTCTTTTGTACCTTGAGGCTCAAATGAATGGGAGAAATGTCTCACGTATTGATAAAGAGGCTACCACTTCTTCTTGAGCCCAAAACTCACAAGGGAGTTGGGGCTTGCCGATTGGTAGAGCGGGCAAGCCCACCAAGGGTGCGGTTTGGAAAGGGCGATCCGCATGAGACAAAGGAGGCCGCGATGCATGTAACCTTTCAACGTGGGACATTGGATTTTTGTCAAAATTTCACACCAAGTGAAATAGATAAAATGCATGTCATTGTGAAGGCCGCCTTCTTTGAAACTCACATGATAGATGTGAGGTGCAAGCCGGTGTGCTTGCCGTGCATTATGATGTGTCATAATGGCAAAGAATTGAAGTTCAAATTAACAATGACTCCTATGGTAGGAGGACCTAAGTTGAATTTGGTCTTAATGGACCGAATAAAAAAAAAGAAAAAAAAAAAACATAATGGTCGTGGTTCAATTGGAGCAACTCCAAGGAACGTATGGGGAGGCTAGGAAAGATGGGCCTCCCCCAAACAACATTGGTGTGATGTTGGCGAAATACAAGGATGTATTCATCAATGTGTTGCCCAAAAAACAATTACCGCCAAGAAGTGAAAAATAACTTTGCTCAACGAGAGATCGAGCTCTTGAGGTATGTGGTGATAAATGAAGTTGGTGGACGAACATGAAGAATGTCAAGGCAATCCAAAAGGAGAATTGGCCCTTGATTCAAAAGGGCTTAGGTCATTTGTTGGCCTAGCCAATTAGTACCACAACTTCATTCGAGAGTTTTCTAAGGTTGCTAGGACCTTATTCAACTTATTGAGGAAAATGGCTATCCCAAGAGTGGGATGAGCCTTGTCACCAAGCCTTTGGGGGGCTCAAAAACAAGTTCTCTTCGCCGCCCGTGCTTAAGTTTGCGGACTTTGACAAACCTTTTGAGGTGCATACGGGGGCGAGTGACTTTAGCATTGGCGGATGTTGAGGCAAAATGGATGGCCATTGCATATAAGAGCATGAATCTCGATGGTTGTCTGACCTTGTCCAACATATGCAAGAAATGGCTATCCCAAAAGTGGGATGAGCTTTGCCACCAAGTCTTTAAGGAGCTTAAGACCAAGTTTTCTTCGCCGCCCGTGCTCAAGTTTGCGAAATTTGACAAACCTTTTGAGGTGCATACGGGGGCGAGTAACTTTACCATTGGCGGATGTTGATCCAAGATGGATGCCCATTGCATATGGGAGCATTAAACTTAAAGGTTGTCAAACCTTGTGCGACTTGTGAAAGAAATGGCTATCTCAAAAGTGGGATGAGCCTTGCCACCAAGTCTTTGAGAAGCTTAAGAGCAAGTTCTCTTCGCCGCCCGTGCTCAAGTTCGCGGAGTTTGACAAACCTTTTGAGGTGCATACGGGGGCGAGTGACTTTACCATTGGCGGATGTTGAGGCAAGATGGATGGCCATGGCATATTAGAGCATGAAGCTCGATGGTTGTCCCACCTTGTGCGACTTGTGGAAGAAATGGCTATCCCAAGAGTGGGATGATGTTTGTCACGAGTCTTTGGGGAGCTTAACACCAAGTTCTCTTCGCCGCCCGTGCTCAAGTTCGCGGAGCTTAACAAACCTTTCGAGGTGCATACGGGGGTGAGTGCCTTTGCCAATGGTGGATTATGTGTAAGATGGATGGCCATTGCATATGGGAGCATGAAGCTCGATGGTTGTCAAAGAAGACAACCAACTCATGACAAAGAATTTCTTTGCCGTAGTGCATTGCTTGAAGATGTGGCGACATTATATGGGGTCGCACAAAACAAAGGTCTACATGGACAATGTGTCCTAAAAGTATTTTGACATACAAGCGTAAGTGAACGCCAAGTCATTGCGGAGGCATGATAGTTTGGCGCTTATGAAGGTGGATTTGATCCACAAACCGGACCGTGGAAATGTGGTGCCGGATGCGCGAAGTAGACCGGAAGAGTTCCAAGCAATGAGAACCATCCAAACCTTGTGGCTAATGTGTGCCGGCAAAGGAAACTTGTGATGCAAGATACGGGAGGGGTAAATTAACTACCCCAAAGCACAAAAGCTTTTAGGTGAGCTTCGCAAGAGCAAGGTGCTCAAAGAGGTTAAGTTGGTGGACGGATTGTTCAAGTGCAAACAAAGTCGGGTGTATGTGCCACAAGGCAAGTTGAGGCTATCGGTTTTGAAGGAGGAATATTATAGTCCTATTGCCGGCCATAGAGGAGAAAGAAAAAGCCGCCATAGAATGGTGTCAAAGAGGTACCATTGGCGGTGCATAAAGGAAGATATAGCCCACTTTGTGAAGGCTTGAATCAAAGTGCCAAGTGAACCGAGCCTCTTACCAAAAGCAAGGCGGCTTCTTGCAACCGTTGCCTATCCCGTCGGCGCCATGGCATAGTATGTGCATGGACTTGATCACAAGTTTGCCGGAGTCACATGGGTATGATGCCATCTTGTTGATGGTAGAGCGGTTTGCCAAGTGGGCACACATGGTGCCGATTGTGGGAACCGCCACCGCGTTGGAGACCGCATAGCCTTTTCTCAAAGGATGGTTGAGGCACCACGGGTTGCCAAGAGTGATTGTGTGGGATCAAGATCCAAAGTTCACAAGTGCATTTTCAATGCATTTCTCTAAGGAGGTCGGAATGAAACTAAGGTTTAGCACGGCCTTGCATTCCCAAATGAATGGGAAATCGGAGCGTGTGAATGGAGTCTTGAAGCAATACTTGAGGAACTTGGTGGGGGCGGACCAAGGAGATTGGGCGGACTATGTGGGTCGAGCGGAGTGTAATTGCAATGTAGCCACGCACTTGGCTACCAAGGGGTGGTCTTTGGTGGTGGCTTATGGAGTGGATGCGCTCCAACCTATTAACCTAGCTCTCGAGGGGGCACATTCAACACTAGAGTTCAACCAAGATGGTGAGGACTTGGCCAAGAAGCGTGAACAAGTCTTGGAGATGACCAAGTTGTTGGTGGAGAAAGCCCGAAGGTGCTACAGAGTGCAAGTCAATGCCGGAAGATGCGATGTGGAGAATGAGGTCGGCCAAAAGGCGTTGTTGAATGTCAACAACTTCACTTAGCCGGAAGACCTCAATCCAAAGTTCATGTCCAAAATTGGAGCTCCGTTTTCCATTGTGGAACAAGTGGTCAAGGACATATATAAGTTGGAATTACCGCCGGAGATCAAAGTGCATCCGACATTTCATGTCTCATTACGAAAGTCATTTTAGGACGACACCTTGTGGCCCGATCACAAGCAAGTGATTAGGTCACCTCCCGACCTTGTGGAGGTCATTTGGAACATGAGGTAAGAGGGCATCCTCAAGTGTAGGAAGCCCAAGTGAATATGAAAGAAAATGTACAAAGGAGTACTTGGTGAAATGGTGAGGATACCATGAGAAAGAAGCCGTTTGGGTAGCGGCAAGAGACATGATGAACGCCAAGGAATTGGTAAAGCACTTTGAAGAAACTAAGGCTAGACATTCCAATAAAATGAAGCGTAGGCATTGATGAGGACATCAATCTCCTTTAGTGGGGGAGAGACGCTGGTAGCACACTTAGCTTCGAGGCTAATTGCTCCACAACATGAACTTGTTCTTTGGGTTGAGGGAATAAAGTCCAAACTTTAGTGGTGCAAAGAGAAAAGTACGAGATGAGGTCCTAGTCTTGTACTTGTGCTTGGTTAGTGGAAGAGGGGGAATAGATATGCCAAACTAGGTTGGGTAAGCCGAGTAATTGGGGCCATGGCTAGGAGGGGCCTTGGATAAAACCAAAAAACTTCTTAGCCGTGGGCTTGTCCGGGCGGGGACAAGGTGATGGCGCGTGCTCATAAAAGTGCTACCCGCGAGCTAACGAGAGTTGGCGCATGGGAGTCATGAACCCATGTCTCGAAAGAGCAAAGTGGGAACCGAGTCGGGCGGGACTTGGCATCACCCCCGTGCGATCAAGGCGTGGCTTAACAATGGAAAGCCATCTCGGAGTTGCAACCGAGACAACTTAGTGGAAGCGTTGAGGTCTCGCCTAGATGTGTCACGTTAGGCTAGTGGAGCCTAACGGGGGAGGCCCCAAAGGAGGGGCAACCCAAGTGAGTCCCAAAGTAGGTGGGTCTAGTGTAGGTTAGGTCCTTGGAGGAGAGATCCAAGGTCGCTAACGGACCACCTAGGAACGACACCTTTGGGACTATGCCAAATTTGAAGATGCATTGTGGGGGTCGCGCCCTAAGGTAAACACAATGCCGCACCATAGAGATGGCAACTTGAAAATTGGTGTGCCGACTACGAGTATAGTCGATGAGGGCATCGACTCCGTTTGGTGGGGGTGAGTGTCGCGCACCTCTCCATGAGGAGTGGCCGAAACACCATGGGCACAAGGGGGACCCCGGAGTGACACCCGGGACTTGTGGCGCCGTTGGTGAGAGGGCCCAAGTGATCCTAGTGTGGGTGAGGGCCCCGGGCGTTGGGAACGCCTCCCACCCACGAAGATTAGGAGGCACAAGGGTAAGGCCATGAGTTATGCGTAGCTCATGGCGTGGTGATTCTAGAAAGCTCAAGAACACCTCAATCGGAGGTGTGAGCTAGGAGTTATGGCCATTTGAGTGGGGCGCTGTCCCAGGACAGCGCCCTGGTACAGCAGTGCCTGGGAGTGATTCCCGGGACTGCCAAGGTTCAAACAGGCATAACTTCCTCAAGACTTGCTCAAATGGAGCAAGTGAGGAGTCCATCGGCATCTACGTGAAGCGTAGATGAGGATAGAGTGGTTGGTTGTTCTGATCAGACATCATACAAGGAAGTTATGATGGTCTGAAGCTGCTGGGGGGGTTCTAGGCCCAGCAGCTAAAGGAAAATGTCCACTTGGCCCCAACTCTTGGTAGAGAGACAAGAGGTTGGTTGACGGTGGGGTAGGGGCCCCGCGTGAAGTCCTAGAGGCTTATATGGGTGAGGTGGTGTGGCCTCACCCACCCGAGGCCGAACGGCACGGCCTCCATAGGCATTGGCCTAATGTGAGGCCATAGTTGCCTAGTATGGTTCGGGTTGTTGTAGTGTTGCTCCGGCAACGCGATGATCAACATAAGATTGGACTTCCATGAATGGAAGTCCACATCTAAGGATTGGTTACCGATTAAAGGGGTTGGTTAGCGATTAAGGGGTGAGTCCCGAAAGCAAAGTAGGAGGGTTGGTTCCCTCCTATGAACTATTGGTCCGGGGTAAGAGGAGCTATCCATTAGCATGGCGGAATGCGAATGGTTAGCGCTCGTAACCTTTGGTAGAAATGAAAATTGGCAAGATTGTCAAGGGGGGCTAGCAAGGGTTGCGACAACCAAGGTGCGGTTTGGAAAGGGCGAACCGCATGAAACAAAGGAGGCCGCGATGCATGTAACTTTTCAATGTGGGACATTGGATTTTTGTCAAAATTTCACACCATGTGAAATAGATGAAATGCATGTCATTGTGAAGGCTACCTTCTTTGGAACTCACATGATAGATGTGAGGTGCAAGCCGGTGAGCATTGCGGTTCATTTGTGATGTCTTGATGGCAAAGAATTGCACTACAAAGTGACAAGGACTCCTATGGTAGGAGCAACCAACTCGAATTTGGTCTTAATGGACCAAATGAATAAACGGAAGAACATGATAATAATGGTCGTGGTTCAATTGGAGCAACTCCAAGGAACTCATGGGGAGGCTAGGAAAGATGGGCCTCCCCAAAACCACATTGGTGGGATGTTGGTGAGGTACAAGGATGTATTCACCAATGTGTTGTCCAAAATGTTACCGCCAACGAGTGGAAAAAAAAAAAAAAAAAAAAAAACTTGCTCAACGAGAGATTGATTTCTTGAGGTATGTGGTGACAAAGGAAGTTGGTGGATGAACATGACAAATGTCAAGGCAATCCAAGAGGAGAATTGGCCCTTGACTCAAGAGAAGGGCTAAGGTCATTTGTTGGCCTAGCCAACTACTACCACCACTTCATTCGAGGTGTTTCTAAGGTTGCTAGGACCTTAGTCAACTTGTTGGAAAAATGGCTATCCCAAGAGTGGGATGAGCCTTGTCACCAAGCCTTTGGGGAGCTCAAGAGCAAGTTTCCTTCACAAGATGTGGTTAAGTTCCCGAGCTTTCACAAGCATTTTGAGATGCACATGGAGGCGAAGGACTTTACCATCGGCGGATGTTGGTCCAAGATGGATGACCATTGCTTATGGGAGCATTAAGCTCCATGGTTGTCGACCTTGTCCAACTTGTGCAAGACATGGCTATCCCAAGAGTGGGATGAGCCTTGTTACCAAGTCTTTGAGGAGCTTAAGAGCAAGCTCTCTTCGCCGCCCGTGCTCAAGTTTGCGAAATTTGACAAACCTTTTGAGATGCATACGGGGGCGAGTGACTTTGCCATTGGCGGATGTAAGATGTAAGATGGATGGCCATTGCATATGAGAGCGTTAAGCTTGATGGTTATCCGACCTTATCCGACTTGTGAAAGAAATGGCTATCCCAAGAGTGGGACTAGCCTTGTCACCAAGTCTTTGGGGAGCTTAAGAGCAAGTGTTCTTAGACGCCCGTGCTCAAGTTCGCAGAGCTTGACAAACCTTTTGAGGTGCATACGGGGTTGATTAACTTTGCCAATGGCGGATTGTTGATGTAAGATGGATGGCCATTGCATATGGGAGCATGAAGCTCGATGGTTGTTAAAGAAGACAACCAACTCATGACAAAGAACTTCTTTGTCGTAGTGCATTGCTTGAAGATGTGGCGACACTATTTGGGGTCGCACAAAGCAAAGGTCTACATGGACAATGTGTCCTAAAAGAATTTTGACATTCAAGCGCAAGTAAGCGCCAAGTCATTGCGGTGGCATGATAGTTTGGCGCTTATGAAGGTGGATTTGATCCACAAACCGGACCGTGGAAATGTGGTGCCGGATGCGCGAAGTAGACTGCATGAGTTCCAAGCAATGAGAACCATCCAAACCTTGTGGCTAATGTGTGCCGGCGAAGGAAACTTGTGATGCAAGATACGGGAGGGGTAAATTAACTACCCCAAAAGCACAAAAACTTTTAGGTGAACTTCGCAAGAGCAAGGTGCTCAAAGAGGTTAAGTTGGTGGACGGATTGTTCAAGTGCAAGCAAAGTTGGGTGTATGTGCCACAAGGCAAGTTGAGGCTATCGGTTTTGAAGGAGGAATTTGATAGTTCTATCGCCGGCCTTACAGGAGAAAAAAAAAACCGCCATAGAATGGTGTGATGGAGGTACCATTGGCGGTGCATAAAGGAAGATATAGCCCACTTTGTGAAGGCTTGAATCAAAGTGCAAAGTGAACCGAGCCTCTTACCAAAAGCAAGGCGGTTTCTTGCAACCGTTGCGTATCCCGTCGGCGCCATGGCATAGTATGTGCATGGACTTGATCACAAGTTTGCCGGAGTCACATGGGTATGATGCCATCTTATTGATGGTAGAGTGGTTTGCCAAGTTGGCACACATGGTGCCGATTGTGGGAACCGCCACCGCGTTGGAGACCGCATAGCCTTTTCTCAAAGGATGGTTGAGGCACCACGGGTTGCCAAGAGTGATTGTGTGGGATCAAGATCCAAAGTTCACAAGTGCATTTTCAATGCATTTCTCTAAGGAGGTTGTATTGAAACTAAGGTTTAGCACGGCCGTGTATTTCCAAATGGATGGGAAAACAAAGCGTGTGAATGGAGACTTGAAGCAATACTTGAGGAACTTGGTGGGGGCGGACCAAGGAGATTGGGCGGACTATGTGGGTCGAGCGGAGTGTAATTGCAATGTAGCCACGCACTTGGCTACCAAGGGGTGGTCTTTCGTGGTGGCTTATGGAGTGGATGCGCTCCAACCTATTAACCTAGCTCTCGAGGGGGCACATTCAACACTAGAGTTCAACCAAGATGGTGAGGACTTGGCCAAGACTGTAAACAAGTCTTGGAGATGACCAAGTTGTTGGTGGAGAAAGCCCGAATGTGCTACGAAGTGCAAGTCAATGCCGGAAGACGCGAAGTGGAGTATGAGGTGGGCCAAAAGGTGTTGTTCAATATGAACAACTTCACTAAGCCGGAAGGCCTCGCTCCAAAAGTTCATGTCCAAAATTGGAGCTTCGTTTTCCATTGTGCAACAAGTGTTCAAGGACATGTATAAGTTGGAATTACCGCCGGACATCAAAGTGCATCCGACATTTCATGTCTCATTACGAAAGTCATTTTAGGACGACACCTTGTGGCCCGATCACAAGCAAGTGATTAGGCCACGTCCCGACCTTGTGGAGGTCATTTGGAACATGAGGTAAGAGGGCATCCTCAAGTGTAGGAAGCCCAAGTGAAAATGAAAGAAAATGTACAAAGGAGTACTTGGTGAAATGGTGAGGATACCATGAGAAAGAAGCCGTTTGGGTAGCGGCAAGAGACATGATGAACGCCAAGGAATTGGTAAAGCACTTTGAAGATACTAAGGCTAGACATTCCAATAAAATGAAGCGTAGGCATTGATGAGGACATCAATCTCCTTTAGTTGGGGAGAGACGCTAGTAGCACACTTAGCTTCGAGGCTAATTGCTCCACAACATGAACTTGTTCTTTGGCTTGAGGGAATAAAGTCCAAACTTTAGTGGTGCAAAGAGAAAAGTATGAGATGAGGTCCTAGTCTTGTACTTGTGCTTGGTTAATGGAAGAGGGGGAATAGATATGCCAAACTAGGTTGGGTAAGCCGAGTAATTGGGGGCCATGGCTTGGAGGGGCCTTGGATAAAACCAAGAAACTTCTTAGTTGTGGGCTTGTCCGGGCGGGGACAAGGTGATGGCGCGTGCTCATAAAAGTGCTACCCGCGAGCTAACGAAAGTTGGCGCATGGGAGTCATGAACCCATGTCTCGAAAGAGCAAAATGGGAACCGAGTCGGGCGGGACTTGGCATCACCCCCGTGCGATCGAGGCGTGGCTTAACAATGGAAAGCCATCTCGGAGTTGCAACCGAGACAACTTAGTGGAAGCGTTGAGGTCTCGCCTAGATGTGTCATGTTAGGCTAGTGGAGCCTAACGGGGGAGGCCCCAAAGGAGGGGCAACCCAAGTGAGTCCCAAAGTAGGTGGGTCTAGTGTAGGTTAGGTCCTTGGATGAGAGATCCAAGGTCGCTAACGGACCACCTAGGAAGGACACCTTTGGGACTATGCCAAATTTGAAGATGCATTGTGGGGGTCGCGCCCTAAGGTAAACACAATGCCGCACCATAGAGGATGGCAACTTGAGAATTGGTGTGCCGACTACGAGTATAGTCGATGAGGGCATCGACTCCGTTTGGTGGGGGTGAGTGTCGCGCACCTCTCCATGAGGAGTGGCCGAAACACCATGGGCACAAGGGGGACCCCGGAGTGACACCCAGGACTTGTGGCGCCGTTGGTGAGAGGGCCCAAGTGATCCTAGTGTGGGTGACGGCCCCGGGCGTTGGGAACGCCTCCCACCCATGAAGATTAGGAGGCACAAGGGTAAGGCCATGAGTTATGCGTAGCTCATGGCGTGGTGATTCTAGAAAGCTCAAGAACACCTCAATCGGAGGTGTGAGCTAGGAGTTATGGCCATTTGAGTGGGGCGCTGTCCCGGGACAGCGCCCTGGTACAGCAGTGCCTGGGAGTGATTCCCGGGACTGCCAAGGTTCAAACAGGCATAACTTCCTCAATACTTGCTCAAATGGAGCAAGTGAGGAGTCCATTGGCATCTACGTGAAGCGAAGATGAACATGGAGCGGTTGGTTGTTATGATCAGACATCATACAAGGAAGTTATGATGGTCTGAAGCTGCTGGGGGGGTTCTAGGCCCAGCAGCTAAAGGAAAATGTCCACTTGGCCCCAACTCTTGGTAGAGAGACAAGAGGTTGGTTAACGGTGGGGTAGGGGCCCCGCGTGAAGTCCTAGAGGCTTATATGGGTGAGGTGGTGTGGCCTCACCCACCCGAGGCCGAACGGCACGGCCTCCATGGGCATTGGCCCAATGTGAGGCCATAGTTGCCTAGTATGGTTCGGGTTGTTGTAGTGTTGCTCCGGCAACGCGATGATCAACATGGGATTGGACTTCCATGGATGGAAGTCCACATCTAGGAATGGGTTACCGATTAAGGGGTGAGTCCCTAAAGCAAAGTAGGAGGGTTGGTTCCCTCCTATGAACTATAAGGTCCGGGGTAGGAGGAGCTAACCATTAGCATGGCGGAATGCGAATGGTTAGCGCTCGTAACCTTTGCTAGAATTGAAAATTGGCAAGATTGCTAAGGGGGTTAGCAAGGGTTGCGACACTTCGTTCATGGCACAAATATGATCTAGCTTGGTACGACCAAGCCACCTTCTCACATTCCGTCCGCGGCACGAGCTAGCATGATTTGCCTTGGTATAATGGGCCAAACTACTTGCACTCATTTCCTTGGGACCTCTTTCGGCTAAACCCACTTTGTGGTAATGTGCCGCCCAACTTCTTCTTAGGACCATCGGCTTCAATGCTCTTCAAATCTTTATGATTCGCACTACGTCCTCAAGAAGCTTTGGGGTCCTGAACATGGTTTTCACTACCCGCTTTTGAAACCCACCTAAAACGATGCATTTTTTAGAAAGCTCGTCCATCCTAGATGTACCATTCATTTGGGTGTGAAATTCGCACATATACACCTTAAGAGACCCCGCGTGCCTCATGTGCCCCAAGTTCATTTCAACATCACCACCTTCTAAGCATTTCGAATTGGAATTTCAATCCAACATTAATGCCCTCCAAGGTTTTGGGTGCATTCGGTATTCTAGGCCCCAAATGTTTTTTTGAGGTGTGCGGGAGCCCTTTCAAAGGACTCCACCATTTTCCTTACTGAATCCACCATCATGCCCACCATTGTCATGAGAACTAATGGTATGGTCAAATTCCATTTACACATGATCTTTGTTCCAATTTGAACCTCACAACCTTTTGGAAACCCCGGCTCACCATAATTGTCGCGCACCTCTCCATGAGGAGTGCCCGAAACACCATGGGCACAAGGGGGACCCCGGAGTGACACCCGGGACTTGTGGCGCCGTTGGTGAGAGGGCCCAAGTGATCCTAGTGTGGGTGACGGCCCCGGGCGTTGGGAACGCCTCCCACCCACGGAGACTAGGAGGCACAAGGGGAAGGCGATGAGTTATGCGTAGCTCATGGCGTGGTGATTCTAGAAAGCTCAAGAACACCTCAATCGGAGGTGTGAGCTAGGAGTTATGGCCATTTGAGTGGGGTGTTGTCCCGGGACAGCGCCCTGGTACAGCAGTGCCTGGGAGTGATTCCCGGGACTGCCAAGGTTCAAACAGGCATAACTTCCTCACCACTTGCCCGAATGGGGCAAGTGAGGAGTGCATCGGCATCTACGTGAAGCGTAGATGAAGATGGAGTGGTCAAGTGTTATGATCAGACATCATACAAGGAAGTTATGATGGTCTGAAGTTGCTGGGGGCTTCTAGGCCCAGCGGCTAAGGGAAAGTGTCCACTTGGCCCCAACTCTTGGTAGAGAGACAAGAGGTTGGTTGACGGTGGGGTAGGGGCCCCGCGTAGAGTCCTAGAGGCTTATATGGGTGAGGTGGTGTGGCCTCACCCACCCGAGGCCGAACGGCAAGGCCTCCATGGGCTTTGGCCTATTGTGAGGCCATAGTTGCCTAGTATGGTTCGGGTTGTTGTAGTGTTGCTCCGGCAACGCGATGATCAACATGGGATTGGACTTCCATGGATGGAAGTCCACATCTAGGAATGGGCTACCGATTAAGGGGTGAGTCCCGAAAGCAAAGTAGGAGGGTTGGTTCCCTCCTATGAGCTATATGGTCCGGGGTAGGAGGAGCTAACCATTAGCATGGCGGAATGCGAATGGTTAGCGCTCGTAACCTTTGCTAGAATTGAAAATTGGCAAGATTGTCAAGGGGGCTTAGCAAGGGTTGCGACACTTGGTATCAGAGCAGGGTTCCAATATTTGAGCTAGCACTTTGAGGGAGACATGGCTATCAAACGTGAGGGTTATCATGGTTAGCCCGGGGTTTCCAAAAGGTTGTGAGGCTCAAATTGGAACAAAAATCATGTGTAAAGGGAATTTGACCATACCATTGGTTCTAATGACAATGGTGGGCATGATGGTGGATTTGGTAAGGAAATTGGTGGAGTCCTTTGAAAGGGCTCCCGCACACCTCAAAAAAGCATTTGGGGCCTAGAATACCGAATGCACCCAAAACCTTGGAGGGCATTAATGTTGGATTGAAATTCCAATTCGAAAAGCTTGGAAGGTATTGATGTTGGAATGAATTTGGTGGAAATGAGGCGTGCGGGCCTCTTAAGGCGTATATGCGCGAATTTCACACCCAAATGAATTGTGCATCTTAGATGAACGAGTTTTCTAAGAAGTACATCGTTTTTGGTGGGGTTTCAAAAGCGGGTGGTGAATACCAAGTTCAAATTTCCAAAAGTTTATTGAGGTTGTGGCGGGGATCATCAAAATTGCAACGAGCACTAAGGCCGATGACCCCAATAAGAAATTTGGTGGTGCCTTACAACAATGGACGTTGAGGGGAGATAGGTACCACGCCAAATAATACTTATGCCGCGGACTGAATGTAAGACGATGGCATTGTGGCCAAGGCTAGTAGCCTTAAGCCGAGGCCAAGTCTTTTGTACTTTGAGGCTCAAATGAATGGGACAAATGTCTCATGGGTTGATAAAGAGGCTACCATTCCTTCGTGAGCCCAAAACTCGCAAGGGAGTTGGGGCTTGCCGATTGATAGAGCGGGCAAGCCCACCAAGGTGCGGTTTGGAAAGAGCGAACCGCATGAAACAAAGGAGGCCGCGATGCATGTAACTTTTCAATGTGGGACATTGGATTTTTGTCAAAATTTCACACCATGTGAAATAGATGAAATGCATGTCATTGTGAAGGCTACCTTCTTTGGAACTCACATGATAGATGTGAGGTGCAAGCCGGTGAGCTTGCGGTGCATTTGTGATGTCTTGATGGCAAAGAATTGCACTACAAATTGACAAGGACTCCTATGGTAGGAGCAACCAACTCGAATTTGGTCTTAATGGACCAAATGAATAAACGGAAAAACATAATAATAATGGTCGTGGTTCAATTGGAGCAACTCCAAGGAACTCATGGGGAGGCTAGGAAAGATGGGCCTCCCCAAAACCACATTGGTGGGATGTTGGTGAGGTACAAGGATGTATTCACCAATGTGTTGTCCAAAATGTTACCGCCAACGAGTGGGAAAAAAAAAAAAAAAAAAAAAACTTGCTCAACGAGAGATTGATTTCTTGAGGTATGTGGTGACAAAGGAAGTTGGTGGATGAACATGACAAATGTCAAGGCAATCCAAGAGGAGAATTGGCCCTTGACTCAAGAGAAGGGCTAAGGTCATTTGTTGGCCTAGCCAACTACTACCACTACTTCATTCGAGGTGTTTCTAAGGTTGCTAGGACCTTAGTCAACTTGTTGGAAAAATGGCTATCCCAAGAGTGGGATGAGCCTTGTCACCAAGCCTTTGGGGAGCTCAAGAGCAAGTTTCCTTCACAAGATGTGGTTAAGTTCCCGAGCTTTCACAAGCATTTTGAGATGCACATGGAGGCGAAGGACTTTACCATCGGCAGATGTTGGTCCAAGATGGATGACCATTGCTTATGGGAGCATTAAGCTCCATGGTTGTCGAACCTTGTACGGCTTGTGCAAGAAATGGTTATCCCAAGAGTGGGATGAGCCTTGTTACCAAGTCTTTGAGCAGCTTAAGAGCAAGCTCTCTTCGCCGCCCGTGCTCAAGTTTGCGAAATTTGACAAACCTTTTGAGATGCATACGGGGGCGAGTGACTTTACCATTGGCGGATGTTGATCCAAGATGGATGCCCATTGCATATGGGAGCATTAAGCTTAAAGGTTGTCAAACCTTGTGCGACTTGTGAAAGAAATGGCTATCTTAAGAGTGGGATGAGCCTTGCCCCCAAAGTCTTTGGGGAGCTTAATACAAAGTTGTCTTTGCCACCCGTGTTCAAGTTCGCGGAGCTTGACAAACCTTTTGAGGTGAATACGGGGTGGCGAGTGACTTTGCAATTGGCGGATGGTTTATGTAAGATGGATGGCCATTGCATATTAGAGCGTTAAGCTTGATGGTTATCCGACCTTATCCGACTTGTGGAAGAAATGGCTATCCCAAGAGTGGGATGAGCCTTGCCACCAAGTCGTTGGGGAGCTTGAGAGCAAGTGTTCTTAGACGCCCGTGCTCAAGCTCGCGGAGCTTGACAAACCTTTTGAGGTGCATACGGGGGTGAGCGACTTTCCAATGGTGGATTATGTGTAATTGGATGGCCATTGCATATGGGAGCATGAAGCTCGATGGTTGTCAAAGAAGACAACCAACTCATGACAAAGAACTTCTTTGTCGTAGTGCATTGCTTGAAGATGTGGCGACACTATTTGGGGTCGCACAAAGCAAAGGTCTACATGGACAATGTGTCCCAAAACAATTTTGACATTCAAGCGCAAGTAAGCGCCAAGTCATTGCGGTGGCATGATAGTTTGGCGCTTATGAAGGTGGATTTGATCCACAAACCGGACCGTGGAAATGTGGTGCCGGGTGCGCGAAGTAGACCGGATGAGTTCCAAGTAATGAGAACCATCCAAACCTTGTGGCTAATGTGTGCCGGCGAAGGAAACTTGTGATGCAAGATACGGGAGGGGTAAATTAACTACCCCAAAAGCACAAAAGCTTTTAGGTGAACTTCGCAAGAGTAAGGTGCTCAAAGAGGTTAAGTTGGTGGACGGATTGTTCAAGTGCAAGCAAAGTTGGGTGTATGTGCCACAAGGCAAGTTGAGGCTATCGGTTTTGAAAGAAGAATTTCATAGTCCTATTGCCGGCCTTAGAGGAGAAAGAAAAAACCGCCATAGAATGGTGTGATGGAGGTACCATTGGCGGTGCATAAAGGAAGATATAGCCCACTTTGTGAAGGCTTGAATCAAAGTGCCAAGTGAACCGAGCCTCTTACCAAAAGCAAGGCGGTTTCTTGCAACCTTTGCCTATCCCGTCGGCGCCATGGCATAGTATGTGCATGGACTTGATCACAAGTTTGCCGGAGTCACATGGGTATGATGCCATCTTGTTGATGGTAGAGTGGTTTGCCAAGTGGGCACACATGGTGCCGATTGTGGAAACCGCCACCGCGTTGGAGACCGCATAGCCTTTTCTCAAAGGATGGTTGAGGCACCACGGGTTGCCAAGAGTGATTGTGTGGGATCAAGATCCAAAGTTCACAAGTGCATTTTCAATGCATTTCTCTAAGGAGGTTGTATTGAAACTAAGGTTTAGCACGGCCGTGTATTCCCAAATGGATGGGAAAACAAAGCGTGTGAATGGAGACTTGAAGCAATACTTGAGGAACTTGGTGGGGGCGGACCAAGGAGATTGGGCGGACTATGTGGGTCGAGCGGAGTGTAATTGCAATGTAGCCACGCACTTGGCGACACAAGGGGTGGTCTTTCGTGGTGGCTTATGGAGTGGATGCGCTCCAACCTATTAACCTAGCTCTCGAGGGGGCACATTCAACACTAGAGTTCAACCAAGATGGTGAGGACTTGGCCAAGACTGTAAACAAGTCTTGGAGATGACCAAGTTGTTGGTGGAGAAAGCCCGAATGTGCTACGAAGTGCAAGTCAATGCCGGAAGACGCGAAGTGGAGAATGAGGTGGGCCAAAAGGCGTTGTTGAATGTGAACAACTTCACTTAACCGGAAGGCCTCACTCCAAAGGTCATGTCCAAAATTGGAGCTTCATTTCCCATTGTGGAACAAGTGTTCAAGGACATGTATAAGTTGGAATTACCGCCCGAGATCAAAGTGCATCCAACATTTCATGTCTCATTCCTAAAGCCATTTAAGGACGACACCTTGTGGCCAAATTACAAGCAAGTGATTAGGCCACCTCCCGACCTTGTGGATGTCATTTGGAACATGAGGTAGGAGGGCATCCTCAAGTGTAGGAAGCCCAAGTGAAAAAGAAAAAAAATGAACAAAGGAGTACTTGGTGAAATGGTGAGGATACCATGAGAAAGAAGCCGTTTGGTAGCGGCAAGAGACATGATGAACGGCAAGGAATTGGTAAAGCACTTTGAAGAAATTAAGGCTAGACATTCCAATAAAAAGAAGCGTAGGCATTGATGAGGACATCAATCTCCTTTAGTGGGGGAGAGACGCTAGTAGCACACTTAGCTTCGAGGCTAATTGCTCCACAACATTAACTTGTTCTTTGGCTTGAGGGAATAAAGTCCAAACTTTAGTGGTGCAAAGAGAAAAGTATGAGATGAGGTCCTAGTCTTGTACTTGTACTTGGTTAATGGAAGAGGGGGAATAGATATGCCAAACTAAGTTGGGTAAGCCGAGTAATTGGGGGCCATGGCTTGGAGGGGCCTTGGATAAAACCAAGAAACTTCTTAGTTGTGGGCTTGTCCGGGCGGGGACAAGGTGATGGCGCGTGCTCATAAAAGTGCTACCCGCGAGCGAACGAAAGTTGGCGCATGGGAGTCATGAACCCATGTCTCGAAAGAGCAAAGTGGGAACCGAGTCGGGCGGGACTTGGCATCACCCCCGTGCGATCGAGGCGTGGCTTAACAATGGAAAGCCATCTCGGAGTTGCAACCGAGACAACTTAGTGGAAGCGTTGAGGTCTCGCCTAGATGTGTCACGTTAGGCTAGTGGAGCCTAACGGGGGAGGCCCCAAAGGAGGGGCAACCCAAGTGAGTCCCAAAGTAGGTGGGTCTAGTATAGGTTAGGTCCTTGGATGAGAGATCCAAGGTCGCTAACGGACCACCTAGGAACGACACCTTTGGGACTATGCCAAATTTGAAGATGCATTGTGGGGGTCGCGCCCTAAGGTAAACACAATGCCGCACCATAGAGGATGGCAACTTGAGAATTGGTGTGCCGACTACGAGTATAGTCGATGAGGGCATCGACTCCGTTTGGTGGGGGTGAGTGTCGCGCACCTCTCCATGAGGAGTGCCCGAAACACCATGGGCACAAGGGGGACCCCGGAGTGACACCCGGGACTTGTGGCGCCGTTGGTGAGAGGGCCCAAGTGATCCTAGTGTGGGTGACGGCCCCGGGCGTTGGGAACGCCTCCCACCCACGGAGACTAGGAGGCACAAGGGGAAGGCGATGAGTTATGCGTAGCTCATGGCGTGGTGATTCTAGAAAGCTCAAGAACACCTCAATCGGAGGTGTGAGCTAGGAGTTATGGCCATTTGAGTGGGGTGCTGTCCCGGGACAGCGCCCTGGTACAGCAGTGCCTGGGAGTGATTCCCGGGACTGCAAAGGTTCAAACAGGCATAACTTCCTCACCACTTGCCCGAATGGGGCAAGTGAGGAGTGCATCGGCATCTACGTGAAGCGTAGATGAAGATGGAGTGGTCAAGTGTTATGATCAGACATCATACAAGGAAGTTATGATGGTCTGAAGTTGCTGGGGGCTTCTAGGCCCAGCGGCTAAGGGAAAGTGTCCACTTGGCCCCAACTCTTGGTAGAGAGACAAGAGGTTGGTTGACGGTGGGGTAGGGGCCCCGCGTAGAGTCCTAGAGGCTTATATGGGTGAGGTGGTGTGGCCTCACCCACCCGAGGCCGAACGGCAAGGCCTCCATGGGCTTTGGCCTATTGTGAGGCCATAGTTGCCTAGTATGGTTCGGGTTGTTGTAGTGTTGCTCCGGCAACGCGATGATCAACATGGGATTGGACTTCCATGGATGGAAGTCCACATCTAGGAATGGGCTACCGATTAAGGGGTGAGTCCCGAAAGCAAAGTAGGAGGGTTGGTTCCCTCCTATGAGCTATATGGTCCAGGGTAGGAGGAGCTAACCATTAGCATGGCGGAATGCGAATGGTTAGCGCTCGTAACCTTTGCTAGAATTGAAAATTGGCAAGATTGTCAAGGGGGCTTAGGAAGGGTTGCGACATTGAGGGAGACATGGCTATCAAACCTGAGGGTTATTATGGTGAGCCGGGGTTTCCAAAAGGTTGTGAGGTTCAAATTGGAACAAAGATCATGTGTAAATGGAATTTGACCATACCATTAGTTCTCATGACAATGGTGGGCATGATGGTGGATTCAGTAAGGAAAATGGTGGAGTCCTTTGAAAGGGCTCCCGCACACCTCAAAAAAACATTTGGGGCCTAGAATACCGAATGCACCCAAAACCTTGGAGGGCATTAATGTTGGATTGAAATTCCAATTCGAAATGCTTAGATGGTGGTGATGTTGAAATGAACTTGGGGCACATGAGGCACGCGGGGTCTCTTAAGGTGTATATGTGCGAATTTCACACCCAAATGAATGGTACATCTAGGATGGACGAGCTTTCTAAAAAATGCATCGTTTTAGGTGGGTTTCAAAAGCGGGTAGTGAAAACCATGTTCAGGACCCCAAAGCTTCTTGAGGACGTAGTGCGAATCATAAAGATTTGAAGAGCATTGAAGCCGATGGTCCTAAGAAGAAGTTGGGCGGCACATCACCACAAAGTGGGTTTAGCCGAAAGAGGTCCCAAGGAAATGAGTGCAAGTAGTTTGGCCCATTATACCAAGGCAAATCATGCTAGCTCGTGCCGCGGACGGAATGTGAGAAGGTGGCTTGGTCGTACCAAGCTAGATCATATTTGTGCCACGGACGGAGTGTTAAAAGTTGGCGTTGCGGACCAAGCCAAACTCATGGTGTTGCCGAGGACCGAATGTAAGACGATGGCATTGTGGCCAAGGCTAGTAGCCTTTAGCCAAGGCCAAGTCTTTTGTACCTTGAGGCTCAAATGAATGGGAGAAATGTCTCATGGGTTGACAAAGAGGCAAGCCATTTCTTCTTGAGCCCAAAACTCACAAGGGAGTTGGGGCTTGCCGATTGATAGAGCGGGCAAGTCCACCAAGGTGCGGTTTGGAAAGGGCGAATCGCATGAGACAAAGGAGGCTGCGATGCATGTAACCTTTCAATGTGGGACATTGGATTTTTGTCAAAATTTCTCATCATGTGAAATAGATGAAATGCATGTCATTGTGAAGGCCGCCTTCTTTGAAACTCACATGATAGATGTGAAGTGCAAGCCGGTGTGCTTGCGGTGCATTATGATGTGTCATAATGGCAAAGAATTGAAGTTCAAATTAACAATGACTCCTATGGTAGGAGGACCTAAGTTGAATTTGGTCTTAATGGACCGAATAAAAAAAAAAAAAAAACATAATAGTCGTGGTTCAATTGGAGCAACTCCAAGGAACGTATGGGGAGGCTAGGAAAGATGGGCCTCCCCCAAACAACATTGGTGTGATGTTGGTGAAATACAAGGATGTATTCACCAATGTGTTGCCCAAAAAAAAATTACCGCCAAGAAGTGAAAAATCACTTTGCTCAACGAGAGATTGAGCTCTTGAGGTATGTGGTGATAAATGAAGTTGGTGGACGAACATGAAGAATGTCAAGGCAATCCAAAAGGAGAATTGGCCCTTGATTCAAAAGGGCTTAGGTCATTTGTTGGCCTAGCCAATTAGTACCACAACTTCATTCGAGAGTTTTCTAAGGTTGCTAGGACCTTATTCAACTTATTGAGGAAAATGGCTATCCCAAGAGTGGGATGAGCCTTGTCACCAAGCCTTTGGGGGGCTCAAAAACAAGTTCTCTTCGCCGCCCGTGCTTAAGTTCGCGGACTTTGACAAACCTTTTGAGGTGCATACGGGGGCGAGTGACTTTAGCATTGGCGGATGTTGAGGCAAAATGGATGGCCATTGCATATAAGAGCATGAATCTCGATGGTTGTCCGACCTTGTCCAACTTATGCAAGAAATGGCTATCCCAAAAGTGGGACGAGCTTTGCCACCAAGTCTTTAAGGAGCTTAAGACCAAGTTTTCTTCGCCGCCCGTGCTCAAGTTTGCGAAATTTGTCAAACCTTTTGAGGTGCATACGGGGGCGAGTAACTTTACCATTGGCGGATGTTGATCCAAGATGGATGCCCATTGCATATGGGAGCATTAAGCTTAAAGGTTGTCAAACCTTGTGCGACTTGTGAAAGAAATGGCTAACCCAAGAGTGGGATGAGCCTTTTCACCAAGTCTTTGAAGGAGCTTATGACGACGTTCTCTTCGCCGCCCGTGGTCAAGTTCCCGGAGCTTGACAAACCTTTTGAGGTACATATGGGGGCCGGCAATAGGACTATCAAATTCCTCCTTCAAAACCGATAGCCTCTACTTGCCTTGTGGCACATACACCCAACTTTGCTTGCACTTGAACAATCCGTCCACCAACTTAACCTCTTTGAGCACCTTGCTCTTGCGAAGCTCACCTAAAAGCTTTTGTGCTTTGGGGTAGTTAATTTACCCCTCCCGTATCTTGCATCACAAGTTTCCTTCGCCGGCACACATTAGCCCCAAGGTTTGGATGGTTCTTATTGTTTGGAACTCTTCCAGTCTACTTCGCGCATCCGGCACCACATTTCCACGGTCCGGTTTGTGGATCAAATCCACCTTCATAAGCGCCAAACTATCATGCCACCGCAATGACTTGGCGCTCACTTGCGCTTGAGTGTCAAAATTCTTTTAGGACACATTGTCCATGTAGACCTTTGTTTTGTGCGATCCCAAATAGTGTCGCCACATCTTCAAGCAATGCACTACGGCAAAGAAATTCTTTGTCATGAGTTGGTTGTCTTCTTTGACAACCATCGAGCTTTATGCTCCCATATGCAATGGCCATCCATCTTACATCAACAATCCGCCATTAGCAAAGTCGCTCACCCCCGTATGCACCTCAAAAGGTTTGTCAAGCTCCGCGAACTTGAGCACGGGCGTCTAAGAACACTTGCTCTCAAGCTCCCAAAAGACTTGGTGGCAAGGCTCATCCCACTCTTGGGATAGCCAATTCTTCCACAAGTCGGATAAGGTCGGATAACCATCAAGCTTAACGCTCTCATATGCAATGGCCATCCATCTTACATTAACCATCCGCCAATGGCAAAGTCACTCGTCCCCCCGTATGCACCTCAAAAGGTTTGTCAAGCTCCGCGAACTTGAGCACGGGTGGCAAAGACAATTTTATATTAAGCTCCCCAAAGACTTTGGGGCAAGGCTCATCCCACTCTTGAGATAGCCATTTCTTTCATAGGTCGCACAAGGTTTGACAACCTTTAAGCTTAATACTCCCATATGCAATGGGCATCCATCTTGGATCAACATCCGCCAATGGTAAAGTCACTCTGTCCCGCACCTCTCCATGAGGAGTGCCCGAAACACCATGGGCACAAGGGGGACCCCGGAGTGACACCCGGGACTTGTGGCGCCATTGGTGAGAGGGCCCAAGTGATCCTAGTGTGGGTGAGGGCCCCGGGCGTTGGGAACGCCTCCCACCCACAAAGACTAGGAGGCATGAGGGTGAGGCCATGAGCTATGCGTAGCTCATGGCGTGGTGATTCTAGAATGCTCAAGATCACCTCAATCGGAGGTGTGAGCTAGGAGTTATGGCCATTTGAGTGGGGCGCTGTCCCGGGACAGCGCCCTGGTACAGCAGTGCCTGGGAGTGATTCCCGGGACTGCCAAGGTTCAAACAGGCATAACTTCCTCACCACTTGCCCGAATGGGGCAAGTGAGGAGTCCATCGGCATCTACGTGAAGCGTAGATGAAGATGGAGTGGTCAAGTGTTAGCATTCAACATCATACAAGGAAGTTATGATGGTCTGAAGCTGCTGGGGGGGTTCTAGGCCCAGCAGCTAAAGGAAAATGTCCACTTGGCCCCAACTCTTGGTAGAGAGACAAGAGGTTGGTTGGCGGTGGGGTAGGGGCTCCGTGTAGAGTCCTAGAGGCTTATATGGGTGAGGTGGTGTGGCCTCACCCACCCGAGGCCGAACGGCACGGCCTCCATGGGCATTGGCCCATTGTGAGGCCATAGTTGCCTAGTATGGTTCGGGTTGTTGTAGTGTTGCTCCGGCAACGCGATGATCAACATAGGATTGGACTTCCATGGATGGAAGTCCACATTGGGGAAATGGGTTACCGATTAAGGGGTGAGTCCCGAAAGCAAAGTAGGAGGGTTGGTTCCTCTTCTATGAACTATGTGGTCCGGGTTAAGAGGAGCTAACCATTAGCATGGCGGTATGCGAAGGGTTAGCGACTCGTAACCTTTGCTAGAATTGAAAATTGGCAAGATTATTAAGGGACCTAGCAAGGGTTGCGACACACTCGCCCCCGTATGCACCTCAAAAGGTTTGACAAATTTCGCAAACTTGAGTACGGGCGGCGATGTCGCAACCCTTGCTAACCCCCTTAGCAATCTTGCCAATTTTCAATTCTAGCAAAGGTTACGAGCGCTAACCATTCGCATTCCGCCATGCTAATGATTAGCTCCTCCTACCCCGGACCTTATAGTTCATAGGAGGGAACCAACCCTCCTACTTTGCTTTAGGGACTCACCCCTTAATCGGTAACCCATTCCTAGATGTGGACTTCCATCCATGGAAGTCCAATCCCATGTTGATCATCGCGTTGCCGGAGCAACACTACAACAACCCGAACCATACTAGGCAACTATGGCCTCACATTGGGCCAATGCCCATGGAGGCCGTGCCGTTCGGCCTCGGGTGGGTGAGGCCACACCACCTCACCCATATAAGCCTCTAGGACTCTACACGGGGCCCCTACCCCACCGTCAACCAACCTCTTGTCTCTCCACCAAGAGTTGGGGCCAAGTGGACACTTTCCCTTAGCCGCTGGGCCTAGAAGCCCCCAGCAGCTTCAGACCATCATAACTTCCTTGTATGATGTCTGATTCTAACAAGCGACCACTCCATCTTCATCTACGCTTCACGTAGATGCCGATGGACTCCTCACTTGCCCCATTCAGGCAAGCATTGACCAAGTTATGCCTGTTTGAACCTTGGCAGTCCCGGGAATCACTCCCAGGCACTGCTGTACCAGGGCGCTGTCCCGGGACAGCGCCCCACTCAAATGGCCATAACTCCTAGCTCACACCTCCGATTGAGGTGATCTTGAGCATTCTAGAATCACCACGCCATGAGCTACGCATAGCTCATGGCCTTACCCTCATGCCTCCTAGTCTCCGTGGGTGGGAGGCGTTCCCAACGCCCGGGGCCCTCACCCACACTAGGATCACTTGGGCCCTCTCACCAACGGCGCCACAAGTCCCGGGTGTCACTCCGGGGTCCCCCTTGTGCCCATGGTGTTTCGGCCACTCCTCATGGAGAGGTGCGCGACAGGCGAAGAGAATTTGGTCTTAAGCTCCCCAAAGACTTGGAGACACGGCTCAACCCACTCTCGGAATAGCCATTTCTTTCACAAGGTTAATGCTCCCATAAGCAATGGTCATCCATCATGGATCAACATCCGCCAATAGTAAAGTCATTCGCCCCCGTATGCACCTCAAAAGGTTTGTCAAAGTTCGCGAACTTAAGCACGGGCGGCGAAGATAACTTGTTTTTGAGCTCCCCAAAGACTTGGTGACAAGGCTCATCCCACTCTTGGGGATAGCCATTTTCCTCAATAAGTTGAATAAGGTCCTAGCAACCTTAGAAAACTCTCGAATGAAGTGGTGGTAGTAGTTGGCTAGGCTAACAAATGACCTAAGCCATTTTTGAATGAAGGGCCAATTATCATTTTGGATTGCCTTGACATTCTTCATGTTCGTCCACCAACTTCCTTTGTCACCACATACCTTAAGAACTCAATCTCTCGTTGAGCAAAGTTATTTTTCACTCCTTGGCGGTAGCTTTTTGGGCAACACATTGGTGAATACATCCTTGTATCTCACCAACATCACACCAATGTTGTTTGGGGGAGGCCCATCTTTCCTAGCCTCCCCATACGTTCCTTGGAGTTGCTCCAATTGAACCACGACCATTATGCTTTCTATTTTTCATTTGGTCCATTAAAACCAAATTCAACTTAGATCCTCCTACCATAGGAGTCCTTGTCAATTTGAACTTCAATTCTTTGCCATTATGACACATCATAATGCACGGCAAGCACACCGGCTTGCACCTCACATCTATCATGTGAGTTTCAAAGAAGGAGGCCTTCACAATGACATGCATTTCATCTATTTCACATGGTGTGAAATTTTGACAAAAATCCAATGTCCCACATTGAAAGGTTACATGCATCGCGACCTCCTTTGTCTCATGCGGTTTGCCCTTTCCAAACCGCACCTTGGTGGGCTTGCCCGCTCTACCAATCGGCAAGCCCCAACTCCCTTATGAGTTTTGGGCTCAAGAAGACATGGCTTGCCTCTTTGTCAACCCATTAGACGTTTGTCCCATTCATTTGAGCCTCAAGATATAAAATAGTTGGCCTTGGCTTAAGGCTACTAGCCTTGGCCACAAAGCCATCGTCTAACATTTGGTCCTTGGCAACAGCATGAGTTGGCTTGGTCCGCAAGGCCAACTTTTAACACTACGTCCGTGGCACAAATATGATCTAGTTTGGTACCACCAAACCACCTTCTCACATTTCGTCCACGGCACGAGCTAGCATGATTTGCCTTGGTATAATGGGCCAAACTATTTGCGCTCATTTCCTTGGGGCCTCTTTCGGCTAAACCCACTTTGTGGTGATGTC
This sequence comes from Polytrichum commune, assembly GCA_950295325.1. Classification (NCBI taxonomy): domain Eukaryota; kingdom Viridiplantae; phylum Streptophyta; class Polytrichopsida; order Polytrichales; family Polytrichaceae; genus Polytrichum; species Polytrichum commune. The sequence continues at coordinate 10,658,570 of OX485809.1, forward strand.
CCGTCCAACTTCTTCTTAGGAACATCGGCTTCAATGCTTTTCAAATCTTTATGATTCGCACTACGTCCTCAAGATGCTTTGGGGTCTTGAACATGGTTTTCACCACCCGCTTTTGAAACCCACCTAAAACGATGCATTTCTTAGAAAGCTCGTCCATACTAGATGTACCATTCATTTGGGTGTGAAATTCGCACATATACGCCTTAAGAGACCCCGCGTGCCTCATGTGCCCCAAGTTCATTTCAACATCACCACCTTCTAAGCATTTCGAATTGGAATTTCAATCCAACATTAATGCCCTCCAAGGTTTTGGGTGCATTCGGTATTCTAGCCCCCGAATACTTTTCGAGGTTTGCGGGAGCCTTTTCAAAGCACTCCTCCATTTTCCTCACCGAATCCACCCTCATGCCCACCATTGTCATTAGAATCAATGGTATGGTCAAAATCCACTTGCACATGATCCTTCTTCCAATTTGAGCCTCACAACCTTTTGGAAACCCCGGGCTCACTGTCGCAACCCTTGCTAGGTCCCTTAACAATCTTGCCAATTTTCGTTTCTAGCAAAGGTTACGAGCGCTAACCCTTCGCATTCCGCCATGCTAATGGATAGCTCCTCTAACCCCGGACCAATAGTTCATAGGAGGGAACCAACCCTCCTACTTTGCTTTCGGGACTCACCCCTTAATCGGTAACCCATTTCCCCAATGTGGACTTCCATCCATGGAAGTCCAATCCTATGTTGATCATCGCGTTGCCGGAGCAACACTACAACAACCCGAACCATACTAGGCAACTATGGCCTCACAATAGGCCAAAGCCCATGGAGGCCTTGCCGTTCGGCCTCGGGTGGGTGAGGCCACACCACCTCACCCATATAAGCCTCTAGGACTCTACACGGAGCCCCTACCCCACCGCCAACCAACCTCTTGTCTCTCTACCAAGAGTTGGGGCCAAGTGGACATTTTCCCTTAGCTGCTGGGCCTAGAACCCCCCCAGCAGCTTCAGACCATCATAACTTCCTTGTATGATGTTTGATCATAACAACCAACCACGCCATCCTCATCTACGCTTCACGTAGATGCCGATGGACTCCTTGCTTGCCCCATTCGGGCAAGGCTTGAGGAAGTTATGCCTGTTTGAACCTTGGCAGTCCCGGGAATCACTCCCAGGCACTGCTGTACCAGGGCGCTGTCCCGGGACAGCACCCCACTCAAATGGCCATAACTCCTAGCTCACACCTCTGATTGAGGTGATCTTGAGCATTCTAGAATCACCACGCCATGAGCTACGCATAGCTCATGGCCTCACCCTCATGCCTCCTAGTCTTTGTGGGTGGGAGGCGTTCCCAACGCCCGGGGCCCTCACCCACACTAGGATCACTTGGGCCCTCTCACCAACGGCGCCACAAGTCCCGGGTGTCACTCCGGGGTCCCCCTTGTGCCCATGGTGTTTCGGGCACTCCTTATGGAGAGGTGCGCGACACTCACCATCATAACCCGCATTTTTGATAGCCATGTCTACCTCAAAGTGCTAGCTCAAATATTGGAACCCTGCTCTGATACCAAGTGTCGCAACCCTTGCTAACCCCCTTAGCAATCTTGCCAATTTTCAATTCTAGCAAAGGTTACGAGCGCTAACCATTCGCATTCCGCCATGCTAATGGTTAGCTCCTCTAACCCCGGACCATTAGTTCATAGGAGGGGAACCAACCCTCCTACTTTGATTTCGGGACTCACCCCTTTAATCGGTAACCAATCCTTAGATGTGGACTTCCATCCATGGAAGTCCCATCTTATGTTGATCATCGCGTTGCCGGAGCAACACTACAACAACCCGAAGCATACTAGGCAACTATGGCCTCACAATGGGCCAAAGCCCATGGAGGCCGTGCCGTTCGGCCTCGGGTGGGTGAGGCCACACCACCTCACCCATATAAGCCTCTAGGACTTCACGCGGGGCCCCTACCCCACCGTCAACCAACCTCTTGTCTCTCTACCAAGAGTTGGGGCCAAGTGGACATTTTCCTTTAGCTGCTGGGCCTAGATCCGCCCAGCAGCTTCAGACCATCATAACTTCCTTGTATGATGTCTGATCATAACAACCAACCACTCCATCTTCATCTACGCTTCACGTAGATGCCGATGGACTCCTCACTTGCCCCATTCGGGCAAGTATTGAGGAAGTAATGCCTGTTTGAACCTTGGCAGTCCCGGGAATCACTCCCAGGCACTGCTGTAACAGGGCGCTGTCCCGGGACAGCGCCCCACTCAAATGGCCATAACTCCTAGCTCACACCTCCGATTGAGGTGTTCTTGAGCTTTCTAGAATCACCACGCCATGAGCTACGCATAACTCATGGCCTTACCCTTGTGCCTCCTAATCTTTGTGGGTGGGAGGCGTTCCCAACGCCCGGGGCCCTCACCCACACTAGGATCACTTGGGCCCTCTCACCAACGGCGCCACAAGTCCCGGGTGTCACTCCGGGGTCCCCCTTGTGCCCATGGTGTTTTGGGCACTCCTCATGGAGAGGTGCGCGACATTCGCATTCCGTCATGCTAATGGATAGCTCCTCTTACCCCGGACCAATAGTTCATAGGAGGGAACCAACCCTCCTACTTTGCTTTCGGGACTCACCCCTTAATCGGTAACCCATTTCCCCAATGTGGACTTCCATCCATGGAAGTCCAATCCTATGTTGATCATCGCGTTGCCGGAGCAACACTACAACAACCCGAACCATACTAGGCAACTATGTCCTCACAATGGGCCAATGCCCATGGAGGCCGTGCCGTTCGGCCTCGGGTGGGTGAGGCCACACCACCTCACCCATATAAGCCTCTAGGACTCTACACGGAGCCCCTACCCCACCGCCAACCAACCTCTTGTCTCTCTACCAAGAGTTGGGGCCAAGTGGACATTTTCCCTTAGGTGCTGGTCCTAGAACCCCCCCAGCAGCTTCAGACCATCATAACTTCCTTGTATGATGTCTGATCATAACAACCAACCACTCCATCCTCATCTACGCTTCACGTAGATGCCGATGGACTCCTTGCTTGCCCCATTCGGGCAAGGCCTGAGGAAGTTATGCCTGTTTGAACCTTGGCAGTCCCGGGAATCACTCCCAGGCACTGCTGTACCAGGGCGCTGTCCCGGGACAGCACCCCACTCAAATGGCCATAACTCCTAGCTCACACCTCCGATTGAGGTGATCTTGAGGATCGCAGAATCACCACGCCATGAGCTACGCATAACTCATGGCCTCACCCTCATGCCTCCTAGTCTTTGTGGGTGGGAGGCGTTCCCAACGCCCGGGGCCCTCACCCACACTAGGATCACTTGGGCCCTCTCACCAACGGCGCCACAAGTCCCGGGTGTCACTCCGGGGTCCCCCTTGTGCCCATGGTGTTTCGGGCATTCCTTATGGAGAGGTGCGCGACATCTAGCCTCCCTAAGTTCTGGGGAACAAAAGACGAGGATCCCTTGAGACATATGGAGCGGTACATAGAGAGACTAGCTAGCTCCATGATTACCGATCCAGGATACTGGTTGGTGTGGTTTCCGACAACTCTAGAAGGCGAGGCCTACGAGTGGTACAAGGACCATGTCGCGCACCTCTCCATGAGGAGTGCCCGAAACACCATGGGCACAAGGGGGACCCCGGAGTGACACCCGGGACTTGTGGCGCCGTTGGTGAGAGGACCCAAGTGATCCTAGTGTGGGTGAGGGCCCCGGGCGTTGGGAACGCCTCCCACCCACGAAGACTAGGAGGCACAAGGGTAAGGCCATGAGCTATGCGTAGCTCATGGCGTGGTGATTCTAGAATGCTCAAGAACACCTCAATCGGAGGTGTGAGCTAGGAGTTATGGCCATTTGAGTGGGGCGCTGTCCCGGGACAGCGCCCTGGTACAGCAGTGCCTGGGAGGGATTCCCGGGACTGCCAAGGTTCAAACAGGCATAACTTCCCCAAGACTTGCTCGAATGGAGCAAGTGAGGAGTCCATCGGCATCTACGTGAAGCGTAGATGAGGATGGAGTGGTTGGTTGTTATGATCAGACATCATACAAGGAAGTTATGATGGTCTGAAGCTGCTGGGGGGTTCTAGGCCCAGCAGCTAAAGGAAATTGTCCACTTGGCCCCAACTCTTGGTAGGGAGACAAGAGGTTGGTTGACGGTGGGGTAGGGGCCCCCCGTAGAGTCCTAGAGGCTTATATGGGTGAGGTGGTGTGGCCTCACCCACCCGAGGCCAAACGGCAAGGCGTCCATGGGCATTGGCCCATTGTGAGGCCATAGTTGCCTAGTATGGTTCGGGTTGTTGTAGTGTTGCTCCGGCAATGCAATGATCAACATAGGATTGGGCTTCCATGGATGGAAGTCCACATCTAAGGAATGGTTACCAATTAAGGGGTGAGTCCCAAAAGCAAAGTAGGAGGGTTGGTTCCCTCCTATGAATTATAAGGTCCGGGGTAGGAGGAGCTATCCATTAGCATGGCGGAATGCGAATGGTTAGCGCTCGTAACCTTTGCTAGAATTGAAAATTGGCAAGATTGTTAAGGGACCTAGCAAGGGTTACGACACGTGGTATCAGAGCAGGGTTCCAAGTTTTGAGCTCGCACTTTGAGGGAAACATGGGTATCAAAAATGCGGGTTATGATGGTGAGCCCGGGGTTTCCAAAAGGTTGTGAGGCTCAAATTGGAACAAGGATCATGTGCAAGTGGAATTTGACCATACCATTGGTTCAAATGACAATGGTGGGCATGAGGGTGGATTTGGTAAGGAAAATGGAGGAGTGCTTTGAAAAGGGCTCCCGCAAACCTCAAAAAACATTTGGGGCCTAGAATACCGAAAGGACCCAAAACCTTGGAGGGCATTAATGTTGGATTGAAATTCCAATTCGAAATGCTTGGAAGGTATTGATGTTGGAATGAATTTAGTGCTAATGAGGCACCCGGGGCTTCTTAAGGCCTATGTGCGCTATTCAAACGCACAAATGAAGGATACACCTAAAACGGACGAGCTTTCTAAGAAATGCATCCTTTTAGGTGGGGTTTTAAAAGCGGGTGGTGGATGCCTTGTTTAAGTCCCCAAGGCTTCTTGAGGACACGGTGGGGACCATCAAGTTTGCAAGAGCATTGAAGCCAATGGTCCCAAAGAGAAGTATGGCGGCGCATCACCACAAGTGGCTTTAGCCAAAGTAGGTCCCAAAGAAATGAGTGCAAATTGTTTGGTCCATTTTACTTAGGCAAAACATGTTGGTGCCGCGGACGGAATGTTGAAAGGTGGATTTATGCTTCCAAAGCAAATCATACTTGTGCCGCGGACGGAATGTTGGGAGGTGGGTTTGTCCTACCAAGGCAATTCATGTTCGTGCCGCGGACGGAGTGTGGGAAGGTGGCTTTGTGCTACCAAGGCAAAACATGTTTGTTTTGCGGACAAATTATTAGAAATTGGTTTTGTGGCACCAAACCAATTTGTCCCGCGGACGAAATGTTTAAAGTTGGCTTTGCGGACCAAGCCAAGCCAAGTTGCCGAGGACCAAATGTTGGACGATGGCTTTGTGGCCAAGGCTAGTAGCCTTAAGCCGAGGCCAAGTATTTTGTACCTTGAGGCTCAAATGAATGGGAGGCTTGTCTCATGGGTTGACAAAGAGGCAAGGCATTCTTTCATGACCCCAAAGCTCATAAGGGAGCTGGGGTTTGCCGATTGGTAGAGTGGTGAAGCCCACCAAGGTGCGGTTTGGAAAGGGCGAACCGCATGAGACAAAGGAGGCCGCGATGCATGTAACCTTTCAATGTGGGACATTGGAATTTTATCAAAATTTCACACCATGTGAAATAGATGAAATGCATGTCATTGTGAAGGCCGCCTTCTTTGAAACTCACATGATAGATGTGAGGTGCAAGCCGGTGTGCTTGCCGTGCATTATGATGTGTCATAATGGCAAAGAATTGAGGTTCAAATTGACAAGGACTCCTATGGTAGGAGGACCCAAGTTGAATTTGGTCTTAATGGACCAAATGAAATATGGTAAATATAATGGTCGTGGTTCAATTGAAGCAACTCCAAGGAACTCATGGGGAGGCTAGGAAAGATGGGCCTCCCCCAAACCATACTTGTGGGATGTTGGTGAGATATAAGGATGTATTCACCAATGTGTTGCTCAAAATGTTACCGCCAAGAAGTGAATTGCAACTTTGCTCAAGAAGAAATTGAGTTCTTGAGGCATGTGGTGACAAAGGAAGTTGGTGGACAAACATGAAGAATTTCAAGGCAATCCAAGAGGAGAATTGGTGCTTGACTCAAAAAAAAAAAAGCTTAGGTCATTGGTTGGCCTAGCCGACTACTACCACCACTTCATTCTAGATTTGTTTTAAGGTTGCTAGGGCCTTACTCGACTTATTGAGGAAATGGCTATTCCAAGAGTGGGATGAGCCTTGTCACCAAGCCCTTGGAAAGCTCAAGAGCAAGTTCCCTTCACAAGATGTGGTTAAATTTCCGGGTTTTCATAAGCATTTTGAGGTGCACATGGAGACGAAGGACTTTATCATTGGCGGATGTTGATCCAAGATGGATGACCATTGCTTATGAGAGCATTAAGCTCCATGGTTGTCGAACCTTGTCCGGCTTGTGCAAGAAATGGCTATCCCAAGAGTGGGATGAGCCGTGCCACCAAGCCATTGAGGAGCTTAAGACGAAGTTTTCTTCGCCGCCCGTGCTCAAGTTCGCGGAGTTTGACATACCTTTTGAGGTGCATACGGGGGCGAGAGACTTTATTTGGCGGATGTGGATGTAAAAAAAAAAAGATGGCCATTGCATATGAGAGCATGAAGCTCGATGGTTGTCCCACCTTGTGCGACTTGTGGAAGAAATGGCTATCCCAAGAGTGGGATGATGTTTGTCACGAGTCTTTGGGGAGTTTAACACCAAGTTCTATTCGCCGCCCGTGCTCAAGTTCATGGAGTTTGACAAACCTTTTGAGGTGCATACGGGGGCGAGTAACTTTGCCAATGCCAATGATGGATTGTTAATGTAAGATAGATGGCCTTTGCATATGGGGGCTTGAGGCTCGATGGTTGTCAAAGAAGACAACCAACTCATGATAAAGAACTTCTTTGCCGTAGTGCATTGCTTGAAGATGTGGCGACATTATTTGGGGTCGCACAAAGCAAAGGTCTACATGGACAATGTGTCCTAAAAGTATTTTAACGTATACAAGCACAAGTGAGCGCCAAGTCATTGCGGTGGCATGATAGTCTGGCGCTTATGAAGGTGGATTTGGTCCACAAACCGGACCATGGAAATGTGGTGCCGGATGCGCTAAGTAGACCGGATGAGTTCCAAGCAATGAGAACCATCCAAACCTTGTGGCTAATGTGTGCCGGCGAAGAAAACTTGTGATGCAAGATACGGGAGGGGTAAATTAACTACCCCGAGGCACAAAAGCTTTTAGGTGAGCTTCGCAAGAGCAAGGTGCTCAAAGAGGTTAAGTTGGTGGACGGATTGTTCAAGTGTAAGCAAAGTCGGGTGTATGTGCCTCAAGGCAAGTTGAGGCTATCGGTTTTGAAGGAAAAATGTGATAGTCCTATTGCCGGCCATAGAGGAGAAAGAAAAAACCGCCATAGAATGGTGTCAAAGAGGTACCATTGGTGGTGCATAAAGGAGGATATAACCCACTTTGTGAAGGCGTGAATAAAGTGCCAAGTGAACCGAGCCTCTTACCAAAAGCAAGGCGGTTTCTTGCAACCGTTGCCTATCCCGTCGGCGCCATGGCATAGTATGTGCATGGACTTGATCACAAGTTTGCCGGAGTCACATGGGTATGATGCCATCTTGTTGATGGTAGAGCGGTTTGCCAAGTTGGCACACATGGTGCCGATTGTGGGAACCGCCACCGCGTTGGAGACCGCATAGCCTTTTCTCAAAGGATGGTTGAGGCACCACGGGTTGCCAAGAGTGATTGTGTGGGATCAAGATCCAAAGTTCACAAGTGCATTTTCAATGCATTTCTCTAAGGAGGTCGGAATGAAACTAAGGTTTAGCACGGCCTTGCATTCCCAAATGAATGGGAAAGCGGAGCATGTGAATGGAGTCTTGAAGCAATACTTGAGGAACTTGGTGGGGGCGGACCAAGGAGATTGGGCGGACTATGTGGGTCGAGCGGAGTGTAATTGCAATGTAGCCACGCACTTGGCTACCAAGGGGTGGTCTTTCGTGGTGGCTTATGGAGTGGATGCGCTCCAACCTATTAACCTAGCTCTCGAGGGGGCACATTCAACACTAGAGTTCAACCAAGATGGTGAGGACTTGGCCAAGGATGGTAAACAAGTCTTGGAGATGACCAAGTTGTTGGTGGAGAAAGCCCGAAGGTGCTACGGAGTGCAAATCAATGCCGGAAGACGCGAAGTGGAGTATGAGGTGGGCCAATAAGGTGTTGTTGAATGTGGACAACTTCACCTTGCCCAAAGGCCTTACTTCAAAAGTTCATGTCCAAAATTGGAGCTTCGTTTTCCATTGTGGAACAAGTGTTCAAGGACATGTATAAGTTGGAATTACCGCCGGAGATCAAAGTGCATCCGACATTTCATGTCTCAATACGAAAGTCATTTTAGGACGACACCTTGTGGCCCAATCACAAGCAAGTGATTAGGCCACCTCCCGACCTTATGGAGGTCATTTGGAACATGAGGTAGGAGGGCACCCTCAAGTGTAGGAAGCCCAAGTGAAAATGAAAAAAAAATGTCCAAAATAGTACTTGGTGAAATGGTGAGGATACCATGAAAAAGAAACCGCTTGGGTGGCGGCAAGAGACATGGTGAACACCAATGAATAGGTGAAGCACTTTGAAGAAACTAAGGCTAAGGATTCCAATAAAATGAAGCGTAGGCATTGATGAGGACATCAATCTCCTTTAGTGGGGGAGAGACGCTACTAGCACACTTAGCTTCGAGGTTAATTACTCCACAACATGAACTTGTTCTTTGGCTTGAGGGAATAAAGTCCAAACTTTAGTGGTGCAAAGAGAAAAGTATGAGATGAGGTCCTAGTCTTGTACTTGTGCTTGGTTAATGGAAGAGGGGGAATAGACATGCCAAACTAGGTTGGGTAAGCCGAGTAATTGGGGGCCATGGCTTGGAGGGGCCTTGGATAAAACCAAGAAACTTCTTAGTTGTGGGCTTGTCCGGGCGGGGGCAAGGTGATGGCGCGTGCTCATAAAAGTGCTACCCGCGAGCTAACGAGAGTTGGCGCATGGGAGTCATGAACCCATGTCTCGAAAGAGCAAAGTGGGAACCGAGTCGGGCGGGACTTGGCATCACCCCCGTGCGATCGAGGCGTGGCTTAACAATGGAAAGCCATCTCGGAGTTGCAACCGAGACAACTTAGTGGAAGCGTTGAGGTCTCGCCTACATGTGTCACGTTAGGCTAGTGGAGCCTAACGGGGGGGGAGGCCCCAAAAGAGGGGCAACCCATGTGAGTCCCGAAGTAGGTGGGTCTAGTATAGGTTAGGTCCTTGGAGGAGTTCCAAGGTCGCTAACGGACCACCTAGTAACGACACCTTTGGGACTATGCCAAATTTGAAGATGCATTGTGGGGGTCGCACCCTAAGGTAAACACAATGCCGCACCATAGAGGATGGCAACTTGAGAATTGGTGTGCCGACTACGAGTATAGTCGATGAGGGCATCGACTCCGTTTGGTGGGGGTGAGTGTCGCGCACCTCTCCATGAGGAGTGCCCGAAACACCATGGGCACAAGGGGGACCCCGGAGTGACACCCGGGACTTGTGGCGCCGTTGGTGAGAGGACCCAAGTGATCCTAGTGTGGGTGAGGGCCCCGGGCGTTGGGAACGCCTCCCACCCACGAAGACTAGGAGGCACAAGGGTAAGGCCATGAGCTATGCGTAGCTCATGGCGTGGTGATTCTAGAATGCTCAAGAACACCTCAATCGGAGGTGTGAGCTAGGAGTTATGGCCATTTGAGTGGGGCGCTGTCCCGGGACAGCGCCCTGGTACAGCAGTGCCTGGGAGGGATTCCCGGGACTGCCAAGGTTCAAACAGGCATAACTTCCCCAAGACTTGCTCGAATGGAGCAAGTGAGGAGTCCATCGGCATCTACGTGAAGCGTAGATGAGGATGGAGTGGTTGGTTGTTATGATCAGACATCATACAAGGAAGTTATGATGGTCTGAAGCTGCTGGGGGGTTCTAGGCCCAGCAGCTAAAGGAAATTGTCCACTTGGCCCCAACTCTTGGTAGGGAGACAAGAGGTTGGTTGACGGTGGGGTAGGGGCCCCCCGTAGAGTCCTAGAGGCTTATATGGGTGAGGTGGTGTGGCCTCACCCACCCGAGGCCAAACGGCAAGGCGTCCATGGGCATTGGCCCATTGTGAGGCCATAGTTGCCTAGTATGGTTCGGGTTGTTGTAGTGTTGCTCCGGCAATGCAATGATCAACATAGGATTGGGCTTCCATGGATGGAAGTCCACATCTAAGGAATGGTTACCAATTAAGGGGTGAGTCCCAAAAGCAAAGTAGGAGGGTTGGTTCCCTCCTATGAATTATAAGGTCCGGGGTAGGAGGAGCTATCCATTAGCATGGCGGAATGCGAATGGTTAGCGCTCGTAACCTTTGCTAGAATTGAAAATTGGCAAGATTGTCAAGGGGGCTTAGCAAGGGTTGCGACAGACCATCCCGAAGGCCACTTTAGAACATGGGACCAAATACAGAGGGATTTCTTAAATGAATTTAGGCCGGAGGTAGGGCAGAGTACTGCCTTGAGAGCATTGGCCTCTTTGAAGCAAGGGAGGGAAGAAGAGATATCGGCTTATATTAGGAGATTTGATTTAGTGTGTACACGATTCGTGGGCACCATGCTCAACGATGACAAACTAAAACAATTCTTTATTCAAGGATTCTTTAAGTCAGGGACGATTAGGGGCGTTCTGGAGAGGAATCCCCATACCTTTGCTGATGCCAAGATGGCGGCAAGAGAGATGGAGAATTTGGATAGGGACCATGAGAGGTTATGGAGAAGGGAGGATGAGTTAATCCCTCAATTCATTCCCATTCGACCGAGAGTGACAGAGAAAGAGTCAGGTAAGTATAGGAGTCAGTCCCCATATACTCTCATTGATTCGGGTCCACGTCCTCTAGCGGTTAGAGAACCGGAGCCACTTCTAGCATTACCGGCTCCTAGGGGGGACCCTCGTCTCGAGGAGGTAGAGAAGAGGTTAGAAGCTAGTCAGCAAGGATTCCAAGAAACCATGATGAAACAGATGCAAAGTTTAACAGACCAGATGTCCTTGATGATTAGGAGTCAGCAGCCTGGCCCCCCACGTCCGGTAGAATCGGGAAGGCACGCTTCGGGTCTATGGTGTATCCAATGCGGTCAATCCGGTCACTCCAAGCAGTTTTGTAGAGTGGGTCAAAATCGGGACCAAAGGATGGTGAGCGGTCCGCCTCCACAGTATCAAGGGGGACAAGGTCAGCCTCAGGTTGGGCAAGGTAATTTTAGGGGACCTCCTCGCGGGCAAAGTGTGCCGAGTGGAGTAAGGAGGGAGTTCCACCCTTTTTGCGGAAGATGGCATGCCCCGGGACAATGCTGGTCGGAGGGACAAGGCTACGGGTGTAGTAATTGTGGCGGCAATCATTCGGCCGATGAGTGTAGGCAACCGGATAAAATGATTAGATTACCCCATCCTGTAGCTAACCCATACCAACAAACCAGGGACAATGTGCGAGGTGCTAGACCACATGGCGGGCCTTCTAGTGACTTAAGGTGTCGCGCACCTCTCCATGAGGAGTGCCCGAAACACCATGGGCACAAGGGGGACCCCGGAGTGACACCCGGGACTTGTGGCGCCGTTGGTGAGAGGGCCCAAGTGATCCTAGTGTGGGTGAGGGCCCCGGGCGTTGGGAACGCCTCCCACCCACGAAGACTAGGAGGCACAAGGGTAAGGCCATGAGCTATGCGTAGCTCATGGCGTGGTGATTCTAGAATGCTCAAGAACACCTCAATCGGAGGTGTGAGCTAGGAGTTATGGCCATTTGAGTGGGGCGCTGTCCCGGGACAGCGCCCTGGTACAGCAGTGCCTGGGAGGGATTCCCGGGACTGCCAAGGTTCAAACAGGCATAACTTCCCCAAGACTTGCTCGAATGGAGCAAGTGAGGAGTCCATCGGCATCTACGTGAAGCGTAGATGAGGATGGAGCGGTTGATTGTTATGATCAGACATCATACAAGGAAGTTATGATGGTCTGAAGCTGCTGGGGGGTTCTAGGCCCAGCAGCTAAAGGAAATTGTCCACTTGGCCCCAACTCTTGGTAGGGAGACAAGAGGTTGGTTGACGGTGGGGTAGGGGCCCCGCGTAGAGTCCTAGAGGCTTATATGGGTGAGGTGGTGTGGCCTCACCCACCCGAGGCCGAACGGCACGGCCTCCATTGGCATTGGCCTAATGTGAGGCCATAGTTGCCTAGTATGGTTCGGGTTGTTGTAGTGTTGCTCCGGCAACGCGATGATCAACATAAGATTGGACTTCCATGGATGGAAGTCCACATCTAAGGATTGGTTACCGATCAAAGGGGTTGGTTAGCGATTAAGGGGTGAGTCCCGAAAGCAAAGTAGGAGGGTTGGTTCCCTCCTATGAACTATTGGTCCGGGGTAAGAGGAGCTATCCATTAGCATGGCGGAATGCGAATGGTTAGCGCTCGTAACCTTTGGTAGAAATGAAAATTGGCAAGATTGTCAAGGGGGGCTAGCAAGGGTTGCGACACGTGGTATCAGAGCAGGGTTCCAAGTTTTGAGCTCGCACTTTGAGGGAAACATGGCTATCAAAAATGCGGGTTATGATGGTGAGCCCGGGGTTTCCAAAAGGTTGTGAGGCTCAAATTGGAACAAGGATCATGTGCAAGTGGAATTTGACCATACCATTGGTTCAAATGACAATGGTGGGCATGAGGGTGGATTTGGTAAGGAAAATGGAGGAGTGCTTTGAAAAGGGCTCCCGCAAACCTCAAAAAACATTTGGGGCCTAGAATACCGAAAGCACCCAAAACCTTGGAGGGCATTAATGTTGGATTGGAATTCCAATTCGAAATGCTTGGAAGGTATTGATGTTGGAATGAATTTAGTGCTAATGAGGCACCCGGGGCCTCTTAAGGCCTATGTGCGCTATTCAAACGCACAAATGAAGGATACACCTAAAACGGACGAGCTTTCTAAGAAATGCATCCTTTTAGGTGGGGTTTTAAAAGCGGGTGGTGGATGCCTTGTTTAAGTCCCCAAGGCTTCTTGAGGACACGGTGGGGACCATCAAGTTTGCAAGAGCATTGAAGCCAATGGTCCCAAAGAGAAGTTCGGCGGCGCATCACCACAAGTGGCTTTAGCCAAAGTAGGTCCCAAAGAAATGAGTGCAAATTGTTTGGTCCATTTTACTTAGGCAAAACATGTTGGTGCCGCGGACGGAATGTTGAAAGGTGGATTTATGCTTCCAAAGCAAATCATACTTGTGCCGCGGACGGAATGTTGGGAGGTGGGTTTGTCCTACCAAGGCAATTCATGTTCGTGCCGCGGACGGAGTGTGGGAAGGTGGCTTTGTGCTACCAAGGCAAAACATGTTTGTTTTGCGGACAAATTATTAGAAATTTGTTTTGTGGCACCAAACCAATTTGTCCCGCGGACGAAATGTTTAAAGTTGGCTTTGCGGACCAAGCCAAGCCAAGTTGCCGAGGACCAAATGTTGGACGATGGCTTTGTGGCCAAGGCTAGTAGCCTTAAGCCGAGGCCAAGTATTTTGTACCTTGAGGCTCAAATGAATGGGAGGCTTGTCTCATGGGTTGACAAAGAGGCAAGGCATTCTTTCATGACCCCAAAGCTCATAAGGGAGCTGGGGTTTGCCGATTGGTAGAGTGGTGAAGCCCACCAAGGTGCGGTTTGGAAAGGGCGAACCGCATGAGACAAAGGAGGCCGCGATGCATGTAACCTTTCAATGTGGGACATTGGAATTTTATCAAAATTTCACACCATGTGAAATAGATGAAATGCATGTCATTGTGAAGGCCACCTTCTTTGAAACTCACATGATAGATGTGAGGTGCAAGCCGGTGTGCTTACCGTGCATTATGATGTGTCATAATGGCAAAGAATTGAGGTTCAAATTGACAAGGACTCCTATGGTAGGAGGACCCAAGTTGAATTTGGTCTTAATGAACCAAATGAAATATGGTAAATATAATGGTCGTGGTTCAATTGAAGCACCTCCAAGGAACTCATGGGGAGGCTAGGAAAGATGGGCCTCCCCCAAACCATACTTGTGGGATGTTGGTGAGATACAAGGATGTATTCACCAATGTGTTGTTCAAAATGTTACCGCCAAGAAGTGAATTGCAACTTTGCTCAAGAAGAAATTGAGTTCTTGAGGCATGTGGTGACAAAGGAAGTTGGTGGACAAACATGAAGAATTTCAAGGCAATCCAAGAGGAGAATTGGTGCTTGACTCAAAAAAAAAGAGCTTAGGTCATTGGTTGGCCTAGCCGACTACTACCACCATTTCATTCTAGATTTGTTTTAAGGTTGCTAGGGCCTTACTCGACTTATTGAGGAAATGGCTATTCCAAGAGTGGGATGAGCCTTGTCACCAAGCCCTTGGAAAGCTCAAGAGCAAGTTCCCTTCACAAGATGTGGTTAAATTTCCGGGTTTTCATAAGCATTTTGAGGTGCACATGGAGACGAAGGACTTTATCATTGGCGGATGTTGATCCAAGATGGATGACCATTGCTTATGAGAGCATTAAGCTCCATGGTTGTCGAACCTTGTCCGGCTTGTGCAAGAAATGGCTATCCCAAGAGTGGGATGAGCCGTGCCACCAAGCCATTGAGGAGCTTAAGACGAAGTTCTCTTCGCCGCCCATGCTCAAGTTCGCGGAGTTTGACATACCTTTTGAGGTGCATACGGGGGCGAGAGACTTTATTTGGCGGATGTGGATGTAAAAAAAAAAAGATGGCCATTGCATATGAGAGCATGAAGCTCGATGGTTGTCCCACCTTGTGCGACTTGTGGAAGAAATGGCTATCCCAAGAGTGGGATGATGTTTGTCACGAGTCTTTGGGGAGTTTAACACCAAGTTCTATTCGCCGCCCGTGCTCAAGTTCATGGAGTTTGACAAACCTTTTGAGGTGCATACGGGGGCGAGTAACTTTGCCAATGCCAATGATGGATTGTTAATGTAAGATGGATGGCCTTTGCATATGGGGGCTTGAGGCTCGATGGTTGTCAAAGAAGACAACCAACTCATGACAAAGAACTTCTTTGCCGTAGTGCATTGCTTGAAGATGTGGCGACATTATTTGGGGTCGCACAAAGCAAAGGTCTACATGGACAATGTGTCCTAAAAGTATTTTAACGTATACAAGCACAAGTGAACGCCAAGTCATTGCAGTGGCATGATAGTTTGGCGCTTATGAAGGTGGATTTGGTCCACAAACCGGACCATGGAAATGTGGTGCCGGATGCGCTAAGTAGACCGGATGAGTTCCAAGCAATGAGAACCATCCAAACCTTGTGGCTAATGTGTGCCAGTGAAGGAAACTTGTGATGCAAGATACGGGAGGGGTAAATTAACTACCCCGAGGCACAAAAGCTTTTAGGTGAGCTTCGCAAGAGCAAGGTTGTCGCGCACCTCTCCATGAGGAGTGCCCGCAACACCATGGGCACAAGGGGGACCCCGGAGTGACACCCGGGACTTGTGACGCCATTGGTGAGAGGGACCAAGTGATCCTAAGGTGGGTGAGGGCCCCGGGCGTTTAGAACGCCTCCCACCCACAAAGACTAGGAGTCATGAGGGTAAAGCCATAAGCTATGAGTAGCTTATGGCGTCCCGATTCTAGAATGCTAAAGAACACCTCAATCTGAGGTGTGAGCTAGGAGATATGGCACTTTGAGTGGGATGCTGTCCCGGGACAGCGCCCTGGAACAGCAGGGGCCTGGGAGTGGCTCCTGGGACTGCAAAGGTTTAAACAGGCATAACTTCCTCAATACTTGCCCGAATAGGGCAAGTGAGGTGTCCATAGGGATCTACGTGAAATGGAGATGACGATAGAGTGGTTGGTTGTTAGATTCAGAGACCGCACGTGGAAGTTATGAAGGTCTGAAGCTGCAGGGAGGCTTCTAGACCCAGCGGCTAAGGGAAAATGTCTACTTGGCCCCAACTCTTGGTAGAGAGACAAAAGGGATGTTGACGGTGGGGGAGGGGCCCCGCCAAAAGTCCTAGAGGCTTATATGGGTGAGGCGGCTTTGCCGACCGACCCCCCCCCGGAGCATACTTGGCAATGTGCTCCGGGTGGTTGTAGTGTTGTCCTAGCAACACTATGACCAAGTAGGGAGTGGACTTCCATGGATGGAAGTCCACCTTAGCGATGGGTTACCTACTAAGGGGAAAGAGTCCCGAATGCATGTGTAGGAGGGTTTGGTGACCAAATATGGGATTGAAGGTCCGCGGTTTTGGGAGCTAACCATGCATGTGCGTGGGATGTGCAGGTTAGCGCTCGGGACACTTGCTAGAGTTGGAAAGCGATTGAGCTAAGTGGAGAAAAACTAGCAAGGGTCGCGACACGTGGTATCAGAGCAGGGTTGTCGCAACCCTTGCTAGCCCCCCCCCTTGACCATCTTGCCAATTTTCAATTCTAGCAAAGGTTACGAGTGGCTAACCCTTCGCATACCGCCATGCTAATGGTTAGCTCCTCTAACCCCGGACCAATAGTTCATAGGAGGGAACCAACCCTCCTACTTTGCTTTCGGAACTCACCCCTTAATCGGTAACCCATTTCCCCAATGTGGACTTCCATCCATGGAAGTCCACTCCTATGTTGATCATCGCGTTGCCGGAGCAACACTACAACAACCCGAACCATACTAGGCAACTATGGCCTCACAATAGGCCAAAGCCCATGGAGGCCTTGCCATTCGGCCTCGGGTGGGTGAGGCCACACCACCTCACCCATATAAGCCTCTAGGACTTCACGCGGGGCCCCTACCCCACCGTCAACCAACCTCTTGTCTCTCTACCAAGAGTTGGGGCCAAGTGGACATTTTCCTTTAGCTGCTGGGCCTAGAACCCCCCAGCAGCTTCAGACCATCATAACTTCCTGGTATGATGTCTGATCATAACAACCAACCACGCCATCCTCATCTACGCTTCACGTAGATGCCGATGGACTCCTCACTTGCTCCATTCGAGCAAGTCTTGAGGAAGTTATGCCTGTTTGAACCTTGGCAGTCCCGGGAATCCCTCCCAGGCACTGCTGTACCAGGGCGCTGTCCCGGGACAGCGCCCCACTCAAATGGCCATAACTCCTAGCTCACACCTCCGATTGAGGTGATCTTGAGCATTCTAGAATCACCACGCCATGAGCTACGCATAGCTCATGGCCTTACCCTCATGCCTCCTAGTCTCCGTGGGTGGGAGGCGTTCCCAACGCCCGGGGCCCTCACCCACACTAGGATCGCTTGGGCCCTCTCACCAATGGCGCCACAAGTCCCGGGTGTCACTCCGGGGTCCCCCTTGTGCCCATGGTGTTTCGGGCACTCCTCATGGAGAGGTGCGCGACATTCTTTGTCTCATGCGGTTTGCCCTTTCCAAACCGCACCTTGGTGGGTTTGCCCGCTATACCAATCGGCAAGCCCCAACTCCCTTATGAGTTTTGGGCTCAAGAAGGCATGGCTTGCCTCTTTGTCAACCCATTAGACGTTTGTCCCATTCTTTTGAGCCTCAAGATATAAAATAGTTGGCCTTGGCTTAAAGCTACTAGCCTTGGCCACAAAACCATCGTCTAACATTTGGTCCTCGGCAACACCGTGAGTTTGGCTTGGTCCACAAGGCCAAGTTTTAACACTCCGTCCGTGGCACAAATATGATCTAGTTTGGTACCACCAAACCACCTTCTCACATTTTGTCCACGGCACGAGCTAGCATGATTTGCCTTGGTATAATGGGCCAAACTACTTGCGCTCATTTCCTTGGGACCTCTTTCGGCTAAACCCACTTTGTGGTGATGTGCCGCCCAACTTCTTCTTAGGACCATCGGCTTCAATGCTCTTCAAATCTTTATGATTCGCACTACGTCCTCAAGAAGCTTTGGGGTCCTGAACATGGTTTTCACTACCCGCTTTTGAAACCCACCTAAAACGATGCATTTTTTAGAAAGCTCGTCCATCCTAGATGTACCATTCATTTGGGTGTGAAATTCGCACATATACACCTTAAGAGACCCCGCGTGCCTCATGTGCCCCAAGTTCATTTCAACATCACCACCTTCTAAGCATTTCGAATTGGAATTTCAATCCAACATTAATGCCCTCCAAGGTTTTGGGTGCATTCGGTATTCTAGGCCCCAAATGTTTTTTGAGGTTTGCGGGAGTCCTTTTCAAAACACTCCTCTATTTTCCTTACCAAATCCACCCTCATGCCCACCATTGTCATTAGAACCAATGGTATGGTCAAATTCCACTTGCACATGATCCTTGTTCCAATTTGAGCCTCACAACCTTTTGGAAACCCCGGGCTCACCATCATAACCCGCATTTTTGATACCTATGTTTCCCTCAAAGTGTGAGCTCAAAACTTGGAACCCTGCTCTGATACCAAGTGTCGCAACCCTTGCTAGGTCCCTTAATAATCTTGCCAATTTTCAATTCTAGCAAAGGTTACGAGTCGCTAACCCTTCGCATTCCGCCATGCTAATGGATAGCTCCTCTTACCCCGGACCAATAGTTCATAGGAGGGAACCAACCCTCCTACTTTGATTTCGGGACTCACCCCTTAATCGGTAACCCATTTCCCCAATGTGGACTTCCATCCATGGAAGTCCAATCCTATGTTGATCATCGCGTTGCCGGAGCAACACTACAACAACCCGAACCATACTAGGCAACTATGTCCTCACAATGGGCCAATGCCCATGGAGGCCGTGCCGTTCGGCCTCGGGTGGGTGAGGCCACACCACCTCACCCATATAAGCCTCTAGGACTCTACACGGAGCCCCTACCCCACCGCCAACCAACCTCTTGTCTCTCTACCAAGAGTTGGGGCCAAGTGGACATTTTCCCTTAGGTGCTGGGCCTAGAACCCCCCCAGCAGCTTCAGACCATCATAACTTCCTTGTATGATGTCTGATCATAACAACCAACCACTCCATCCTCATCTACGCTTCACGTAGATGCCGATGGACTCCTCACTTGCTCCATTCGAGCAAGTATTGAGGAAGTTATGCCTGTTTGAACCTTGGCAGTCTCGGGAATCCCTCCCAGGCACTGCTGTACCAGGGCGCTGTCCCGGGACAGCGCCCCACTCAAATGGCCATAACTCCTAGCTCACACCTCCGATTGAGGTGATCTTGAGCATTCTAGAATCACCACGCCATGAGCTACGCATAGCTCATGGCCTCACCCTCATGCCTCCTAGTCTTTGTGGGTGGGAGGCGTTCCCAACGCCCGGGGCCCTCACCCACACTAGGATCACTTGGGCCCTCTCACCAACGGCGCCACAAGTCCCGGGTGTCACTCCGGGGTCCCCCTTGTGCCCATGGTGTTTCGGGCACTCCTCATGGAGAGGTGCGCGACACTCCAGCTCCTTCCCGCACTTGCCCCCCGGCTTCCCTGCGCAGAGCATCCCTCAGCAGCCTTTGCCGCAATCGTCTTTCAGCTTCCAGCACTTGATTCGGCCCCACCAAGTTCCGTACGCGCCGGTCCAACGAGTGGATGACCCCAACATCTGGCGCGTCTCTGGAGCCTCCTCCCCTTTGTGTCGCAACCCTTGCTAGCCCCCCCTTGACCATCTTGCCAATTTTCAATTCTAGCAAAGGTTACGAGTCGCTAACCCTTCGCATTCCGCCATGCTAATGGTTAGCTCTTCTTACCCCGGACCATATAGTTCATAGGAGGGGAACCAACCCTCCTACTTTGATTTTGGGACTCACCCCTTCATCGGTAACCAATTCTTAGATGTGGACTTCCATCCATGGAAGTCCAATCTCATGTTGATCATCGCATTGCCGGAGCAACACTACAACAACCCGAACCATACTAGGCAACTATAGCCTCACAATGGGCCAATGCCCATGGAGGCCTTGCCGTTCGGCCTCGGGTGGGTGAGGCCACACCACCTCACCCATATAAGCCTCTAGGACTTCACGCGGGGCCCCTACCCCACCGTCAACCAACCTCTTGTCTCTCTACCAAGAGTTGGGGCCAAGTGGACATTTTCCTTTAGCTGCTGGGCCTAGAACCCCCCCAGCAGCTTCAGACCATCATAACTTCCTTGTATGATGTCAGATCATAACAACCAACCACTTCATCTTCATCGACGCTTCACGTAGATGCCGATGGACTCCTCACTTGCCCCATTCGGGCAAGTCTTGAGGAAGTTATGCCTGTTTGAACCTTGGCAGTCCCGGGAATCACTCCCAGGCACTGCTATGCCAGGGCGCTGTCCCTGGACAGCGCCCCACTCAAATGGCCATAATTCCTAGCTCACACCTCCGCTTGAGGTGATCTTGAGCATTCTAGAATCACCACGCCATGAGCTACGCATAGCTTATGGCCTTACCCTCATGCCTCCTAGTCTTCGTGGGTGGGAGGCATTCCCAACGCTCAGGGCCCTCACCCACACTAGGATCACTTGGGCCCTCTCACCAACAGCGCCACAAGTCCCGGGTGTCACTCCGGGGTCCCCCTTGTGCCCATGGTGTTTCAGGCACTCCTCATGGAGAGGTGCGCGACACTTTGGGCCCTCCACCACTTCGGCCCCCCATAGTCATGGCGCCCCCCCACCAATCGGACGACCCCAGGATGTTTGGGTCGACCGACCCAAACCCACCATCCACTGTAGTGTCCGAAGGGCCCTCTCCAGATGCAGGACAGTTTGGGTCGGGCGACCCAAACCCCGTTGCAGCGCAGTCCTCCCTTGACCAACATGGGTGTCAACTAGACATGGCCATGCTAGATGTTGAAGGCCTGCAAGGGCATGGTGATACCTCTACTCCTAACCAAATCGATGAACCCATGTATGATGCACTTGCGGAGATTGGTTTAGGACAAGGGCCTGATGCCGATCGTTTGCAGGAGAAGGTTCCGATGTCGTCGGAGAAGGCGGTGGCGAGAGAGGCGGGGCAGCGGGGACGGTGGAGGCTTCCACATCGTCGAGACATGACCAGGGCGAGGTAATACACTGAGCCCTCCCAGTTTGGGTCGACCGACCCAAACTTCCTGGGTCACTGTCTTGTTGGCGTGGTCGTGTCCCCCTTGCTAGGAGGAAATGCACACCCCCTACCCCCCGTGCTCTACACTTGCTCCCCCTCCCCCCAACGTGCCCCCCCGCGATCCCCTTCGTCTCGTCTGCATTCGACTACGCTCGACCTTGGCGGCGCGCAACCAATTTTGTGGATGTAGAATTAGGATAGTGTGAATGCCCTTGTTCACCGCGGTCCCCCCTCATCAAATTGTACATAGAGATTTGTAAAAATAAAATTATTATTTCTGGCGCCCATATGTTTGCATCCGTGTCCCAATGTATGTTGTTCCCCTTGTATGTTTTTGTTGCCACCAATGGTCCAATTCTTCTTGTGTTTGCACAAAATTTCCGTTCTGCTTGAGATGGACATAGCATAACATAGTCCTCGCCGCCTTTTCTCGCTCGTCGCCGCAGGGTTCGGAGCATAGCGTCGCAACTCCCCACCGATCCTCCCCGAGGAGTGTGGAGGACAGCGTGCTGGTCCCCCCGATTTTGCCCTCGCCACCTTTGCCTCCCAAGACCCGGTTCCTGGTGCTAGACCTCAACGGGGTCCTTGTCCAGTGCGTGCATTGTCCGAGGGTCCCAACGGTCCCTTTCTGCAAGCCCGAGGACGCCAACTACGATGGTCCCCCCGCGTACATCAAAAGCAAGCTAGTGTACCTCCGCCCGTGGCTTCAACGCTTCCTGCAGGTCGCCCTATCCAAATGGTGGGTGATCATTTGGAGCTCCATGAAGTCCGAGAATACCCAGGCCGTCGTGGAGTTCATCTTCAAGGGACTCCAACCCCCGTGCTTGGTCCTAGGACATGATTCTTGTAAAACATTGTATACCCCCGAGGGCAGGGTTGTGAAGAAGCCCAACAACCCCGCCGTAAACCAATTTCTTAAGGTCTTGAAGCCAGTCGTATGGGACCAGCGTCCGACCATGGTCGGCTGTCCCTACGACGTTTGTCCCACCCGTGACAACACGTTGATGGTGGACGACAGCGCTTCCAAAAACATTTTGAACCCGACCTCAAACTTCATAGTTTGCCCCACGTGGACGGTCGAGAAGGTCCGAGACCGCTTTTTGTTAGACCTACTTAAGTACATTCAAACGCTCGTGGGGAGCGGACTACCCGTGCCCCGGTTCCTTAGTTGTAATCCGATAGGCGAAAGATACATGGATCCGAAGGACTATATGTACAGAGAGTTGTACGCTCACGCGAAATATAATAAATTCATTTGAGATACTACATGGTGTGCCATTGTGTGTGATATATTATGCCTCAATTGTATATCGATTTTCACATGCTCCCCCCTCCCCTTGGGTTTTGTTTTGTTTCCTTTTTTGCGCCAGCGTTTGGAGCCCTCGATTGAGATCGTCAGCGAATCAAACTTGGGGAGCTTCTTCTACGAGACCGTCTACGATGCCGCGTCCACCATCGACTACTCCAAGGAGCCTCTTGACGCCGGCGTCGTCGATAGCCCCCCACCCAAGCAAATCTTCCGGCATTCTCCGTCCCCGTCGCCACTCAAGGGCATAAATCGCAAATGCGTCCGGACGTCCCCCTCTCGGCCCGGCGGCAGTAGTACACCTCAACGGCGGCTACGGATGGACGCTCGGCCAACGAAGAGTGGAACCCTTGCTATTCCTTTGCGGGACGCCTTGCCCCTCCTCGCCAACTCCGACGCGAATGGCCCCGGTGACAAGGTGACCCCCCCCCCCCCCACACACACATGGTTAACCGCGCATTACAATCATTTTGCTCTAAAAAAATGAACGTGTGACACGTTTGGGTCTTCCTCCCTAAACTAACACATGTGGTCTTGCATTGACACGTTGCAGGTTGCTCCCACCCGTAGACCTATGCGGGCTAGTGCGTCCGTCGAGTTGGAGCGTTTCTACTCCATGACCAGAAATGCAAGACAGTCCACTTCATCGTATTCGAATTCTTCGTCGTATAATTCAGGCGGCCGACGGAATCCAAAATGTGTTTTTGATGGCGGTCACCCCAAGAATGGCTATAGTCGCGGGGCGGAGATTTTCAAGAATGTTGAAGCAATGCGAGCAAAAGAAGCCGCAGCAAAAGAAAAAGAGGCAAAAGAAAAAAAAGAAAAAGAAAAAGAGGTAGTCTCCGAGGCTAGATAGGCCATAGTAGGCGTAGGGTTTTGGGCCATAGGCAAGAACATTTTGGGTCGCACTATCCAATGGATGTGTGGTGTTAGCATGCTATGCATTTTACATGCCACACTTTGTATGTTTTTTTTTGCAATAATATAAGTGTCACATGATTTCCCCTTCCATATGGTCCAAGGTTTGGATTGCCCTACCTAAACCATCACAAATATGAGTTTGGAATATTTTGTATGTTATATTATATTGGTTCACATATTTCCCCTTCAATATGATCTATGGTTTGGATTGCCCTACCTAAACCATATTCATACAAGTTTTTGTGCGATAATATGAATGTTTTAAGATTTCCCCTTCAACTTGGCCTAAGGTTTGGATTGCCCGCCCTAAACAATCCCAAACATGAGTTATTAATGGGGTTCTTGTTCTAAACACCCGCTTCAAAGTGTTCGCATCTTACAACTTTCTCCAATATGTGTTCCATTTATCCTTGTTCTTATTTCTGTGAATGTCTCAAAATGCCCAAAAAGTCTCAATTTAACGAATATAGTGTTACTTTCAAAAGTCTCCGATTAACGAATATAGTGTTAGACCCTATAAGGTTATTTTCCAACCTTGAAGATGGTTCTTTATTCTGTACATCTTTCAAATAAATGAGTAAAGGTGTACAACCTTTCTTTATTGCTCCCTTGAATTGCAAAGTTCATAACATATTGTCTTGAGGCATGGACTTCTTCTTGTTTGTTACCACACTTTTGAATTGTGACTTCTTATTGCCCTTATGCAATATACAAGCTTTGGAATCATAATCAATGTGGGCTTTATGCTTATTCAACCAATTATCTCCCAAAATCAAGTCAAAGCCATCATTTAATTTGATAACCAAACAAGAGACTTGAGATTGGTATTGTTGAATTTTCACATGCACATTGACGGTCCCCTCCATGTCAACTTCCAATCCATTTCCCAATACCACTTTACCATTAATTTATTTCATATGCAAACCAATATGTTTGACATATGATGAACTCAAATAACAATGACTAGCAGCGGTATCTACTAAAATATGCCCATCTATTCCAGAGACTTTCCCTAAAAATTACATAGTTAGACCATTTGTCGAGATAGAATTCAAGACTCCAGGTTAGGGTGGATCATAATACACTTGTAATATGATTATCTTTATCAATCCAAAAGCATCTACATAAGTGTCTTTACACTCATGTAGTAATTGAAATCTTGACAATAATCTATTGTGACCTTGACCCTTTCTCTTTTCCACTAATATGCAAGCACTAGTCTCAAAGGGTCTTTTGCTTTTACCTTTGACATAAGCATTTATATACTTGGCTAGGTTTTCGGAATGTAAGTCAATAAGTAAACAATGACCAAAAACCTTGGAATCTTCACTAAAAAGTGTATCTAGTGGGCTTCGGCGATAAGAAAACTAGCTCATTTTATTCGTATCAAAGTTCAAAGAATCAAGTACAAAATCAAATGACTTGCCTATCTTAGCCTCTAAGATTTGAAGAAGATAATCCAAAAAATATAATATTGATCTCTGTTCTATCTCAACAGATTGCCCACAATCTTTTTGTTGAGGTTCTAAAAATCCTTTTCCCACTTTGTCACTAGTGGAATTAGATTTCTTAGGGCAAGTATTAGCCCTATGGCTTTTTTTTTTCACAAAAGTAGCATTTACCTTCTTTCTTCAAAGCGCAACTCTTTTGTAATCATTCTCATTAGTGAACTTCATGGTAGATTTCTTCTTATTCTTGATTGGACCACCTACTCCTATAGAAGGAGTTTTTTTCTCACCGTTCTTAGTAGTTGCAATCCCCAACCCTGCGTTAACTTGTTGGAGATTAGAATCTACAGAATCGGCATAAGTAACTAGCGTCTGAAAATCCTCCCAAGATTGGGCATCATTCAATGGATCCATCGCTACCTTTAATCTTATTTATGGCTTTAATCCATCAATAGAACGGTGAATCTTATTACCAACACTCATGGGTAAAGTCACAATTTTTGCACATAAGTTTTGAAACTCATTGGCATAACTCTCAACCGATGAGTGTTGAGATAATTTACTAAGTTTGGTACGGGCTACCCGTTCGGGGTTCACATTCTCATAGGCCTTTGTAAGTGTCTCTTTGAATGGTACCCACTCTTTAGGATTTTTGTCCTCTCTTCTACGCAACTCTAACCTCAAGATAGGTTTGAGCAATATCTACCCAAAAGTCAAGAGAGGTGTTACCAGCATGTAGGTAGTTCTCCATCACACCTAACCAAGCCTAAATGCGCACTCGCCCTCCTTCTTTGAATTTCTCCGGATCTGTTGGCTTGCATTTCATTGGTTTCTTCACCATATTGGTTTCTAACATCGCCAACTTCTGAATCACCTCTGCATGCTCCTTGGCCCTCTTTAATTCCTCCATCTCTAGTATAAGATTTTGAATAGTGATACTATTCTCTAACGTGTTCTCCATCTCTGGAGATATTGAAACGTTTGTCTCAAGAGATGCCATCTTCCTCTTGAAACTAAAAACCGGCTCTGGTACCAAAATGTAACGAAACTCTAATTCTTCGTTGGAAGTTACTTTGGCATGAACCACCCAACCACGAGATAGGATAAAACACCCTCACCCTTGCGCAAGAGCCTTTTATATACCTCCCCACCATGCCCAGTTGTCTTAAGTTTAAATAAAGTAAAAAAGCAAGTTAAACTATAATGAACTCTATGCTTTTACTTTAAATTCATTCTAGACTACCGTTATCTTATTTCTAGTCAATGTGTACCAATAGTGGCCCATGTTACAACTTTTTAAGTTGTGAATGTTGATATTTGTGATCAATATGGACCACAAATGCTTTCATATACCTCACAATCAGGGACACCTAATGTGAGCCCAAAATGGTGCCCACATGTGGTGATTAACTCTTCGAAACCAATTTTAGTTTGACTTTGATGTGTTATGATTATTCACAAAACATAAAAAGAGTGAAGTGTGGATTGGATTTAAGTTTAGGCTTTAGAATGTGTTGTGTGATTATTTCAAGGTTGAATTCAATAAGAGTATGCCTTGATAATGCGAGTAGGGGGTAAGGTGAAGCAAGGTGAGCTCCGCGGGTTAAATGCCCACTTTTGGATCTACTTTGTTAGTTTAGGAAGAAGGAAGCTTGGTGGATGGGGGTTAGTCCCTACTTTGGAGGAGAGGGTTAAAGGATTGTGATTGGAGGTGCTAATCCTCTCACCCTATCCTCACCTCTCTCTCCCTCTCTCCCTCTTTGCTACTTAAGGTGTTTTTCTCTCATTTTCATCTCTCTCCATCAAGCGCTCTCAAGGGAGCAAGCTCTTGAGAGCTTGAGCCACGTGTGTGGGTTATTAGTTTTTAGTGAAGTTAATTAGTTAAGCTCTCTCTCTCAAGTTCTCCCACGGGAGTGAGCCCTTATAGCTTGGAAGCCACGTGTGTGGATTAGTTAGCCCTTAGTGATGTTAGAGAGTTAGTTTAGATTGATTAGTTTAAATCACGAAATCAAGTAGTCAAGTATCTAATTAGGGGCTTAGGGTCACCAAATTAGCTTGTAGTTGAGAAGGGTGACCAGCATACAAGGAGCTACAGCCTCGGCCGGCAGACTGAAGGGTGACCAACATACAAGGAGCTACGGCCTCGGCCAGCAGACTAAGGGTGACTAGCATACAAGGAGCTACGGCCTCGGCCCCGCAGACTGAAGGGTGACCAGCATGCAAGGAGCTACGGCCTCGGCCCCGCAGACTGAAGGGTGACCAACATACAAGGAGCTACGGCCTTGGCCAGCAGACTGAAGGGCGACCAGCATACAAGGAGCTACGGCCTCGGCCCAGCAGACTGAAGGGTGACCAACATACAAGGAGCTGCGGCCTCGGACCAGACGATTAGGGAACAAGGGTAAACCAAGCCGAGCTGAGATGAGTAGACCCGATAATTAGCTAGAGACTAAGTCAGTGAAACCATCACCTAATGAGTGATATGGGTGACTTTAGAAGTAGGACTTAGGGAGATGGCTTACTTAGATCAGGCAATGTGTGGGTTGTGTGATTAGATAGCTAGGAGGGTGTGTGGTTTTTATAAGCAATTGTGTTCGAGGTTAACCATTGAGGAAGTGTTTTTCAACACTTACACCTTTGTGGTAAAAATCAATCGCTTATAAAAATAAATAAAAATAAAATGGAAGACTCTAGCAAAGGCAATGGGAAGGAGAGGATAATCAAGGGCCAAAGGGGAATATCTTTGAGCGCTTGTGTTGCCAAGGCCGCCGGTTGGACCCTTGAGAAAGCCAATTCGGCTACAAGTCAAGAGGCTACCATTAATAAACAAAGTGATTCAAAATAACATGAATGCTTAATGATGTGAAGAGACCAAGTTTCACGTTACATACACTACATGTGATTCTCAAGACCATCACCCGGACTAGGACGCTTAAGGGTGGTGGAATTGGCCTCACATAAATGGTGCGTCCGCCGGGAGTGAAGCGGGAAGTAGATAGAAGACTTGGAGGCAACTAGTGTCGCGCACCTCTCCATGAGGAGTGCCCGAAACACCATGGGCACAAGGGGGACCCCGGAGTGACACCCGGGACTTGTGGCGCCATTGGTGAGAGGGCCCAAGTGATCCTAGTGTGGGTGAGGGCCCCGGGCGTTGGGAACGCCTCCCACCCACGGAGACTAGGAGGCACAAGGGTAAGGCCATGAGATATGCGTAGCTCATGGCGTGGTGATTCTAGAATGCTCAAGAACACCTCAATCGGAGGTGTGAGCTAGGAGTTATGGCCATTTGAGTGGGGCGCTGTCCCGGGACAGCGCCCTGGTACAGCAGTGCCTGGGAGTGATTCCCGGGACTGCCAAGGTTCAAACAGGCATAACTTCCTCACCACTTGCCCGAATGGGGCAAGTGAGGAGTCCATCGGCATCTACGTGAAGCGTAGATGAGGATGGAGTGGTTGGTTGTTATGATCAGACATCATACAAGGAAGTTATGATGGTCTGAAGCTGTGGGGGCTTCTAGGCCCAGCGGCTAAGGGAAAATGTCCACTTGGCCCCAACTCTTGGTAGAGAGACAAGAGGTTGGTTGACGGTGGGGTAGGGGCCCCGCATAGAGTCCTAGAGGCTTATATGGGTGAGGTGGTGTGGCCTCACCCACCCGAGGCCGAACGGCACGGCCTCCATGGGCATTGGCCCATTGTGAGGCCATAGTTGCCTAGTATGGTTCGGGTTGTTGTAGTGTTGCTCCGGCAACACGATGATCAACATAGGATTGGACTTCCATGGATGGAAGTCCACATCAAAGAAATGGGTTACCGATTAAGGGGTGAGTCCCGAAAGCAAAGTAGGAGGGTTGGTTCCCCTTCTATGAACTATGTGGTCCGGGGTAAGAGGAGCTAACCATTAGCATGGCGGTATGCGAAGGGTTAGCGCTCGTAACCTTTGCTAGAAAGGAAAATTGGCAAGATTATTAAGGGACCTAGCAAGGGTTGCGACAACTAGGAAGACTTGGAGGCAACTAGGAAAACTTGGAAGCACAAACTTGAGAGAGAGGAAGGAGCACTCGAGGTGCGGTAAGTTCGTTCTCTTGGGTTTTATATTTGAAATTATTAGATTAGTTGTATTTCAATTATTCCTTGGAATGAATTGCATTGTGATTTATGCAATTTCATTTTTGAGGAAGGAGCGCGGCAAAGGTACGTCCGCCACCTTCTTGGGGTTTTGATAAGAATATCAAAAGGAACCTAAGATCGGTAGCTCATTAAATTTTTAGATGGATAATTAATTTAGGAATTTCAACTTTGACACTCACCCCGGGGTGAGTCTCCAAGTTTTGGGCTTGAAATCTATAGGTTAGAATTATTAGTTAGATTTAGTGACTGTGATATCACGTTGAACCACGACCGAGGGGAGTGCTAACTTGCAGGGGGAAGCGATAGCTTGAGGTATGTTATTTTCTTCCAAGTGAAACTTCTAAATAATTAAAGAACGATTTTAGTATTCGCTATTGTCGTTACCCGTTGTAGAGGGTAATACCCTAGCCATCACATTATGTTGGAAACTTGAGGGTGATGCCTTGATTTTTAATGTAATGTATGGCAACGGTCACCCCCTCACTATCGGTATTGTGGTGAGTGCCTATTCGAAGAAAAGTGCGGAGGTGATGCTCCGACTTGACTAAGAATTGGCATGAACATGCCTATCCCTTGTTTGGGATTTTTCATTTAAATGGGCTTGCAGGTGCTCTTTCCTCACCTCCATAAGTTTTAATTTACACCAAGAAAAGTGATAATATTAAGAGGGGAAATGTGAGAATTGTATTTTGGTCAAGTGAGGGTTGATCGATTCTTATGGAATGCAAGGTAAGACTCGTTCTCAAAAACCAAGCTTGATAGTAGGATTGGAAAAATCTACGCAAAAGAGGCGATCCTCTAGAAGTAGTAATAGAGTAGAACAATATGATGTTAGGATAGAAAGTTGCTTAAATGTTGAACCTAGGACTATGTGAGGCCAAATCCACCACCCTTAAGCGTCCTAGTCCGGGTGATGACTTTGAGAATCACATTCATCTATTACAACATTGAACCATGTGCAAGGTGATTTTCATGTCCAAATGAACATGTATTGTTTCACTCATTTTTTTTATTAATGTTGGCCTCTTGGCTTGTGCTAGAGTTGGCTTTCTCAAGAGTCCAACCCGCGGCTTTAGCCGCACATGCCCTTACGGACATTCCCCTCACTCTTTTGAGCTTCGCCTCATTTTTCTTGCCATTGCAAGAGTCCTTCACATTCTCCATTAATAATGCAATTAAGTTATTTTTAACGATAGGTGCAAGTGTTGAAAAACACTTTATTCTATAGTCAATGTTACATTCAACCATATGAGGTTCCACACACCATGCCTATCCTATTAAGCTTAAAACTTGTCTAAGAACTATTTTAGTCTACTATTGTCTAACATCCTATTGGGTGGTTAGTGGTTCCCTCTACACAACATTAA
This sequence comes from Polytrichum commune, assembly GCA_950295325.1. Taxonomy (NCBI): domain Eukaryota; kingdom Viridiplantae; phylum Streptophyta; class Polytrichopsida; order Polytrichales; family Polytrichaceae; genus Polytrichum; species Polytrichum commune. The sequence continues at coordinate 10,688,982 of OX485809.1, forward strand.
TATTAATTTGCTAAACCACAGCTAATCTCAACCAGCCGCAGCTGCTGCCCGGCAGCTGATCTCATAGGTCGCAGCTGGGTCCAGCAGTAATCCCTCCAGTCGTAGATGGCTCCAGCAGCTAATCTAACCAGTTCAGCTGGGTTCAACAGTTGACCTCCAGTCGTAGATGGCTCCAGCAGCTAATCTAACCAGTTCAGCTGGGTTCAGCAGTAATCCCTCCAGTCGCAGATGGCTTCAGCAGCTAATCTAACAGTTCAGCTGGGTTCAGCAGTTGACCCCCAGTCGTAGATGGCTCCAGCAGCTAATCTAACCAGTTCAGCTGGGCTCAGCAGTAATCCCTCCAGTCGTAGATGGCTCCAGCAGCTAATCTAACAGTTCAGCTGGGTTCAGCAGTTGACCCCTCCAGTCGTAGATGGCTCCAACAGCTAATGTAACAGTTCTAGTAATTATGTACTAACTCCAACCACTAGCTATCCTTAATACAACTCCCCTAATCCTAATCAAAGATTTGTTTTAAATTCTTTTTTTTTGTTGTCTTTCCTTCTTTCTTTTTTTTCTTTTCCTTCCTTGCTCCTAATTCATGAACTAATCTAACACACTACTTCCACTAACTACTACCTAATCACTACTTGCAATCTTAGCTCTAAGAGCTCACTCCCGTGGGAGAACTTGAGAGAGAGAGCTTAACTAATTAACTTCACTAAAAACTAATAACCCACACACGTGGCTCAAGCTCTCAAGAGCTTGCTCCCTTGAGAGCGCTTGATGGAGAGAGATGAAAATGAGAGAAAAACACCTTAAGTAGCAAAGAGGGAGAGAGGGAGAGAGAGGTGAGGATAGGGTGAGAGGATTAGCACCTCCAATCACAATCCTTTAACCCTCTCCTCCAAAGTAGGGACTAACCCCCATCCACCAAGCTTCCTTCTTCCTAAACTAACAAAGTAGATCCAAAAGTGGGCATTTAACCCGCGGAGCTCACCTTGCTTCACCTTACCCCCTACTCGCATTATCAAGGCATACTCTTATTGAATTCAACCTTGAAATAATCACACAACACATTCTAAAGCCTAAACTTAAATCCAATCCACACTTCACTCTTTTTATGTTTTGTGAATAATCATAACACATCAAAGTCAAACTAAAATTGGTTTCGAAGAGTTAATCACCACATGTGGGCACCATTTTGGGCTCACAGACTAGATCATTTCTAGATACATTAGAATTAGGAGCTCAACTTGAAGAGGAGATCAGGAGAAGGAGAAGGAGAAGGAGAAGGAGAAGGTGAAGGTGAAGGTGAAGGTGAAGGTGAAGGTGCATCGATATGATGTGAGGGCCTGAATGTGTAATATGTGGTTGATACCTCTATAGGTAGAGGGGGGCAAGGTTAGATTTTTGGATTTGAAAATCCATATGTGGATGCTTGCGAGGTCTGGTGGGGGGGCCCTAATGGTCTGTCGGATCCGACAAACCCTTTGGGTGCCTCCTTCAGAACCTCAGGTGGATGCTTGCGAGGTCTGGTGGGGGGGCCCTAATGGCCTCTGTCGGATCCGATAGCCCATTGGAAGCCATCTCGGGGACCTCTCAATTTATTTATTTTGTTTCAATTTGGTCTCAGGTGAGGGCTTGTATGGTTTTAATTTCTGAATTTTCTAGCTAAGGTGCTTGTGGGAGAGCTCCAAAGGGAGGGCCCTAGGCCTCTGTCGGATCCGACAGCCCATTGGAAGCCATCTTGGGGACCCAGAAGCTTCAGACCATCATAACTTTCTTGTATGATGTCTGATTTGAACAACGAACCAGTCCATCTTTATCTACGCTTCACGTAGATGCCCATGGACCCCTCACTTGACCCATTCAGGTAAGTATCGACGACGTTATGCCTGTTTGAACCTTGGCAGTCCTGGGAATCACTCCCAGGCACTGCTGGACCAGGGCTCTGTCGGATCCGACAGCCCATTGGAAGCCATCTTGGGGACCTCTCAAGATATTTTTTTTTGCTTCAATTTGGTATGGATGAGGGCTGAGGTGAGGACTTGTATGGTTTTAAATTCTGAATTTTTTAGCTAAGGTGCTTGTGGGAGAGCTCCAAAGGGAGGGCTCTAGACCTCTGTCGGATCCGACAGCCCATTGGAAGCTATCTCGGGGACCTCTCAATTTATTTATTTTGTTTCAATTTGGTCTCAAGTGAGGGCTTGTATGGTTTTAATTTCTGAATTTTCTAGCTAAGGTGCTTGTGGGAGAGCTCCAAAGGGAGGGCCCTAGGCCTCTGTCGGATCCGACAGCCCATTGGAAGCCATCTCGGGGACCTCTCAATTTATTTATTTTGTTTCAATTTGGTCTCAGGTGAGGGCTAAGGTGAGGGCTAAGGTGAGGGCTTGTATGGTTTTTTATCCAAATTTTCTAGCTAAGGTGCTTGTGGGAGAGCTCCAAAGGGAGGGCCCTAGGCCTCTGTCGGATCCGACAGCCCATTGGAAGCCATCTTGGGGACCTCTCAATTTATTTATTTTGTTTCAATTTGGTCTCAGGTGAGGGCTTGTATGGTTTTAATTTCTGAATTTTCTAGCTAATGTGCTTGTGGGAGAGCTCCAAATGGAGGGCCCTAGACCTCTGTCGGATCCGACAGCCCATTGGAAGCCATCTCGGGGACCTCTCAATTTATTTATTTTGTTTCAATTTGGTCTCAGGTGAGGGCTTGTATGGTTTTAATTTCTGAATTTTCTAGCTAAGGTGCTTGTGGGAGAGCTCCAAATGGAGGGCCCTAGGCGTCTGTCGGATCCGACAGCCCATTGGAAGCCATCTTGGAGACCTCTCAATTTATTTATTTTGTTTCAATTTGTTTTCAGGTGCGGGCTTGTATGGTTTTAATTTCTGAATTTTCTAGCTAAGGTGCTTGTGGGAGAGCTTCAAAGGGAGGGCCCTAGGCCTCTGTCGGATCCGACAGCCCATTGGAAGCCATCTCGGGGACCTCTCAATTTATTTATTTTGTTTCAATTTGGTCTCAGGTGAGGGCTAAGGTGAGGGCTTGTATGGTTTTTTATCCAAATTTTCTAGCTAAGGTGCTTGTGGGAGAGCTCCAAAGGGAGGGCCCTAGGCCTCTGTCGGATCCGACAGCCCATTGGAAGCCATCTTGGGGACCTCTCAATTTATTTATTTTGTTTCAATTTGGTCTCAGGTGAGGGCTTGTATGGTTTTAATTTCTGAATTTTCTAGCTAAGGTGCTTGTGGGAGAGCTCCAAATGGAGGGCCCTAGGCCTCTGTCGGATCCGACAGCCCATTGGAAGCCATATTGGGGACCCAGCAGCTTCAGACCATCATAACTTTCTTGTATGATGTCTGATTTGAACAACCAACCAGTCCATCTTCATCTACGCTTGACGTTGATGCCGATGGACCGCTCACTTGACCCATTCAGGTAAGTATTGACGACGTTATGCCTGTTTGAACCTTGGCAGTCCCGGGAATCACTCCCAGGCACTGCTGGGCCAGGGCTCTGTCGGATCCGACAGCCCATTGGAAGCCATCTTGGGGACCTCTCAAGATATTTTTTTTTGCTTCAATTTGGTATGGATGAGGGCTGAGGTGAGGACTTGTATGGTTTTAAATTCTGAATTTTCTAGCTAAGGTGCTTGTGGGAGAGCTCCAAAGGGAGGGCTCTAGGCCTCTGTCAGATCCGACAGCCCATTGGAAGCCATCTCGGGGACCTCTCAATTTATTTATTTTGTTTCAATTTGGTCTCAGGTGAGGGCCGAGGTGAGGGCTTGTATGGTTTTTTTTCCAAATTTTCTAGGTAATGTGCTTGTGGGAGAGGGCTTAGGGGGCTTAGAGGTTTGTTGTTTGTTGAATTTAATTTGATTTTGCTTATGGTTGAGGGCTATTTTGAGGGCTTTTTGGGTTGTATTTTGTGAAATCTCGGGTTAGGGTGGTAATGAGAGAGGTTTGAAGGGGGCCTAAGAGGTTAGTTTTTAGTTGAAATTTATTTGATTTTGCTTTGAGAAAGGGCTTATGTGTGGGCTTGTTTTGTTTTATTTCGTGAATTTTCTGGTTAGGGGGCTAGTGGGAGAGGGCTTAGGGGGGCTTTGAGGTTTTCTTTTTGTTGAAATAGATTTGATTTAGCTTATGGGCTCGGGCAGATGTGAGGGCTTGGATGGTTTTTTTTCTGGAATTTCTGGTTAAGGTGCTAGTGGGAGAGCTTTGAAGGGGGGCTTAGAGGTTTGCTTTGGTTGAAATTGATTTGCCTTTGCTTATGGGTGAGGGCGGGTATGGTTTTTTTTAAATTTTCTAGCTAGTGTGCTAGTGGGAGCGGGCTAAAGTGATGGCTTGAGAGGTTTGTTTTAGTTGCAAATGATTTGATTTTGCTTTTGGGAGAGGTCAAATGGGTTCCCACTTCGGAACCTTTTAAAGTGGTCATTCTTATGCATATTTTGTTCATTTGGCTGGTCCTCACCTTTGTAACTAATTGCTTCTCAGGAGATCATTGAGATGGTGGGGGATGGAGAGTCTTTGGATGTTGGGGTTCGCAATGGTGCTAAGTCATCCCTTAGTGTTGAGGAGCATAAGGAGCAAAGGTCTTTGTTGTCACTTGCTAAAAATATTGGGCTTACACCAGGTAGTAGTGAACCCCATACACCCGGGATGTCACTCTGCGGCTGACCTGCAGAATCGGATGTCGGTGTTCGTGCAATGGAGTATCGGATTCGCCACAATTTAAAGAAAGATAGCTTCTCAGTTGTTGAGGGCATGAAGATACAACCGGTAGAAAAGTCCTCTATGAGAATCCCCCTCTGCAGGTTGATTCACATGCCATTGGTTCGCCCAACCCTCCGCAACGACGTTACAAAGCTCATGGCGGCATTTCAATTTGGATACCGAGTTGGGTCTGCCACTTTGTACGTGTCTACTACAAATGAATCTGGAGATAATCCATTCATTTCTGCGAAAGACAGGCGTGAATGGGGAGAGCTTTGGGTTGCAGAAAATGATAAGTTTGAGTCTTTTCTACGCGCGGATAAGGACTTGATGAGCCTCAGTGGATGTATGTTCTTCATGTATGATGGTAACCACCGCTTGCTTGCTTGGAAGGAGTGTATCGAATCAGATCACAAGGACGATGCACTCTAGTATGAGAAACATGGTTGCCCAGAATGTGTTGTCCTCGACACAACGGGTGGGCGTGGGGACGTCCTTAACGCAATGCACGACATTAACAAGTAAGTATGTTAGTTTTTCAAATCGTTTTTTCCTTCATTTTTTGATTGGCATCTAATGGCATTTGTCTCAACCGCTACAGGGCTAACCAGACCGCTCACGTTAAAACTAGCCTCGTACACACTCTACACCGCATTCAAAAATACGGTTCGTATGATCTTAGCTACTACAAGCCATTATTGACCGAGGAGCAATTCCAAGCGTGCAAGAGAAAAGGCCCCAAGAGCCCTTGGTACCCGCTGACCCAAGACCTTATGGTGTCCTTCATTTTCAATGTAAGTCACTCCAAATTCCTCAACCTTCTACTTCGCATTCATTACTCTTAGTTATGATCTTACAATTTTGAATATATGTTCAGCAAGAGATAGCCGATGCGGTAGATGAGGCAGCCCAAATTTACAAGGAGGAAGTTCCTCCAGAGGAGCAATCTGGGAACCGATTGGGTGAGGTATTGGACGCTATGATTAAGAAGACGACTGAGGAACTTGGTCACAAGTTTAACAAACAACAATCAATCGCAAACCCCGCCCTTGGAAAACAGTTCCTAGAGGAGGTACGTTTTGGTTGAATTAAATTTGAATGTCCTTATGGGAAAGGTCCTTATTGTTGAGGGCTATTGTGAGGGCTTGTATGGTTGTATTTTGTGGAATTTCAGGTTGGGGGGCTAATGAGAGAGCTTTGAAGGGGCGCTTAGAGGCTTCGAATTTGTTGAAATTGATTTGATTTTGGTTATGGATGAGGGTTGAGGTAAGGGCTTGTATGGTTTTAATTTTTGAATTTCTGGTTAGGGGGCTAATGAGAGAGGTTTGAAGGGGGCTTAGAGGTTTGTTTTTTGTTAAATTTGATTTGATTTTGCTTTGCGAAAGGGCTAATGCGTGGGCTCGTATGGTTTTAATTTTTGAATTTCTGGTTAAGGTGCTAGTGGGAGAGCTCCAAAGGGAGGGCCATGGGCCTCTGTTGGATCCGACAGCCCCAGGGTAGCCACCTTGGGGACCTCTCATGTTATTTTTTTTTGCTTCAATTTGGTGTGAGGTGAGGGCTGACGTGAGGGCTGGGATGGTTTTTTTTTTGCATTTTCTAGCTAAGGTGCTTGTGGGGGAGGGCTTAGGGGGGCTTAGAGGTATTCATTTTGTTGAAATTGATTTGATTTAGCTTATTGTTGAGGGCTATTGTGAGGGCTTGTATGGTTGTATTTTGAGAAATTTATGGTTAGGGTGCTATTGAGAGAGGTTTGAAGGGGGCCTAAGAGGTTAGTTTTTAGTTGAAATAGATTTGATTTGAATGTGCTTATGGGAGAGGTCTCAAGTGAGGGCTTACTGCTAGCATTCTTTGCAGCACTTTCTGAGAATATATTCTCAAATTTACTTCGCCTTCTTTTTTGATTGCAAGTGTTTCAGATTACTAGGCATTATAGCGCCTACCATTCTCAAAAGATTGAGATGACATTGGAGAAATTGCAACTTATTGCCACAGCTGCAGTGGAGCCAGAGTATAAAGTCCGTTGGTTAAAGTGGTGGAACAGTGGAAGTTTCAATCGTGAAGCTATCCGGTTTCCCAAAAGTCCTGCAAGCAAGGATACCTTGAAACCTTGGCTCAATAAAACTGCGTTTTGGGCAGGGGTACGTCTATACTCCTTATCCATCCTTACCTTTCGACTCTTCCTTTTGTGCCAATTCTTATCTTGGCCTTGAATTTGTCCACAGCTAGAGGATGCCGCGGTCAAGGAGTTACCCGATATACTTAATGCCTTGGGTGGGCTTGACGGAGACGTGGAAGTTGATTCATTGCCGGATTACTTGGAGAAGTGGCGAATCTGTCTCTGGGATAAGGCGTTCATTGGTCACTTCTCAGGGTCAGATATATACGGAAAGGGGACGTGGTGGAAGGATGTCAAAGGCGCTGACAACATTGTCAAGCGCTTAATCTGTAGGTACGTTAGTTGGAAAATCTTGTGTTCACCTCATTTATTTCAAACCATTTGTTTTCTAAGTTGCTAATTGGCCTCACTCCTTCGTTGTCAAGGTACATCAAGCACGAGCTCTTCAAGAAGAAGGCTTTGAAGAAGCTCCCTCCGTTTCTTGATGCATGGTCTGATTCCTCTTCACCTACCTTCATATTTTCCCCGGCTCAAAAGCGCAACTTCTCCCTCCCGCATCTCCGCGAGTGTTGTTGGTACTTGGAATGTAAGAGGACGTGGCAACCGGATGAGGAGGCGGAGTTGAAGGTTCGGCTCTCCGGTGGAGAGCCTTCCCTGCCTCATGCTCAAAGCGATGAGGTTGTTCTCCTTGACAGTCAACTTCCGGAGGCGGATGAGGTTGTTGCGACTGTCGATGAGGCCAACACACAAAACTCCAAGAGGAGGAACGTGCAACTCAAGACGAATCATCACTCAAGAAGCGCGCGAGGAAGCTCAAGACTGTGGAGGATGATCACCCTCCCCCTGCTTCACCTGAGGCGGCAGTTGCATCTACTCCATCTCTTAGTGAAGTTCCTACTCTATCCAGGCCACCTCCTCCGCCCATTCTTTCATCTGCTAGGCGTCCTCCCGTTGTTTTAGAATGCATTTTGAATGCCTCTATCCTTCATCAACGTCGTCATTTTCAGGAGGTTTCCAACTTCATTCTTTCTCTTCCACCCTCCTATCCGCGGAGAGCTCTAGGCGTTGCGAGGTCAGATGTGGGCATGGCTGATCTTGTCATTGCCGACATCCCGGAGAACCTGCCTGTACCCAATGTCTCCGATCCTTCCTATAGTGTACCTTCCTGGAATGCATTGGATACCGATTTTCTAGGTGAGCTCTTCGATTTTGCGGATGAGATCCTGCATGACAATGGAGCTCTCCTCCTCTTTCATGCAGATGACAATGGTGACTTCAAGGAGAGCATTCAAGACCACTTCGCTGCTTTTGGGTTCACGATCTTTAAGGAGTGGCTGGGAGTCAACCGTCTTCGCCTTCATTCAGCTAAACATGTGGACAAGACCACCAACCTCTTCCAGGTTGTCTTACTTGTTCGTGCCACCAAAACAATTGGATCCGACCTTGATAAGCGGCCCCGACACTCGTCATTCCGCCTTCGCGATGCCAATGAGCTCAAGGCTCTTGGCATTGAGCTCGATATGGATGATGCGATTATGAATTATACCGTAACTCCTCTCATGGACGGCTCCAAAGCTTGGCGTGGTCCCCGGGAGAAAGATATTTCTTTCATGTCCTCCTTGATAATGGCCACTACGGACATTGGACAGGTTGTGGTGGACGTTAATGCGGGCGTTGGTATGTCCTACTTCACTTGCCATCATATCCAAGTTTTCAATTTCTAAGTTTTTTTTTTTTTTTTTTTTTCCTTTGCTAACATTTCCTCCGCAACAGGGACTTCTATCCATGCATGCAGGCAGCTTGGGCGCCATGTCGTTGCTCTTGAGGAGGACGAGGACACCTTCAACCGTGTCCTTAAGCCACTTAAGAGTGTTAAGCCTGCGGTGAAGGCTCCATCCATTGTTGTTGCTTCCACGCAGGCTTCACAAGGCACGCAGAAGAGGTTGCCGGCCTTGAAGCGATCGAGGCCAAAGTCCTCGCAGTAAGTGAGTATGATGACCTTCTAAGTTGCTTCTTTTCCTTGTCCACTTAGCTTTTACATTTTCCATCCTTTTTCTTACAATTTTCATGCTTGTTTTCAGACTTGGCCTTGGAGCGGATGTGTTTGGTACGCCTACCAAGGGATTCTCTTTGCCAATCTATGCCCATGATATGGCGATGGTACTAGCGGCACAACCTTCTCCTAGCAAAGCTAGTACCCCGTCTCCACGTTATGACCCCCGTGCCTTAGACTTCTTCGATGTTCTTGCAGAGGTGGATAATGAATGCCATACCTTAGATTCCTCTTCAGATGAGGGCGGCCATGAGGGGAGTATCTTTGGAAGTAGGGAATCTAGTAGTGACAACGTCATTGTTGATTGATTTTTGGTTTGATTGATTGGTATTTGGATTTATAAAGTGTGGTGTGGTTTTCAATATTCCAATTATCTTGTTGAATGCATCTTGTCGTTGTTCTCAAATAACACTACACTTTTGTGGTCGTCAACTAGTATACAATCTAAAGACAAGTAGCCAAACCAAATACACATAACATTTTGATTTCTCAAGCATATCCTACCCACAAAAAAGAGGCCTCGGATCCGAGGCCTCTTTCCAACCTCCTCCTCATGCTAGAACATACAAGAAATGGCCAAATGCAAAGACAAGTAGCCAACTCAAATATACATAACATTTTGATTTTCAAGCATAACCTACCCACAACTAAGAGGCCTCGGATCCGAGGCCTCTTCCTTTAGGTCCTCCTCATGCACTACACATACAAGAAATGGCCGAATGCAAAGACAAGTAGCCAACTCAAATATACATAACATTTTGATTTTCAAGCATAACCTACCCACAACTAAGAGGCCTCGGATCCGAGGCCTCTTCCTTTAGGTCCTCCTCATGCACTACACATACAAGAAATGGCCGAATGCAAAGACAAGTAGCCAACTCAAATATACATAACATTTTGATTTTCAAGCATAACCTACCCACAACTAAGAGGCCTCGGATCCGAGGCCTCTTCCTTTAGGTCCTCCTCATGCACTACACATACAAGAAATGGCCGAATGCAAAGACAAGTAGCCAACTCAAATATACATAACATTTTGATTTTCAAGCATAACCTACCCACAACTAAGAGGCCTCGGATCCGAGGCCTCTTCCTTTAGGTCCTCCTCATGCACTACACATACAAGAAATGGCCGAATGCAAAGACAAGTAGCCAACTCAAATATACATAACATTTTGATTTTCAAGCATAACCTACCCACAACTAAGAGGCCTCTTCCCATAGGTCCACCATCTTGTCAACCACACTGAATTTTCCCACGGCCATAGGGCCTCGTTGGTAATTTTTAGAAACTTTTGGTCCTAAAAATTAGGCACTCCATAAATATCGGCCTCATAATTCCAAAATTAAACTTGAAATATGTGCAAAATCCACGGTCATAGGGGTCCTAACTTTTGTTAAATGGAGTTTTAAATTTTGATTTTCTGCTCACGAGATCTGCTCACCGCTCACCGCTCACATCGTAGCATTCCTGGTTGTTGATTCACCTAACTTGTAAATGTAGGTATAAACGAGGTGAATCAACAACAAACCTAATTCACCTTATAGGTAAATTAACCCGATCTACATTTTTATATAGCGATTACTTAATCCCTTATATGTTTATTGTTGATTCAACTCATCTATAGGTTCATATCTACATCATTTGAACTAATTTGGGAAACAAACTTAGATAATAAGGAGAAGTGATGTTGATATGAATAGCATGACTGTTTTGAATAGTTTTGCTATGCATATATTTTTCTAGTAAATAATGTCGGAATGAACAATGCTTCCTAGATCTTATGGTGGCTCTAATTTCATAGCATGAAGAAATTTAATATAACTTTATCCCACACACACTATTATCCCACCCTCACTAAATGAGATAATTAGTGTAGTCAAGTGTTTGAGTTTTATAGCAAGCCTATGTTTATTTTTTGACAATGAAAAATTGCAGAACCACCCTATCACATTAAATAATCTAAGTCAACATGTAATTATACCTTAATGACATTATTCTAAGTTTTTTTTAGTTTTTTTTCCCTTTATTGAGCAGCTCATGATTGACTTCGGCCTTAACTTCACACCCGCATATTCACGTTGCCTTCCACATGAACCGCCTCCCTTATGAGGGCCTCCTCCTCCCACCAACAGTGGGGCCTCGGCCCCGAGTGGCTCGTTTTCTACATGTTTCCTAGGCAAGCATGACATGGCAACACCCCTACACTAAATAGGATATTTAGTGTTTGATACACTAAATACGAACGCATACACTAAATATCAATTACCCTATGAAAGTAAGTAACATTAAATGTAAACTCAAACACTAAATATCGACTATTGTAATATATGGAAGTTACATGTTTGAATTTAGTGTGAGTAAGGATTTGAATGAGGATAGAATGAGGAAGGTGGCAGTAGGGAAGGTAGCAGCACATTTGTGTCTAACACTAATTGTCAAGGAATTGAAAATTAGTGTTGAGTAGGTGTAAACTCAATTTTTGGGCCATCGCCTACCTGTCGAACTCAAAATCTCTAACTTAGTAAGAATTAACGGCGATAGGCAGTGAGAAGTCCCTTTACAGTGTGAACAGAGGGCTATAGTTGTTCCAAGGCGGTTGTAACCACCTTCTCCCTCCTCGGCTGATAAGAAGGAGACAGGCTATTGCCCTACCAGGCTATTTTCAACTGAGTAGAATCTTACATAGTCTCAGCCTCGGGGGGTGCACTGTACTAAACATGTACGAATATATGTGAGTAACACTATATTCGTTAAATTGAGACTTTTTGGGCATTTTGAGACATTCACAGAAATAAGAACAAGGATAAATGGAACACATATTGGTGAAAGTTGTAAGATGCGAACACTTTGAAGCGGGTGTTTAGACCAAGAACCCCATTAATAACTCATATTTGTGATGGTATAGGGTGGGCAATCGAAACCTTAGACCAAATTGAAGGGGACATCTTAAAACATTCATATTAATGCACACAAAATATGAGAGCTTGTATGAATATGGTTTAGGTAGGGCAATCCAAACCATAGATCTTATTGAAGGGAAATCTTAAAACATTCATATTAATGCACACAAAATATGAGAGCTTGTATGAATATGGTTTAGGTAGGGCACTCCAAACCATAGATCTTATTGAAGGGAAAATCTTAAAACATTCATATTAATGCACACAAAATATGAGAGCTTGTATGAATATGGTTTAGGTAGGGCACTCCAAACCATAGATCTTATTGAAGGGGAAATCTTAAAACATTCATATTAATGCACACAATAAGGCACTCCAAACCTTAGACCATATTGAAGGCAAAATCATGTGACACTTATATTATTGCAAAAAAAAAACATACAAAGTATGGCACGTAAAATGCATAGCATGCTAACACCACACATCCATTGGATAGTGCGACCCAAAATCATATTGCCTATGGTCCAAAACCCTACGCCTACTATGGCCTATCTAGCCTCGGAGACTGCCTCTATCTCTTTGTTTTTTTTTCTTTTGCCTCTTTTGCTTTTGCCTCTTTTTCTTTTGCTGCGGCTTCTTTTGCTCGCATTGCTTCAACATTCCTGAAAATCTCCGCCCCGCGACTATAGCCATTCTTGGGGTGACCGCCATCAATAACACATTTTGGATTCCGTCGGCCGCCCGAATTATACGACGAAGAATTTGAATACGATGAAGTGGACTGTCTTGCATTTCTGGTCATGGAGTAGAAACACTCCAACTCGACGGACATACTAACCCGCATAGGTTTACGGGTGGGAGCAACCTGCAACGCGTGAATGCAAGAACACACGTGTTAGTTTAGGGAGGAAGACCCAAACGTGTCACACGTTCATTTTTTAAGTGCGGGATGATTGTAATGCGCGGTTAACCATGTTTTTTTTTTTTGGGGGGGGGGGGGTTCACCTTGTCACCAGGGGTGTTCCCGTCGGAGTTGGCGAGGAGGGGCAATGGGTCTCGCAAAGGAATAGGAAGGGTTCCACTCTTTGTTGGCTGAGCGTCCATCCGCAGCCGCCGTTGAGGTGTACTACTGCCGCCGGGCCGAGAGGGGGATGTCCGGACGCATTTGCGATTTATGCCCTTGAGCGGCGACGGGGACGCAGATCGCCTGTCGCGCACCTCTCCATAAGGAGTGCCCGAAACACCATGGGCACAAGGGGGACCCCGGAGTGACACCCGGGACTTGTGGCGCCATTGGTGAGAGGGCCCAAGTGATCCTAGTGTGGGTGAGGGCCCCGGGCGTTGGGAACGCCTCCCACCCACAAAGACTAGGAGGCATGAGGGTGAGGCCATGAGCTATGCGTAGCTCATGGCGTGGTGATTCTAGAATGCTCAAGATCACCTCAATCGGAGGTGTGAGCTAGGAGTTATGGCCATTTGAGTGGGGTGCTGTCCCGGGACAGCGCCCTGGTACAGCAGTGCCTGGGAGTGATTCCCGGGACTGCCAAGGTTCAAACAGGCATAACTTCCTCAAGCCTTGCCCGAATGGGGCAAGCAAGGAGTCCATCGGCATCTACGTGAAGCGTAGATGAGGATGGAGTGGTTGGTTGTTATGATCAGACATCATACAAGGAAGTTATGATGGTCTGAAGCTGCTGGGGGGGTTCTAGGCCCAGCAGCTAAGGGAAAATGTCCACTTGGCCCCAACTCTTGGTAGAGAGACAAGAGGTTGGTTGGCGGTGGGGTAGGGGCTCCGTGTAGAGTCCTAGAGGCTTATATGGGTGAGGTGGTGTGGCCTCACCCACCCGAGGCCGAACGGCACGGCCTCCATGGGCATTGGCCCATTGTGAGGACATAGTTGCCTAGTATGGTTCGGGTTGTTGTAGTGTTGCTCCGGCAACGCGATGATCAACATAGGATTGGACTTCCATGGATGGAAGTCCACATTGGGGAAATGGGTTACCGATTAAGGGGTGAGTCCCGAAAGCAAAGTAGGAGGGTTGGTTCCCTCCTATGAACTATTGGTCCGGGGTAAGAGGAGCTATCCATTAGCATGGCGGAATGCGAAGGGTTAGCAACTCGTAACCTTTGCTAGAATTGAAAATTGGCAAGATTATTAAGGGACCTAGCAAGGGTTGCGACATCGCCGGAAGATTTGCTTGGGTGGGGGGCTATCGACGACGCCGGCGTCAAGAGGCTCCTTGGAGTAGTCAATGGTTGACGCGGCGTCGTAAACGGTCTCGTAGAAGAAGCTCCCCAAGTCTGACTCGCTGACGATGTCAATCGAGGGCTCCAAACGCTGGCGCAAAAAAGGAAACGAAACAAAACCCAAGGGAGGAGGGTTTGATAGAGTGCGTGAAAATCAAGATACATATGAAGCATATATTACACAAAATGAACGGGCGCGCGCGCACACATACATACATACACATACAAACACACGTGGTGTCTCAAATGAGCTTGTTAAATTTCGCGTGAGATAACAACTCTCTGTACAAATGGTCTCGTGGATCCAAGTATCGCTCGCCTATGGGATTATTCCTAACAAAATTGTTTATGGGCAGTCCGCTTCCGCAGAGCGCCTGGAGGTATTTACCAAGGTCTAACAAAAATCGGTCCCGGACCTTCTCAACCGTCCACGTAGGGCAAACTATGAGGTTGGCCGTCGGGTTCAACATGTTCTTTGCGGCGCTGTCGTCCACCATGAGCGTGTTGTCGAGGGTGGGGCGGACGTCGTAGGAGACGCCTATCAAGGACGGACGCTGGTCCCAAAAAATGGGCTTCAAGACCTTGAGATATTGGGGGGAAGCGGGGTTGTTTGGTTTCTTGACGACTTTGCCGTCCTGTGTGTACAATATTCTACAGGCATCCTGTGCTAGGACCATGCAGGGGGGCTCAATGCCCTTGAAGATGAACTCCATGATGGCATTGGTGTTCTCGGCCTTCATGGAGCTCCACACAACCACCCACCATCGTTGTTGGGTGATCTGGAGGAAGGTCCGAAGCCACGGGCGGAGGTGAACTAGCTTGCTCTTTATGAACGTGGGCGGCCTGTCGTAATTCGCGTCCTCGGGCTTGCAAAAGGGCACCGTGGGGGTCCTAGGGCAATGAACGCATTGGACGAGGACCCCGTTTGTCGCGCACCTCTCCATGAGGAGTGCCCGCAACACCATGGGCACAAGGGGGACCCCGGAGTGACACCCGGGACTTGTGACGCCATTGGTGAGAGGGACCAAGTGATCCTAAGGTGGGTGAGGGCCCCGGGCGTTTAGAACGCCTCCCACCCACAAAGACTAGGAGTCATGAGGGTAAAGCCATAAGCTATGAGTAGCTTATGGCGTCCCGATTCTAGAATGCTAAAGAACACCTCAATCTGAGGTGTGAGCTAGGAGATATGGCACTTTGAGTGGGATGCTGTCCCGGGACAGCGCCCTGGAACAGCAGGGGCCTGGGAGTGGCTCCCGGGACTGCAAAGGTTTAAACAGGCATAACTTCCTCAATACTTGCCCAAATAGGGCAAGTGAGGTGTCCATAGGGATCTACGTGAAATGTAGATGACGATAGAGTGGTTGGTTGTTAGATTCAGAGACCGCACGTGGAAGTTATGAAGGTCTGAAGCTGCAGGGAGGCTTCTAGACCCAGCGGCTAAGGGAAAATGTCTACTTGGCCCCAACTCTTGGTAGAGAGACAAAAGGGATGTTGACGGTGGGGGAGGGGCCCCGCCAAAAGTCCTAGAGGCTTATATGGGTGAGGCGGCTTTGCCGACCGACCCCCCCCGGAGCATACTTGGCAATGTGCTCCGGGTGGTTGTAGTGTTGTCCTAGCAACACTATGACCAAGTAGGGAGTGGACTTCCATGGATGGAAGTCCACCTTAGCGATGGGTTACCTACTAAGGGGAAAGAGTCCCGAATGCATGTGTAGGAGGGTTTGGTGACCAAATATGGGATTGAAGGTCCGCGGTTTTGGGAGCTAACCATGCATGTGCGTGGGATGTGCAGGTTAGCGCTCGGGACACTTGCTAGAGTTGGAAAGCGATTGAGCTAAGTGGAGAAAAACTAGCAAGGGTCGCGACACGTGGTATCAGAGCAGGGTTTCGTCTTTGAGCTAGCACTTTGAAGGAGAGATGGCTACCAAACGTGCGGGTAACGATGGTGAGGCGGGGACTTCTAAAAAGTTGCGACGCTCAAAACGGAACAAAGATCATGTTGAAGAGGATGTTGACCCCGCCATTGAGTCTATTAACAATGGTGGGGATGATGGTGCAACCGGTGAGGAAGTGGAGGAGTCCCTAGAAAGGGGTCCCGAAAACCTCGAAGAAAATTCGGGGGCTAGACTTCCAAATGCGCCCGAAAGCTTGGAAGGTGGTGATGTTGGATTAAAATTCCAACTCAAAATGCTTGAGTTCATGGACTCCGTGAATCAAGAGCTCAAGCGTGTCAAGGACGAGAGAGCTCGCCAAGACAAAATGATCGAGCTCCTTATGATGCAAGGGGCTAGGCCTTCTTCTTCAACAAAGAAGTTGGCCAAGGTAAATATGCCAAGTACCTTTTCGGGGCTTGGTAAGGCAAGAAAGGTCAAAGAATTTTTATTGGAAATGGACAACTACTACGATGTCCAAAGGCCCGATGAAGACGACAAGGTCTCCATAGCGGTGACCTTTTTGAAAGACCATGCGCTCCAATGGTGGACGAGCAAAAAAGAACAAGAGCCCGAGTTGGTGGCAAACTTGACTTGGGTCGGCTTCAAGGAATTGCTTGTTGATAGGTTCACGCCGGAGTACCAAGAATTGCGGGAGGGAATGAACTTGGTGCAAATGAGGCACACGGGGTCCCTTAAGGCCTATGTGCGCGATTTTAACGCCCAAATGAATGCTACACCTAAGATGGATGAATTTGCCAAGAGATGCATTTTCTTAGGTGGCTTACAAAAGTGGGTGGTAGACGCCTTGTTCAAGTTTCCAAAGCTTCCCGAGGACGTGGCGGGGATCATTAAGATTGCGGAGAGAATTGAAGCCGACGGCCCCGAAAGAAAGTCAAGCGGCCCCGCACAACAAAGCGGCTCGAGTCGAAATATGTCTCGAGGCAAAGAGCGCAAGAAATTTGGGCCATCCAACCATTTCAAAGGACAACCCGACGGGACAAATTCCACCAAGGGTGGCTACCAAGGAGGAAAACCACCCAATGTAGGAATTAAAGGAGGCGACATGAAGGACAAGCGGTGCCACAAATGTGGCAAACTTGGTCATTTTCAAGCGGCGTGCCCCGACAACAAGGTGAGTGTCAAGACAAATCGTGGTTGTACCGCCGACCAAATGCTAGAAGGTGGCTTTGTGGCCAAGGCTAGTAGCCTTAAGCCAAGGCCAAGTCTTTTGTTCCTTGAAGCCGAAATCAATGGTCGGAATGTCTCATGCTTGGTTGATACAGGGGCAACGCACTCCTTCATGAGCCCGAAACTTGCGAAGGAATTGGGCTTGCCAACGGGTAGAGCGGGCAAGCCCATTAACGTGCGGTTCGCAAAGGGCGAGCCGCATGAGACGAAGGAGGTAGCGTTGAACGTGAACTTAAAGTGTGGGACGTTGGAGTTTAAGGAGAATTTCACACTTTGTGAAATGGATGAGGTGGACCTCATTTTGGGGGACACCTTCTTCGAGACTCACACGGTGGATGTGAGGCGCAAGCCGGTGCGGCTTGTAGTTTGTCGTAATGGCAAGGAAATGACTTTAAAGTTGACGAGGACTCCTATGGCGGGAGGAGGCAAGTTGAATTTGGTCTCGATAGACCGAATGTCCAAAGTACAAATGGTTGTGGTGGTCCGAATGGAGCAACACCAAAGAACTCACGAGGAGGCTAAAACCGATGGGCCTCCTCCAAAGCACATTCGCGATGTATTAGGGAGGTACAAGGATGTACTCACCGACGAGTTGCCCCAAGAGTTACCGCCAACGAGAGAAGTCGATCACAAGATCGAGGTGATCCCGGGGTCCGAGCCACCGTCCAAGGCACCTTATCGATTGAACCAAAAAGAGTTGCTAGAATTGAAGAAACAACTCAATGACTTGCTATCAAGAGGTTACATTAGGCCGAGTAAATCACCATATGGGGCCCCGGTGCTCTTTGTGGATAAAAAAGATGGCAAGCTACGCATGTGCATCGATTATAGGGCCTTGAATAAGGTGACTATCAAAAACAACTACCCGCTACCTCGGATTGATGATCTTTTCGACCGATTGGCGGGAGCTAAGTATTTTAGTCGTATTGACTTAAAATCCGGGTATTATCAAATTCGAATCGCGAATGAAGATGTTGAAAAGACGGCGTGCCGCACAAGGTATGGGTCTTACGAGTTTTTGGTGATGCCTTTCGGGTTGTGTAATGCGCCCTCGACATTCACAACCCTTATGAATACCATCTTTCGAGAGGAAACCGACGATTTCGTAATAATCTATATCGACGACATCTTGGTGTATTCCAAGACGGCGGAGGAGCATGCACGGCACCTTGAGGTGGTGCTTCGAAAACTAAGGGACAACAAGTTGTATGCTAACGGGGAGAAGAGCGATTTTGCTCAAAATGAAATTGAGTTCTTAGGCCATGTGGTGACCAAGGATGGAATTAAGCCGGACATGAAAAAGGTAAAGGCGATTCAAGAATGGAAGCGGCCATCGACTCAAAAAGGGCTTAGGTCGTTCCTTGGCCTAGCCAATTACTACCGCCGCTTCATTCGAGATTTTTCTAAGGTTGCTAGGCCTTTGTCCGACTTGTTGAAGAAAGGGGTATCCCAAGAATGGGACGAACCTTGTCACCAAGCTTTTTGGGAGCTCAAGAGCAAATTGTCTTCGCCGCCCGTACTAAAGTTCCCGGAGTTTGACAAGCCTTTTGAGGTGCATACGGATGCGAGCGATTTTGCAATTGGCGGAGTGTTGATGCAAGATGGACGGCCCATTGCTTATGAGAGCAAGAAACTCGATGGTTGTCAAAGACGATGGCCAACTCATGAAAAGGAGCTCTTCGCCGTAGTACATTGCTTGAAGACGTGGCAACATTATTTGGGGTTGCACAAGACCAAGGTGTACACGGACAACGTGTCGTTGAAGTATTTCGAGACACAAACGCAAGTGAGCGCCAAGCAATTGCGGTGGCACGATACCTTGGCGCTTATGAACGTGGAGTTGATCCACAAACCGGGCCGTGATAATGTCGCAACCCTTGCTAGGTCCCTTAATAATCTTGCCAATTTTCAATTCTAGCAAAGGTTACGAGTTGCTAACCCTTCGCATTCCGCCATGCTAATGGATAGCTCCTCTTACCCCGGACCAATAGTTCATAGGAGGGAACCAACCCTCCTACTTTGCTTTCGGGACTCACCCCTTAATCGGTAACCCATTTCCCCAATGTGGACTTCCATCCATGGAAGTCCAATCCTATGTTGATCATCGCGTTGCCGGAGCAACACTACAACAACCCGAACCATACTAGGCAACTATGGCCTCACAATAGGCCAAAGCCCATGGAGGCCTTGCCGTTCGGCCTCAGGTGGGTGAGGCCACACCACCTCACCCATATAAGCCTCTAGGACTCTACACGGAGCCCCTACCCCACCGCCAACCAACCTCTTGTCTCTCTACCAAGAGTTGGGGCCAAGTGGACATTTTCCCTTAGCTGCTGGGCCTAGAACCCCCCCAGCAGCTTCAGACCATCATAACTTCCTTGTATGATGTCTGATCATAACAACCAACCACTCCATCCTCATCTACGCTTCACGTAGATGCCGATGGACTCCTTGCTTGCCCCATTCGGGCAAGGCTTGAGGAAGTTATGCCTGTTTGAACCTTGGCAGTCCCGGGAATCACTCCCAGGCACTGCTGTACCAGGGCGCTGTCCCGGGACAGCACCCCACTCAAATGGCCATAACTCCTAGCTCACACCTCCGATTGAGGTGATCTTGAGCATTCTAGAATCACCACGCCATGAGCTACGCATAGCTCATGGCCTCACCCTCATGCCTCCTAGTCTTTGTGGGTGGGAGGCGTTCCCAACGCCCGGGGCCCTCACCCACACTAGGATCACTTGGGCCCTCTCACCAACGGCGCCACAAGTCCCGGGTGTCACTCCGGGGTCCCCCTTGTGCCCATGGTGTTTCGGGCACTCCTTATGGAGAGGTGCGCGACACTCACCCCCACCAAACGGAGTCGATGCCCTCATCGACTATACTCGTAGTCGGCACACCAATTCTCAAGTTGCCATCCTCTATGGTGCGGCATTGTGTTTACCTTAGGGCGCGACCCCCACAATGCATCTTCAAATTTGGCATGGTCCCAAAGGTGTCGTTCCTAGGTGGTCCGTTAGCGACCTTGGATCTCTCATCCAAGGACCTAACCTATACTAGACCCACCTACTTTGGGACTCACTTGGGTTGCCCCTCCTTTGGGGCCTCCCCCGTTAGGCTCCACTAGCCTAACATGACACATCTAGGCAAGACCTCAACGCTTCCACTAAGTTGTCTCGGTTGCAACTCCGAGATGGCTTTCCATTGTTAAGCCACGCCTCGATCGCACGGGGGTGATGCCAAGTCCCGCCCGACTCGGTTCCCACTTTGCTCTTTCGAGACATGGGTTCATGACTCCCATGCGCCAACTCTCGTTAGCTCGCGGGTAGCACTTTTATGAGCACGCGCCATCACCTTGTCCCCGCCCGGACAAGCCCACAACTAAGAAGTTTCTTGGTTTTATCCAAGGCCCCTCCAAGCCATGGCCCCCAATTACTCGGCTTACCCAACCTAGTTTGGCATGTCTATTCCCCCTCTTCCATTAACCAAACACAAGTACAAGACTAGGACCTCATCTCATACTTTTCTCTTTGCACCACTAAAGTTTGGACTTTATTCCCTCAAGCCAAAGAACAAGTTCATGTTGTGGAGCAATTAACCTCGAAGCTAAGTGTGCTAGTAGCGTCTCTCCCCCACTAAAGGAGATTGATGTCCTCATCAATGCCTACGCTTCATTTTATTGGAATGTCTAGCCTTAGTTTCTTCAAAGTGCTTCACCAATTCATTGGTGTTGACCATGTCTCTTGCCGCCACCCAAGCGGTTTCTTTCTCATGGTATCCTCACCATTTCACCAAGTATTCCTTTGTACTTTTTCTTTCCTTTTCACTTGGGCTTCCTACACTTGAGGATGCCCTCTTACCTCATGTTCCAAATGATGTCCACAAGGTCGGGAGGTGGCCTAATCACTTGCTTGTGATCGGGCCACAAGGTGTCGTCCTAAAATGACTTTCGTAATGAGACATGAAATGTCGGATGCACTTTGATCTCCGGCGGTAATTCCAACTTATACATGTCCTTGAACACTTGTTCCACAATGGAAAACGAAGCTCCAATTTTGGACATGAACTTTTGAAGTAAGGCCTTTGGGCAAGGTGAAGTTGTCCACATTCAACAACACCTTATTGGCCCACCTCATACTCCACTTCGCGTCTTCCGGCATTGATTTGCACTCCGTAGCACCTTCGGGCTTTCTCCACCAACAACTTGGTCATCTCCAAGACTTGTTTACCATCCTTGGCCAAGTCCTCACCATCTTGGTTGAACTCTAGTGTTGAATGTGCCCCCTCGAGAGCTAGGTTAATAGGTTGGAGCGCATCCACTCCATAAGCCACCACGAAAGACCACCCCTTGGTAGCCAAGTGCGTGGCTACATTGCAATTACACTCCGCTCGACCCACATAGTCCGCCCAATCTCCTTGGTCCGCCCCCACCAAGTTCCTCAAGTATTGCTTCAAGACTCCATTCACATGCTCCGCTTTCCCATTCATTTGGGAATGCAAGGCCGTGCTAAACCTTAGTTTCATTCCGACCTCCTTAGAGAAATGCATTGAAAATGCACTTGTGAACTTTGGATCTTGATCCCACACAATCACTCTTGGCAACCCGTGGTGCCTCAACCATCCTTTGAGAAAAGGCTATGCGGTTTGCAACGCGGTGGCGGTTCCCACAATCGGCACCATGTGTGCCAACTTGGCAAACCGCTCTACCATCAACAAGATGGCATCATACCCATGTGACTCCGGCAAACTTGTGATCAAGTCCATGCACATACTATGCCATGGCGCCGACGGGATAGGCAACGGTTGCAAGAAACCGCCTTGCTTTTGGTAAGAGGCTCGGTTCTCTTGGCACTTTATTCACGCCTTCACAAAGTGGGCTATATCCTCCTTTATGCACCGCCAATGGTACCTCCATGACACCATTCTATGGCGGTTTTTTCTTTCTCCTCTATGGCCGGCAATAGGACTATCACATTTTTCCTTCAAAACCGATAGCCTCAACTTGCCTTGAGGCACATACACCCGACTTTGCTTGCATTTGAACAATCCGTCCACCAACTTAACCTCTTTGAGCACCTTGCTCTTGCGAAGCTCACCTAAAAGCTTTTGTGCCTCGGGGTAGTTAATTTACCCCTCCCGTATCTTGCATCACAAGTTTCCTTCGCCGGCACACATTAGCCACAAGGTTTGGATGGTTCTCATTGCTTGGAACTCATCCGGTCTACTTCGCGCATCCGGCACCACATTTCCATGGTCCGGTTTGTGGACCAAATCCACCTTCATAAGCGCCAAACTATCATGCCACCGCAATAACTTGGCGCTCACTTGTGCTTGTATACGTTAAAATACTTTTAGGACACATTGTCCATGTAGACCTTTGCTTTGTGCGACCCCAAATAATGTCGCCACATCTTCAAGCAATGCACTACGGCAAAGAAGTTCTTTGTCATGAGTTGGTTGTCTTCTTTGACAACCATCGAGCCTCAAGCCCCCATATGCAAAGGCCATCCATCTTACATTAACAATCCATCATTGGCAAAGTTACTCGCCCCCGTATGCACCTCAAAAGGTTTGTCAAACTTCATGAACTTGAGCACAGGCGGTGAAGAGAACTTGCTCTTAAGCTCCCCAAAGACTTGGTGACAAGGCTAGTCCCACTCTTGGGATAGCCATTTCTTTCACAAGTCGGACAAGGTCTTACAACCATCGAGCTTCATGCTCCCATATGCAATGGCCATTTTTTTTTTACATCCACATCCGCCAAATAAAGTCTCTCGCCCCTGTATGCACCTCAAAAGGTATGTCAAACTCCGCGAACTTGAGCACGGGCGGCGAAGAGAACTTCGTCTTAAGCTCCTCAATGGCTTGGTGGCACGGCTCATCCCACTCTTGGGATAGCCATTTCTTGCACAAGCCGGACAAGGTTCGACAACCATGGAGCTTAATGCTCTCATAAGCAATGGTCATCCATCTTGGATCAACATCCGCCAATGATAAAGTCCTTCGTCTCCATGTGCACCTCAAAATGCTTATGAAAACCCGGAAACTTAACCACATCTTGTGAAGGGAACTTGCTCTTGAGCTTCCCAAGGGCTTGGTGACAAGGCTCATCCCACTCTTGGAATACCCATTTCCTCAATAAGTCGAGTAAGGCCCTAGCAACCTTAAAACAAATCTAGAATGAAGTGGTGGTAGTAGTTGGCTAGGCCAACCAATGACCTAAGCTTTTTTTTTTGAGTCAAGGACCAATTCTCCTCTTGGATTGCCTTGAAATTCTTCATGTTTGTCCACCAACTTCCTTTGTCACCACATGCCTCAAGAACTCAATTTCTTCTTGAGCAAAGTTGCAATTCACTTCTTGGCGGTAACATTTTGAGCAACACATTGGTGAATACATCCTCGTATCTCACCAACATCCCACAAGTATGGTTTGGGGGAGGCCCATCTTTCCTAGCCTCCCCATGAGTTCCTTGGAGTTGCTTCAATTGAACCACGACCATTATGTTTACCATATTTCATTTGGTCCATTAAGACCAAATTCAACTTAGGTCCTCCTACCATAGGAGTCCTTGTCAATTTGAACCTCAATTCTTTGCCATTATGACACATCATAATGCACCGCAAGCACACCGGCTTGCACCTCACATCTATCATGTGAGTTTCAAAGAAGGCGGCCTTCACAATGACATGCATTTCATCTATTTCACATGGTGTGAAATTTTGACAAAATTCCAATGTCCCACATTGAAAGGTTACATGCATCGCGGCCTCCTTTGTCTCATGCGGTTCGCCCTTTCCAAACCGCACCTTGGTGGGCTTCACCACTCTACCAATCGGCAAACCCCAACTCCCTTGTGAGCTTTGGGGTCATGAAAGAATGCCTTAACTCTTTGTCAACCCATGAGACAAGCCTCCCATTCATTTGAGCCTCAAGGTACAAAATACTTGGCCTCGGCTTAAGGCTACTAGCCTTGGCCATAAAGCCATCGTCCAACATTTGGTCCTCGGCAACTTGGCTTGGCTTGGTCCGCAAAGCCAACTTTAAACATTTCGTCCGCGGGACAAATTGGTTTGGTGCCACAAAACCAATTTCTAATAATTTGTCCGGAAAACAAACATGTTTTGCCTTGGTAGCACAAAGCCACCTTCCCACACTCCGTCCGCGGCACGAACATGAATTGCCTTGGTAGGACAAACCCACCTCCCAACATTCCATCCGCGGCACGAGTATGATTTGCTTTGGAAGCATAAAGCCACCTTTCAACATTCCGTCCGCGGCACCAACATGTTTTGCCTAAGTAAAATGGACCAAACAATTTGCACTCATTTCTTTGGGACCTACTTTGGCTAAAGCCACTTGTGGTGATGCGCCGCCGAACTTCTCTTTGGGACCATTGGCTTCAATGCTCTTGCAAACTTGATGGTCCCCACCGTGTCCTCAAGAAGCCTTGGGGACTTAAACAAGGCATCCACCACCCGCTTTTAAAACCCCACCTAAAAGGATGCATTTCTTAGAAAGCTCGTCCGTTTTAGGTGTATCCTTCATTTGTGCGTTTGAATAGCGCACATAGGCCTTAAGAGGCCCCGGGTGCCTCATTAGCACCAAATTCATTCCAACATCAATACCTTCCAAGCATTTCGAATTGGAATTTCAATCCAACATTAATGCCCTCCAAGGTTTTGGGTGCTTTCGGTATTCTAGGCCCCAAATGTTTTTTGAGGTTTGCGGGAGCCCTTTTCAAAGCACTCCTCCATTTTCCTTACCAAATCCTCCCTCATGCCCACCATTGTCATTTGAACCAATGGTATGGTCAAATTCCACTTGCACATGATCCTTGTTCCAATTTGAGCCTCACAACCTTTTGGAAACCCCGGGCTCACCATCATAACCCGCATTTTTGATACCCATGTTTCCCTCAAAGTGCGAGCTCAAAACTTGGAACCCTGCTCTGATACCAAGTGTCGCAACCCTTGCTAGGTCCCTTAATAATCTTGCCAATTTTCAATTCTAGCAAAGGTTACGAGTTGCTAACCCTTCGCATTCCGCCATGCTAATGGATAGCTCCTCTTACCCCGGACCAATAGTTCATAGGAGGGAACCAACCCTCCTACTTTGCTTTCGGGACTCACCCCTTAATCGGTAACCCATTTCCCCAATGTGGACTTCCATCCATGGAAGTCCAATCCTATGTTGATCATCGCGTTGCCGGAGCAACACTACAACAACCCGAACCATACTAGGCAACTATGGCCTCACAATAGGCCAAAGCCCATGGAGGCCTTGCCGTTCGGCCTCAGGTGGGTGAGGCCACACCACCTCACCCATATAAGCCTCTAGGACTCTACACGGAGCCCCTACCCCACCGCCAACCAACCTCTTGTCTCTCTACCAAGAGTTGGGGCCAAGTGGACATTTTCCCTTAGCTGCTGGGCCTAGAACCCCCCCAGCAGCTTCAGACCATCATAACTTCCTTGTATGATGTCTGATCATAACAACCAACCACTCCATCCTCATCTACGCTTCACGTAGATGCCGATGGACTCCTTGCTTGCCCCATTCGGGCAAGGCTTGAGGAAGTTATGCCTGTTTGAACCTTGGCAGTCCCGGGAATCACTCCCAGGCACTGCTGTACCAGGGCGCTGTCCCGGGACAGCACCCCACTCAAATGGCCATAACTCCTAGCTCACACCTCCGATTGAGGTGATCTTGAGCATTCTAGAATCACCACGCCATGAGCTACGCATAGCTCATGGCCTCACCCTCATGCCTCCTAGTCTTTGTGGGTGGGAGGCGTTCCCAACGCCCGGGGCCCTCACCCACACTAGGATCACTTGGGCCCTCTCACCAACGGCGCCACAAGTCCCGGGTGTCACTCCGGGGTCCCCCTTGTGCCCATGGTGTTTCGGGCACTCCTTATGGAGAGGTGCGCGACAGATAATGTGGTGCCGGACGCGTTAAGTAGACGTGAAGAGTTCCAAGAAATGGGCACAAGTCAAAGCTTGTGGCTAATGTACAAAGGTGAATGTGACTTGCATCGTAAGTTAAGGGAGGGGTACGTCAACGATCCCGAAGCACAAGTGTTTCTAGGCGAGCTTCGCAAAGGCAAGGCGCTTAAGGAGATCAAGTTGGTGGACGGATTGCTCAAGTATAAGCAAAGTCGGGTGTATGTGCCACAAGGCAAGTTGAGGCTATTGGTTTTGGAGGAGGAACATGATAGTCCCATCGCCGGCCATAGAGGAGAAAAAGCCACCATAGCGGCGGTGTCAAGGAGGTATTATTGGCCATGCATGAAAGAAGAAATCGCCCACTTTGTGAAGACTTGTGTCAAATGCCAATTAAACCGAGCCTCTTATCAAAAGCAAGCCGGCTTATTGCAACCGTTGCCTATCCCGCCGGGGCCATGGCATAGTGTGTCCATGGACTTCATCACGAGTTTGCCGGAGTCACGAGGCTACGATGCCATCTTGGTGATGGTGGACCGGTTTAGTAAGTTGGCGCATATGGTGCCAACCGTGGGAACGGCAACCGCTTTGGAGACCGCAAAGCTCTTTCTCAATGCATGGTGGAGGCATCACGGGTTGCCGAGAGTGATTGTATCCGATCGAGATCCGAAGTTCACAAGCGCATTTTGGAGGCATTTCTTTAGGAAGGTTGGAACAAAACTAACCTTTAGCACGGCCTTCCATCCCCAAACGGATGGCCAAACCGAGCGTGTGAATGGAGTCTTGAACCAATACTTGAGGAACTTTGTGAGTGCGGACCAACGAGATTGGGCGGACTATGTGGGTTTAGCGGAGTTTAGTTATAATGCGGCCACGCACTCGGCGACCAAGCAATCGCCATTCAAGGTGGCTTATGGAGTGGATCCGCTCCAACCCGCCGACCTAGCTCTCGAGGGGGCACATTCAACACTAGAGTTCAACCAAGATGGTGAGGACTTAGCCAAAAAACGTGAACAAGTTTTGGAGAAGACCAAGTTGTTGTTGGAGAAAGCCCAAAAACGCTATGAAAAACAAGTCAATGCCGGAAGACGCGAAGTGGAGTATGAGGTGGGCCAAAAGGTGTTGTTGAATGTGAAAAACTTCACAATGCCCGAAGGCCTCACTCCAAAGTTCATGTCAAAATTTGCGGGTCCGTTTCCGATTGTTGAACGAGTTTTCAAAGATGTTTATAAGTTGGAGTTGCCGCCCGAGATCAAAGTGCATCCGACATTCCATGTCTCACTATTAAAGCCGTTCAAGGAAGACACCTTATGGCCTAATCGTAAGCAAGTGATTAGGCCACCTCCCGACCTTGTAGGAGATCATTTGGAGTACGAGGTAGAAGGCATCCTCAAGTGTAGGAACCACAAGCGAAAAGGAAAGGAGTATTTGGTGAAGTGGCGGGGGTTTCATGAGAAAGAAGCCACTTGGGTAGCGGCAAGGGACATGGTGAATGCCAAGGAGATAGTGAAGCGCTTTGAAGAAACTAGGGCTAGAGGGTCCAACAAAAGGAAACGTAGGCATTGATGAGGACATCAATCTCCTTTAGTGGGGGAGAGATGTTAGTAGCACCCTTAACTTGGAGGCAATGTCCCCCACATTATGTACTTGTTCATTTTCGCTTAAGGCAATAAAGTTCAACTTTAGTGGTGCAAAGAGAAAAGTATAAGATGAGGTCCTAGTCTTGTACTTGTGCTTGGTTAGTGGAAGAGGGAGGAATATATATGCTAAACTAGGTTGGGTAGGCCGAGTAATGGGGACCATGGCTTAGAGGGGTCTTGGATAAAACCAAAAACCTCTTAGCCATGGTCTTGTCCGGGCGGGGGCAAGGTGATGGCGCGTGCTTATAAAAGTGCAACCCACGAGCCAATGCGAGTTGGCGCATGGGCGTCATGAACCCATGTCTCGAAAGAGCAAAGTGGGAGCCAAGTCGGGCGGGACTTGGCATCACCCCCGTGCGATCGAGACGTGGCTTAACAAAGGAAAGCCATCTCGGAGTGGCAACCGAGGCAACTTAGTAGAAGCGTTGAGGTCCAACCTAGTTGTGTCAAAATGATAGAGTTAGGCTAGTGGAGCCTAACTTGGGTGGCCCCAAAGGAAGGGTCACCCAAGTAAGTCTCAAAGTAGGTGAGTCTAGTGTAGTTTAGGTCCTCGGACAAGATGTCCGGGGTTTTCCTAAACGGACCACCTAGGATCGACACCTTTGAGACTTTGCCAAATTTGAAGATGCATTGTGGGGGTAGCGCCCTAAAGAAAACACAATGCCACACCAAGAGAGGATGGCAACTTGAGAATTGGTGTGCCCGACTATAAGTATAGTCGATGAGGGCATCGACTCCATTTGGTGGGGGTGAGTGTCGCGCACCTCTCCATGAGGAGTGCCCGCAACACCATGGGCACAAGGGGGACCCCGGAGTGACACCCGGGACTTGTGACGCCATTGGTGAGAGGGACCAAGTGATCCTAAGGTGGGTGAGGGCCCCGGGCGTTTAGAACGCCTCCCACCCACAAAGACTAGGAGTCATGAGGGTAAAGCCATAAGCTATGAGTAGCTTATGGCGTCCCGATTCTAGAATGCTAAAGAACACCTCAATCTGAGGTGTGAGCTAGGAGATATGGCACTTTGAGTGGGATGCTGTCCCGGGACAGCGCCCTGGAACAGCAGGGGCCTGGGAGTGGCTCCCGGGACTGCAAAGGTTTAAACAGGCATAACTTCCTCAATACTTGCCCAAATAGGGCAAGTGAGGTGTCCATAGGGATCTACGTGAAATGTAGATGACGATAGAGTGGTTGGTTGTTAGATTCAGAGACCGCACGTGGAAGTTATGAAGGTCTGAAGCTGCAGGGAGGCTTCTAGACCCAGCGGCTAAGGGAAAATGTCTACTTGGCCCCAACTCTTGGTAGAGAGACAAAAGGGATGTTGACGGTGGGGGAGGGGCCCCGCCAAAAGTCCTAGAGGCTTATATGGGTGAGGCGGCTTTGCCGACCGACCCCCCCCGGAGCATACTTGGCAATGTGCTCCGGGTGGTTGTAGTGTTGTCCTAGCAACACTATGACCAAGTAGGGAGTGGACTTCCATGGATGGAAGTCCACCTTAGCGATGGGTTACCTACTAAGGGGAAAGAGTCCCGAATGCATGTGTAGGAGGGTTTGGTGACCAAATATGGGATTGAAGGTCCGCGGTTTTGGGAGCTAACCATGCATGTGCGTGGGATGTGCAGGTTAGCGCTCGGGACACTTGCTAGAGTTGGAAAGCGATTGAGCTAAGTGGAGAAAAACTAGCAAGGGTCGCGACACCGTTCAGGTCTAACACCAGGAATCGTTTCTTCGGCCGCGGGGGCGGGGCGGGTAAAATCGGGGGCGCCGCCGCGCTACCCTCTCCGCTCCTTGGAGAAGAGCGTCGGGGAGCCGCTACACTATGCTCCGAGCCCTGCGGATACGAGCGAGAGAAAACGGTGGGCGACTTATGTCATGCTATGTCCAAACGAAGCATTAAGGAAACGAGTGTTCTCGGTGCAAACACAAAACCATTTGATTCATTTTGGAGGGGGTGCAACAAGGGATACAAGAGAGGCAAGAGCATACAACATACATTCAAACACAGGATACAAGTATATAGGAGTAAAAAATGGCGATTATATTGTATACAATGCTCTATGTACATCTTGATTGGGGGGAGCCGCGTTGAATGATGCATTCAAACTAGCCTACTTCTACATCTAGCAAAAATTGAAGAGACGGGCCGCCGTGATGAAGACTTCGTCGCAAGCCGGGGGGTATGTGGACGAACGAATGGTCGGGGGGATGTGGCGAAGGGCGCGAGTGCCGGGGGGGGGGGGGCGACGTGTGCGTGAGTTTAGGGTAGCTAGGGGACACGACCAAGGCAAGAAGACAAAGACCCATGGAGTTTGGGTCGACCGACCCAAACTGAGTGGGGTCAGTGCATTACCTCGCCTTGGTCACGCCTTGACGACGTGGATGCCATCACCGCGTGCGCTGCCCCACCTCTGTCACCGCCGCCTCCGACGATGACGTCAGCCGCAACCTGCTCCTGCAAAGGCTGACTGTCAGGCCTTTGTCCCAACCCAACCTCCGCATGCGCATTATGCATTGGTTCATCGACTGGGTTAGGAGTAGAGGTATCACCAGGCCCTTACGGGCCTTCAACATCTAACATGGGCTCGTCCACCGGGGTCTGGTCGGGGACGGGGTTTGGGTCGGCCGACCCAAACCCTGCTGCTTGGCGAGCGTCACTCTGGGACGCTGCAACGTCGGCACTGTTTGGGTCGGACGACCCAAACATGTGGGGGTCGTCCCGCTGGTGGTGTGGGGGCGAGAGGATGGGAGGCCGGAGCGGTGGGGGCGCCAACGAGTTGGACGCTCTAGGGACGCGCCAAAGGTTGGGGTCGTCCACCTGCTGGACGGGCGTGCGGCTGCAGCAACTGCGCGAAGCTGAAGGAATGCTGCAGCGTGGGCCGCGGGGCGATATCCTGTGGCGGGAAGCCTGCGGGCAAGTGCGGGAATGAACTCGGGGGAGCCATCACCAATCCCTGCGCCAGCATGCCCTGGATCACTTGCGTTATGAGCTCCGCTTGGGACGGAGGTTGGGCCATCGCCCTTTGCCGCTCCTGCTCCAACAGGAGAGCCCTCAACTCTGCGACTTCATTGCGGACCGAGGGCTCCTCGGCGGCAGCCTTCTCCAATCGGACGCGCTGCTCCTCGTCCCGGAGCATTTTGGCGTTGGCCTCTTCCACGGTGAGGACCTCCGGTTTCACCCTCACCATCCCCGCGAACGCTGTGGGGGAGGCAGGATCCGACCTCAGCCTCTTCGCGAGCTCCATGTCGTCCTCGTCTTCGGAGCTTATGGCGATCGTCTCCTCCACCGCATAGTCCCCGTACAGCTTCTTGCCCTTCAGCATTCGCCGCTCCCTGAAGGTGGACGTCGCGTCCCTCGAATACATGTCCTTCGCGTCGGCCACCGTGAGGACGGGCACTAGCTTGCTCTGCGGTGTGGCAGCCCGCATGGCCTTCTTCCGCTGAGGGGCCTCGGATTCTTGAGTGAATCATGTTGCCCCTTCCTCCACCTCTCCTTCCACTTTCTTCTCCTCCTCCTCTTCCTCTTCCTCCTCCGCAACCTCGCCACCTGCCTCCACGGACGGATTGCCCGGATGCAATCCGATGAGGGGTTCTGGCAATTGAACGGGGGCCCGCATGGCGAATTCGCCTGGGTTGATTCGCCTGGCCATATCCAATGGGTTCTTGCCCCCGTCAACGATCTCTTCGACGTAGGATCCGGGTATCCAGTCGAGGATGTCCATTTTCTTCGCCAGTGCTTTTTGGGTCCTGTAGAATTGAACATCGGTATCCTCCACATAGGAGTAGATGTTCAACCCAGACATCTGCACAATCCAAATCAATAGTATTAGTATCACAAATGAAGAATAAGCAAAAATAACACCCAAAACAAAACAAGAATACTTAGTTTGGGTCGGTCGACCCAAACCAAGCATGCCCTAGTTTGGGTCGCTCGACCCAAACCAAGCATGCCCTAGTTTGGGTCGCTCGACCCAAACCACGCATATAGATCCACGACGTTAGTTTCTTACCATTGTTGCAAAAATGGGTTTGGAGCCCCCGAAGACGTTGAAGATGAAGTCCCCCCTCTTCGTGAGGGTCCTCATCATCCGTAGGTAAAAATCCATCCGCAGCTCATCCGCGGGGTAGTTGGCGTACTTCGCCTCGTCGTACAAACTCCTGCTGGTGCCCAACCCTTCTGGGACTTGGAAAAGCTTTTCCATCCGGGCTATAGGATGGTTTGGCACCTTCTGCAGCTCAGCTTTGTACACAAAGTACAAACACAACACACAGACTATCTTCGTCTTCTTGTCTTTCAATGAGCTGTACGCCCCCTCCGCCGATGCAGCAACGTAATGAGATTTTGAGACGGCGTACTCTGGTTGCAATTTACGCACGATCTCGTACACCTGCTCCGCCCTCCTGTCCTCGACAATCCACAACCAGACGTCGACCTCCCTGAATTTGGGGCCGGCGTAGTCCATGAACTTGGTGAAGAACGGCTCGTAAAACGGGGTGCTCATTGTCCCCTCGAATGAGGCTCCAGGAATGTTCCTGAAGTTTATCATTCCGAAGGGGAAGCGGTCCCCGGCTGCAGTCCTGATCGCCTTCCTGGACTCAGAGCCCGGCCAACCTTGGATCTTTAGAGGCTCGAGGGAGACCAAGTTGAAGTGAGCTTCGCCCTCGAACCTGACGATCTTCTTCTCCTTTATAAAGTTGGAGAAGGCACGCGCGGAGTGTTCGGGAAACGCCCGGTTCCTCCCCCCCCCCCTTCACGAGCTTGGACTTGAGGAAGTCGTCTCCCGCCTCCCTCATGAGTGCCGCCATGGACGCACTGGTGAACTTGTACTCGGCTTTGAATGCCCTCCAGTGCGCCTCGTCAACCTCTCCGTCCATGATGAGCTTCTTCTCGGGCACCAGCTTGTGCAGCTCTTGGACGATGGTCGTCTTCTTCTTCCTGTTCTCCGTCCATTCCTTCAAGGTGTAGCATGAAGGGACGAAGATCTTTGGCTTCGTGAAGACGATCTTCGGGTGAACCCAACATCTCTTCGCCGTCGGCTCCACGTGGAGGATGTGGGACGCCGCCTTTCCCACCTCTGTCTCCGAGAGACCTTGAAGAGCTCTGAAGAACTCCCTCATCAATGGCTTCATTTGCTTGAAGCGCGCAGTCTGGTTGTACAGAATGCCGGTGTCGGGATCGATGAGGTCTCCTATCTCGTGTTTTTCGAAGACAGTCTTCAATTTTGTCCACATGGAGTCGGACGCTGTGATCAAGTAGATTTCTCCTCTTAGCTCGTTATATTTTTTTTGCTTGTGGCTAGCGTTGTCAATAGAAGAGAATTTATTGATCATCTGGTATTTGAAGTCCTGTACATGAAGTCAAGAACATATGTTAGAGAACACATCATGAAAAAAATGGAACAGCAGTTTGGGTCGATCGACCCAAACTTTAAATCTGATGAAGACTATAAGACAATCCAAGAGTTTGGGTCGATCGACCCAATCTACAAAACTTGCGAAGAAAATAAAACAATACAAGAGTTTGGGTCAATCGACCCAAACTTACTCACCTCCCATTTTGGGTTTTTGTCTTTTGCATTCTCCATTTCCTTGGGAGGCCTGCCATAGAACTCCCACACATCCCTCGAGGCCATTATATTCCTAATCCAGGATGCCTGATACGCCTTCTTTTTATTCCCCATGTTGAAAAACCTGGAGATGTCACTGAGGACGGTCTCGTTGTCCGACCAAACCACCAGTGCCTTCCATACCTTCAGCTTCTCCTTCTGGTTGTTGGGGTCGTCCCATTCACTCATCAGCTGGATTTTTTTGGAGGCCTCGACACTGTGCTGGCCGTCAATCAGCCAGAAATCTCCTTTAGAAATCGCCGGCCACATATCAGCCGTAGGCATTCTTTTTAGCCCCTGGGGCATCACGACAATTGTCTGCCCGTCGTCCTTGAACTGCCTGCCCAAGATTTGAGCGACCATCCAGTCGACATAGACATTCTCCTTGGCTCGGACACATTTTTCAGGTGGCGCAAGGTGGCATTGTGCAATGTTCACCTCGAACTGGAAGTCCCTGCTCATGAAGAAGCAATGGAGGCATTTCGTCTCAAAATTGTCGTTGATTTTTTGAATTTCCCCAGCATCAACCTCTTGGCCAGGCTTGGGCATCCGCAACTCTGGCGAAACTGGCTCGGTGGTCATGACTGATGACTCTCTTGCCCTTTTCGACGGGGTCGTCTGCCGGCTTCCTGAAGGCGTTGGCGTCTCGCTGTCAGCCGGAGTCGAGGTAGTGCTCGTTCTTCTAGAATCTGCCGGGACCGCCCGCGGAATCCTCACAGATTGGGGTCTGGAGGAACCTGCTCCTTCTTCTGTCTTGGCCTTCCGCCTGACAGGTTGTTGCGTTTTTGGTTTGCTTTGCAACGCCTTATTCAAAACCGTGATCGTTTGTTTCAGTTTTGTGAACCTGCTAGCGACCTTGGTGTTCGATACAGTGCCATCTATGAAGATGGTCTCCGGTTTTATGGTCTCCGGGTCAACGCACATCTCCTTGGCGTATAGGGGGTCGAAAGCCTCGGAGAATTGGTGCATGAACATATGCACGTTCTGCACGGCGGAGTTCTCTAGAATAACGTCCACGTGCTCCCCGAGAGCTTGGACGGAAGCAACCTCCCATCCCGTCAGCGTTGCCCAGGTGTGTTGCTCGTGGGTCCCCACTTTCACCACGAACAAGAGCTTGTACTGGGAGGCTTTCACAACCTGAACGGACCACGCAAGAACGATTCCATCCTTTGGGACGTATGAGTTGTCCTGTGGAGTTTCGTACTCCTCCCAAAGGTGGTCTGGGGCGAGCATGAACCACCTCTCTCCAGGTCTCTTTTTAGTGGCCATCTGTAAGTCCAGAAACAAAATTGTTAGTTTAGGTCGATCGACCCAAAGTTTTTCAACTTGGATGTAACATAAGTGCGAATTGAAGGGTGCTCTACTGGCCATCATGAATAGGTTTGGGTCGACCGACCCAAACCCAAGCCTCGAATAGCCTAATCGTATAAGAATTATTGGTAGAGTTAGGGTCTTAAGAATATGAATATTGTGTAGTGGTCAAATTATCCAACAGGAGAGCAATTTGTGGTGACCTTCTAGAGCCGCGCTGGACGTATGTGGACATGCCAACAAATATCAAACGATTTCAAATTATAGCCATTTGAATATAATTTCTTGTTGATGGTGGGAAGGATGTTTATTTTGGGATATTGGATTTGTAGGTTGCAGAGTTTGGGTCGAGCGACCCAAACCAGCTGCAGAGTTTGGGTCGGTCGACCCAAACTAGCTGCCCAGTTAATTCTTTATGGGTTTGGGGTTTTATATAGAGGTTTCGGGCGTCTACCGAAACCATACTGTTTCAATATTCACCCATAATGTTTTACGCTGCATATACAATGCTTATGCATTGTATATGCATGAAGACCCTAAAGGGTAAGAAGCAAGTTATGTTGAGTGAGATAAGTTACCTTGATGCAAGCTCTGCCAATCTGATGTTGTTTTGCGAATAGGTTTTGCGAATCTGATTCTTAGAATCAGATTACACCTGAACACTCAGATATCACTAACACTCACTAAAATTCCACTCACTGGATTTCACAAACAACTCACACACACTTCAAAACAACAAAAGCACTCTGAAATCACTACAAGGGCGCACTTTAAAACAAAAACACACTCCTAACCAACAAACACACTCTGAAATCACTCAATGCTCGTATTTTTAAACAAAACAACACTCCTAAACAACAAACACACTATGAAATCACTCAATGCGGATACTTTTACACAAAAACACTACCCTACTACAATCACTCCTAAACCCTTACAAGAAGAAGAGAGAATGAGAGACGGCGAGAAGAATGAGAGAAGAGAGAAGGAGAGTATGAGAGAATGAGAGAATGAGTGTAAGTCGAAAGGTGCCGCTAGGCGGATGCGCCGCTTCCAGTCCTAACCAACAAACACACTCTGAAATCACTCAATGCTTGTATTTTTAAACAAAACAACACTCCTAAACAACATACACACCTTGAAATCACTCAATGCGCATATTTTTACACAAAAACACTACCCTAACCCCTAAACACACTCTACAATCACTCCTAAACCCTTACAAGAAGAAGAGAGAATGAGAGAAGAGGGTTACAAGAATCAGAGAGGTGGAAAGGAATGAGAGAGAGAATGTGGGAAGCGGCGTTAGGCGGAGGCGCCGCTTCACGACAAGGTGAGAAATGAGGGAGAGAAAGGAGGGAGCTTGGCGCGGAGGGAGTTAAATAGACAAAGCGAAGGGTCGCCATGGGACCCAATCTGGGCCATGGGAGCGCCCCGAGCCCATCTACGGCTCACAAGCCTCGCGGGCAGCCACCCTGCCATGTGTCAACACCTTATTGGTGATGGTGGCTACCCGAGGCTTCTGGGGTGCACACCTGGCGCCTAGCGGCCACCCGGCCTCCTGCCCGCCGAAGCCCGGCCCCGGCCTTCTAAGCCGCTATCTATAGCGGCTTAGCCCAAAAATCGAAAAGCAACATAGCCTAAGGTATTGCACAAAATTAACACCATCACCAACTCTGATTTTAATGGTGTTCAATTCAATGGTCCCGCGTTGGAATTGTTTACATCATAGAATGAATCCATTATTTGTTTTAGTATTTGAATATTGTAGTCATATGGAGTAAGATGAGAGCGATACAAAGTCTAAGAGGAGTATTTCATAAGTATATTGCAATCCTCAAATGCAATTGCACGGTGCAACAATTAAAATATGGTGACAATTTACATGGTCAAGGGTTTAGTGCTCTCTATTGTAATTTCTATAACCCAAGTTCGTAGAAGATAAGGCTCTAGCCTACAATGGATATTACCCACCCAAGTAGCATTAAATTCAACATTTATATCAGTACATAGAATTTGACATTTGAAGTACATGGGAGATACACAAAGATTACAAATTTATCTACTGCAACCCCATGGAGTTCAACATCATATGAAGCCATTTAAGCATTAAGCTTGATGTTCGATGATCCCTCCAACCTAAACCCTAAACCCTAAACCCTAAACACCGCAAGCCTTAAATGAATGACACATAGGTTAAATGACAGGGCCTTAGTGCTTGTAGTTTCCAATACAAATGTATATTGTCTTGACAACATCCTAATCATATGTGCTCACGATCATGTCAACCAATATTAAGTTATAACAATGTCTGTCTAAAAAGAAGAGTATAATAACTTGATTATAGTATATATGATCTTCATACTAGATTTCAAATGGACTTCATGATAGTTTCAAACATCCTTGAAAGAGTGAACTAAAAAGTCCTATTCGTGATGGAATTCCCATTAATGCCTTTCACATAGGTTATCCATTGCCACACTTGTATGTTGGACAATGGATCAACGTTGTGTGCACACATTACAAATGTCACATGTTCTTTTAAAGCTTTTCTCATTTTATTGTTGCAAATTGAAAGTTGGCCAATTTATTCAAATTTGTCATGAGATCAATTCCTTGTTTTCAATGTATAACTTCTCATGTGAAAGTCTTCATAACGACATAAACTGTAATTGTATTTGGTGGCTTCGGCTATTGAAGTTTCATAATGTTGCCACATATATTGTCAAGATATTATTTGAAATAAACCATAATATTTGAGTCCAAGTAGAGTAATATCCTGGAAGTACATAATTTAATTTGTATGCAATGCATCAATGTGAAGTTGTGGAGGATGGGTTCTCAAAATCATTCATCAAATATCATTTTCTTCCCAATGGTGCATGTCATAGGCACATAAAATGAGACAGTCTACCCCCATCAACAATAATTTTAATTTTTTTGACAAATATTGTTATAGGATATTGGAAGATATATTGGAGATCTTTCTTTATCATTTTTTTTTCATATCCTTACTAACACTATATTCAAACATGTAACTTCAACATATTACCATAGATAATATTGAGTGTTTGAGTTTACATTTGATGTTACTTACTTTCATAGTGGTATTAGTATTGAGTAGATGCGTTCGTATTTAGTGTATCAAACTCTAAATATGTTATTTATTGTAGGGACACTACAACACTACATTTTTCGTCAAACATTTTTTAAAACAAATAAAGTTAACTACATTTTTTTGACAGGTCAAATCACAAATAACTTAAGTTACAAAACCCAACTACACAAAATATGATATCTAGTGTTTGATACCCTATATACAAGCGCATGCACTAAATATCAATAACCATATGAAAGTCAGTGACATAAAATGTAAACTCTCACAATAAGTATTATCTATGGTAATATGTGGAATTTACATGTTTGCAATTAGTGTTAGTAAGGATGTGAAAAGAAAAAATATACGTGAAAGTAGAAGGTAAGCGACACATTTATGTGTAACAGTAATTGTCAAAGATTTAAAAATTAATGTTGAGCATAGTAGGGTGGTAACAACACTAAATATAATGAAACACACACCCCATATTTTGTGTAGTTATTTCATCACGGAATTAGCAATGTCATTTGATGGTTGGCGCCACGAAGAGCCACGAAGGCCACACATTAGTAAACTTGAAGTGAACTTCAAGATAGATTCAAATATCATTAACAAATTGAACTAAAAAGCGACATTGGTAGTTAGTATCCCTTTAACAACGTCCACATACGTTCCTCATTGCCACACTTGCATGCGAGATAATAGAGCAATGTTCTAGGGTTTAGGGTTTAGGGGAGACAAATAAATAATTTTATTCATCACGACAATGGCCTCAAGCCTTGGAAACCCTTTCATAATTGCAGCCTCCAAATGGCCCAAACCCCACCTAAATAGGTTTACAATTGAAAGCATTGAATGGAGTTAAAATATTGGTTAAAATATACCGTCATGACACTTGAAAAAATTAATGTGGCCGCCACCCTTCCTCCCAACGGCGTATGTCATATCCACACAAGACAAAAAAAAATAGATTAAATATCATAGACTAAGTCATATGACGGCTGGGGTATCAGAGGGGCATTGATAGATGTGCATTTTCTACTATAAACAGAAAACGGGGAATTATGTCAGGAGGTTTGAAATAACCTCTGCAGGAGAACAAGGCGGGAAAGACATCCAATGAGGAAGTCGGAGAAACGGAGCTGGATAGTATAAAGGGACGCACCCCCCAAAAGTCTATCATTTTTTGCTCTTATCCCACTCTTGAATTCGTAGAGAGAACTCTTAGTCGGAGCTATACTTCAAGGTTCGTGCATGCTGCCGTTCATTAGCACTTATCCACAGCATGCAAGTTCATGAGCACCTATCCACACCATGGAAGCCCACTGTGAACTTTGCAATGAGCTCAAAATCAACACATTTCGGATTATCCGCCGCATTATCCGCCGGATTTTGAGGGTTTTAGTGTGACTCTTATCAGGTTTGGGTCGGTCGACCCAAACCCCTCCGCTAGTGTGGGCGGGTTTCAGCCTGACCCTGATCAGGTTTGGGTCAGTCGACCCAAACCCCTCCACTAGTGTGGGCGGGTTTCAGCCTGACCCAAACCTATCCCCTCGTGAGGCAGGTACTAGAGTGGACAAGGAGCCCATCCTGGCCCTCAAGGTTTGGGTCGGTCGACCCAAACCTATACCCTCCTGAGGCAGGTACTATGGTGGACACAAACCCCATCTTGCCCCTTAAGGTTTGGGTCAGTCGACCCAAACCTTTACTCTCATGAGGCAGGTACTAGGGTGGACACGGAGTCCATCCTGCCCCTGTTGGTTTGGGTCGGTCGACCCAAACCCACCCTCACATGGGGCAGGTACTAGGGTGCACACGGAGCCCATCCTGCCCCTCAATGTTTGGGTTGGTCGACCCAAACCTATACCCTCATGAGGCAGGTACTAGGGTGGACACGGAGTCCATCTTGCCCCTCAAGGTTTGGGTCGGTCGACCCAAACCTATACGCTCATGAGGCAGGTACTAGGGTGGACACGGAGTCCATCCTGCCCCTCAAGGTTTGGGTCGGTCGACCCAAACCTATCCCCTCGTGAGGCAGGTACTAGGGTGGACAAGGAGCCCATCCTGGCCCTCAAGGTTTGGGTCGGTCGACCCAAACCTATACCCTCATGAGGCAGGTACTAGGGTGGACACGGAGTCCATCTTGCCCCTCAAGGTTTGGGTCGGTCGACCCAAACCTATACGCTCATGAGGCAGGTACTAGGGTGGACACGGAGTCCATCTTACCCCTCAAGGTTTGGGTCGGTCGACCCAAACCCACCTTCACATGAGGCAGGTACTACGGTGCACACGGAGCCCATCCTGCCCCTGAAGGTTTGGGTCGGTCGACCCAAACCCACCCCCACGTGAGGCAGGTACTAGGGTGGACTTTGAGCCCTTCCTGCCCTATAAGGTTTGGGTCGGTCGACCCAAACCTTATCCCACAGTGGGCATGTAC
Source organism: Polytrichum commune (assembly GCA_950295325.1). NCBI lineage: Eukaryota > Viridiplantae > Streptophyta > Polytrichopsida > Polytrichales > Polytrichaceae > Polytrichum > Polytrichum commune. Next base: position 10,729,133 of record OX485809.1, read on the forward strand.
TAGGTTTGACCCATCCCATTGCCCTTACATAATTTGGGACGGTCTACCCAATCCATCCCCACTGTGTGGGTGCTCTCTGTTATGAGCCTGAACCCATCTTGCGAAAAGGTTTGGGTCGCTCGACCCAATTTATCCCCACTGTTTGGATGGAGTCTGGATGACCATGATCCCATCGTGCCACAAGGTTTGGGTAGGTCGACCCAAACCCAGACCCACCGTGTGGATGGGCTCTAAATGATAGTGTGTCCACTGGCCAACCCAAACCTTTACAAAACCAATGGCATAGCAGTCATATGAACATGTATGAACACTGAGTATTTGCAATATCGTTTATATAAGATGGTTTTTGTATTATTCGATTGGAACCTACAATTTTTGTGGTTTCTTGACAAGGTTCAATGTTCATGTGTGTAGGCAGAATGAATGGGTTTAGTGAAAGAGGGGATTGGTCATCTGAAGATATGGCCACTTGGCCATCTGCATCTGAGGATGAGATAGACATTGTCGGGGAGGATACTATGGCTGACAGTGCAGATGAAGATCATTTGGATTTACCCTCGCCTTCCGTACCGCAATGTCCCATTGCTGAATGTACGGGACTTTCAAGGGCTTCATGGGTGAATTTGGAGGTGGTACTTCTTAATGACAGTGGAGTTGTTGTGGCGGAGGGGATTTGTTGCAACACCCATCCACAAGACTGCATTGATGAAAACCCGATTGGCACCGAGGACGTTGGGGTTGTCATATTGGAGTCGCTCGTTCATTCCGAGGTGGATCCCACTCATAGGTTCTCCCTCCGGAGGTGGCCATTGAGGAATGTCACGGTTGATGGAGTTAGTTTGTGTGAACATGAGCAACGACACTTGCAAATCAAAAAAGAGCAGCAATCAAACATGCGGCCACGCAAGGGTCAAAGAAAGTACGATACATTGGTACGTCCTGCTCCGTCTGCAACTGATTGTAAACGTCAAAGGTTGCTCGGGGAGAAGTCCATTAGAGAAGTTGCCACAAAGGATTGTTGTGTGCATCGTTGTTGCCAATTGTTTCCAAGGGATAAATTGAAGGCCATCCGCGAAGAAATGTGGCTTGGAGATTTCCGTCTAAGATCCACAAGAAAACTTGATGTCCATAAGGCGATACATGTGAATGGGACGGGTCGCAAGGTCATCACCATTGAAAGCATAGACGTGTGTTATAAGGCATGGTACACCATTCACGGTGTGTCGAAAGCGGACTTTTATAGACAAGCTGCTTATGCCAAGGAAGGCCGCCGGTCCCGTCACCATGGTAACGTAGGTTTAAAGAAGCCTACGGAAGCAACAAGGCAAGCAACAGCCACTCTAGCAACCATCATTGTCCCCCTTGCCGATGCAATGCCGCACAAAACACGCACACTCACAACCAGTGAAAAGGTTGTGGAGAAAGTTCTTCCCACAGGCACAAAATGGAAAGACATATTGTTGGACGTGAATGCAGTTGGCGAGAAGATTGGGTTGGAGCCAATTTCATTGTCAAAATTGAGTGCAATCAAGAAACAAAACTTTAGCGAATACATTACAAAAAGACAAGGGGACAAATTTGCCAGGTGCTCTAATTGCGAGAAGTTGAAGCGCCTCCGGGATGCACACACGATGGGTACCGAGTCATATGCAGCGCATCAATTGAACTATTTCAAGCACGTAAACATGCAAGAGGCACACCGTAATGATTACTACACAAATAGAGCTTTGTCCATCTCCAGGTCCTTGGAGGTTCTTACGATCATCCATGACAAAATGGACCATGCCAAAACAGCCTCCCCATGTTTTGCAAATCGAATCAAGGCCACGGATGGGTTTTTTAAGTTGCCTATATCGGTTACAGGTGAACTTCGAAACAATGTCATGACATACCCTAAATGTTGTGGTTTTTTATTCCGCGATGTACTTGAGAACATGGATTCACTCAAAATGGTTTAGTTATATCTAATCACGTTGGGTTGGCATTGCAGGAATGATTGCACATGGACACGGTGATGTCAAGTTTGCTCATTATGCTCTTGATTTGTATCCAGCGGATTCAAACCACACGATAGGGTCATTTGCAAGGCTTTTATGTGATTTAGAGAAACCGCCAGCCTATTCTTCAGGATTGTTATTTGAAAACACGGGTTCAACACCTCTATATGAAGCTGTCGCAACCCTTGCTAGCCCTCCTTGACCATCTTGCCAATTTTCATTTCCTAGCAAAGGTTACGAGCGCTAACCATTCGCATACCGCCATGCTAATGGTTAGCTCCTCTCACCCCGGACCTTATAGTTCATAGGAGGGGAACCAACCCTCCTACTTTGCTTTCGGGACTCACCCCTTCAATCGCTAACCAACCCCTTTAATCGGTAACCAATCCTTAGATGTGGACTTCCATTCATGGAAGTCCAATCTTATGTTGATCATCGCGTTGCCGGAGCAACACTACAACAACCCGAACCATACTAGGCAACTATGGCCTCACATTAGGCCAATGCCCATGGAGGCCGTGCCGTTCGGCCTCGGGTGGGTGAGGCCACACCACCTCACCCATATAAGCCTCTAGGACTTCACGCGGGGCCCCTACCCCACCGTCAACCAACCTCTTGTCTCTCTACCAAAGAGTTGGGGCCAAGTGGACATTTTCCTTTAGCTGCTGGGCCTAGAACCCCCCAGCAGCTTCAGACCATCATAACTTCCTTGTTTGATGTTGGATCATAACAACCAACCACTCCATCTTCATCTACGTTTCACGTAGATGCCGATGAACTCCTCACTTGCCCCATTCGGGCAAGTTATGAGGACGTTATGCCTCTTTGAACCTTGGCAGTCCCGGGAGTCACTCCCAGGCACTGCTGCACCAGGGCGCTGTCCCGGGACAGCGCCCCACTCAAATGGCCATAACTCCTAGCTCACACCTCCGATTGAGGTGTTCTTGAGCATTCTAGAATCGCCACGCCATGAGCTACGCATAGCTCATGGCCTTGCCCTTGTGCCTCCTAGTCTTCGTGGGTGGGAGGCGTTCCCAACGCCCGGGGCCCTCACCCACACTAGGATCACTTGGGCCCTCTCACCAACGGCGCCACAAGTCCCGGGTGTCACTCCGGGGTCCCCCTTGTGCCCATGGTGTTTCGGGCACTCCTCATGGAGAGGTGCGCGACAGAAGCGTTGTTGGATGGAAAAGATGTACGCTTCCATTCGTTGCCAGAGCCACCCAATGAACCCGTGATAGCCAAGAAATTGCCTCCCATTTTGCGTGTCCAATTGGACAATTGTGCCAAGGACAATAAAAGTAGATATGTATTTGCATATTGGTCATTGTTGGTTGGGAAAGGCATTTTCAAGGAGGTTTTTGTGTCCTTCCTATTGGTAGGCCACACGCACGATGATATTGATGCATCTTTTGGGCGGTGGAGCATGAAGTTGCAGGAGGAGGATTTTCCTACAATCTCGTTATTGATGAAGCCGTACATGGATTTGGATAACGTTCCGGTCATCTCCCATATGATTGAGGAGGTGCCAGACTTCAAGGCATTTATAGAACCTTATATTCGAAGTGGAGCTCACCGATTGATCGGGCATACGAAGGCACAACAATTCCGCTTCTATATGCGTGACGATGGTGTCCCGGCCATGCAATACAAGTTGTTGTGCACGATACAAGACTGGAGCCCGCCGGAGGGTCTTCTTGTGTGGCGCGTGCATGCGGATGGAAAGACCATGTTACCGGATGGGGAGCCTAGGCCTTGCAAGCCAATAGCCATGAAGAATTTGGAGGATATTTTGAAAGGTATATCAGGCTTCATACAATATTGGGAGAGTTTGAAAATAGCGGATGTTGGCGGATCATGTTGGCATCGTTATGGGAGTTGGATACATTATTGGACACGTGTTCGTGCCGCCTTGGCAGACCTCCACCAAGATAGCCCTCATACTTTGAGGCATGGATTTTGGCCACAAACACGAGTCGATGTACAAGCTTCGGAGCCTAGTCTTTTTGGGAAATGGAGAGGTTCGAGAGGAGTTTGATGTGGACGACCATTACGTGGGGCCTGCTAGTAGTCGTCCCCCACCATCTTTCCGCATTGCAATGGATTGTCATGAAGGTTATATGCTCATTTTGCGTCCTGGAGACGAGACATATGCGAAGCCAGTGTGGGTGGCAAGAGCTTTGTCCAAACCCAATTTTGTACCTTCCAGCTTTCATTTTCGACAAATACAAGTGGAGTACTATCGACCGACAACAAAGAATGAAGATGTGATTCGGCATTATACAAGTTGGGATACAAACCCTAACTTTCGGTGGAAGGTGGATTCTGAGCATGGTCCATCTTGGGTAGATACAGATTCCATATTCATAGCATGGAAATCACGGAAAAACCATAGTGGATCAGTGTCCATCCCTCAAAAGTACATAACTTTTGCAAAAGACAACATTGCTCGGATTGCACAAGAAGCAACCCACGTTGAATGAGAAGTTGGTAGGATTGTGTTAGCATGATTATAGTTTAATGCGTAATTATAGCAATATAAATTACACATATGTGTGCTCTTCAAAATTGGGGCAGAGTTTGGGTAGAACTTACGAATACTATATTGTTTGGAGTTGGATGAATATTCATTTACTATATTTTAAAAAAATGAAGTTCATCTTATTATTATGTTTGGGACTATATTGTCGAATGAAGAAATATGCATTTATTACATGCACTTTGTATGTTGCAATGTCTATATTCTATTGAGCATGCTAATAATAGAAATCATTTTATATATTTTTTGGGTGAAACTTGTTTGGAGTGCTCTACCCAATGTGTTTTTGTTGATGAAATTGGTGTCGAGTGCTCTACCATATGTGCTTATGTCCGCACATCATAGATTTGGGATATTAGAACATATAATATAATTGAGTTTGTTGACAATATAGTTTCGGGCCTCTTCAAGTTCTTTGATCCATATATTAATTTGAGACTAGAGAAAGTCTCAATTTAACGAATATAGTGTTATCTATACAATAATTTGTCATAAGGATAAATACACTAAAATACACATATTTGCTACTCTATATATAACATTAAAATTTCAAATTTTGTAAGACAACGATGAACATGCATAAAAGTATACAATAATAAACGATTGGTTGAATTTTTAAATAAAAATAAAAAATTCTGAAAGTGGTACAACATATTGTACAAGTAATAACTTTATTATTGGGACAATGGTTCAAAATCCCTTTATAAATCACATACATAAACAAACCATACACAATCTAATATTCCATTTCATTCCGTCAACTTGACTTCCGTCATGGCAACCTCGTAAATGTTTGTGGCTTCCGTCGAGGGTCCAATCTTGGCGGAAGAGGATCCGGCCTAAGTAAATCAAAATAGCTAATCGTTCGGTCTTTCATCCGTTCCTTCAACGGTAGCCGATGAGGCGATAATCCTTTCATCTTCTTACGAAAAGGCAAAGTCCTTGTAGATTCTTCTGTTATCTTGACTTCTTCAACATCGATTGAATTATCATCCATATTCACATCCCCGGGCTTCCGTAAAATATCTGTGCTTAAATCAACCATATCATTTGGATCTTCACCCATGTTTTTTGTTAGGTCTTTTTTCGCCGCATCGATCTCAAATTTGACCGCATATCGTCATTGGTCCTCCTTCGCTCTCAACTTCCATGCTTGTGTAGATTGTGAAAAGGGGGTCATCACATAGTCATTACGAAATCGATCTCTAGCACTTCTCTCATCTCTCTCACGCTCGGGTGATGGATTGAATGGAATATGGGGTTCTCCTAAATTCTCTATCTCCTCATCACATCCTAGACCCTCAAACATGTCTTTCTTCTCTCCCATCCTATCCATGATATTCTACCGTCGTTATATGTGTGAGTCTAAAGGCTCTACTAATATACTGAGCTCAAAGGACTTCATGAAATATACAATAATTGATGTAATCCAAGATATAGAGCATCCAATTCTCGTTGGTAAAATATAGACAACACTATAGGAATAAAAAAAAATTGGTGAAGTCAAAAAGTTAGTTGCACTTTTTGAAAAAATCCCTCGACACCCGCATTGAAAACCTCTTTGATACTTTTTTTAAGCTTCTATATTTGATTAGTTATCGATTCATTCAACGAATCATAAATTTGTACTTCAACCTTAGTGGTTCATATGGTTTTACAACCCATGTCACGCATCTGAATGCCACTCTCATTTAACAAATCACAAATTTGTGCTTCAACCTTAGTGGTTCATATGGTTTCACAGCCAATGTCACGTATCTGAATGCCATTCTCATTTAACATATCACAAATTTGTGTTTCAACCTTAGTGGTTCATATGGTTTTACAACCCATACGCATCCGAAGGCCACTCTCATTCAACAAATCACAAATTTGTGCTTCAACCTTAGTGGTTCATATGGTTTCACAGCCAATGTCACGTATCTAAATGTCATTCTCATTCAACATATCACAAATTTGTGTTTCAACCTTAGTGGTTCATATGGTTTTACAACCCATACGCATCCGAAGGCCACTCTCTTTCAACAAATCACAAATTTGTGCTTCAACCTTAGTGGTTCATATGGTTTTACAACCCACACGCATCCGAATGCCACTCTCATTCAACAAATTACAAATTTGTGCTTCAACCTTAGTGGTTCATATGGTTTTACAACCCATATCACGCATCCGAATGCCACCTTCATTCAACAAATCACAAATTTATGCTTCAACCTTAGTGGTTCATATGGTATCACAACCCATGTCACGTATTCGAATGCCACTCTCATTCAACAAATCACAAATTTGTGCTTCAACCTTAGTGGTTCATATAGTTTTACAACCCATGTCACGTATCCGAATGCCACTCTCATTCAACAAATTACAAATTTGTTCTTCAACCTTAGTGGTTTATATGATTTCACAACCCACGTATATTCGAAGGCCACTATCATTCAACAAATCACAAATTTGTGCTTCAACCTTAGTGGTTCATATGGTTTCACAACCCATATCACGCATCCGAATGCCACTCTCATTCAACAATCACATATTTGTGCTTCAATATTCGTGGTTCATAAAGCCTAAAGCCTAAAGCCTAAACCCCTAAACCATTTCAAATTGCTACCACATATGTGCCATTGTTTTATTCTCACACTCATGTAGAAGTGTTTCCATAAATACCAATAGTTCTCCTTTACACATGTCATTTTCTTCTTCACTGTATTAAAACCCCAACAATATCCTTTTGAGCCACAATTCGGTATTTGTGTTTTGATCACTATCATCGCTTGGATATTTACGAGGATTAGAAGATTTGTTTGCATTGAATATTGGGAGGTATGGGAAACGATCATTCAAAGTATGAACAAACTTTTCCACACAAGATGCACCCAATAATATGAATGGTTGTAGTTCATTGGGCCCATAATATCAAGTAGCAAGGCTAGGAGGGTACCCTTTGAGTACCCGCAAATTTACCTTAACAAGAAGGGAAAAGCTTGCAAAACAAGGGTGAATGAATGGATAATTAATCAAATATAGAAACTTCAAAAAGATATCAAAGATGTTTCCAATGCGGGTGTCGGGAGACTTTTCAAAGTGTGCAACTACCTTTTTGACCTCACCAAGTTTTTCGTTGCTATATAGCTATTAAGATTTGTTTAGATCGTAATTTAGCCTAGATTAGAACCTTTACCACCACTTGGCATTAGTTTTGTCCTACAAACCGACATATTAATTTTAAACATTGAAAGTAACTATCCAAATAGTTTAAGCACGCGCCGGTTTGATGCTCTTTTGAGAAGGTCAATGCGGGTTTGCTACTTAATATTATGCCCATCAGTTGCCAATGCATGAACAACACAATATCTTGTATTGTTTTCATAACTCAACTGAAGATTTCTTGCAAATTTCCTCAAGAATTTTCCCAAATTCTTGCTTGTACGACCCAACATAGGTCCATTCCTAGATTTTAAATTGACGTGATATATTTAAATTTCATATTCAATTTATTCAACTCTTGTAAAACATCTTCAAGCTAGTTCAAATAAAAATATAATTAAAAAAAACCTATGATCTCATACCAATGCTGCTCTTCATCTTTGAATATTCCAATAGCGCCAGCATGCATTGTAGGGAGTAGGTCATGACATTACCGAATTGCATGAATGTCTAAAACCACTACATAATATTCTTCAAATACATCCTTCAACAATCGTTTCAGCTCGTTGCGTCGATTTGTGCTAAGGTAGAGACACCTATTCATGACAACGACCTAATTCTGCCAACTTTCAATATATACATGAACATTTCTCGCCATCATTTGTGTTGCTTCACAATTGTTCCTTTGTTTCTTTTGGATAAGTCTATGGGTCATGAATGGGTCTATGTTCCCCGTTCCCGTCCCCGTCCGCCCCATTCCCCCCCCCCCCGTTCCCCCCCGTTCCCCCCCGTCCACCCCCACGTTCCCCCCTGTCCGCCCCACCCCCCTCCCCCGTCTGCCCCACCCTCGTCCCCCGTCCGCCCCACACCCTCCTTAGTCGTTTTTTACTACTTTGATTTTAACAAAATGGTAAACAGAATGGCAAAATGGTTTACCTGGCGCTAGGCATATCCACGTCCACGTCGGCGTTTTCTGCCACATAGGACGCCACCTTGGCAAGAAGGTAAGTATTTTACCCACCCTACTCCATTCCCCCTATGTTGACCATATGTGGACCCTATTGTGTCGTGACGGAGGGGTCCGTCACGACACGACACGTCATGACGGCACGACACCGTCATAACAACGGGATAGACAACCCTGCCCATGTTTTATGTTCATCTAACTTACTTATAATGGGATTGTCTACATTTAATGGGCCCTTCATTGTTTAGAATTCCTTTATAATTTTTATTTCAAATGATTTTAATCCTCTTTATATAATTATGCCGCACGTTGTTTTTAAAATGCACTAAGTGATCTATCCGTGTTATTTCTCCCATAAGGGTACCTGAAATGGAATGAACAATAGTTATGGGAATTGTGTGCACTTAATCATTCCTCCTCCTAGCTTGTAACTGCCGGCACTACCCGACACTCCCTCAAACAAGTGATCTCACAAGATGTCCACACAAGTGTGATGACACTGCAAAATGGCAAGTTACCTGAAGCTTAGGAGATGCAACAAAGTGGATGAGATGCGATGAAGTGGACGAAAATGCAAACTCCACCGCTGCGGAATGGAAGTTGTGACGGGAAGCACGTAACCCTAAACCACAAGCCAACAAGGCATAGTCTCCAAATATGCATAGTATTGAAAAAATTACCTAAAATATATATATATTTGGTCGGTTGCCCGCCATGAAAATAAATTTTCAATCGGTAATTTGCGGTGGGTACTCTAGGGCAGCTTGCCTTAATGCTGGCATTTTTTTTCTTCTAATTGGCCCATTTCCGTAAACCTTGATTTTCTTCCGAAACCCCTTCCTAAACTTTCCAATTGCATTCAGAAATTCTCAAAATCAACCGGCTAGCTTGTAACTAACTGCCGGCACTACCCGTTCATTGTTGTGGTCTCTAAAGTTCATCATCTGCCAAAAATGTTTTGGAATGGCATGGAGTTGGGTGGTTTTCTTGTAGGCAAGATGTTAGTGACTGATTGGTGTGGGTGTTGGCATTTAGTCTAAGGGCCATGACCTTACCCTCATAAAAGGTTTTGACTTAAGGTAGAAATACCATAACCCGTTAATCACCTTCAAGCCATGCACTAGACCGCCGTCATAATGGTGAGGTGCCATTTCTAAAACTGATCATGGCTCGGTGACAACTTCAATGCGTGTAACTTACACTTAGTGTAGCCAATGGGAGTCAAGTGTTAATGTACTCATGAGGTAACCGATTTAGGCAATGTTTTGAATGGAATTGCGGAATACCGTGTTTGGTGTAGGGAGAATCTAGTGAACGAGTAGGGGTTTGGACAACTTTCCACTTTGAAAAATAGTCGCATTTTTTGTATACTAATCAAAAATCTCCATAGCGGTGATAATTTGTTGGTCATCCTACTACATTGGTTATTTTGTTGCTTAAGGGATCCCTAATTAGTTTTGTATGGATAAGTAAACCGGTTATGGTATTTAGTGTCACATATATTATTTGCGAAGGGCCTAAGATAGATGCCTAGAGGACTCAAAGTGCCAATATGACATTATTTATGAACATTAGTAACTTCATAAAATGGAAAAGTATTTACATTATAACATTTAGCATTGCACATTGGAATACTTCAGATGGTAGCTTGCGTTTTAGTATCAAGGATACTATTGAGCATACTAATGAAAAGTGTCATATGCTTCCATTTTAGTGTGCAAGTGATAGATATTCTTAATTCATTTGAATACATGGGTGGCTATTACGATGTATTTTGGTGGATGGATGAATTCGGAAGGCAGGGCGTTAGTTAGTTAGGAGAAAAAAGAGCGGACGGGGTGGACGGGTGGGAACGCGGGGGCGGACGGGTTGGGAATGGGGCGGGTAACGGGAGCGGAGGGGGGGGGGGGAACGGGGACGGACGGGAGGGCGGACGGAGGGGGGCGGACCGGGTGTGGGAACGGGTGGGAACGGGGGCGGACGGGGGTTGGATTGGGGGCTAGTATTTTTTTCCCAACTTTACCTCTACTTTGCTGACATGTCATCACACGTGGACATCTTACATCCTACGTGTCTGAAATGGGGTAATGTAATTACACACAAAATTCAGTAAAATTCAAGTCCCTCAGGATAAAGACAGCATCCGGCATAATGTCGTGACAGATACGTGTCGTGATGGCACGACATTATGCCGAGATTAGCCTCCATCACGACACAATAGACAACCCTGAACGTGGGCCATTATTTTTTTGTAAAATTAATATAGGGGCTGAAGATAAGGATCCTAGAAGGTATGTTTAATATGTTTGCTGTGGTCTCCTATGTGTCTTCTTCATAACTTTGTTTGCAATGGTATTATTGTTTGCATCTTTCTTTGTTTCCATGCTTTCCCTCAACACTCGTTAATTGCGTTAGGAAATAGATTAGTTTTTATTATTTAAAAGGAATATAAAGTACAAAAAATTGCAGTAACTTGGACAATATAAATAATGAAAGGGTGCAAACAAATGGGCCATTTTTTAAATTTAAATAATTATAGGAAGACTTTAATTCAACCCTTGAAGGTAAATAGCCCCAAAACAAAAAAACCCCTAGTTGCACGTGGTGCACTAAAATGCCTTAGAGTGATCTACCCGTGAAAAAAAAAACGGAGAAGGAGAAGGAGAAGGGTTGGTGCTCAGGTACGTTATTTTATTTTTTGCTTTGTTTCCATTCTGCATAGTTAATTGCGATGGTATGAACCTTATGTCAAACCTCTGATTTCTTCTAGTCTTGGAGCAAACACGAGCTAACCCTGTACTAACTATGTCGGAAGCCGTCACAAAGCTCCTCCATGCTAGTTCACCTCGTTCAATCTTGTTGTCAGGATGCTTAATATGTACTCCGCCTGTAATCCGAGAAACATAGCACTTGCTAATTACACTAATTACAGTGTTCATTTCCGCTTTCAGGTTCTTTCAATGACTAAAAGACAGATTTTGATCCGAGATTCCTACTTTGGAATATCGCGTGAGACGAATTTTTCTACAAGTGATAACATCATATCCGTTTAGAGCCCGGATACAAAACAAGTAACCCATTCGCAAATGGAATTGGCGTGAACTTTGTAGAAGGAATAATGGGCAAGTCAATTCCAGTGGCTAGATTATTCTACGTCCGGAGGTAAAATCGTTTACAATTTTTGTAGGGAGAAAGAAGGCCGCTCAGTATACGCTAAGGATGGGTCAAAAAATTTCAAGGTGAGTGCATTTATAGACCATTCTCGTTCAAATGAACACCACATGCTTGCTTGGGCCTCTACCAGCAGAGAGAAACCATGGAAAAAACAATTTCCAATGGTCGGCGTGCTTGTGATGAGGCTTTGCAAATCCTCTTCAAAGCAACCTAATTTACAATGAAGCCATCTCTTCCATATTCAAAATTCCCTGTATTGTCTAAATTGTTGATGTCTGTGAATGCTCCTATTACATCTAGCATATATTAAGAAAAAAAAACTTGCAGTGATTTAATAAGGTGCATTTCCGTAGTAATCCAAAAGAAAATAATTTGTAGGATTCAAAGTTCTCCATTCTTTGGCATTATGATTGATGAATCTACATATATTAGTGTCACTGGACATCTTGTCATGTTTGCAACAATTATACAGGAGGATTTGCCCAAAACTATTTTTTTAGGTCTGCTACAGTTGGATGGCGGTGTCGTGATGTGGGCCGACTACTAGTTAAAATTTAGGCATTTTATATGTTATTGTTATTTTCAAATTAATATTTATATGATGATGTAAGTTAGTTGAGAACCGGTCTTAAGTTCAAGACCGGGTGACTCGGTAGATGGATGTGGTAGGTAGGATTTGAAAAAGATAGGATTTACCGGCGGACCGTTACCTAATTACCTAGAGGTTCTAGAAGGCCTAACCTTTTAGTTTCCTATTTGTTAGCGGGATAATGTTTCTAGAAGCCTTTAACCCAAACTTTCCTATTTGTTAGTGGGATAATGTCTCTAGAAGCCTTTAACCCAAACTTTCATATTGGCTTGCCGGATTAGCCTTTAACCCAAAATTTTCCTATTTCTAGTGGGATAATCCTTATCCCAATGGTTTTCTATTGGCCGAAAGGGGCAAAGAAGAAAAATATTTAAGGGGTGTTAGAAGTGTGTTAAGGGGGGGAACGTTAGCATTTGTGTCGCAACCCTTGCTAGCCCATTTAGCAATCTTGCCAATTTTCCTTTCTAGCAAAGGTTACAAGCGCTAACCGTTCGCATACCGCCATGCTAATGGATAGCTCCTCTTACCCCGGACCTATAGTTCATAGAAGGGAACCAACCCTCCTACTTTGCTTTCGGGACTCACCCCTTAATCGGTAACCCATTCCTAAATGTGGACTTCCATCCATGGAAGTCCAATCCCATGTTGATCATCGCGTTGCCGGAGCAACACTACAACAACCCGAACCATACTAGGCCACTATGGCCTCACAATTGGCCAATGCCCATGGAGGCCGTGCCGTTCGGCCTCGGGTGGGTGAGGCCACACCACCTCACCCATATAAGCCTTTAGGACTCTACGCGGGGCCCCTACCCCACCGTCAACCAACCACTTGTCTCTCTACCAAGAGTTGGGGCCAAGTAGACATTTTCCCTTAGTTGCTGGGTCTAGAAGCCCCTAGCAGCTTCAGACCATCATAACTTCCTTGTATGATGTCTGATTCCAACAATCCACCACTCCATCTTCATCTAGGCTTCACGTAGATGCCGATGGACTCCTCGCTTGCCCCATTCAGGCAAGTATTGAGGAAGTTATGCCTCTTTGAACCTTGGCAGTCCCGGGAATCCCTCCCAGGCACTGCTGTACCAGGGTGCTGTCCCGGGACAGCGCCCCACTCAAATGGCCATAATTCCTAGCTCACACCTCCGATTGAGGTGTTCTTGAGCGTTCTAGAATCACCACGCCATGAGCTACGCATAGCTCATGGCCTCACCCTCATGCCTCCTAGTCTCCGTGGGTGGGAGGCGTTCCCAACGCCCGGGGCGCTCACCCACACTAGGATCACTTGGGCCCTTTCGCAACGGCGCCACAAGTCCCGGGTGTCATTCCGGGGTCCCCCTTGTGCCCATGGTGTTTCGGGCACTCCTCATGGAGAGGTGTGCGACAATTTGGAATTAGTACTTATGTAGAGTTGAAGGAGTTTTGAACATTTTGAGAAGAAGAAGTGTTTAGGAAGCTCATTTATACAAGAAGGTGAGGGGGTGAGAGTTTTAGAATGACTAGGTTGCACTAAATGTATTATTTGTATTGTTTCATTCAGTATTAAGTGAGCAGAACTTTTGAATGAAGGATTTGTAAATTGTGGATGATTAGACTGTTCGATTGTTATAAAAATTTGAGAGGATGTTCTTTATGAGATATAAAAGTTGAGGTAAAAATTTGCAAGGTTCAGTCTTTGAGGAGAAAAAGTTGTGAAGGGTTGAAGTGAAGGATGTCTAGGAACAAAGGCAATTAGGATAACAAGGTTTGAAAATATAGATCTTTTTGAATATTATAGCTATGGCTACAAAAATTTGATACTACGTTTTGATCTTATTTATCTATTATATGTCAAAATTTGAGAATAATTGGACTTAATGGTTAGAAGTTATTAGAGTTTTAGTGACCGGATGTTATACCACAACATTCATGCTAGGAAGATAGTGTTAGGAAAACATGCATAAGTTTTAAGTTTGAGCTCCGTTTGTGCTGAAATTTGGTGTGGATATTTTTAGTAAGGTACTTAATACGTGTATTAAGTTTCACTTTAAGATATTGAATTAGGTGAGAGTTATATTATTCTGAAGTTTAGGTGGACAACATTGAGAGGGATTTACAACAAGGATGTAGGAGAAGGGAAAGGTACTATAAAATTTTAAACACTACCATAAAAAAAACCCCGTGTTTACCGAATAGTGCACATTTTTCTTGACAGCGGTAAAAAAAATTTCTGCTTCAATTTTTTATTGCGTGATATATTAGTTGCGGTTGTGGAATTTAGATTTGTGCAAGTTAGTGACCTTTGGTAGTAATGGAGCAAACAACATGATTGGGTTTTAGACCGGTGTTTCAACGCGAATTAGCAAAGATGTAAATCTGTTTCTTATAACATGTCATTGTGTAGCTCATTAGACCAACCTTGTTGTTTTGAATGTTGCCAAAACATTGGATTGTAAGGTTTTGTTCACTGAAATAGATGTTTTGATAAATTTGATTTAAAATTTTTTTGCACAAATTGAGTAAGCGCAAGCATACATTAACGACTTTGTAGGAACAATTATTTGATTCCAAAAAAACTATGAAACGCTATCACAAAATTCGTTGATTAAGTAGATAATAGGCAATCAATGCCCTTTGTGATTCACTTGAATCTGTTCTTATTTGTTTTTAAGAGGTTGATGAAAATGAAAATGAAATCTGTTATAAAGTTTGTTTTGGTAAAATTGGGTTCGTTCAAGTATATTTATATCTTATATTTTTTGGCTGATATTCTTCACTCGTTGGCTATGCTATCAAAGGTATTTCAACTGAAGTTTGTGGATGTCATCACTTTGGGAAATATTGTGTGTATTGAGGTGGCTCAAATTCGTATGATGTTCATTGTCGATTCTTGTGATTTGAGTGTTGATGTCTTTAATGAATTCACTGATTATCATGTTTTGTCTGGTTACGGTCCTCACGGTGGGTACTTGAAGAGGTTGCAATTTGAAGTAAGGGGTTTCATGTTTCACAATTTCTAGATGACACGGTCTAGGCTTGGCATTGACTTGGAAAAAATATTGACGTTCTAAATTTTTTTTACACAAGCTGTTTGTTCCGCCCTTGATGCACGTTTTTGTGACAATGATTTGATTTCTTGTTTTAAGATTTTGAATCCGACTAATATGCCTTTAGGGCAAGTGGGCTTACAAAATTGGTGTATTTCTGAATTGGATATTTTGTTGTGTCATTATGGAGTAAAGCGCTTACATAGAAGCTTTAAACTTCCTCCTCTTGTGGACCAAACAACATGTAAGCGTGAAGTTTTAGCCTTCAAGTTTCAGTGTACTACAGAATGGAGGAATAAGAATTTCAAGGATTTGTGGGGTATGATAACTTAGAATCATGCTTTGCAAACACAGTACCCTAACCTCCTTATTCTTGCAAAGTTAGCTCATGTGCAATGTGTTTTTACATCGACATGTGAACGTGCTTTCAGTGTGCAGAATTTGATCAAGACCAAAGTTAGAAATAGGTTGGGTAGTAAGAATTTCGATGCAATGTTGCGAATTGCCTTAGAAGGGCCAAATGAGGAGGTAGATGATATAATTGGTGACGCTATCCCACTTTGGAAGAAAGACAGTAAGTACCGTTTTTTGTATGCTAATCCCTTTTCTTATTTGAATTCTCCTAATATAGTGAGTGTGAGTGATGTGTCTTGTTCGTTTGGGGCAATTGATAATAACGGCAATGATACGCAAATTTTGTGATTTTTCAATACTAACTAGCCTCCGGATAATACTTGGACCCTTTTGTGGTGCTTGTATTTTCTGAAGGCTAAATCCTTAGCCCTAATATGGTAGGGGCTTTGCCAGGTTCAACTCTTGCTAAGGATATTATTTAGACGAAAAAAAATGAAGAGTGAATGCCCACATTATTTAATCCTAAGCACTTGAAAAGAAAGAAAGAATAAATGACAATGACACATCCACCACCAAAATATAAAACCGGCCCCACTTTAGACCTTTCGGAAATTGCATAAATGAAAAAACAAATGTCGGCTAATTGCCTAAATACATTAGGAAATGGGGGCTATCAACCGATAAATTTTGCACTCTCTAGGCCCACTTCCGGGTAAAAATTGAAAAATCCAAGCCACTTGCAGAAAGCTCGGCAATTAGCCGTTTTTTTCTACAGAAATCCCCGGACTCTGGTCACCATAGTCACTATCATTATTGTCAAAGCAAAGTTACAGGTATCATCATCTGAATTTTTGATTAATTAATGACCTTGCTGTCTGCTTGTGAATCATCATGGACTCCACATGTCCTTCAATTTCTCATTTTTTGGGAAGAGCGACATACCTGAGCAATTACTGCAGCAATTTCGAGGTCACTTCTCCATCACTTGCTCGGGGAGAACCGGGGCGGTTAGTTGCAGATGAATAGGCTGAGTGTGAGAAATAACCGGTTGAAGTTGGAGACTTCAGGAGGATTACTGATCATTTTCGAGGAATCTACACAAGAATATACCTCAAATGAATGAAAGCAAAACCGAAGATGTCGTCAACATGTAACCGGCTAGATTTAAGGTAGAAATACCATGAACCGTGAAAATAAGGTGATTCGCATTGGAGATAGGATGATCTTCAAATCATGAGATGATTTTCCAAGATAGAAGAGAAGGATACATGAAGAATGCAAGTTGTTTCATATTTTTATTCCTTGTAAAAAAAAATCTACATTGTTTCAAAGTGGAAAGATTGTCAAACCCCCTACTCGTTCACTAGATTCTTCTTAAACCGAACATGGTAATGCTCATTTCCACACTGAACATCACCTAAACCGGTTAACTCATGAGTACATTAAACTGTGATTGATGATAGTCAAACATGACTAAATTTGACTAAAACGGATTGTACACGCATATCATGCTGCCAACCTCGCGATTATCAGTTTCAGAAATGGCACTTCACTATTTTGATAGAAGTCTAGTACACGGGTAGAGGGTAGTTCACAGTTTGTAATATTCCTACCTTAGAATCACATGGATTTGGACTGACTATGCCCACAAACTTCCCGGGCACAAATGTTCTTCATGTTGTGCACAAATGGAGCTGGAGAACTTCAAAAGACTTGCTTGACTTTCAGTTGCTGAAATTCGGCTCTCAGGTTGAACTTCCGATGCCTGCAGGGAACTCATGAAGTCCACCCTAAGTTAGTGTTTCATTCAGTAAATATATTTGGATGCTGAGTCAACTAGATGTGGTTGTAGGTGTGGCGTTGTGGAATCCATTTTAGAATGCAAACCTAGTAGTTTTGCTCTCTAACTTTGAAGCAGAAGTCAACTTTATTCGTGACTCATCATTGGACACGAAAATCATGGTCAAAGGGGTCGATCACACCGTTCGTTGGAATCTCCGGCTGCTATAGTGTCAAAAGTGGTTGGCTAGTATCTATTTCTCAACATAATCCCCAACAATTTCAACGCTGGAACCGGAAGGCAAGTTTGGTGTGATGAGGATGTGAGTTGACAATGTAGTTGTGGGTGTAGCTTTTAGTGGTGATCTAAGATTCATGGGTTGTTTTTACAAAAGTCAAATCGCATGTCAAGTGTATGGGCCATTTGACACAGGAATAGTACACGCAATCAATCGACAAATAAATCAATAAATAAAGATTACATGTTGATTGACACAGATGGGGTTAGATCTCATGTTATTTGGAAGGGCCCCAGCTGGCCGAGCCATACCCCATCATGGGGGGAAGGGGGTGTCAGCTTAGGGCTCGCGATCCAGCACCCTTGTGCAATCCCGCCCAAAAAAATAATTTAAAAAAACCCGACCAACAACCATTTCCTATCCTGCCTGATTCTGAAATAAAAGTCGCCCTCGCATTCTCTTCAAGGTCGCTTGTCCACAAATCCCATATTGAGTGCATGTCGCCTTGAAGGCCCAAAATATACTTGAAGTGAATCATCCCTCGATTTTGTGGGGGACTTGTCTTTATTGGAAACCCTTCATCCATGATGGTTGAGTTTATATATATGTCACAAATCTCAACAATGAACCGGGAGAACTGACCACTACACTAATTATCCCAATGAGTGCATCTTACTATTCAAAGTTATGCAGTGTTGTAACTATTAATGAAAACGTAACATTTTTTCAAGCAAAGCCATCTATGTTCCATCATATCCGAACAACCTATTGAACTTTTGTTAGTAAAAATTTGAAATCATGCGTACAATGTTATTGCATTTGCATAACTCCGAATAGTAACACGGAGTAATTGGGATAATCACTGTAGTTTGGAGTTTGTAATTCCAAGTTAACTCCAAACTTCGTCCATTAGATGTTTTGAAACTCGGTGTCACACAACATGTGCAAATGAGCTGCCGCTTTCATTAGTTTAGTGACACCCCACCTCAAAGGTGACTATTTCCCAAGGAAAACCAAAATATTAATTTGAAACGTCTAGACCCAATGTTGCGTTCTTATTGGCTCCCCAAATGATGGGCCGTGTTGTCCCCCTACCCCAATTCAATTATTCAAGAGTTGGCCCAGAGTCTAAGGTAGAGGGTGCTAAAACCAACACCCCATCGAAAACCAACACCTATAAACGCCTCCCAATTGCCAACACTCTACAACCTTGAACCGTACCCGGCGGTGTGGGAGTGTCTGGGCCCACGGAGTGACGGTTTTAGGTGCCATTAGTGGTGCCACCTCATAGCGGCCTCCATGACCTTCATGTAGGGTATGTAACGGGCTCCACTCTATCTCGGGTTGGTTCAAGGTGGGATTAGGGTGGCTTGTCAATGCCTATTCTAGTCATTCTATTCACAACACCAAGGAGGTAGGCCCACAAAGCACAAAAGGGTCATTTCCCGGGATGCAAGGTGATGGTTTTGCAAGCGAACCGGGAGGGATCATGGAGGTAGCCGTGTGGCTTTGCATACCCTTACTACTTGGGCTTTGATGTAGTTTGGGTCTAGCACCCAGCTATGTTGTGTTGGTTCTAGGCAATGAAGGTGGGGGTCCTCATCATATGCGAGGTTGCCATACACGGGGCCTATGGATTGGTATAAGGAAGCTAGTAGTTTTGACTTTGAATATTCATCAAATATTCAATTGAGACTAAAAATATTTTTTCTTTCTTGATACCTATGTTTAGCCCAAAGGCTAATATGAATATATATTTTATATATCAACCACATAGCCATATGTATGTGCAATAGCTTAAAGTGTTGGTTTAAGCACCCTCTACCTTAGAGGCAAACCCCCTTCCGAGCTGCTAGTTCAATGAAGAATCGAACTTTATATTTAGCTCCCATGGCCTTATCAACTAAAATGAGCCAATTGGTCCACTCAATATAATGTAGGGAATGTGATGGGAACGTAATGATTGTTAGTTGGTACAAGAGAATACCCATTGAGGGTTCTTAAAATACAACTCAACCATTCCAATACACCCACACATGTTTATAAAACTTTGCAAATAATCAATTGTAATATGGAAGATCTCATCAATTATGACAGTACGGATTGTCTCATAATGGCCCAATTGGCTCATTTTAATTTTAGTTGATAAGGCCATCCCCGGCCGGAACGCTGAGAATAATTTGACCCTAGCCTGAAATTCTGGGTCACCTCGATTGTGAGCCACCTCGATCGGCCTATATAAGCTACACTCGGTGGTGGTGCTGGTTGAGCAGATTGAACATTACAGTTTCTGCAGGAGAGCTAGCTGCTACTCTTGGTAGCTTGTTGCTGGAGCTTGCAATCGGAAGTTCGAAGTGACGATTGATTAAGTGATTAAGATCTTTGAGGACAGATTTCATGAGCAAAATCATGGCCCAGAGAAGCCGAGACCGGTTGGCGCACATTCATCAGCACCTGCAGCCTTCCTCGTTCAGGAGTACTGATACAACAGCGGGCCCAGCTGGTACGGTGATGAATCCTTCCGAAGTCTCTTTTAACTTTTGTTTCTCTCTAATCACTCTCAATCTCCTGGTTTTTCACGTCATGATCTGGACCTGGAATTGGATCTCCAACAGGCCACATGATTTCAGAGGCTACTACCTGTCACTGCGCGCTGTCGGATTGCGAATCCGTTAACATAGTTCACTTGGAGTATTCTACATTGTTGCTTGGATGTTTCGCCTCTCAGATTTTCTTCCTAGGAAATGCTTTTTCAAGATTTCAAGCTTGATGTCGATTGTGCTTCCAAGCTTCTAACTTTGTCTCACCTTCAACTTCAAGTTTCGACTGTTATTTCAACTACAGAGCACCCATTCAAGCTTGAAAGCACACATGAATCCAGAGCTTTTCAATGACATTTCAAACACATTTCACTGACATTTTGACAGGAGTTTGACATTTCAATGGCATTTTCAACTTCCAAACACACGTCAATGACAATTTTGACAGGATTTGCAGGAATCTTATTATTTACCTTTATTGTGAGGGATTTTGTTCTCATCATCAAGGCCGTGTGCTCGCTCCGGGAGAGATGATATTAAGGCCTAGGCTTGGTAGCTTGCAATTTAAAAAAAATAAAATCATATTTTGATGATCTGTCAATCCACATCCAGATCTCAAATAAATAGCTGTTTTAGAAGAATGAGTAGTTGAAACAAAAGTCCGTAGAAAGGTGAATTCATACTAACTCGTCCAAAGTATTTGGTTCCAAATAAAACTTCCAGCAGGTCAGCTTGAGAGCATCGAGTGTGCGGGTATTCATGAAACTCGAGCGGTGCTTGCGGCGTCATTGCCCTTGAAAACTTCTTTTCCGCAAGCAACAACCCTTCCCACATTTCCGCCGTCAGGTACTACAAGTCATTGGCATCAAGACATTTTTTATTTAATAAAGTCTACGGATTCATCAAATAGTTGAAACTTGCGGGTGGGAAAGAAAGTCGGGTGGGTAGAGCTCGTTTGGTGGATGAATTTTCCCTGACTTTGGTTTTGGTGCACCATCTATGATGAAATACGATAATGTGCGAGATCCTTTTTGTGGATGGAGGCAATTCATTAAGGTGGGATGCGTTGATGTCATATATACATATATGGTTTTTTTTAAAATAAATCTTAAATTCTTCATAATCCTGGGTCCTGTGGGGACAGTTTCCGATTATCTACAGTTGGACGAACTGTTGTTGGTGGAAGATGTAGAGCTTCGGAAACGCGCACGAGAGATGATGGAGAAGCATGTGGCGCCTGTGATGACCGAGGTCGAAATTCGGCTTCTCCGTTATTTCCAAATTCGTTTTTGTGCAATCGACACTACAAGGATCACGGGTCTTTGCCACTTCAAGATAGATTTCAGAGGTCCGAATCCATCTAAGATGCTAAAAGATTTGGATACCTAATATCTAGCTTGTGGTGGCGAAGAAGCAGTGGCAAAGACCCGTGATCCTTGTAGTCGGATCTGCTGTTCTCATCAACTTGATCAACTTTTGAGTGCTTAATTTTTTTCCTTGTAAGATGGATAAGTAAGTGATTACAGATTGTCTAATATGCTGAAACGGTATAGAGCTTCTGACATGTTTAATTTATTTCTTTATTTTGGGTCTTTTTTTATTGTTTTGCGATTGGTTTGGCAGTACTGTGAGAAACAAGAGTTCCCGTTTCAAGTTGTGCCCCACATTGCGAGCCTTTCGATCGGTGGCTCCTGGACCAAGGTCAGTAGCATGCCACATAATTAACTATTCACAATCTCTAGTTCTCAAATATCGTTGTGGAGTTCTCTCATCATCCTCCAACTCTTAATTAGCTCCTGTGATTACAAGTGTTGCATATTATTGCTGGAATCAACTGCAACTTTTGTGGGTTAAGACCAACTTTATCAGGAACTGTCAATGGATTGTCAGAAAGACACCACTAAGTCCCAACAAGGATTTGATACTTGTAATCTCACCTACAATTTGAAGGAAGAGTTAGCAATTGTCTATATATATATATGAAAATGAGGTGGTTTTCAATAAGTTTTACATTCACAGGGCCTAGCAGGTTGATAGTATAATTCATGAGATGCTAGGATTTTGATTGACTTGTGAACTATTCCACTAATTAACCTTAAACCCATGAGCGATGTACACATACACTGTGAGGCGATAGTCTGGTAGATGGTGATTGCTTGTTGCCTTGCAAGGTTATTTTCTTCTCAACATCTAGACACAAAGTAACTTGGAAAGTGTTCAATGAAAATTTCGTACCGTCTAAATGATCTAAAGAGAATACAAAATTCATATGACCATGCTAACAATGTAGATTTGGGGGTTAGGATTGGCCCATTTGAATTAGTCCAAGTGTAGGAATTGATCTTGTGAGTGTGTGATTCCAGGGCTATGGGTGTGCAGGGCTCTCTAAATTGAGCAACGGTGTGGCACTGGCAGAAATTGCCCGGGTCGATGCTAGCATTGCCTCTTTTGTGCTTATACACTCCCACTTGGTTGTAAATACAATCGGTAAATTTATAGTTGCAAGCAACTCACTTCTTCTTCTTCTTCTTCTTCTTTCTTTTTTTAATATAAAATAATTTTAATAATGATCTCTAATTATCAATGCTAGTTTTGAAGTGCTCTACCACTTAGTTTGTTATTTCCATGATTCTAGTGTACAATTCTATCTAGGGCATGAACCAACCCTCCATATATTTCTAGGTGACTTTGGTTAACTTACTTTCATTTACATGTCCAAGCCTCACATGTTACAAGATTAAGAACTACGTGACTTCCTTGAATCCCATTTTGACTCCATCTTCCACTCACATGGGAAATTTGGACAACTTACGAATGCGTACGCATTACACTAAGTATGGTCATTAGTGTGGCTAACACTAATTTCTCTAACAATTTATAAATATCTACAATACTCACTTCTACTATGATAATTTTTGTAATATGAATGGACCAAAGTTATTGAAGAAAAAATTTATTTAATCAAATAAGTACGAAGACACTCACATGCTTCGACATGTCTCCACATGTTAAAAGCGAAATTCATTTTATTTTAGAAACTTGTAACCGCGAGTCAACATAGTAACTTGTCACTCTATTCAAAAG
The DNA here is from genome assembly GCA_950295325.1 of Polytrichum commune. NCBI lineage: Eukaryota > Viridiplantae > Streptophyta > Polytrichopsida > Polytrichales > Polytrichaceae > Polytrichum > Polytrichum commune. Next base: position 10,752,565 of record OX485809.1, read on the forward strand.
TTCACACTAATTTGTCCCTATTTAGTGTAGGTTTGGGCTTCCTACCACTTTACCGTATGTTTCCTAGATGGTAAACTACCCAAAGTTCCTATGTTGTGAGTAAGTTCTTGAAGTGATCTAGAGGATGATCTTAGATAAGCTAACAAAAGAGTTATACGAAAAGTCCCTTGAAAAGGGATGAAACATGGAGTTTGACTAGCCCCACTTTGAGAGCATTTTCCAATAGGAGCTTGTAGTGAGTCAAAGCCTAATTTTGAATTTTCGGAAACTCTTTGCAACCCCTTTATTCAAATACAAAACTTTGAAAGAACTCCCTAAACCCAAATAAGATCTTGTCATGGATCTTGGACCAACAAAATCCCTCAAGGGGTGACCTTTTTCATATCATGTACGAATAACGTGAGTGAAAAAGGGGTCTTATTTGAAGCAATAGCATACATACTATACATAAGGGAGAGGTATTGTTTTTCTCTAATGTGCACATTTTAAAAGGCTAATTTTTGAATTTTGAAGTGAAGGTAGATGTGCAAAAGGGCCCTAAGATTTAGATAAAGCAGTGACAATGGATGTGCTAATTTCATTCAGTTTACATTTTCTACCAATGTTGTGATGTGGTAATAGTCCTCAATGACTACCCAACCCATTCTTGTTGGGTTTGCATTTAGGTTCTAGGTTTCTCCAAAGTGGAGGCTCTTGGAGCACTCATGGGCTCCTTGGTATTTTGTTCTCCAGATTGTGGCTAAGTTATTATGCACTTGTCTTTGTTTGTCGAACGTAATCTATGAATGACAAGGTGTTCAATGACTTTCTCATTGGAAAGTGAAAGTGGAATATATATGTAACAGAGGCCAACTTATTTCATCTTTATCTTGTGTATTTAATGAAGGCTTTTATCACACCAAATTGAAAAGCTTAGCATAAACACACGAGTCCATTTCTAGCCTATTATCAGTTCATATACAATTGGTCTCCTTTGTAAGGTTCTTGTGCACGGGGGTTTTAATTTCATAGTCAATCACGTGCGTCATTTAAGTTTCGAATGAAGAGTCCACCCCGGGGCTAACTTTTAGATCGACTGAAGCAAGACTTGTTTGGTCTCACCCATCCAAGTATGACAAGCTAAACACATTGTTTGCTTTATAACTCGACACCACTCTTTGAGCATGTTAATATAAGCCTTGCTCATAAAAATTGGGTGACTTTATGGCTACGCTTTCAACATTTCCCCCTTTTTTTCCATTATGGAAACTCCATCATGTCGAGGTTTGGGCCCAAGATTTTTGGGATAACACCAATGAATTGGTGCATTTGTGCAGCTATGTTGGGCAATGAGGAGCAAAAATTGAAGTACCTACCCAGTCTCGCCCGCTTTGATACTATTGGATGTTGGGTATGATCTACATCTTTTATGGTTCTTGAAATTGAATTTGAAGTGATTGCTAAAGCACATGCATCATGTTCTTGAAGATGTAATTTGCCTCCTATTGAAGAGGTAAGGTAAATGTGTCTAATTTGGTTACTTTTCTCTCTACATCCATTTCTAAGTCTTTGTAAGATATTGAACACGTGATTAGTGCGCGATTATTAGCAATTTCAAATCGTGTCCGTAGGCATTTGGGTGCAAGCATGGTAAAGCAGACCAAAAAAATGCTATGGGGTCTTAAAACCATAGTTTTTCAGATTGAGCCCCTAAAAGTAGTACCAAAATGTTGTATAAATTGAATGTTTTTTTCATGGTGACCTCTACTATTGTGTTAAGTACTAAAATGTAAAACATCAAGATGAGATCTTCTGAAGTTTGTCATCAAAAGTAATGCTCAAAAGCAAATGGCTAGATCTAGTTTTGTACTTAAATTTCGTGACCTTAATTATTTTGAACTTGGTTTTCTTTCATATTCCTTGAATCCACTATACACTTGAGTTCATCATCACATATTTTTGTAGAAAATAATCAATTCAATGTAGTTTTATCATATTTAAAACAAAATTTGACAATCACTTGTTCAATATCACCACTTGCACACCGACTTGCACCATCTTCTAAAATATGTAGACTTCTTTGGAGATTTTTTTTTTCAACATAAATTGCTTGGCTTCGTAAATCAATGTGTTTTTTAAGATATTCATTGTCTTTTTTCACAAAATTCAAAGTTAATATATCGTTATGAATCAACTTTCACTTAAACATGTGCAAGGATCAAGAGCTGTCCACTTTACCATGCTTGCACTCATTTGTCTCATAATTATGACTATCTTATTCATTGTCAAAATGAATCTACATTGAGCTCATTAAGTGGTCATATATGTCCCCTCAAATCTTGTTCAAGGTTATTGAACCTAGAATGGTTAACATAGTGTAAGCACGTAATCCAACCTCTTTTAGACACATGTCTTTCTAGTGTCCGTTCTTAGATCCACACCTAACCACATACCACTCAAAGTTAGGTGTCCACATTATTGGAATGTGGCATGTCTACCTCACATCATTAGGGAAGAGACAACTACTAATGGTGATAGGTCACTTATCTGAAGCTCACTTTTTCCGTTGTCATGGCAGGCCATGACAGAGCCTGGATATGGAAGTGATGCGAGCTCGATGAGTGCAACTGCAACCAAGGTTTGTAACATTCAAACATCTAGTTCCAGATTTTCATGCAAATTTCTTATGTTCAAATGACAAATAAACCATTCAAAATGACTATCCAATGGTATCGTTTCAACATCTCAATCAGGCAACCGATATTCATCATAAGTATAAGATTAGGTTTAGGGTTCACCATTGATAGGACCCTAAACCCTCAAGAGTTAGTTCTTTGATACCATTGATAAGTGATGTTGGTCATTGATAGGTCTCATGCAATCATGGATAGGACCCTAAACCCTAAACCTAATGATTTAGGTTCAAGGTGAGAGGATCTTTGCATACCCGAGTTATTATTTGGATCGCTACCATTCCAAACCGTATTGAAACTAAGGTGACTTTAGGCTAGGTATAAGATTCTTGCATGGTACATATACTAGTGTCAAGGGAAATTTTTGGGCAAAATAAGTCGAGATCCTAGTGTTTGCAATATCAACTAGTTACATGTTGACATCTTTGGGTTTTCCTTTTTAAATTGAGGAATACTCTATAAATTCCTCTAAATCAATCAGTAGTTTCCTTCAAGTCTTGATTTTGAATTGATCTTTTCTCAAATTCAAACCGTTCATCTGCATCTAGTTCTCCCCATTCATTGGTACATATAGACCCAAGTGATATCGAAAACACAAATAATGTCTAAAACCCATACTCTATTAGTATAAAAAATGTAATCCTCATTTTTGATACCCAAACGGTATCAAAGAAAAACTATACTAGTCCAACACTGGTAGGCAACATTGATTTATCAAGAACTTCTTTATTATTATTATTATTATTATGTGTGGAAGCTACAGGTGGAAGGGGGTTGGTTATTAAATGGGCAAAAACGATGGCCTGGAAACTGCACATTTGCAGATATAGCAGTTGTTTTCGCACGCAACACCACCACCAACCAAATCAACGGGTAATCAATTCACTCATTTCCTAATTGGCTCTTACGATTAGTGCATGAATTTACAAAGAACAGTGATTAGTGTTTGAAGGTGTTTCCACTTGTGGACTTTAGCAGTTCCTACCTTATGGTTCACAAACAAAACTCGGCTGAATTTTCCCTTAGGTTCATCGTCAAGAATGACACACCTGGATATCAAGCCGCCAAAATAAAGAACAAAATCGCGATGAGGATCATGCAAAATGGTGACATTACTTTGAAAGATGTCTTTGTGAGCGAGGAGGACCGCATCCCCGGAGTCAAAGCATTCCAAGACATAAATGAGGCAAGTGAATTACGTGTTTTATTATCATCATCAGGCTCACTTATATTATTTTGTTGTTGTGCCATTGAAATCAGCATTCACCAAAAATATATAACCTTTGTTATACCCTTTCTTTGTTGTAAGGCACTCCACTTGCTTAGGGCCACTTCACACACGACCCAAGAGCCATGACGGTGAAATTGTGAGAGCCCAAAAGAAAGTGTCCAAAGGCCGTCCCAAGACACCCCCAAAATCATGTAGTGTGGTCACGGACCCTCAAGTGTAGTGTGAAGTCACATGTGACCGTGCCCTCAACCAAATGTTATTTCAATGAATTTGGATTCATGCGGGTCCTCACACATGATAAATTAAAATAAATCAACGGTTGTGAGCGTTTGGAGTGCCATGGTCTCCCGGTTTATTGTTAGGCCTATCTACAAGAGGTGGTTTTTGAAAATAGTCCAAGTGACCATGAAACATGGTCCATTTGATGCCATGTAGGAATCCATGTTGACTTTACATCCATCTTGCATTCACATTCCACTCTGTTGGTCCCTCAAGCGTAGTGTGAAGCGAAGTTGGACCGGCTCCACCGTTTGCACCAATGAGAGTGGTTGAAGTGTAATTGTCATGGGCTCTCAGTCTTGTGTGTGAAGCGGCTCTTAATTCAAAAGTTTGTTGATGATTTCTTCATACATCTTAAAGAATCATTCGACTGGCTCAAAAGAGTAATGCTTGAAATCAAGAATACCCTATTTTCTGGAATATGGGTAGCTTCATTGTTTATCACACGAAATCTAACTTGCACTGCTGGTAGTAATCGTGTGATGTGTTTTAATGCATGCATTGGTGATCTGTAGATCTTATGGATAGCTCGAATCATGGTGATGTGGCAAGCACTCGGCATTTCCATGGGGGTTTATGATGCGTGCTTCAGGTCAGTTATAGTGAGCTTCTAATTTAAACCCTAAACCCTTAATAACTGTCAATTAATGGGTGCCATACTTTGGAAAGTAAAATGACTTCACAATGACAGGATTGCAATGCTAGAATCATGTTGTTTTACATTGAAAGCAAAGTTGCTAAAATCCACTTACAGAATTTCCATAGTGGTAGGATTGGAGCTCCTTCATGTCCTTGTCTGCACTCTGACATCAACCTATTTCAATTTTTATGAGAGGATCTCATTAGAAGAATATAGTTATATTTTCAACAAGGGTTACAATTCTGTAAGAAATGATTGAAGATGTCGAAGTCAGTAACAAAAAAAAAAAAAAAAAAAAAAAATTAAACAAAAGAGGGGAACTTTCATTGGAGAGTTCTTGACTTCTGAGGGTTTGACGAGCATACTGATTCCTAGAACACAAGTCAGATTATACTAGATGCTGAAACGAGAGAATTATCTGAGACTTGGTGATTCAGGTACTTGCAAGAGCGGCATCAATTCAAAGTCCCATTGGCTTCGTTTCAGATTTGTCAAGAAAAACTCGTGCGGATGTTGGGAAACATCCAGGCCATATCCCTCATGAGTTGGAGGGTCACTAACATGTATGATGCTGGCAAGATGAGTCCTGGCCAAGCCAGTCTTGGCAAAGTAAGTACCACTTCAAGCAAGAATAAGAATATTCAATGTGGTCAAAATATTTAATCCCAGAGGAGCATGTCATGCACAAAAAACTAATGAAACCCAATGTGATGTGTAATTTTAGGGAGCATTTGAAGCCAACGTCTCTTTAAAATCACTCCAATTACTCCCAACTTTCTTTAAGAAGTTTTCAATTTTACACAAGACAGCTTTCGCTTCACGATTGATCCAGAATCCCCTTTAAAATAACCCCCAAGGTAATAAGGGGTTAATAACCCAGTAGTTTCAAACTGAAAAATTATGACAATCTCAATATACAGTTTATGTTGAAAACAACATAAGCGTACAGTTTATGTTGAAAACAACTTTCAGTAGTCATAATCCACTGCTTTATGAAGTTACAACCCCTAGACGTCTTGGGATTCTTCAGAATCACGTGCAGCATTGGAAGATTTAAGGGTGAAAGTTCAATTCAGCTCAATGCAAATCTACTGGTCTAATTCGTTGAAATACGTACTAACTCCGAACAATTTTTTGACTGTGTTTTCTTGAACACCAAAACAGAGTGATATAGACACAAGCAAGGAAATTCTGAGTGTGGACATCAAGGGACAACTACACATGAAACACCCTAGTGAATCATGACTTTTGGGACTGAAAATTTTGCAGGCATGGACAACACTTCGAGCTCGAGAGACTGTTGCATTAGGACGGGAGCTTATGGGAGCCAATGGAATACTTCTTGACTTTCATGTTGCGAAGGTCAGTCATCACCCATCATGTTTTGATTCCACCCCATTTTTTATTCTTTTGCACGCGGTTCTTGATATCTTACAAAGAGTGATCTTCCCAGGCCTCCTGGAATGGTGTCCATGTTTTGAGCACATACATTCGAAGTTCAACCTCAACTAAATACGTGTCTTTTTGCGTCCATTATAAACTTAGTCAATTGCTGACAAATGCAGTTTCGTAGCAAATGAAGTCATCATCACTACAAATCAAATGCAATTAAGTTATTGACTCTCAACATCTCCTTTCACCTGACCTGTACATGTATGAACAATTGAAGATGTTCACGGTGAACAAACTTCATTGAAAGTAGTATGAGAATCTTACTCCAAACCTCATTTCAAATGTGCATCTACAAAGATTTTGATTTCTATACGAATCGTATGGTTGTAGGCATTCTGTGACTTGGAGGTAATCTACACGTATGACGGATCATATGAGATCAACACCCTCATCACAGGGCGAGAAATCACGGGGATTTCATGTATAAAACCAGCTCCTCAATCCACACCGAAACCAAAGGAACATCTGGTATCTCTGATGTGACGTAAAGCAACAATGACACCCTGGAATTTATTTTGAAAAAATTGATCAGATTTACATGGATGGGACATTGATATCCTATTGATCTTCAGTGAAGGAGTGGACTTTGATTTTATTGTACATGGAACTTCTCTCAACTGTTTCTGGAATTAGCATAGATTTCCATCGTAGAAACAGTCTTGGATTTAGGAGGGGCAGTTCAAAGAATTTTCCAATGCTGATCTACGAAGGTAAACACTACAAAGATTTCAGGGTCATTATTATTATTGGGTTTCTCCAAAATGGGTTTCCTGCCCATGATTTTAATCTTTGGCGAACTTCCATCAATCTATACATAAAATATAAGCAATAGGGTTTAGGGTTAGGGGTATATGGTATTTATTATACTTTTCAGTTGATGATGGAGCAGGTTATATCCACCTCCTTGCAGATTGTTCACTGTAGGCTTTCCCGCTCTGCCTGCTCATACACAATTGAAATGTAACAGAAGTAAAAAAAATCTTCTTCTTTGGTGTTACAATATCTGGCTATGCCTGACAATTCTCGAACAAGAAAAACTAAGTGAATAACACCTGCACACCTTAGTATCTGCTGAGGATGGCATAGGTTTTGCAATCTCAGATATTGAGATTCACCAATGACCGACAAACCTCACTAAAGTTCTTATCCTTCAGTTAGTTACCCATCTCTTCAGTGTGTGCCAAAAACAATCTGGGGGTTAGACACACTCAAAGAAAAACATTGAAATGGAACTTGAAATCGCAGCGAATGGAGCCACTTGACATGTAAACTCCTCACCAACGTTAGTAGAGGACTTGGCAGATTCTTTTGAATGTTTCAATATATGATGAATGAGAACACATGGTTTTTGAACTGTCACTGTAAGTGTCATTTGACACATTTCTGAATTTGCAAAATTTCAGGTCGTTCTTCTTTGGGTTCTAATTAAGAATCTAGCATTCTTGCGTGTCATACTAGGATCTCGGGGGGTGCACTGTACTAAACATGTACGAGTATACGTGAGTGCACAGGAGGGGTATTGATTTGGACCTTGCCGTATTACATATACATATGGTATACATGTTATAATTTATGGCCAGGGATTCGTGGCACTCAAGTAAAATCATCCGTGCGGATGAAAAAAACACAGGAATCATCTAAATGGCTATTTTTGGGGAATTTGATTCCGGAAATAGAGTCAAAGGCCCCGAATTAGTCTAGTGACGTCACATTCGAATGAATCGGCCCTCAACCCCATAGGGGGGCTTTTTTTATTGGAGCCACTTCATCCACGATATCTTGGATGGATGATTTTACTTGAGTGCCACGAATCCCCAGCCATAATTTATAGTTACGTACATATATGGAAGGCCTTTAAAAAGTATACAATAATTGTACTTGTATGGTACTGTTACTGTACTACATATCATAAGTTTTCATATTGGATGAAATCGTTTGGAAATCGTTTGGTAATCGTTGGGTGGAGTATAGGGATCCAATTGACTTGATGGACCATCCATCAAACGTGGAGATTGGTTTATGTTGGTATCAAAAAGGGGCTAACAACAAGTGGACATATGATCTTACTGATCATTTGATGGTAGACTTAGAGACAATAATTGCATTGGCTACAATGACATATATTGGTGAATCAAATGTTTATGAGTTACATCCGGGAGATGAAAAAAATTTCAACGACTTTGCTGATGAAAGCTAGGACATTTTGTTATACATATTATAGGGGTTGATTATTGTTCAAAAGTATATTTGTATACTTATGTTAATGACTATATATGAATGGATGTTTTTTGTGTATACATATTGTCACTTGTATATTTGTTGTTGCAATTCTATGTGTATTACTTCATTTCACAAAAAATAACTTGTATATAGGGGGTTTTTAGAGTATGCAGTGAACGCACGTGATTCTAGGTTTTAATGAAAGGTGCACTCCCCGAGACTAGGATTCGTGGGCCAAACTAGCTCAATTGCGAGGTGGAATTCAAAGCGACGGATACCACGTTTTGTTCGCTTGTCTTGTTCTCTATCAAATTCACGTCTTCAAAGTCTTGTGGTATTTGCAAATCTATGATGAAACATGAACAAGAATCTTATTGCAATGTGGACCTCCACTTATTTAATTATGGTTCTTGGAAGTGCACGTTTGTTGATTTCTTAACTGAATACATAGGGAAGCAGAGGATTGGTTTGAGAACCCTAAACCCTAGACCCAAACCTTGGACCTCACATCTCAAATCAATCCTCCACTCCCCATCACAAATCCCCAACTCACCTCACAAGACTACCAAAAGGTAAAGGAGAAATGAGAATACTCACACTCAAGAGGCAAAAGAATTCGAATGGAAACCGGCCCCTCTCATGGCTCAAACATCCGAATCCCCTATTCATGAACTTGCACAATTAGCCCAAGGGAACGAGGAGATGGACTCAATCTATCAACAAGGCTAGGCGCTCTTCATTTGCACCCTATAAGGACCTAGCACATGAGCAAAGGGAGGATGGTTGTGTCACAAGGGCGACCCATGAACCCAAGAGAGGAGGCTTCGTCAGTAGGGCGCCCCATGAACCCAAGGAGGACGGCTCTGTCACTATGACGACCCATGAACCCCAAGGGAGGACGGCTATTTCACTAGGGTGCCCCATGAGCCCAAGGACAAATGCAATTTGGACCATAGGGGCGCCCTTGGTGAATGGACGGTCATAATTTTTTTCCCGGGCAACTAGACTTGGCTATGGACAGAGGCTCTGGGGGCACGCGCCCACGGAGGAGCACAATTAAATGGATTCAAACATAACATTAAGTAGCAATGCTAAGAGGGTACCCTTTGAGTACCCGCAAATTTACCTCAACAAGAAGGGAAAAGCTTGCAAAGCAAGGGTGAATGAATGGATAATTAATCAAATATAGAAGCTTCAAAAAGGTATCAAAGAGGTTTCCAATGCGGGTGTCGGGAGACTCTTCCAAAAAGTGCAACTACCTTTTTGACCTCACCAACTTTCCCGTTGCTTTATAGCTATTTAAATTTGTTTAGATCATAATTTAGCCTAGATTAGAACCTTTATCACCACTTAGCATTAGTTTTGTCCTAGAAACCGACTTAATTAATACTAAGCATTGAAAGTAACTACCCAAATAGATCTAAAATAGCCTAAGCAAAACTCAAACTTAGTGTTACTTTTGCTCTTGAAAGAGCATCAAACCGGCACGCGACGGTTTGATGCTCTTTCGAGAAGGTCAATTCGGGCTTGCTACTTAATGTTATGAATACATGATACTATAATTAATATCAAATAATTTGATGACATTGCCACAATTGTGGAGCAAATGGGTGCAAAGCTCGGTAAAGGGATCCCTACTTAGTGTTAAGTGAAAGTGATTCAAAGCTATACACTTTGAAGTATTGAAATCTTTGAATTTTGTGAAAAAAAAATCAGAGATCTTTATTTTTAATATTAAAATATTGATCCACAAAGCCAAGCAATTTATGATGACAATAAAAATTCCAAGAAAAGTCTACATAATCAAGAAGACGATGCACGTAGGTGATGTTAAACAAGCAACTATCTAAACTGTGTTTAAAAATACTATAAGATTACATAAAATTGGTGTTTTTCTACAAATTTTTGTGATGATGCCCCTCCAGTGGATAATGAATTCAAGGATTACAATAAAATTCCAACTTTAAAATACTTAAGGTCATGAAATCTACATGCAAAACTAGACCCAACCATTTGCTTGGGAGCATCACTTTTAATAATAATTTTTGAAGATCTCAAATTGATATCCTACATTAAAATATTTAAAACTACAATAGAGGTCATCGTGAAAATAATAATAATAATAATAATAATCCAAATTAAACATCACTGTGCTACAACTTCTAGTTATGCTTTTAGTTTACCGGAGCATTATTTCAGTCCACTTTACCGTGCTTGTACCCAAATATAATATATTCATCAAGCCAGGTGATTCCAGAGATGGTTTCACCATTATGTTGAACTAGAATGGTGAAAGATTGTGCATCTTTTCCAACTTTTGTGTTGACTAGTTTTGCTAATTACCATATAATATTTGTGTTCTCGTTGTAAAACTCCACCATCTTCCCAACATGGAAAATTGTCCATCCCAATCAAACTAGTTTGAGGCTCACGCCGTATAATTGCATTCCCACAATTATGACAATTTCTTGGTTTGCTCCCCCCTCACACAACATGTTGTGATCTCCACAAACACGACATTTGTCCTAATACAATTTACGAGATTTGAAGGATAGGAACAAATTGGTTTCAACGCTCACCATTTTCAAAGTTGAAGTAAAAATTGGAAGTGCAAGTACAAGTAGTCTCCGTTTTTGGAGTCAACAATGTTGACAAACTTGGCCATTCCGGAAACACGTACTTCCAAAATGTACCTCACAATTGCACCAAAATCCCGGGTACGCAACTCCCATATTATACGCAGGGGGCATCGTACTTAAAACGGCTTAGAGGACGGCTTTTGTAAAAATTATATCAAATTATATCAAATTAAAATGATCAAAAAGTTGGGTGAAGACCAAATTAAACAAAATGAAATGAAATGAAATGAAAAAGAAGTTGGGTAAAGACCAAATTAAATAAAATGAGATGAAAAAAAAGTTGGGTTGCATATTTATTAAGCCTCTCATTAAAATTATAAGTTACGAATAGTTGCCTCCCATTAAAATTATAATTCATTCACAATGTTAAAATTTTATTAAAAAGTCCAAAAAGTTGGGTAGTTTGATCTATGGTACCTGTATTAAAAAAATCATATAATTAGGTTTTTAATGCAATTATATGCTTCAAAATATATTCATTTCCTATATATAATTACATTTTTGGATTCCTTGTTAGAAGGGCTACAAGGGTTTCCTACATTAAAACAAATTGTATCACTCAATATTGGACTAAAACGCATTATAAGTGATTATAATCAGGACCATATAATACGGGCGTTGCGTACCCGGGACCAAAATCTGGCTAGTGTCAGGTTATTGGTCCCCATTACCGACATTTTACTTTGGGCCACTTCACACACGAGACTGAGAGCCCATGACCATTACACTACAAGCACCCTCATTGGTGGAAAAGGTAGAGCCGGTCCAGCTTCGCTTCACACTACGCTTGAGGGACCAACAGACTGGATATGTGAATGCAAGATGGATGTGAAGTCAACATGGATTCCTACATGGCATCAAATGGACCATGTTTCATGGTCACTTGGACTATTTTCAAAAACCACTTCTTGTAGATAGGCCTAACAATAAACCGGGAGACCATGGCACTCCAAACGCTCACAACTGTTGATTTATTTTAATTTATCATGTGTGAGGACCCGCATGAATCCAAATTCATTGAAATAACATTTGGTTGAGGGCACGGTCACATGTGACTTCACACTACACTTGAGGGTCCGTGACCACACTACATGATTTTGGAGGTGTCTTGGGGCGGCCTTTGGACACTTTCTTTTGGGCTCTCACAATTTCATGGTCACAGCTCTTGGCTCGTGTGTGAAGTGACCCTCAATGCCAATGCCAGGGAGGTGTTTGGGCATAATCAATTAAAATCTTCTAGCATAAGTGTTTTCAAATCCAACAGGTTATGTATACATTGTGATCTTTCAGTCTTTTTAATAATAATTTGAAGTATATTCCATAGATTCTTCTATAATGATATGTAGTTTTCCTGAAACCTTGACTTTCAACCTGTGCTCCAGTGTGAAAATTTAGTGTGGGTTTTTTTTTTCATTTGCATGTTTCAATGAAAGTGAAAATTTTCATCCAATTGTATGTTGCAATTATTCTCAGTTGAACATGTACATTTCCAAGAAATGTTGGAAAATCAAAGATGAGCAATATTGATAACCAAAATCCAATAAGTTCAAACATCCCCACATACAACCCAATACATGACCTTTTTATCTATCAAAGATCAAAATTACAAGTGCCACTTAACAATAAAGATGAGTTGAAAGACCAAAAGTACAACATTGAAGATACATACCTACTTACTTCAGTTGGTGTAAAGTGGCTCCTCCTCCTCCTCCTCCTACGTTAAGCTTGGCAACAAAGAAAAGACGGACATTAAAGTTTGTGCTCAAACCTAATATCTGTCTAATGGCACACCATAAAGAACCCTAACGCACATGGATGAAGTGTCTAGGATGATGATACAAATTTCATCCAAAATGATGTTAACAAATGCAAGCACTAAAAAGTTGATGTGGGCCACACTAATTTCCAACATGAATTTCCCACCCACTCTAATTAGACAAACAATGTAGTTCATGAACCTTCCAACCAATGTTACTAGTGTATTCTACCAATGTTATTAACCCTCTAAATTAGTTCATGGTTAATCCAAACCGACTTGACATGCGGCTCACCTCAATTTCATGAATCTTCCAAACCAATTTCATAAAGCTTTCCCCACTATGTGATTTTTGTATTCTTAACTTCTCCCCTCCTTGTTTTGCATTCTTTGCCTTCTTGTTATTCATTGGTTCCTATTTGTTACGTGTTTAGCTAGAATAAGCACAAATGTCGCATTATCCGTTATGTGATGGATGCCTCCACTACATATACAAAATATAAATCATGTATTGCTTGAGTCTTTATTAAGTCTATGAAACTCACTTTTGCTTTCCAATGAGAAAGTCGTTGAACTTCTTTTTTTCATACATAGCAAGTAACTCATCGATTGCAACAAACAAGCAAAGGCAAGAGCCCCACAAGAGCACAATCACTTAGCTGCAATTTGGTGAGCAAAACTTAAGGTAGCCCATGAGCGCTCTAAGAGTATCCAATCAGTATAAGCCCTATAACCCAATTGCAAACCATGACAAAAATGGACAAGGTAGTCATTGACGACTACTGCCATATGACAACAATAGATGAAGACATGAATCGGATGAAACAAACACATCTACTGTTGATACAATTCTCAAACCTCAAGGTCCCCTTTTGTACATCTACACTTACTTAAAATCTCTTAATAACCTTTTTAAATGTACACTCTAGAGATTAAAGGATACATCCTCTTACACTCACATTAGTTCGTATGTGGTATGAAGAGTCCACCCTCCAATATGAGGCCCGATTTTAGTTCCCGATGTTCTTGAGGGGAATGTTTAGTGAAGAGAATCAACCTTCTGTGGATTGACGGTAGAGATGTTAATTATCCAAAAGATGAGCCCGATCCTCATCCCGCCCATGTTGCGAGTTCAAGCCAAGGAGAACCTCGTCCTGGTTTTTTCAACCCGGCCCAAAGATTTGACACCAAGTTTTTGCCACCTAAGACGCCACATAAGATGACTAATGTTCAGACCCAACCCTAGTATGAAACCCTTGGACCAGGTTGGATGAAACTAGGCGATCCTATTAGTTAAAATTCTTAGAGTTCAAGCCAGCCCTCAATCCGGCCCTTGAGGATAAAATGGGCCTTAGTCAACACCATTGGACCGAATCGAGACGAATTTCTTATCCAATCCCACAAGTGCCGAAAGGTCACGTTACACAGGCGGTGCTCTAAAGTCTTCCCCGTACTCATCACAAGTGGTTCAACTTTCAAGTGGAGGGGGCCGGCCAATATAGTCTAACCTTGATAATGTCACCCTTGTTAATAGAACACCTTGATATTGCCACCTAAAAGTTTGAAACCGATTTTCATAGTGTAAAACTCCCTCGTTATTATCCCTATCACCCTTGGTAATGTCACTATTTTTTTCCAAAATCCGTAGTGTAAATGTGATAATACCAAGTATGGATGGATTGTATGTGATGGTTGGATGGACAGATTATTAGGCATTTTTGCAACTGTGATAGTGAAAGTTATAGATGGGTTTAATGCTTTTGTACTCTCCCATATCACTATCTTGTTCCTTCCACCAAATGTGACTTCAGTTGTTTAGCCTTTGGATCAAGGAGTGATTGCAACATTCAAAATGTGCTATAAGCGCAAGCTTGTTGCCTGGACTTTGCAACAAATTAATAACAACTCAAATGAAGTTTTGGGGAAACTGAATGTTGATCTATTTCAAGCTATGCTATGGTGTGTGGCGGCATGGCATGAATTAGATGATCAAACCATTAGAAATTGTTGGAGAAAGTCCGCCATATTGCCTACATAGTGGAATGCAAATATCAACAATTTTGATGAACGTATGAAGTCCAAAATGGAGGAAGCAACTTTGGAATTGGGCAATCTCATCGCCGCATTGAATTTGGGTTTGGATGTCGAAGGCAAGCCTGTAGAAAACCTTTGTCCTTTGGAGTACATAAACATGGAAGGTGAAGATGATTTTGAGGTGGAATATTCTACTAAGGAGCTTGTGCAATTAGTGCAAGATGGCGAATAGGTTCTTGATTCCATGGAAGTAGACCCATTGATTGTTGATAGCAATGATGACGAGTCTAAAGTAGTGAAGCTAAGCGATGCACAAAAATATGCTAAAGATGTTTTGAATTTTATGGCTAGCCAAGGTGTTCAGATTTTCAACACTCTGGAGTTGTTAGGAATGGAAAAAATCCATGACAAACTCATTAGAATTGGTGTTGCACATTTAACATCAACAAAACAATGTGACATTAGAAGCTTCTTTGTCTCTAGTGAGAGGTCTTTACCTGATCTCAATGACACATTATGATGTGCTCTTGTTGTTATTCATAATTTTAAATTAGATTTTACATTCAAAAACATTGAAGTCTCATATTTTTTATTTTCTTTTTTACATTGTAATTTTATTTTAATTTTCTACCTATTTTTTGATAATATCACATTATGCACAAATCTTCAAAATGTGACATTATCAAATATGTCACACCTTGTTTATATCACTCTTTTGGGTGAAACGGATGGTGTGACATTATCAAGGTTAGACTGTATGAACAACTAGATGTCAGTTGAAAGCCCTCATGAGAGTGTAAGTTCGAGGATGTGCATTGTATTGTGTACATCTCGAAAAGCTCCTAGTAAGTTTTTTTTTCAACAAGTACGAGTGGCATCGATAGATAAATTAGACTTACTTCAAATTGAAATTTTACTTACGGATGCATATTAAAACCATGGCTTGGGTGAACCAAGGTTCATGGTTCCTTGGAGGCTAGGATTCATGCATCTAGCAAGGAACGAGTGTATGGGTTGGTTCACCCAAATCTTAAAACCATGTACAGCTGCAGTTACATAATCTGCTATGAGCTCCAAACTTCAAGTTATAATTACTAAGGGCCACTTCGCACATGAGCTAAGCGCCGTGACCATGAAATTGTGAGAGCTCAAAAGAGAGTGTCCAAAGACCGTCCCAACGCACCTCCAAAATCATGTAGTGTGGTCACAGATCCTCAAGTGTAGTGTGAAGCCATATGTGACCGGGCCCTCAACCAAATCCTATTTCATTATATTTCTATTCATACAAGTTCTCACACATGATAAAAAAAAATAGAATAAATCAACGGTTGTGAGTGTTCGGAGTGCCATGGTCTCCCAGTTTTGTATTAGACCTACCTCCAAGAGGTGGTATTTGAAAATAGTCCAAGTGACCATGAAACATGGTCCAATGGGTGCCATGTAGCAACCCATGTGGACTTTACATCCATCTTGTATTCACATACTCCGTTGGTCTCTCAAGCGTAGTGTGAAGCGAACTTGGACCAGCTCCGCCTTTTCCACCAATGAGAGTGCTTGAAGTGTAATGGTCACGGGCTCTCAGTCTCAAGTGTGAAGTGGCCCTTAGTTACTGCATTATCTCTCTCTCTCTCTCTCATATGGGAATGCAGTGACAGATGAACTAAAGCCTCAAAATCTTATAAATATAATGACATACAAAGGGTGGGGTATGTGTCATGAGCATGCTCAGACTTCACACATGAAAGTTGCCACAGATTTTGAAGAGGAGTCAGAATGCTCTTTTCAGGTGTAACTACACATGTAATTGTCTTCTCAAGCATATGCGCATTGAGCACAACTATGATTGTAAATCATCTTGCTATTTGTTGGGCCTTGTTGGTAATTGAAAGGGGATTTCAACGGATCTTATATTGTAGCTTTTGAAAACTGTAGGAATAAATCATTTGTTGGCTTTGTTTGTAGGACAGAGGCTATGCATCAACTTCTTCGTTTCAAGAGCAAATTTCCTAACCACTTTGCGTTCACACTTGAACGTTACTTGTTCTTGTTATTTTTGGTCCACTTTATTTAATGTGGATGTTAACTATAATTTTATATATATATATATATGTGTGTGTGTGTGTGTGTGTGTGTGTGTGTGTGTGTGTGTGTGTGTGTGTGTGTGTGTATATATATATAGAACTATAATTGCTCCCTAAAATGCATTGAAAGAAATCTAGTTAACTATAGTTATTTCGGCAATTCTTGATTATTTATTCTAAAAACTTCGGGTGATATCAAAATCCTTGACCTGCATTTGAGAAGAAGGTGCACAAAATCCAAGAAAGGTTTGGTATAGTAAATAGCCATGGATTGGCATGAGCAAAGTGGACAACTATAATTGTAGTCTTTCATAGTAAAGGACAGAGCCTCACAGTTCTACCGTTTTCTTGTTTTCAAGAATTGTTGATTATAAGTGTGTTTATAACTGATTTTAAGCTCTCATGTTCGAGTCATGAAAGAATTTAAAATGGTCGTTTTTGGGTAAGAATCGCAATAAGGGGTAGTTATCACATGCTTTGTCTTGCAAGGAATCGCTCCTCATGCAGACATAGCATTCTGGTAGCATTGAGAACGTTGTATCTTTGAAAATCACTTTTGAGGAAATTCAACATGTTGCAAAAGTAGTCAATGTTGTGTACGACAAGTTGACAACAAATGTGACGTTTATCTTTGGAAATTGATGACAAGTTCCTTATTGGTAGAATCCAATCTAGAGTCGTATGCTATAGAGATATGTTATTATGAGCAATATGGAATTCGTTCTTACTTATTTGAATGAAACGACAACATTCTAGGGAAGGTCAAAGTGTTTTGGACCAAAGAAGTTCTCACACATTTTCAAAGAATGCTACCCAATCCGCCTCCTTCACAACTGTGCTTCATTCGAGGTCAAGGGTCGGGAATGACTAACAATAATAATGCAACATTAGAACTTATAGGGCTTTTGGAGATTTTTTGAGACAAAACTCCCTATGCATTGAACCACACATGGACCATATACTTTCACAAAAGCTCAACTTTTAGAATGCATGTATTGCATGAGCAAAGACACTCATTGTAAAGAAATTTTGAATTCTGTATATTGAAAACTCTTTAGAACATTTCAACATATGTAGGCCATGAGAGAGGACCCCAAGTGGGCCAATGCGAGTAAAGGCACTTTTTGGTCATATGTGTCCATGTCTAATATTGACTCATTCTTCAAGTGCACTATTCTAATAAGTTGGATACCTTAATAAGCTTGAAACCTTGGGTTCAAGTACCCAAAATGTGTGCCCTTGGATGCAAAACTTACTTAGTATTTTGATGACATCATTTGGGAAGGCTTGATTTGGTTTGCAAGAGAGATTTGAGAATTATCCAGGGGCACATATTTTGGGTAATGAAACCCAAGGTTTCAAGTTTATTAAGATATCCAACCAATCGAAAGAGAGATTTCTATCTCTTGGTTTGATGAAGAGAACAAGTGCCCATCTTTGTCTTAGTCCCTCTATAACTTTGTTGAACACACATGGAGAAAAATGTGACAGGATGCGATGATGATCATTATGCCCTTGTCCTCTCTAAAGTAGTTTTAGAAGGAGACATGGAAGCATTTATGGAGATGCTCAAAGGCATTAGTTGTCTTCGGTAGGCACCATTGGTTGCTTTGGTACATGTGCACCTTGTGATAGGCATGAAATATCAATTACTATTAGAAATACTACAATGTTTCAACTTTAACATGTAGATTGTACTTCTTAGGGCCGCTTCACTATGGCCGAAGGTCAAGAGGCTATCGATTTCGACCAATGAGATTGCAAGAATCCAAGAATTCGGCCTCTCACTAGAGGCTAAAGTCCAAAGGCCGTCGCATTTTAAAATGCCTACATGGCAATATTCTTTTACAAAGGCGACATTGACAAGATCTTGGCCATTAGATGGGAGGGGTCGTTTTGACCACATAATAAAGTGGGATGCTCCTTCTTCCTTTGGACTTTGGGATTGGTCTTTGCAGGCTTCATATTATGGTTGTCCAAGTGGAGAGGTTGTGGGAGTTCATGGCCAAAGGTTTGGACTTTGGGCTTGACCTTCACACTGTGCCCGGCCGAAGGCTCTAATTCCTATATTTTATTGGCTATTTCAACCCAATTCTTTGGACTCTCAACAAAGTTTGGCCATTCAATCCCACGGCCAATCGACTTGGACGGCCATAGTGTGAAGCGGCCCTTACATAAAACATAGGAATTTACTTGAAAATAAGATAACATTCTATGCCAAAAGTAGTAGCATTGTGTAACTGCGAATAGTTAGTAACACTAGACACCACAAATTGAATAGTGGTTGCATGGTAGTATTGGCTCCACACACTGTCTCCTTGAATTAAGGTCTTTGTTATGTTATACAATCCTGATTTGTTTGGAAAACCACAATCCACCCTTGTTATATTAACCCCAATAAGTGTTAAAATTGCATATATGTTAGGGCCACTTCACACACGAGCCAAGAGCTATGACCTTGTAATGGTGAGGACCCTTGACTCTCATCTAAAGGTTGTACCATGGGTGTTGGGAAAGCCGTTTTATGTAGATCGGGGCCTCAAGTATAGTATGAAGTGAGAATGGACCATGTTGCGGGACCATTGCATATTTTGTTGGTAGAAAAAGAGGGGAGGATTTGGTTCAATATAATATGTCTCAAACTTTATCAAACCCTAAACCCATACATAGTCTATATAGTACATTTAGAACGACATATGCATATAGATATTGTTTTTGTCGTGTGACCTCCCTTCCTAGTGTTAGACAACATCATTTTCCAAATCTATATCCTCCTCCACAACTTCAAACGCTTTGCTGACATCTTCTGTAGTTAGAACCATGCATTCCCTCAATACAAGGGTGACAAATGTCATGTTTATGGCAGTGGATATGTCCCTTAGGTTGTGATGTTTTGCGTCCTTGCCTATTTGCAGTGTCTGCATTCCAGGTCCTCCATCTACCTTTGATAATACTCTACAGCTTCGTGGCTCTCCCCGTAAAACAATTTTCCACCCATCATCCACAAAAAAACTTGTTGCAAATGAAGGAGAAATGCAAATGAATGTGTTGAATAAGGAATCAATCGATTAAATTTGAAGAGTGTGTGTGAGGCCAAACCCACCACCCTTAAGCGTCCTAGTCCGGGTGATGGTTTTGAGAATCACATATGTCATACCAAAGCTCGTGGTAACATGGAATATACTTCCATCTCAACGAGCTCCCAATTCCCTTGAAGTCATGATGCTTTATTAATGCTAGCCTCTTGAATACGTGGAGCATTGGCCTTCTCAAGGGTCCACCCCGCGGCCTTGGCTACACATGCCCTTGAGGATTTTCCTCTTGAAACCTTAGTCTTGGTCAATGTTTTCTCATTAGTGCTCGTGATCTCGTTGAGGCCATGGCTTGTCGGCTCCATGTAGCACATGAGTCTCTAATACAAATGTTAAAAAACACTTATATCACTTATCATTGCTTCCTCTTCCAGAAGTCCTTCACAACCCTTCCCAAGTTCACACCTTAATGCGGCCCCCAACTCAATTGGCCTAATCCAACTAGCCTAACCCACTTAGCCTAACCCACTAGCCTTAACCCAACTAGCCTAAACCCAACTAGCCTAATCCCAAGTTTAACTTAGCTGGTCCATCTCAGCAAGCTTCGGCAGTTCAGTCTAGCAAGCTTCGGTTCAGCAGTTTCAGTCCAGCAAGCTCTCGGCAATCCAGTCTAGCAAGCTCTCGGCAGTCCAGTCCAGCAAGCTTCGGCAGTTCAGTCCAGCAAGCTTCGGCAGTCCAGTCCAGTAAGCTTCGGTTCAGCAATTTAGTCCAGCAAGCTTCGGCAGTCCAGTCCAGCAAGCTCTCGGCTAAATACTAACCAACAAACTTAAGTGCCACTCATCTAACATAAATCTAAATGCCATAAATCCAAATACTATGAGTCTAAATACTATAAATCTAAATACTATGAATCTAAGTACTATGAATCTAAATATTATGAACTAAATGCTCATCTCTAAATGCCTTGAATCAAATGCTACATCTAAACAATGTAAAACTACCTTTAAAACTAGTTGGCCTTGATTCTCCACCTAGAAACCTTGTACCACCACGTGCCCTCTCTTGCTCCACACACGCCCATACTTACACTACATGGAATGCCAAGGGAGCAAGAAGAAAAGAGAGCGAGAGAGAGAGAAGGGAGAGTGAGGATTATATAGGGAGAGGAAAGGGAAGAGGTGAGCACCCCCGAAGCTCAAGATAAGCCTTTTGATCATTTCCTACTTCGTAGGCTCTTATCCTATCCTCTAAGCCTTCAACTCCTAAACCAACAAGATGGATCATAATTCAAACATTTAACTCAAGGAGCTCCCCTCGGTCCACCACACACTACACTCACCTAACCAAAGAACTTCTTCATGTCACTAAGCTTCTAATCAACTACACCACATAAGCCTAAGGCCTAAACATAACTTCACACCAAGCCTCACTCTTTTTATATTTTTGAGAATAATTATAAAACGTCAAAATGCAACTCCTAATGGTTTCAAAGGGTTAATAACACATGTGGGCACCATTTTGGGCTTACAGTGTGAATTCATATTCATCGCATTTTATTGTGGCACGAGCTCCAATCATGTTTGCTTGTACCCATGTGCAATACAACACAACGACCTCGAATTCTTTGTAGTCTATCGAGGTCACCTTCAACCCTCAGCCTTAGACAAAGTAACCCTCTGCTGACCGGTTTACATGGATATCACTCCCACCAAAATTAGAATGCTCTAGGTTTCCATTTCTTTGAAGGTGTTCATTTGAATCCTATTAACTTCATATTAGTTTTGTAATACGTTCTTCTCTCAAGTTCTTATGGATCCTCAAGGGGTAGATGTCCTAGGTTTCTAAGTTTATGTTCCCTTAAATCCTAATGTCAAGGTTAAGTATTTTGGAGTGGAATTTATCCCTATATCTAACATCATGTAAAGTTACTTGAATATCTTTCATGGTTTGAATGGCCTGTAACGATATTTATTCATCCAACTCAAATGTGCTTCATAATGCAAGATCTTTATAATTATGGTTTGAGTGCTTCCTTATTTGCTTATACCTAATCTACTTAGATTGGTATGAATTATGCTATGATAAGGTGTCTTAGTCTCAAAAGCATGGATAGGATGAAACATGTTTTGATTTATTTGACAGTTTTTCATGGGCATCTATTACCTTGTCCTCCTTATTCTCGAATGATGGCCTCCATGCATCTCAACTTGACTTCATATGTCGTACTTGAACTACCTTAAGATTTCAATTCCGTTGCTAAGTGAAAATGCTTTGTTGGTAGTTTATGGATGCAAAGTTTCCACATTTCCACCTTGCATGATGTTTGGCATAATTCAATTCCTTGATAAGTTTGGCATTCTCTAACTCTTGACTTCATGCATCCTTGTTCTAATTGCTAAATTCGATATTTCTGGGTTTGTAATTGTGGTACATCTCCTTACTCCTCTTGTTCGGATTTCCTATCTCATTTTGCTTCACCTCTTTCCTTGTGAGAATTTCGGTAAGTAATTCTTTTGTTTGGTTTGCCTATTTTTACTTGGGTTGATTTTTCAATCATTCCTACTTTCTTTAAATCGTAGAGCATTTTGTCATTCCCGGCAATCTAGATATTTTGTTATATCTCTAGGTCTAAGTTTTTTCTCATGTTGCACATACTTTCATGATTTTTTTGTTTTTGTTGATAACTCAATTTTCATGTGAATTCTTGATTTAAGTACTTTCATAATATTTCGTAATTCAAGTCATCTTGCTATCTTTCTAAGTTTCACGTAATTCCCATGATTCAAGTCTTTTTGCTATCTTTTTGAGGTTCACGTAATTCCTGTGATTCAAATTCTTTTGCTTTCGGTAGACCCTTCGGTCATTTCCATTATATTCTAATTTGTTTCGACCTTTCGATCTTTTGAAACTATCTTCTTCTAGAATCCTAGTGTTTGGCTAAGCCTTTAAGATGGTCTTCAAGAAGTCTTCAAAAGAGTCTTCGAATAGGTCTTGAGAATAATACCCTTGATAAGCTTCCATGTGAGGCCAAACCCACCACCCTTAAGCGTCCTAGTCCGGGTGATGGTTTTGAGAATCACATGTATTGTTTGTGTATTGAAAATGCTCCCTTCACATCCCAAGGCATTCATGTCATCTTAATTCACCGTGCTTTATTAATATTAGCCTCTTGGCTTATGGTAGAGTTTGATTTCTCAAGAGTCCAACCCGCGGCTTTGGCCACACATGCCCTCAAGGAAATTCCCCTTGCACCCTTAGTCTTGATTTCCTTTGTCTGGCCATCGCTAGAGTTGTTAACATTCTCCATCACTTGTGCACTTGATTTATGTTGACTTGGGAGTGTGAAAGTGTTAAGAAACACTTTACTTCATAGTCAACGTTACATGCAATCACGTATGACTTCCACACATACATCACCTATCCTATTGAGCTTTAACCCTTGTCTAGGAACTATTTTAATCTACAATTAGTCTAACACCCTCATGACTAGTTTTTAGTGGCACCCTCTACTTTATCCTAGCCTTGGCTTGCTAAACCGACCACCCGGCTAATTAACCTATTGGTCCAAATCCGGCTTATTTACCGGCAGTCCCTTGGTTAACATGGAAGCAACAACTAAGTAGATTCAGTCTCAGCTGCCAGCAGCAACTAGGGCAGCAACTAAGTCGAGTTCAGTCCAGCTGCCCAGCAGCAACTAAGTAGATTTCAGTCCCAGCTACCCAGCAGCAACTAAGTAGATTCAGGCTCAGCTGCCCAGCAGCAACTAAGTCGAGTTCAGTCCAGCTGCCCAGCAACAACTAAGTAGATTTCAGTCCCAGCTGCCCAGCAACAACTAAGTAGATTCAGGCTCAGCTGCCCAGCATCAACTAAGTCGAGTTCATTCCAGCTGCCCAACAGCAACTAAGTAGATTTCAGGCTCAGCTGCCCAGCAGCAACTAAGTCGAGTTCAGTCCAGCTGCCCAGCAGCCTAAATCCCACAAAGTTCCAACGCCTAAATAGGCAACCCAGCTACTAGTTGCACCTTAATACAAACCCCTTCATTTACTAAGCAAATGTTTTCTAGGTCCTTCTTCTTCTTCTTCTGTTCTTTGCTCCTAAGTCATGAACTAATCTAACACACTAATTTCACTAACTACTACCTAATCACCACGTGCAATCTTAGCTCTAAGAGCTCACTCACTTGGGAGGTATTGGGAGAGAGAGCTTAACTAATTAACTTCACTAAAAACTAATGTCCCACACACGTGGCTCAAGCTCTTAAGAGCTTGCTCCCTTGAGAGCGCTTGATGGAGAGAGTTGTAAATGAGAGAGAAAGCACCTTAAGTAGCAAAGAGGGAGAGAGGGAGAGAGAGGTGAGGATAGGGTGAGAGGATTAGCACCTCCAATCACAATCCCTTAACCTTCACCTTCAAAGTAGGGACTAATCCCCTTCCACCAAGCTTCCTTCTTCCTAAACTAACAAAGTGGATCCAAAAGTGGGCATTTAACCCGCGGAGCTCACCTTGCCTCACCTTACCCCCTACTCACATAATCAAGGCATCCTCTTATTGAATTCAACCTTGAAATAATCACACAACATATTCTAAAGCCTAAACTTAAATCCAAACCACACTTCACTCTTTTTATGTTTTGTGAATAATCATAACACATCAAAGTCAAACTAAAATTGGTTTCGAAGAGTTAATCACCACATGTGGGCACCATTTTGGGCTCACATTCCATGACACGCACGTGAGTTGTTCGTTTGTAAATGAGGTGTCTTAAGGGCCTCAAGTGCCCTCTTATATAGGGTCCTAAATCGAGGAATTCTTCATGTAGCGGTTATGCGTCTTTCCCCTATTTTCAAATGTTCAAGTTTCTTAATTTAAACTATAAATGTTATGAAAATCCTAAAATAGTTTGACTGGTCTATTTTTGGTATTAGACATGTGTTTAATTCATATGTAGCGTTGAGAGACATGGG
The DNA here is from genome assembly GCA_950295325.1 of Polytrichum commune. Taxonomy (NCBI): domain Eukaryota; kingdom Viridiplantae; phylum Streptophyta; class Polytrichopsida; order Polytrichales; family Polytrichaceae; genus Polytrichum; species Polytrichum commune. The sequence goes on from OX485809.1 coordinate 10,777,564, forward strand.
ACGACACAGCTATGTGAGCGTAGAGCGGAGAGCGGAGATGTGGAGAGCGGAAAGCGGAAAGGAATTAAATTTAGTAAACTTCTCATACCAAATTTAGAAGCATTTTTTAAATGATCGAATATTCTCAATATATTCCAGATTCTCCTTAAAATAGAATATAATCGTGACCTATTTCCGTGGAATATTTAGGTCAAAAAATAAAACAAAAGGCCCTGAATTTGAAAGGGTCTCATTACATTTGGAAATCAGGAAGAGATAAAATTAAGATAAAACAGAAAAATATATGATAAAACCAATGATGAACCAAGAAAGAACGAATGAAAATAATTATATGGAGGTTGGTATAATTGAAGAATGAGTCAATCAAAATACAAAGGACGATCAACTTGCTTCGTTTTTATTCCATCAATTTTGTCTTTGTCCTATGCGTGAGTCAACTCTAGAACTTGGACTCCAACAATTATTGTTTGTGATATTATCTTCAGCTGTATATGTCGCAACCCTTGCTAGCCCCCTTAGCAATCTTGCCAATTTTCCTTTCTAGCAAAGGTTACGAGCGCTAACCCTTCGCATACCGCCATGCTAATGGTTAGCTCCTCTTACCCTGGACCATATAATTCAATGGAGGGGAACCAACCCTCCTACTTTGCTTTCGGGACTCACCCCTTAATCGGTATCCCATTCCTAGATGTGGACTTCCATCCATGGAAGTCCAATCCCATGTTGATCATCGCGTTGCCGGAGCAACACTACAACAACCCGAAGCATACTAGGCAACTATGGCCTCACATTGGGCCAATGCCCATGGAGGCCGTGCCGTTCGGCCTCGGGTGGGTGAGGCCACACCACCTCACCCATATAAGCCTCTAGGACTTCACGCGGGGCCCCTACCCCACCGTCAACCAACCTCTTGTCTCTCTACCAAGAGTTGGGGCCAAGTGGACATTTTCCTTTAGCTGCTGGGCCTAGAACCCCCCAGCAGCTTCAGACCATCATAACTTCCTTGTATGATGTCTGATCATAACAAACAACCACTCCATCTTCATCTACGCTTCACGTACATGCCGATGGACTCCTCACTTGCTCCATTCGGGCAAGTATTGAGGAAGTTATGCCTGTTTGAACCTTGGCAGTCCCGGGAATCACTCCCAGGGCACTGCTGTACCAGGGCGCTGTCCCGGGACAGCGCCCCACTCAAATGGCCATAACTCCTAGCTCACACCTCCGATTGAGGTGTTCTTGAGCATTCTAGAATCACCACGCCATGAGCTACGCATAGCTTATGGCCTTACCCTTGTGCCTCCTAGTCTTCGTGGGTGGGAGGCGTTCCCAACGCCCGGGGCCCTCACCCGCACTAGGATCACTTGGGCCCTCTCACCAATGGCGCCACAAGTCCCGGGTGTCACTCCGGGGTCCCCCTTGTGCCCATGGTGTTTCGGGCACTCCTCATGGAGAGGTGCGCGACAGTATATAAATGAGGACATAAGTTATACTCGCATCCAATACGGATGTAGAGACATATGCACACAATGGGAGAGAAGAGAGACATGTTTGCTGGCCTAGGATGGGAGAAAGAAATTAGAAGTCTAGGAGATCCCCATGTTCTCTTTAATACATCGTCGAAACATGACATAGGTGCTGGAAATCAACATAGTGATGACTACGAGCTCACTTCATTTTCGTAGTCCACACAAGCATGGAGGTGGAGGATGCAGGATGTCGCGCACCTCTCCATGAGGAGTGCCCGAAACACCATGGGCACAGGGGGGACCCCGGAGTGACACCCGGGACTTGTGGCGCCATTGGTGAGAGGGCCCAAGTGATCCTAGTGTGGGTGAGGGCCCCGGGCGTTGGGAACGCCTCCCACCCACGGAGACTAGGAGGCATGAGGGTAAGGCCATGAGCTATGCGTAGCTCATGGCGTGGTGATTCTAGAATGCTCAAGATCACCTCAATCGGAGGTGTGAGCTAGGAGTTATGGCCATTTGAGTGGGGAGCTGTCCCGGGACAGCGCCCTGGTACAGCAGTGCCTGGGAGGGATTCCCGGGACTGCCAAGGTTCAAACAGGCATAACTTCCTCAAGACTTGCTCGAATGGAGCAAGTGAGGAGTCCATCGGCATCTACGTGAAGCGTAGATGAGGATGGAGTGGTTGGTTGTTATGATCAGACATCATACAAGGAAGTTATGATGGTCTGAAGCTGCTGGGGGGTTCTAGGCCCAGCAGCTAAAGGAAAATGTCCACTTGGCCCCAACTCTTGGTAGGGAGACAAGAGGTTGGTTGACGGTGGGGTAGGGGCCCCGCGTGAAGTCCTAGAGGCTTATATGGGTGAGGTGGTGTGGCCTCACCCACCCGAGGCCGAACGGCAAGGCCTCCATGGGCTTTGGCCTATTGTGAGGCCATAGTTGCCTAGTATGGTTCGGGTTGTTGTAGTGTTGCTCTGGCAACGCGATGATCAACATAGGATTGGACTTCCATGGATGGAAGTCCACATTGGGGAAATGGGTTACCGATTAAGGGGTGAGTCCCGAAAGCAAAGTAGGAGGGTTGGTTCCCTCCTATGAACTATTGGTCCGGGGTAAGAGGAGCTATCCATTAGCATGGCGGAATGCGAATGGTTAGCGCTCATAACCTTTGCTAGAAACGAAAATTGGCAAGATTGTTAAGGGAGCTAGCAAGGGTTGCGACACAGGAGGAGCAGAAACGATATGCAAAAAAAGATAAAAGGCGAGGTGATGTGCAGGAGAAGGAGGAAACAAGGTGCATGAATAGTGAGGCAAATGATGCGGCTAATTTGAATGAAGACAAGGCAATCGACATGGAGCAGGAAGTCAAGATGGTAGGCGAATCTTCGAGGTCTTTGTCATTTCACGATAGAATGAGAGGATTATCACCGTATCGTCGTCCATTGAAGGATCGAATGAGGGATAAAACGGTTTCGTACGTTGATTTGCTTCGACCGGGTCCACCTCCATAAAAAAGGGACGATGAAAAGAAATTCGAAGCATGTAGGAGGATGGAAACACGGAAGTATAGTTGATAGACATAGTAGGCATGCTTGATACAATTCCGTATTGTAATAAAAGATCTTGAAGGGAATAAAAACAATGCATGGGATTTTATTTATTATAGCAAACAATTATGAGTTCACATGATATTCACAATTGGCACGTCTAGTAGGACCCAATGTATTGGTAGGCTGAGATGAATTCTAGGAAGTAGAATGTGTCAGAAGACCCCCTTCGAGGATGAGTTTGACTTCATTGAAGCTAAAGGTCGGGGTGTGAATGAACAAATTCACTTCAGGATCCAAATTAGAAACCTTAATGAAGATGTAATAGAGATGCTTACAATTCAGATAAGGATTTCGTTTGCGGCCGAACTTGGAAATCATATCCAAGAAAAATGCGCAATTGCACTCTGGAAGAGAACTGACTATCACTTGGTAGATGGGGGGTTGCGGTTTTGCCTTGGACTGCAGAGTGATAATGCAACCAAATCCCGGTTGAGGGATCATTGTTAACTTCAGAACAGTACCATGCATAGCTTCAGCAGAGGCAACCATCTGCCTCTGCTTTGCCGAAGGTGCGCTGGTGGATCGTCGAACAACCTTGTCGGAGGGATGAAGTCTGGGTTGTCTGGAATATGGATTCCAGACATATCCAGTGGGGGAGCGGAATTGGTGAAGAGTTGAGTTGGTGTGATGCGGTCCTTTGGTGGGAGTTGAAAACCTGCGTTTTCAAGCGCGAAGATCTCCGAACGGGTGAGGTTGGTCCCAATCTTGACGGGCCAAATTGGGGGAATATGAGGTTTCTGATCATCAGCAAAGAACGGTATGACCCATTTCCGACGAGGGCCCTTTACACAACGCTCGATGTCATCTGGGCAAAAGACGAATTCCATTCGCTTCTCCGCTTGGAGTGTGTAATGATGCCACATACCGGTGTAGGTCGGTGCAGGGACGCTCTTATTATTGGTGATGATTCTTGCGGTGCACTTCTTCTTCGTGCCAGCATGATTAGCCCAACAAGATTTTCCTGAGGTATGGGGTATGCGGGCAATATGCCAAAGAGAGACATCTACTTTAGTTTCTTGTACGGCAGTGACACGCTGAAAACCAATTCATGCTGGAGAAGGCACTTGAACCTCTTGAACACACGGGGAGAACTCCTCAATGATAGTAGGTAGTGATACAGGTTGAGATCGAGTGATGCGCTTCGCGGGGGGAGGGCGAGAGAAGTTGACGGTATCGGGGCGGTGGGTCTCGCCATCATCGCCAATTGGAGTGTCGGGTCTTCGTTTCTGCGATCCAAACACCTCGGCGCCTTCAAGGTGTGGATCGCGAGTGCAAAATTCTTCCCCACCATGCATGTCAAGCAACACCTTCTACAACACTGTGGGGTCGCCAGTACGCTGAGCTCGACGTTGAGCTCCCCTAAGCTTGAGTTCTTCTTTGCTTGGACCATCACCGCCAACTCCCACTACTACAAAACACGTCTTTTACAACTGGGTTTTTTTAACTCCTACGAGTGAAAAAATCCAGACTTTACTAACGTGGAAAACGACCAGTCGCTCCGGACAAGCAGTAAAGGAATATCGGACATGATGTTCCCAATGGATACGTTCCCAATGGCAGTGAAGTTGGACTAGCTCCGCGTGCTTTACTTCATAGAGTCATGTCCTATTTCACTATGTTTTGGCAATATAAGTAAGATACGACACACGTCAATATAACTCATCGAAGAGATATAATGTCACTGCCACTAGTCATGGTCGGGTTTTTTTACTTCACTACACAGAGTAATACAAAGTAAAATACGTATACATACATTCCAAATTACTAGTGAACCATAACAACGTGGTTGAAACAAATATGTAACCACGTGGCTAAGATTAATTGAATTAATTTTCACACATTACTTATTCCAGTAATCGCGGACAACCAAGTGGGTAGTGAATAACGTTGCATAGTTAGCATCTTTGACTTTTGGTAGTAAATACATACAACAACTGCATAATTTCTTACTCCACGTCGTCATGTGAACTTCACTGGCTGGAGTGATATTTACCTCAAGCAGTGGTCTATAGCCTACGTTGTTAGGTCATGTGGTTCACGGATGTTTTTTTTGTGTATTACTACCAGTGAAGTATTCATGTCCTTGCCAAGTGTCTGTGTAACTGTACGTAGTAAGTGTCTGTGACTACCAAGAGTGAATACATATTTAGATGGCATATATTTGTTACTTAAAGTCGTAATATCTATATTACTATGTAACGTAATGTAGACAACAAACTCTAGTATTTTGTGTTTGTTGTGAGGTTATGTGGTCTTCACATGTCTTTAATGTATATTACTGGTACTACAGTGAATATCGACTGCGCTAAGTGCCGTGATTAGGATGCAACTGTGCGCATTTACAACAACTAATAACATGGGGCTAACTCAACATAGTCATAAATTTGTGACATGTACCAAATGTCGCCATTGCCAAATGTAGCCATTACCAAATGTAGCCATTGCTAAAAACCAAATCATATTTATCCAATATTGTGTCATGAATGTTTCACAATTTGGTTCTAACAATATTAAACACTGAACTCCAAATGTTTGCAAATCAACCTAGGTCTACAAATCCACTCCACACTCACGTAGCCGCACATGACTTTATATATTCGTTTGACCAAATAATGTAATGGCCCTTCGCTTTGCCAATAGTAGTCACTGGAGGGTCGTCTCCACTGAGAGGTTCAAGCAAAGATAGTCATCTTCAAGTGACTCCGTGATGGCCAATGATACATAGCCATTGCCAATCACCTTCCCGTGCAACATCCCACCTGCTATATACTGAATAACACCCTTCCCAACGAACTTCGCCTTCGACTCCTCCGAATCATACCCACACAAGTAAACGTCGTCCCCCTTAGTCTGCACAAATGCCACGATTACTTCAGCCAAATTAAATAAACAAATTGCTTTTTAAATCCATAATGAAGTAGAAACTTGAATTAATGTGCTTACTTGCACTTAGCTACTAGTCTTAAGTAGTTGGACCAAATGCTCACCAAATCATGAATAGGGTGGGTCTTCTTTGGAGCCTTCGTGCCAAGGGGAGGTTTGTCTCCCCTACGCTTATCCGCCATTTCTTTCTCTCATTCTTTGTCCGTTTTCTTCGAGCCCTTTTTTAATGGGCTGCCCCTGGATTTCTCTGCAATGTGCAATATGGTCCGGGAGAGTGGAGAGTTAGACAAATGAACCGGTTGAGTTTCAGTAATGTCCAATGATACATAGTCATTGTCAATCACACTAACTTCATGTTCAATTTGCTAAGTGTCATGTTTATGATGCAAATGATTGCGTTTACTGCAACTAGTAACATGAGGATGACTCAATAAGGTCATATGCTTGTGGCATGCACCATATATTTCCACTTATCATACAAAATACAATCACCTACAAAATGTAGTCACACAAATATGGTAATGATGTTAAAAAACCAAATCATATTTATACAATAGTATGTCATGAATGTTTCACAAATCGCTACTGACAATGGTAAGCACTAAACTCCAAAGGGGTCAATATCTAAAAATCAACATAGGTCTACAAATCCACTCCACACTCACGTATCCGCACACAACCTTATCCAATCACCTGCCCAAAGAATAAAATGGCCCTTTGTTTGGCCAATTGTAACCTCCCCTTCGTGGCAATGGGAGGTTTATCACCCCGACGCTTATCCATCAATTTTTTGTCTCCTTCTTTCTCCATTTTCTTCGAGCCATTTTTTGATGGGCTAGACCTCAATTTCTCTGCAATGTTTATTCAACCATTTTAGCCTTACATTGATTAATGCATTGTAAACTAATGTAGAAAATGACATTAATGTTAGTTCTACCGAACATGGCCGAAAGTTTTAGAATTTCCTAGTTTTAGAATTTCCTACAGCTGGTTCTTAGTATGCACCACTTCTTACATAAATGTATATCTCTTGAAATCCATCTCTAATGTCTAAACACTCCACGGCTTTATGGCTATCACATTACTGCTTCTAGTAATATAGGACAACTATGTTGCAGGCCAATAACTATATGTAGTAAGCGTCAGTGACTACGGGTAGTAAAAAAATACGACAATGGCCATTATTGCATACTGGCTACAGTGATACTTCACCATGTGGAGTTATGTTTACATAAAAATATAACTTAGCATAAACACTCAGAATAATGCAACCCCCCTTCGTGAGAACGTAACCTTTCTGCAGCATTGCATCGGCCTCCAAAGTTAATTTTTTGTCTTCACTCAGACGTATACGCTTTGGTTTAGGTCCCCTCTTTCACACACACACACACACACACACACACACACACACACACACACACACACACACACACACACACACACACACACACACACACACACACACACACACACACACACACACACACACACACACACACACACACACACACACACACACACACACACACACACACACACACACACACACACACACACACACACACACACACACACACACACACACACACACACACACACACACACACACACACACACATTCATACAAATATACACATACCTTTGTCAATGCATTTGGTGAAGACATTAGGTTACACATTCCAAACCCTAACTTTTGGATTATATCTTATATTCACACTAACAATCTTATCATTACACTCACATATATATTCACACACATTTTCATTCATATAAATATACACATACATTTGTCAATGCATTTGGTGAAGACATTAGGATACACATTCCAAACCCTAACCTTTGGATTATTTCTCATATCCACACTAACATTCTTATATTACACTCACACATATATTCACACACACGCACACATTTCCATTCACACAAATATATAAACATACCTTTGTCATTGGATTTGGTGAAGACATGGGGTTGTATACTCCAAGTTCCTCGTTTTTTATTTATCTCTTATATCCACACTAGCACTCTCATAGTCATACACACATTCTCATTTATTTCCTTACACATTTATGGTAAACCCTAATATTGCAAATATTGGGTTCCACACTCTAAGTTCCTCACTTTTGGCTTGTTTCTTATATCCACACTTACACTTGTTGAGTAACAACATTATAAGAGAGAAAAGAGGCATAATGGAGAAGCCAACGATAACATACATCACCAAGAGGAGAAAGAAATCACCACCAAAACGAAAAATGAGCACCGAAGACAAGAGGAACTTGGAGAGCCCTCGGCCACGGTTTTAGGCCCCCTTTCCACGGATATACAAGGAAGTCGCGCGGTTATAGGGCCCCTTACCCACGGCAATGGGTCCCCAGCGGCCTAGTGAAGGAAACTTAGAACTTAAAGATAGAAGATCACTATGTAAGTATGAAAGGTCTTATATGAGGAATATATAGGAGTATATAGGGATATTAGAAAGTATATAGGACTAGGATTACATTCCATTAGTATGAGTATACGAGATTTTGTTCAAGGACAATTATGAAAGAAGAATATTTAAGCAATTACGAGGAGTATATAAGTATTAAGGAGTATATAGGAATATGGTACATTCTACTAGTATGATCATTGGAATTTAAATCAATCAATATGAAGATTTGATGGATTCTCAAAAAGAATTTGGAATGTAGCCACGACAAAGATATAGTGGAATCTTAGAAAGACGAACATTAGTGTCGCGCACCTCTCCATGAGGAGTGCCTGAAACACCATGGGCACAAGGGGGACCCCGGAGTGACACCCGGGACTTGTGGCGCCGTTGGTGAGAGGGCCCAAGTGATCCTAGTGTGGGTGAGGGCCCCGGGCGTTGGGAACGCCTCCCACCCACGAAGACTAGGAGGCACAAGGGTAAGGCCATGAGCTATGCGTAGCTCATGGCGTGGTGATTCTAGAAAGCTCAAGAACACCTCAATCGGAGGTGTGAGCTAGGAGTTATGGCCATTTGAGTGGGGCGCTGTCCCGGGACAGCGCCCTGGTACAGCAGTGCCTGGGAGTGATTCCCGGGACTGCCAAGGTTCAAACAGGCATAACGTCCTCAATACTTGTCCGAATGGGGCAAGTGAGGAGTCCATCGGCATCTACGTGAAGCGTAGATGAAGATGGAGTGGTTGGTTGTTATGATCAGACATCATACAAGGAAGTTATGATGGTCTGAAGCTGCTAGTGGGTTCTAGGCCCAGCAGCTAAAGGAAAATGTCCACTTGGCCCCAACTCTTGGTAGAGAGACAAGAGGTTGGTTGACGGTGGGGTAGGGGCCCCGCGTGAAGTCCTAGAGGCTTATATGGGTGAGGTGGTGTGGCCTCACCCACCCGAGGCCGAACGGCACGGCCTCCATGGGCATTGGCCCATTGTGAGGCCACAGTTGCCTAGTATGCTTCGGGTTGTTGTAGTGTTGCTCCGGCAACGCGATGATCAACATAGGATTGGACTTCCATGGATGGAAGTCCACATTGGGGAAATGGGTTACCGATTAAGGGGTGAGTCCCGAAAGCAAAGTAGGAGGGTTGGTTCCCTCCTATGAACTATTGGTCCGGGGTAAGAGGAGCTATCCATTAGCATGGCGGAATGCGAAGGGTTAGCGCTCGTAACCTTTGCTAGAAACGAAAATTGGCAAGATTATTAAGGGACCTAGCAAGGGTTGCGACAATTAGAGTGGTAAAACGGTTATAACCGTTTATAATAGATATCATCTACCTATGTCGGAGATAGGTAGTTATCTAGGAAAGTGGAGTTAACAACCATTTTAAATATAGATTTTGGGTTAGGAAGAAAAGACTATATAAAGGGAACACTTTTAGGAGACTACACCTCATTTTCAATACGACGAAGCTATCTTAAATTTGAGTGTCAAAAACACTTGAGTTCCTTTTGTATCTCTCCTCTCGGAGTACTTTTGCAATATACTATCTTTTCCACAAATATGTGTGATCTATCTTTCTCTCTCAATTGGACTTACAAGTTGTTAAGCGGTACTTGGAACTTAAGTGATTAAGCAACCGAGAGAAGAGTAGACTCTTTTGAGCAAGAACTCAAAAGATTAGTGTGTGAGGGTGAGAACAAAGCGCTCAAGGATATTCGGAGAATCAATGGAACTTTGAGAGATGTTGTTATGATGAAGTAACGTCAATTCATACAACGTGAATGAAGAAAACAAGATTGTCTCTTAAAAGTGGAAGTTATCATTGAACTCCTCAAAAGGGAATTATCCAAATATAAAGTGATAGAGTGATTAAGATTGAGTTGATAAGACTTGCATGCATATTTCAATTAAATTGAGAGTAAGACTTTTTAAATATTTCTAAGAAAGAGATACAATTAATTGAGAGAAACTTCTCAATATAAACTACCTATATATATTATGTGACTTATGGATGATAGTTGAACTTATTCATATTCAATTCTTTAAATAAATTGTAAGGATAGTAATAAAGATTGATTGATTAACTATTCACAACAATTGTTATTGAAACTTCTTACCTTTAAAATTCTTGTGAGTTGTTGGATGTCATTACAAGTGAAAGATTAACTATCAAAGAGAAGAGTTCTCTCTCTTGAGCAAAATTCAAGAGAGTTATAATTACTCTCGTCATCAAGAAACACTTTAAAGTAAAAACGTGACATTGCAAAACAATCAATGGTGTTTTGGATATAAAGTTATAACCACTATATGTTATACATATCAAAGTTACAATACTATAAGTAGTAACACTTGAGCTTAAAAAGGAAGATTCAATAACACAATATCTTTCTTATTATTATAAGTTATGGAGCAATATTATAAAGTATGTGATTGACGTTTATGAACTACGAACTTAACTCCTTGAAGACTTATATAACCTATTGAAAATTATATTGTTATCAACGATATTGTTATACCTCTTGAAACCTTCTCTAATCTAATTGTTCTTATTATCAATGATGCCTTACATTGAGAGTGAGAATATATGATAATGAGAATGTGTTCACTCCAATAATTATATTCATATCACAAGGAGAAGAGAGAGATTACTAATTCGAGACCGAACATATTAATGAGACACGGTAGTTCTCAAGCAAATATAAATTTACATGATGTCTCATCGTGAGTCTTCTTAGCTAATTACAAAGAAACGACCCACGGCGTCCATCAACACTTCCATTCTCACACTCACAACTACATTTTCACTCCTACCCACATACACATTCTTACTCACATTCTTACACTAACACACACATTATCACATATTCTCATTCACACTCTCACACTCTCACACTCTCATACTCACACACATACATTGTCATTCACACTCTCAAACACATTCTCATTCATACTTTCACATATTCCCTCACACTCACACACACTCACACTCTCACACTCACACACTCATACAGACTAACGGGTCATTTTTTGTGAGTATTCTGTCTAAAACCCTGAAAAACATGACAATTGGACTTAACATTCTCTCCATGTGGACCACTTCACTACCCACAGTCATGCACGTTCTACTGGACGTTCCCAAACACATTTACAAGAGCGTTCCCAACTGAATTGTTGTCCCACTTCACTACTATGACTCCGCAAAGTTAATTCGGACATCAAATGAGCCCATGTAGATTTCTATTATTCCTCCAATCACTGTTTATAGTAGTAAAAGACATGTAGTGAAGTAGGTGTTGGAATAAAAGACGTGTTTTGTAGTAGTGTCCACCTTTAAGGAATTGGAAGTATGCAACAACTTGTAAGAAGGCGCGAATGTAGTCGTCCACGGTAGCAACGTATAGGTCTCCACCCTTGTTGCCGGAGGCTTGAAGCCACTTGTTGTGGACGGACTCCGCAAGATTGCACGACGGCATCTCGGCCAACTGGTCTGGGGTCAATACCTTTTCCTGATTGAAAAAATGGAGTATTAGAGCAAGCACAGAAACATGAAAATAATGAAAGGAAAAAACAAGAAAGAAAGAGAAGGGAGATGTACCAGTTCCATGAAACCACCCCATTGAAGGTAGCGGAAGTGCCAAAAAGCAAGCCATAGCTGGAGGTGCTTGAGACCGTCTTCACTTGTACAATTCGACGAAGACCACCAAGCCTTGATAGCTAGGTACCTAGTCTCGGCCTCTTCCATAGACGACGCATTCCGATATTGAAGGCAAAGGTGTCTATGTTGGTCTTGTAACTCATGTTTAATATACGATTTTGTATGTTTCTCGAGCGATTGTTTCCAATGAAAATAACAGGTGCGCTCACGGCCCTCCAGTGGAACTTTAGGATCTCCTGAACCATACACAATTCGCACAGCGTTCCAATTGGCTTGGGCACTGTCTGCCATGAAGCCAATGAAGTTTGGATGTGGGACACCGTGCCGGGCCATGACTTGGTTGAGGTTCTGCCAGAAAAGAACTTGAGCATCCTTGTCCTCGGATTGGAAGTCGCAGCAAGCGATGGTCATGATGCGCTGGTAGGTACCGTCGTATACGTGGCAGGCCATGGTGGTCCACTTGGCGACGCGTTTGACATGGTCAGACATCATCCAAGCATGCTCGATATCCCCACCAGGTTGCATACGCTTAACCAAGTCGACCCCACTACCAAGGCTGTCGCAACCCTTGCTAGGTCCCTTAATAATCTTGCCAATTTTCAATTCTAGCAAAGGTTACGAGTTGCTAACCCTTCGCATTCCGCCATGCTAATGGATAGCTCCTCTTACCCCGGACCAATAGTTCATAGGAGGGAACCAACCCTCCTACTTTGCTTTCGGGACTCACCCCTTAATCGGTAACCCATTTCCCCAATGTGGACTTCCATCCATGGAAGTCCAATCCCATGTTGATCATCGCGTTGCCGGAGCAACACTACAACAACCCGAACCATACTAGGCAACTATGTCCTCACAATGGGCCAATGCCCATGGAGGCCGTGCCGTTCGGCCTCGGGTGGGTGAGGCCACACCACCTCACCCATATAAGCCTCTAGGACTCTACACGGAGCCCCTACCCCACCGCCAACCAACCTCTTGTCTCTCTACCAAGAGTTGGGGCCAAGTGGACATTTTCCCTTAGCTGCTGGGCCTAGAACCCCCCCAGCAGCTTCAGACCATCATAACTTCCTTGTATGATGTCTGATCATAACAACCAACCACTCCATCCTCATCTACGCTTCACGTAGATGCCGATGGACTCCTTGCTTGCCCCATTCGGGCAAGGCTTGAGGAAGTTATGCCTGTTTGAACCTTGGCAGTCCCGGGAATCACTCCCAGGCACTGCTGTACCAGGGCGCTGTCCCGGGACAGCACCCCACTCAAATGGCCATAACTCCTAGCTCACACCTCCGATTGAGGTGATCTTGAGCATTCTAGAATCACCACGCCATGAGCTACGCATAGCTCATGGCCTCACCCTCATGCCTCCTAGTCTTTGTGGGTGGGAGGCGTTCCCAACGCCCGGGGCCCTCACCCACACTAGGATCACTTGGGCCCTCTCACCAACGGCGCCACAAGTCCCGGGTGTCACTCCGGGGTCCCCCTTGTGCCCATGGTGTTTCGGGCACTCCTCATGGAGAGGTGCGCGACACTCACCCCCACCAAACGGAGTCGATGCCCTCATCGACTATACTCGTAGTCGGCACACCAATTCTCAAGTTGCCATCCTCTATGGTGCGGCATTGTGTTTACCTTAGGGCGCGACCCCCACAATGCATCTTCAAATTTGGCATGGTCCCAAAGGTGTCGTTCCTAGGTGGTCCGTTAGCGACCTTGGATCTCTCATCCAAGGACCTAACCTATACTAGACCCACCTACTTTGGGACTCACTTGGGTTGCCCCTCCTTTGGGGCCTCCCCCGTTAGGCTCCACTAGCCTAACATGACACATCTAGGCGAGACCTCAACGCTTCCACTAAGTTGTCTCGGTTGCAACTCCGAGATGGCTTTCCATTGTTAAGCCACGCCTCGATCGCACGGGGGTGATGCCAAGTCCCGCCCGACTCGGTTCCCACTTTGCTCTTTCGAGACATGGGTTCATGACTCCCATGCGCCAACTCTCGTTAGCTCGCGGGTAGCACTTTTATGAGCACGCGCCATCACCTTGTCCCCGCCCGGACAAGCCCACAACTAAGAAGTTTCTTGGTTTTATCCAAGGCCCCTCCAAGCCATGGCCCCCAATTACTCGGCTTACCCAACCTAGTTTGGCATGTCTATTCCCCCTCTTCCATTAACCAAACACAAGTACAAGACTAGGACCTCATCTCATACTTTTCTCTTTGCACCACTAAAGTTTGGACTTTATTCCCTCAAGCCAAAGAACAAGTTCATGTTGTGGAGCAATTAACCTCGAAGCTAAGTGTGCTAGTAGCGTCTCTCCCCCACTAAAGGAGATTGATGTCCTCATCAATGCCTACGCTTCATTTTATTGGAATGTCTAGCCTTAGTTTCTTCAAAGTGCTTCACCAATTCATTGGTGTTGACCATGTCTCTTGCCGCCACCCAAGCGGTTTCTTTCTCATGGTATCCTCACCATTTCACCAAGTATTCCTTTGTACTTTTTCTTTCCTTTTCACTTGGGCTTCCTACACTTGAGGATGCCCTCTTACCTCATGTTCCAAATGATGTCCACAAGGTCGGGAGGTGGCCTAATCACTTGCTTGTGATCGGGCCACAAGGTGTCGTCCTAAAATGACTTTCGTAATGAGACATGAAATGTCGGATGCACTTTGATCTCCGGCGGTAATTCCAACTTATACATGTCCTTGAACACTTGTTCCACAATGGAAAACGAAGCTCCAATTTTGGACATGAACTTTTGAAGTAAGGCCTTTGGGCAAGGTGAAGTTGTCCACATTCAACAACACCTTATTGGCCCACCTCATACTCCACTTCGCGTCTTCCGGCATTGATTTGCACTCCGTAGCACCTTCGGGCTTTCTCCACCAACAACTTGGTCATCTCCAAGACTTGTTTACCATCCTTGGCCAAGTCCTCACCATCTTGGTTGAACTCTAGTGTTGAATGTGCCCCCTCGAGAGCTAGGTTAATAGGTTGGAGCGCATCCACTCCATAAGCCACCACCAAAGACCACCCCTTGGTAGCCAAGTGCGTGGCTACATTGCAATTACACTCCGCTCGACCCACATAGTCCGCCCAATCTCCTTGGTCCGCCCCCACCCAGTTCCTCAAGTATTGCTTCAAGATTCCATTCACACGCTCCGATTTCCCATTCATTTGGGAATGCAAGGTCGTGCTAAACCTTAGTTTCATTCCGACCTCCTTAGAGAAATGCATTGAAAATGCACTTGTGAACTTTGGATCTTGATCCCACACAATCACTTTTGGCAACCCGTGGTGCCTCAACCATCCTTTGAGAAAAGGCTATGCGGTCTCCAACGCGGTGGCGGTTCCCACAATCGGCACCATGTGTGCCCACTTGGCAAACCGCTCTACCATCAACAAGATGGCATCATACCCATGTGACTCCGGCAAACTTGTGATCAAGTCCATGCACATACCATGCCATGGCGCCAACGGGATAGGCAACGGTTGCAAGAAACCGCCTTGCTTTTGGTAAGAGGCTCGGTTCACTTGGCACTTTATTCACGCCTTCACAAAGTGGGTTATATCCTCCTTTATGCACCGCCAATGGTACCTCCATGACACCATTCTATGGCGGTTTTTTCTTTCTCCTCTATGGCTGGCAATAGGACTATCACATTTTTCCTTCAAAACCGATAGCCTCAACTTGCCTTGAGGCACATACACCCGACTTTGCTTACACTTGAACAATCCGTCCACCAACTTAACCTCTTTGAGCACCTTGCTCTTGCGAAGCTCACCTAAAAGCTTTTGTGCCTCGGGGTAGTTAATTTACCCCTCCCGTATCTTGCATCACAAGTTTCCTTTGCCGGCACACATTAGCCACAAGGTTTGGATGGTTCTCATTACTTGGAACTCATCCGGTCTACTTAGCGCATCCGGCACCACATTTCCATGGTCCGGTTTGTGGACCAAATCCACCTTCATAAGCGCCAAACTATCATGCCACCGCAATGACTTGGCGCTCACTTGTGCTTGTATACGTTAAAATACTTTTAGGACACATTGTCCATGTAGACCTTTGCTTTGTGCGACCCCAAATAATGTCGCCACATCTTCAAGCAATGCACTACGGCAAAGAAGTTCTTTGTCATGAGTTGGTTGTCTTCTTTGACAACCATCGAGCCTCAAGCCCCCATATGCAAAGGCCATCCATCTTACATTAACAATCCATCATTGGCAAAGTTACTCGCCCCCGTATGCACCTCAAAAGGTTTGTCAAACTCCATGAACTTGAGCACGGGCGGTGAAGAAAACTTGCTCTTAAGCTCCCCAAAGACTTGGTGACAAGGCTAGTCCCACTCTTGGGATAGCCATTTCTTTCACAAGTCGGACAAGGTCTTACAACTATCGAGCTTCATGCTCCCATGTGCAATGGCCATATTTTTTTTTTTTACATCCACATCCGCCAAATAAAGTCTTTCGCCCCCATATGCACCTCAAAAGGTATGTCAAACTCCGTGAACTTGAGCACGGGCGGCGAAGAGAACTTCGTCTTAAGCTCCTCAATGGCTTGGTGGCACGGCTCATCCCACTCTTGGGATAGCCATTTCTTGCACAAGCCGGACAAGGTTCGACAACCATGGAGCTTAATGCTCTCATAAGCAATGGTCATCCATCTTGGATCAACATCCGCCAATGATAAAGTCCTTCGTCTCCATGTGCACCTCAAAATGCTTATGAAAACCCGGAAACTTAACCACATCTTGTGAAGAGAACTTGCTCTTGAGCTTTCCAAGGGCTTGGTGACAAGGCTCATCCCACTCTTGGGATAGCCATTTTCCTCAATAAGTTGAATAAGGTCCTAGCAACCTTAGAAACACCTCGAATGAAGTGGTGGTAGTAGTTGGCTAGGCCAACAAATGACCTTAGCCCTTCTCTTGAGTCAAGGGCCAATTCTCCTCTTGGATTGCCTTGACATTTGTCATGTTCATCCACCAACTTCCTTTGTCATCACATACCTCAAGAACTCAACCTCTCGTTGAGCAAGTTTTTTTTTTTTTTTTTAAAAAAAATTTATTTTTCCACTCGTTGGCGGTAACATTTTGGACAACACATTGGTGAATACATCCTTGTACCTCACCAACATCCCACCAATATGGTTTTGGGGAGGCCTATCTTTCCTAGCCTCCCCATGAGTTCCTTGGAGTTGCTCCAATTGAACCACGACCATTATTATTATGTTCTTCCGTTTATTCATTTGGTCCATTAAGACCAAATTCGAGTTGGTTCCTCCTACCATAGGAGTCCTTGTCAATTTGTAGTGCAATTCTTTGCCATCAAGACATCACAAATGCACCGCAAGCTCACCGGCTTGCACCTCACATCTATCATGTGAGTTCCAAAGAAGGTAGCCTTCACAATGACATGCATTTCATCTATTTCACATGGTGTGAAATTTTGACAAAAATCCAATGTCCCACATTGAAAAGTTACATGCATCGCGGCCTCCTTTGTTTCATGCGGTTCGCCCTTTCCAAACCGCACCTTGGTGGGCTTGCCCGCTCTATCAATCGGCAAGCCCCAACTCCCTTGTGAGCTTTGGGGTCATGAAAGAGTCCATTGCCTCTTTGTCAACTCATGAGACATATCTCCGATTACTTGAGCCTCAAGGTATAAAAGACTTGGCCTTGGCTTAAGGCTATTAGCCTTGGCCACAATGCCATAGTCTAACATTCGGTCCACGGCAACAATATGTTTTGGCTTGGTCCGCAAAGCCAACTTTTAACATCCCGTCCGCGGCACAAATATGTTCTAGCTTGGTACCACCAATTCACATTGTAACATTCCGTCCGCGGCCCAAACATTATATGGATTAGTAGCATAAAACCAACTTCTAACATTCCGCATACGGCACAAATATGATTTGGCTTGGTACCACAAAGCCACCTTCCACATTGTGTCCGCGAAACGAGCATGATTTGCCTTGGTATAACGGCCACACTACTTATGCCCATTTCCTTGAGACCTCTTTCGGGTAAACCCACTTCATGGTGGTACGCCGTCGAATTTCTTTTTAGGACCATCGACTTCAATGTTCTTCAAATCTTAAAGATTCCCGATACGTCCTCAAGAAGCTTTGGGGACTCGGACATGGAATTCACCACCCGCTTTTGAATTCCCACCTAAAACGATGCATGTCTCACAAGGTCGTCCATTTTAGGTGTATCCTTCACTTGTGCGTTTGAATAGCGCACATAGGCCTTAAGAGGCCCCGGGTGCCTCATTTGCACCAATTCCAACATCACCACCTTTTAAGCATTTCAAATTGGAATTTCAATCCAAAATTAATACCCTCCAAGGTTTAAGGTGCATTCGGTATTCTAGGCCCCAAATACTTTTGGAGGTTTGTGGGAGCCCTTTTCAAAGCACTCCTTCATTTTCCTTACCGAATCCACCTTAGTGCCCACCATTGTCATTAGAACCAATGGTATGGTCAAACTCCACTTGCACATGATCCTTGTTCCAATTTAAGCCTCACAACCTTTTGGAAACCACGGGCTCACCATCACAACCCGCATTTTTTTGATAGTCATGTTTCCCTCAAAGTGCGAGCTCAAAATTTGGAACCCTGCTCTGATACCAAGTGTCGCAACCCTTGCTAGGTCCCTTAATAATCTTGCCAATTTTCAATTCTAGCAAAGGTTACGAGTTGCTAACCCTTCGCATTCCGCCATGCTAATGGATAGCTCCTCTTACCCCGGACCAATAGTTCATAGGAGGGAACCAACCCTCCTACTTTGCTTTCGGGACTCACCCCTTAATCGGTAACCCATTTCCCCAATGTGGACTTCCATCCATGGAAGTCCAATCCTATGTTGATCATCGCGTTGCCGGAGCAACACTACAACAACCCGAACCATACTAGGCAACTATGTCCTCACAATGGGCCAATGCCCATGGAGGCCGTGCCGTTCGGCCTCGGGTGGGTGAGGCCACACCACCTCACCCATATAAGCCTCTAGGACTCTACACGGAGCCCCTACCCCACCGCCAACCAACCTCTTGTCTCTCTACCAAGAGTTGGGGCCAAGTGGACATTTTCCCTTAGCTGCTGGGCCTAGAACCCCCCCAGCAGCTTCAGACCATCATAACTTCCTTGTATGATGTCTGATCATAACAACCAACCACTCCATCCTCATCTACGCTTCACGTAGATGCCGATGGACTCCTTGCTTGCCCCATTCGGGCAAGGCTTGAGGAAGTTATGCCTGTTTGAACCTTGGCAGTCCCGGGAATCACTCCCAGGCACTGCTGTACCAGGGCGCTGTCCCGGGACAGCACCCCACTCAAATGGCCATAACTCCTAGCTCACACCTCCGATTGAGGTGATCTTGAGCATTCTAGAATCACCACGCCATGAGCTACGCATAGCTCATGGCCTCACCCTCATGCCTCCTAGTCTTTGTGGGTGGGAGGCGTTCCCAACGCCCGGGGCCCTCACCCACACTAGGATCACTTGGGCCCTCTCACCAACGGCGCCACAAGTCCCGGGTGTCACTCCGGGGTCCCCCTTGTGCCCATGGTGTTTCGGGCACTCCTCATGGAGAGGTGCGCGACAAAGGCCAACCTCGGACATCTTGAAAACGAAAACTTTGTCCTTTTCGTTACCCTGGTCTGGAAATTGATTACGCTGGACATAGGCCTAGTTGCTGATACCTCGAAGTTTGGCGATTCCATCCATAACCCCTAACCTACGCAAGTATTTGAAACTGGTAACCTTGTTACGGAGGTGGGGGGAATTCAACTCTTTGCAACGATCAAAAACTGGTTCAAGTTCTTCCAACGAGAGAAGGTGATGAGGATCAGTATCATTGCGGAGGAGGAACTCACCCACAAGGTCCTTGCTAGCTTCAAGGACGATTTTGCTATGAGTGGCTTGGGGCGTTCGCTCGACGTGCTCCTCGATGAGGGAGTTGATGCGCTGTTGGCTATCTCTACAATTGCCAACCTTGACGGGATGATGATGGTTGCCAAGATGAATACAGGCACGCTGAGTGGTGCCTTTGCCGTGGACGTAGAAGATTCTGGCATGACATGGAGCAATGCATTTGGGAGGCTCCTTACATATCCGGCACATTAGAGTGGATCCCAGAGGCAAGGGTCCACCAACGGGGAAGGGCTCCTTGGTGAAACCGTCGAAATCAATATCATTGACCGGGGAAGTCCGATGAGCACGTTGTAGGTAATCGCACAGAGGATTTTGGCATTCGAGGTGGCCAACACAACAGGAGGAGCGAAAAGCAAGGCCCATGTCATTGGTGATATTGGTGGTCTGGGTTTTAGTCCAAACATGGCCGTCATAGCGTTTGTCCATGCCGTCCATGGATTGGGCCTTCTTATGAGAGGAAGAGACACCGAGTGGGGGTAGGACAAACATGAGATCACCATCAAAGCGAGGCGGCAGGTAATTAACCTCTTGAATTTGCAAGGTGTCATAATCCAGCTTCTTGAGGATGTTCTTCCTACCGGGCATGGAGGCAAGAGAACGCAGACATTGAAGAATGGAAATCGGGGGTTTGCCTGGAAAGGGAGGCAGAGGAGACGGAGGAAGGGGGGTAACAAAGGTGGAACGGACGGAGGATGGGGATGGCTTGTGAATGGGAGTGGAAAGGGGGGGATCATCACCATCGAAGGAATCGGAAAGATGTATGACAGTCTACGTACCGGGCTCAGTCTTAACTTTGACCAAGGGAGGAGTATTGAAAGTGGACACATAGGAATGGGGAGGGGTACGGATATCCGTGGATACATTCGTGCAAGGACATGGGAGTCCGTACACCCTGTATTTACCAGCGCAGAGTTCCCACGTTGATGAGCCACTGTCGGCAACCCTAGGATTCTCACGAATGGACAATGACAAAAGAGAAGTAACAGTATCATAAATCTCGCGTTCGACCCATATTGTACTGTTTTGCAAAGAAAACCTAATACTAAGGTCTAGAGAAGAGACAGATGCAAAACCGTGCGCATCTATGGGGAAAAGAAGGGGGATGCCCATGCCAGTGGCACGGAGCTCAACCATTTCCGTTAAAGAAGACATTGTGGACGAGGAAGCCATGGATAAAGAGATGGACGAATAAGAAAAAGACCCCAAAAAAGGAAAAAGAGGGAAGGCTACCGAACGATTGGAAACCCTAAAGATTCAACAGTGGTAATATATAGGTCTGAGAGGTAGGAGAGGGGTCATTTTGTGAGCGAAGGAGAAGGCTGCCCAGAGAGTAGGGAGAACAGAAGAGAGCAATAGAGGGGAAGTTGGACGCACACATGAAGGAACCAGAGCACATTACAGATTCCACAATAGATCCAGGAAAGAAGCGGAAGAAGAGAAAGGGAGGGACTAGTTTCAGCAATTCGAAACAGAGGAGACGGAGAGAACTAAAGAAGAAGGAGGAAACGTGCATAGAAGGAAGAGGGACCCCTACAGACTCACATAACACGTGTGCAGTGGACAAGGGAGGCTTGAATCTGATATCGATAGACGAAGAAGCGGAGGACAGTGGTTCACAGGCAATATCTATGGAAGAGAGCGAGCATCCGAACAGTTCAAATCAGAGCGGGTCTCGCGAGGAGAGAAGGGAGAATTCGATGATTACTGTAAGTTTGTCGTGGAGGATATATGCACAAGGGGCACTTAAAGATATAGGTTTATGGGAACAAGACAAAGGAAATTCAAAACTCTAAATAAAGAAGAAGACTTGCAGACAATAGGGCAATTCAGATATGGGTCTGCATTTTGAAAACAAGAAACTTGCGCGTACGTGGGGTTTTCACTTGAATAGGTTGTAATATGTGTTACCTAGGTAGTGCGATAACTTGGAAATCTTTGGGAATGCACAAAGGGACGACACACTAGGAACCGAGAGGGTTGGGTTGGTTGGTATGCACTAGGGACAGACCGAGAGGGTATTGGGTGAAACACATGTTGACGAGGAAGAGGTGCGGTGTGTGTCTATAGGTATGTGGAAAAGACAGGATAATATGTTCATATTATTTGTGTATGAACGAGAGCCAGACCATCTCGGGTTTTGGGTTGAGGTCGTAGGTTATGACTAAAAAACGGCGACTTCTGAACTAGTTGGAGCTCTTTGAGAAGGAACTAGGTTTCCGATAGTGTGGTGGGTGCGGTGCCGAGTGTGTAGTGGGCGCGGTTCCGAGAGTGGACTTGGGGCGGTTGGGTATACATCAATTCTCACTTTAGAGGTGAGTTGTGTATGTGATTTTGACAACTATGATGTGGCTTGTGTATGGGAATGTGTGTGGACAAGGTAGAAACTTAGGTTCACAAGTTTTGTGGGTGCACAAGAGGCCGACCCTCTCGGAACCGAGAGGTTCGAGGTTAAGAGAGTATGGACCAGATTTTGAAAACTAGGATATGGCTTGTGTATGTGAATGTGTGGACAAGGTAGCAACTTTGGTTCAAAATTTTGTGTGGGTGCTTAGAGGCCGACCCTCTCGGAACCGAGAGGGTCGAGGTTGGGATAGTATGGACCAAATTTTGAAACTATGATATGGTTTGTGTATGTGAATGTGTCTGGACAAGGAAGAAACTTAGGTTCAAAATTTTGTGTGGGTGCTTAGAGGCCGACCCTCTCGGAACCGAGAGGGTCTAGGTTAAGATAGTATGGACCAGATTTTGAAAACTAGGATATGGCTTGTGTATGTGAATGTGTGGACAAGGTAGCAACTTTGGTTCAAAATTTTTGTGGGTGCATAAGAGGCCGACCCTCTCGGAACCGAGAGGTTCGAGGTTAAGCGAGTATGGACCAGATTTTGAAAACTACGATATGGCTTGTGTATGTGAATGTGTGGACAAGGTAGCAACTTCGGTTCAAAATTTTTGTGGGTGTATAAGAGGCCGACCCTCTCGGAACCGAGAGGTTCGAGGTTAAGAGAGTATGGACCAGATTTTGAAAACTAGGATATGGCTTGTGTATGTGAATGTGTGGCCAAGGTAGCAACTTTGGTTCAAAATTTTTGTGGGTGTATAAGAGGCCGACCCTCTCGGAACCGAGAGGTTCGAGGTTAAGCGAGTATGGACCAGATTTTGAAAACTAGGATATGGCTTGTGTATGTGAATGTGTGGACAAGGTAGCAACTTTGGTTCAAAATTTTTGTGGGTGCATAAGAGGCCGACCCTCTCGGAACCGAGAGGTTCGAGGTTAAGCGAGTATGGACCAGATTTTGAAAACTAGGATATGGCTTGTGTATGTGAATGTGTGGACAAGGTAGCAACTTTGGTTCAAAATTTTTGTGGGTGCATAAGAGGCCGACCCTCTCGGAACCGAGAGGTTCGAGGTTAAGAGAGTATGGACCAGATTTTGAAAACTAGGATATGGCTTGTGTATGTGAATGTGTGGACAAGGTAGAAACTTAGGTTCAAAATTTTGTGTGGGTGCTAAGAGGCGGACCCTATCGGAACCGAGAGGGTCGAGGTTGGGATAGTATGGACCAAATTTTGAAACTATGATATGGCTTGTGTATGTGAATGTGTGTGGACAAGGAAGAAACTTTGGTTCAAAATTTTGTGTGGGTGCTAAGAGGCAGACCCTCTCGGAACCGAGAGTGTGTAGGTTATGATAGTATTGGCCAGATTTTGACAACTATGATGTGGATTTTGAATGTAAATGTGTGTGGACCAGCTAGTTATTGATGTTGAGAAGTATTGTGTGTGCACAAGAATGAGACCCTCTCGGAACCGAGAGGGTCAAGGTGGGGATAATAAGAACCAGATTTTGCCAACTATAATGTGGATTGAGTATGTGACTGTATCTGGACCAGCTAGTTATTCATTTTGAAATTTCTTGTTTGTGCACTAGAATGAGACCCTCTCGGAACCGAGAGGGTCAAGGTGGGGATAATAAGAACCAGATTTTGCCAACTATAATGTGGATTGAGTATGTGACTGTATTTGGACCAGCTAGTTATTCATTTTGAAATTTCTTGTTTGTGCACTAGAATGAGACCCTCTCGGAACCGAGAGGGTCAAGGATGGTTTTAGTGTGGACCAGATTTTCACAACTATGATGTGGCTACAGTATGTGACTGTTCGTGGACCACTTAGTTATTCATGTTGAAATTGTTTGTGTGTCCATGAGAGTGAGACCCTCTCGGAACCAAGAGGGTGAAGGTGGGGATAGTGTGGACCTGATTTTGACAACTATGATGTGGCTTGTGTATATGAATGTTTGTGGACCAATTAGTAATTCATGTTGAGAAGTTTTGTGTGTGCACTAGGATGACACCCTCTCGGAACCGAGAGGGTCTAGGATGGGTTTAGTATCGACCAGATTTTGAAAACTATGATATGGCTTTTGTATTTGAATGTATGTGGACCAAGTAGTAATTCATGTTGAAATTGTTTGCGGGTGCATGAGAGGGAGACCCTCTCGGAACCGAGAGGGTCAAGTTGGGGATATTAAAGACCAGATTTTGACAACTATGATGTGGATTGAGTATATGACAGTATGTGGACCAACTAGTTATTCATTTTGAAATTTCTTGTTTGTGCACTAGAATGAGACCCTCTCGGAACCGAGAGGGTCAAGGATGGTTTTAGTATGGACCAGATTTTCACAACTATGATGTGGCTACAGTATGTGACTGCTCGTGGACCACTTAGTTATTCATGTTGAAATTGTTTGTGTGTCCATGAGAGTGAGACCCTCTCGGAACCAAGAGGGTGAAGGTGGGTGTAAGGCCCCGTTAGAATGGGCTAAACACTTAAGAGGTTTTGGGTGCGGCCTTGAGCCGCACCTCTTGAGTTAGGGTTGAACCCGGTTGGGTTTCGGGACTAAGGTGGGAGGACTTAGTCGCGAAGGTGGGGTGACCCGTGCGCGAGGCACAAAGGTCTTGGCCGCGAGGCTAAGGGGTGAGTCTTTGAAGAGACTCGGAGCACATGCGGGGCATGTGGGAAATGCCCAACTCCCGGGCCGTGGCAAGGGTCCGGGGTGCCGAGGGATGACTATTAATAGCCCCAAAGGAGTGTTAGGAAACTAGCACGTAAGTACTTAGGATCGGGACTCGTTGGGACTAGTCGGGACTAGTCACAACGAGCCGGGACGCGTCGGGACATGTCGGGACAAGTCGGGGCTAGTCCGGGACTAGTCATGGCGAGTCGGGACTCACGGTGCAAAGTGGTTTGCAGGTTGTGAGTTAGAAGCTTTGCGCGGGGCGCAAGGGACGTGACGTTGAGCGACGTTACATGTGGTATCAGAGCTGATTTGAGCTCGGGATTGCATTTTGGAGCCTAAGTGCCGAGTTGGAGCCTAAGGGGGAGTTTTGGAAACTTCGAAAATGGCGGCCAACAAGCGGACTAAGAGGGGCGAGGTCGAATTGCAACGAGAGGGCGATCAAGGTGAGCCCGCACCGGGAGTTGAGATGTTAACTCAAGGTGTGGACGAAAGCGGGCCGAGCAAGAAGCCTCGGGCAACCCGCAAGAAGAAAGGTCTCGAAGGAGACAAGACAGCGAGTTTGATTCAGGACGAATTTAACTTAGAGCCGATAGACTTGGACCCGAATCCGGGAGCGGATGAGGTCAACCAAGGCATTGGTGATTCGGGGCCACCTAACGAACCACCTCCGAGAGGTGCTGAGGTTGATTATGAACCCGAACCCGAGGAGTCCGCAAGTGACTCGGATCGGAAGAATCCGAGGCGGAGTGAAACCAAGATGGCTCGGGTTGAAACCGAGCTAAAGAAAATGAGGGACATGATGAACCTAGTTGTGCTTCAACTTGCGCAGGCAACTAGCGCGTCATCGGGAGGCACTAGTCCTGGCCTCTACATGAAAAACGTGCCCAAACCGCCGCTTTGGGACACAAGAGACAAACGCAATATAGAAGCGTTTCTCACCGAGTATGAGGCCTATTGTGAGGCCGCGGGTTACATTGGTGACGCCGTTCGGGTGAGAAGTTTCGGCTCCTTCTTGAAGGAAGGCGCGTCAACGACCTTCGCTAGTTGACGGAGTTCGCAAGGTGATGACCTTGGGTGGGACGCGCTAAGGACTTGGGCGATCCGGGTGTGGCGAAAGCCGCATCAGCACTTGCTGGATGTCACAGCGCTGGGCGCGATGAGGTGGCGAAGCGAGCAAAACCTTTCCCGCTACGCCGAGGAGTACAAAGCGAGATTCTTGCAATTGGATTGCGAGAAGAATCCGGGCTTAGGAATGATGGGATCATTTCTAGCGAGTTTGGATGAAAACATCCGCCGAAAGGTGTGGGAGCGGGAGCGGCTCCCGACTACGATGTTAGAGCTACTTGATGTAGTAATCCGACTCGGCGACGCGCGAGAGGTTAGCCGGCCCGAAACAACGAACGGCAAGCGTCCGTTCGAGAAGAGTTTCGGGGGCGGAAAGTCTAAGTTTCCGAAACGGAAATACGAGCCGCGAGATGACGGCGAGGGAGGGTCGAGCGGGAAGCCGACTACTCCGAAAGGGTTCGTTAAGCGGGCGAAACGAGTCGACCCGAAGGATGCGTCCAAGAAGGGACTTTGCTTTAAGTGCGGGAAACCGGGCCACATGGCGAGAGATTGCCGCGAGAACGGGGGCGGAAAGGTAGAATTGAATTCTACCACGATCGAGCCACCCAGGCAAGCCGAGTGGCCGCCCGCTAATTCAATCAATGAACACGTATTCAAACGGGGGCACCGGGTGCTAGAAAGTTTGAATCGGAGGTTGCTAATCGCCGAAGGCGTTTTTGAGGCAACGTTGTCGATTGCTAGTCCGAATAAGAAAGGTCTTATTTACTTGAAAAGTCAAGTTAGCGGTACTAACATTTCGATGTTGATTGACACAGGAGCATCGAATTCCTTCATGACCGCGGAGTGCGCGGCGAGGTTGAAACTGGAAGTGGCGACAACGTCCTTGCCGGTGCGGATCAAATTCGCGCAAGGGTCTTGTCTAGCGGGGCAAGTTGCTAGAGGCGTGAAATTCAAAGCGGGCGACGCAAAGTTCGAGGAGGACTTCACGATTTGCAACTTAGAAAGCGTAGACGTAGTTCTAGGAAATACCTTCCTTCATTACTACGGCGTGGAAGTTAGGCAAAGGCCTAGCATCTACGTTGTGATGGTCGGTTCGGATTGTAAACCTGTCGCGCACCTCTCCATAAGGAGTGCCCGAAACACCATGGGCACAAGGGGGACCCCGGAGTGACACCCGGGACTTGTGGCGCCATTGGTGAGAGGGCCCAAGTGATCCTAGTGTGGGTGAGGGCCCCGGGCGTTGGGAACGCCTCCCACCCACAAAGACTAGGAGGCATGAGGGTGAGGCCATGAGCTATGCGTAGCTCATGGCGTGGTGATTCTAGAATGCTCAAGATCACCTCAATCGGAGGTGTGAGCTAGGAGTTATGGCCATTTGAGTGGGGTGCTGTCCCGGGACAGCGCCCTGGTGCAGCAGTGCCTGGGAGTGACTCCCGGGACTGCCAAGGTTCAAAGAGGCATAACGTCCTCATAACTTGCCCAAATGAGGCAAGTGAGGAGTCCATCGGCATCTACGTGAAACGTAGATGAAGATGGAGTAGTTGGTTGCTAGCCTCGGACATCGTACAAGGAAGTTATGATGGTCTGAAGCTGCTAGAGGCTTCTTAGCCCAGCAGCTAAGGGAGAATGTCCACTTGGCCCCAACTCTTGGTGGAGAGACAAGAGGTTGGTTGACGGTGGGGTAGGGGCCCCGTGTAAAGTCCTAGAGGCTTATATGGGTGAGGTGGTGTGGCCTCACCCACCCGAGGCCGAACGGCAAGGCCTCCATGGGCATTGGCCCATTGTGAGGCCATAGTTGCCTAGTATGGTTCGGGTTGTTGTAGTGTTGCTCCGGCAATGCGATGATCAACATGGGATTGGACTTCCATGGATGGAAGTCCACATCTAGGAATGGGTTACGGATTAAGGGGTGAGTCCCGAAAGCAAAGTAGGAGGGTTGGTTCCCTCCTATGAACTATAAGGTCCGGGGTAGGAGGAGCTAATCATTGGCATGGCGGAATGCGAATGGTTAGCGCTCGTAACCTTTGTTAGAATTGAAAATTGGCAAGATTGTCAAGGGGGGCTAGCAAGGGTTGCGACACTTGGTATCAGAGCAGGGTTCCAATATTTTGAGCTAGCACTTTGAGGGAGACATGGCTATCAAACCTGAGGGTTATTATGGTGAGCCCGGGTTTTCCAAAAGGTTGTAAGGCTCAAATTGGAACAAAGATCATGTGTAAATGGAATTTGGCCATACCATTAGTTCTAATGACAATGGTGGGCATGATGGTGGATTTAGTAAGGAAAATGGTGGAGTCCTTTGAAAGGGCTCCCGCACACCTCAAAAAAACATTTGGGGCCTAGAATACCGAATGCACCCAAAACCTTCGAGGGCATTAATGTTGGATTAAAATTCCAATTCGAAATGCTGGGAAGGTATTGATGTTGGAATGAATTTGGTGGAAATGAGGCGTCCGGGCCTCTTAAGGCGTATATGCGCGCATTTCACATCCAAATGAATAGTACATCTTTGATGAACGAGCTTTCTAAGAAATGCATCGTTTTAGGTGGGTTTCAAAAGCGGGTGGTGAAGACCAAGTTCAAATTTCCAAAGTTTATTGAGGTTGTGGCGGGGATCATCAAAATTGCCATGAGCATCAAGGCCGATGACCCCATTAAGCAATTTGGCGGTGCGTTACAACAATGGACGTTGAGGGGAGATAGGTTCCCCGCCAAATAATACTTGTGCCGCGAACCGAATGTAAGACGATGGCATTGTGGCCAAGGCTAGTAGCCTTAAGCCGAGGCCAAGTCTTTTGTACCTTGACGCTCAAATGAATTGGAGAAATGTCTCATGTATTGATAAAGAGGCTAGCACTTCTTCTTGAGCCCAAAACTCATAAGGGAGTTGGGGCTTGCCGATTGGTAGAGCGGGCAAGCCCACCAAGGTGAAGTTTGGAAAGGGCGAACCGCATGAGACAAAGGAGGCCGCGATGCATGTAACCTTTCAATGTGGGACATTGGATTTTTGTCAAAATTTCACACCAAGTGAAATAGATAAAATGCATGTCATTGTGAAGGCCGCCTTCTTTGAAACTCACATGATAGATGTGAGGTGCAAGCCGGTGTGCTTGCGGTGCATTATGATGTGTCATAATGGCAAAGAATTGAAGTTCAAATTAACAATGACTCCTATGGTAGGAGGACCTAAATTGAATTTGGTCTTAATGGACCGAATGAAAAAAAAAGAAAACATAATGGTCGTGGTTCAATTGGAGCAACTCCAAGGAACGTATGGGGAGGCTAGGAAAGATGGGCCTCCCCCAAACAACATTGGTGTGATGTTGGTGAAATACAAGGATGTATTCACCAATGCGTTGCCCAAAAAAATTACCGCCGAGGAGTGAAAAATAACTTTGCTCAACGAGAGATTGAGTTCTTGAGGTATGTGGTGACAAAGGAAGTTGGTGGACAAACATGAAGAATGTCAAGGCAATCCAAAAGGAGAATTGGCCCTTGATTCAAAAGGGCTTAGGTCATTTGTTGGCCTAGCCAATTAGTACCACAACTTCATTCGAGAGTTTTCTAACGTTGCTAGGACCTTATTCAACTTATTGAGGAAAATGGCTATCCAAAGAGTGGGATGAGCCTTGTCACCAAGCCTTTGGGGGGCTCAAAAACAAGTTCTCTTCGCCGCCCGTGCTCAAGTTCGCGGAGTTTGACAAACCTTTTGAGGTGCATACGGGGGCGAGTGACTTTACCATTGGCAGATGTTGAGGCAAGATGGATGGCCATGGCATATGAGAGCATGAAGCTCGATGGTTGTCCCACCTTGTGCGACTTGTGGAAGAAATGGCTATCCCAAGAGTGGGATGATGTTTGTCACGAGTCTTTGGGGAGCTTAACACCAAGTTCTCTTCGCCGCCCGTGCTCAAGTTCGCGGAGCTTGACAAACCTTTCGAGGTGCATACGGGGGTGAGTGCCTTTGCCAATGGTGGATTATGTGTAAGATGGATGGCCATTGCATATGGGAGCATAAAGCTCAATGGTTGTCAAAGAAGACAACCAACTCATGATAAAGAACTTCTTTGCCGTAGTGCATTGCTTGAAGATGTGGCGACATTATATGGGGTCGCACAAAGCAAAGGTCTACATGGACAATGTGTCCTAAAAGTATTTTGACATACAAGCGTAAGTGAACGCCAAGTCATTGCGGTGGCATGATAGTTTGGCGCTTATGAAGGTGGATTTGATCCACAAACCGGACCGTGGAAATGTGGTGCCGGATGCGCGAAGTAGACCGGAAGAGTTCCAAGCAATGAGAACCATCCAAACCTTGTGGCTAATGTGTGCCGGCAAAGGAAACTTGTGATGCAAGATACGGGAGGGGTAAATTAACTACCCCAAAGCACAAAAGCTTTTAGGTGAGCTTCGCAAGAGCAAGGTGCTCAAAGAGGTTAAGTTGGTGGACGGATTGTTCAAGTGTAAGCAAAGTCGGGTGTATGTGCCTCAAGGCAAGTTGAGGCTATCGGTTTTGAAGGAAAAATGTGATAGTCCTATTGCCAGCCATAGAGGAGAAAGAAAAAACCGCCATAGAATGGTGTCATGGAGGTACCATTGGCGGTGCATAAAGGAGGATATAACCCACTTTGTGAAGGCGTGAATAAAGTGCCAAGTGAACCGAGCCTCTTACCAAAAGCAAGGCGGCTTCTTGCAACCGTTGCCTATCCCGTCGGCGCCATGGCATGGTATGTGCATGGACTTGATCACAAGTTTGCCGGAGTCACATGGGTATGATGCCATCTTGTTGATGGTAGAGCGGTTTGCCAAGTGGGCACACATGGTGCCGATTGTGGGAACCGCCACCGCGTTGGAGACCGCATAGCCTTTTCTCAAAGGATGGTTGAGGCACCACGGGTTGCCAAGAGTGATTGTGTCGGATCAAGATCCAAAGTTCACAAGTGCATTTTCAATGCATTTCTCTAAGGAGGTCGGAATGAAACTAAGGTTTAGCACAACCTTGCATTCCCAAATGAATGGGAAATCGGAGCGTGTGAATAGAGTCTTGAAGCAATACTTGAGGAACTTGGTGGGGGCGGACCAAGGAGATTGGGCGGACTATGTGGGTCGAGCGGAGTGTAATTGCAATGTAGCCACGCACTTGGCTACCAAGGGGTGGTCTTTGGTGGTGGCTTATGGAGTGGATGTGCTCCAACCTATTAACCTAGCTCTCGAGGGGGCACATTCAACACTAGAGTTCAACCAAGATGGTGAGGACTTGGCCAAGAAGCGTGAACAAGTCTTGGAGATGACCAAGTTGTTGGTGGAGAAAGCCCGAAGGTGCTACGGAGTGCAAGTCAATGCCGGAAGACGCGAAGTGGAGAATGAGGTGGGCCAAAAGGCGTTGTTGAATGTGAACAACTTCACTTAGCCGGAAGGCCTCACTCCAAAGTTCATGTCCAAAATTGGAGCTTCGTTTCCCATTGTGGAACAAGTGGTCAAGGACATATATAAGTTGGAATTACCGCCGGAGATCAAAGTGCATCCGACATTTCATGTCTGATTACGAAAGTCATTTTAGGACGACACCTTGTGGCCCGATCACAAGCAAGTGATTAGGCCACCTCCCGACCTTGTGGACATCATTTGGAACATGAGGTAAGAGGGCATCCTCAAGTGTAGGAAGCCCAAGTGAAAAGGAAAGAAAAAGTACAAAGGAATACTTGGTGAAATGGTGAGGATACCATGAGAAAGAAACCGCTTGGGTGGCGGCAAGAGACATGGTCAACACCAATGAATTGGTGAAGCACTTTGAAGAAACTAAGGCTAGACATTCCAATAAAAAGAAGCGTAGGCATTGATGAGGACATCAATCTCCTTTAGTGGGGGAGAGACTCTAGTAGCAAACATAGCTTCGAGGTTAATTCCTCCACAACATGCACTTGTTCTTTGGCTTGAGGGAATAAAGTCCAAACTTTAGTGGTGCAAAGAGAAAAGTATGAGATGAGGTCCTAGTCTTGTACTTGTGTTTGGTTAATGGAAGAGGGGGAATAGACATGCCAAACTAGGTTGGGTAAGCCGAGTAATTGGGGGCCATGGCTTGGAGGGGCCTTGGATAAAACCAAGAAACTTCTTAGTTGTGGGCTTGTCCGGGCGGGGACAAGGTGATGGCGCGTGCTCATAAAAGTGCTACCCGCGAGCTAACGAGAGTTGGCGCATGGGAGTCATGAACCCATGTCTCGAAAGAGCAAAGTGGGAACCGAGTCGGGCGGGACTTGGCATCACCCCCGTGCGATCGAGGCGTGGCTTAACAATGGAAAGCCATCTCGGAGTTGCAACCGAGACAACTTAGTGGAAGCGTTGAGGTCTCGCCTAGATGTGTCATGTTAGGCTAGTGGAGCCTAACGGGGGAGGCCCCAAAGGAGGGGCAACCCAAGTGAGTCCCAAAGTAGGTGGGTCTAGTATAGGTTAGGTCCTTGGATGAGAGATCCAAGGTCGCTAACGGACCACCTAGGAACGACACCTTTGGGACCATGCCAAATTTGAAGATGCATTGTGGGGGTCGCGCCCTAAGGTAAACACAATGCCGCACCATAGAGGATGGCAACTTGAGAATTGGTGTGCCGACTACGAGTATAGTCGATGAGGGCATCGACTCCGTTTGGTGGGGGTGAGTGTCGCGCACCTCTCCATAAGGAGTGCCCGAAACACCATGGGCACAAGGGGGACCCCGGAGTGACACCCGGGACTTGTGGCGCCATTGGTGAGAGGGCCCAAGTGATCCTAGTGTGGGTGAGGGCCCCGGGCGTTGGGAACGCCTCCCACCCACAAAGACTAGGAGGCATGAGGGTGAGGCCATGAGCTATGCGTAGCTCATGGCGTGGTGATTCTAGAATGCTCAAGATCACCTCAATCGGAGGTGTGAGCTAGGAGTTATGGCCATTTGAGTGGGGTGCTGTCCCGGGACAGCGCCCTGGTGCAGCAGTGCCTGGGAGTGACTCCCGGGACTGCCAAGGTTCAAAGAGGCATAACGTCCTCATAACTTGCCCAAATGAGGCAAGTGAGGAGTCCATCGGCATCTACGTGAAACGTAGATGAAGATGGAGTAGTTGGTTGCTAGCCTCGGACATCGTACAAGGAAGTTATGATGGTCTGAAGCTGCTAGAGGCTTCTTAGCCCAGCAGCTAAGGGAGAATGTCCACTTGGCCCCAACTCTTGGTGGAGAGACAAGAGGTTGGTTGACGGTGGGGTAGGGGCCCCGTGTAAAGTCCTAGAGGCTTATATGGGTGAGGTGGTGTGGCCTCACCCACCCGAGGCCGAACGGCAAGGCCTCCATGGGCATTGGCCCATTGTGAGGCCATAGTTGCCTAGTATGGTTCGGGTTGTTGTAGTGTTGCTCCGGCAATGCGATGATCAACATGGGATTGGACTTCCATGGATGGAAGTCCACATCTAGGAATGGGTTACGGATTAAGGGGTGAGTCCCGAAAGCAAAGTAGGAGGGTTGGTTCCCTCCTATGAACTATAAGGTCCGGGGTAGGAGGAGCTAATCATTGGCATGGCGGAATGCGAATGGTTAGCGCTCGTAACCTTTGCTAGAATTGAAAATTGGCAAGATTGTCAAGGGGAGCTAGCAAGGGTTGCGACAAAACCGAAGCCGTTACCGGTTAGTAGACTAGCCGGGCTAGGTGGGTTAGGTATAAACCTAGTTACTAAAGAAGCCCTCTTCGAGGAGCAGTTTGTATTGATTTTGACCGAGAAGTTTCTCGAAAATAATACTAAGGGAAAAACCACGCTTGTTTGCCCTGCTAGCATTTCTTGTGTGCTTGATGAGTTTCAAGATGTCTTAACAAACGAACTCCCGGAGGACTTGCCTCCAGTGCGGGAGGTTGATCATAAGATCGAGTTAGTGCCCGGGGCGGAACCGCAGAATAAAGCTCCGTACCGGCTTAACCAAAGTGAGTTGGTTGAGCTTAAGCGGCAACTAACGGAGCTACTTGCTCGGGGCTACGTTCGGCCGAGCAAGTCGCCGTTCGGCGCGCCCGTATTTTTTGTAAGTAAAAAGGGCGGTCAAATGCGAATGTGCATTGACTACCGTGCCCTTAACCAAGTGACGGTTAAGAATAACTACCCTTTACCGCGAGTCGATGACTTGCTAGATAGGTTAGCCGGAGCGAAGTGTTTCAGTCGGATTGACTTGAAATCGGGCTACTATCATATTCGGGTAGCGGCACAAGATGTATACAAAACGGCGATGAGAACTCGATACGGGTCGTATGAGTTTCTCGTGATGCCGTTCGGGTTGTGTAATGCGCCGGCAACGTTCATGTCGATTATGAACGGCATTTTTCATGACGAAATGGATGAATGCGTGGTCGTCCATATTGACGACATTCTAATCTACTCGCGAAGTGAGGTAGAGCACGCGCGTGACCTTAGGAAGGTCTTAGAAAAACTTAGAGCGAATAAACTCTACGTTAACGCGGAGAAAAGCGAGTTCGCGCTAAAGGAGTTAGACTTCTTGGGTCACGTTTTGGGCGGAGATGGAATCCGCCCGGACCCGAAGAAAATTCAAGCCATCCGGGAGTGGGAGACTCCGCGGACGCAAAAGGGAGTGAGGTCATTTTTAGGCTTAGCTAACTATTATCGAAAGTACATTAAGAACTTTTCAAAAGTAGCGTTGCCACTTTCAAACCTGTTAGGTAAGGAGGGGCAGCCCCTCAAGTGGGACGAAGCGTGCGCGAATGCTTTTGACGAACTCAAAACGCTATTATCAACTGCGGGGGTGTTGAAATACCCCGAGTTCGATAAGAAGTTCAAAGTGCATACCGATGCGAGTGGTTTCGCAATCGGGGGCGTCTTGATGCAATACGGCCACCCAGTGGCGTACGAGAGCCGCAAGTTGACCGGGAGTCAACTTCGGTGGCCAACTCATGAAAAAAAGTTGTACGCAATAGTGCATTGCCTTAAGAGTTGGCGGCCGGAAAACGAAGGTTTTCACGGACAATATCTCGCTAAAGTATTTGGACTCGAAGGCGCAGGCTACTCCGAAAGAGTTGCGGTGGTATGACACCATCATTTCGATGGATGTCGAGTTGATCCACAAGCCGGGGCGAGATAACCTAGTGCCGGACGCACTTAGCCGCCGCGAGGAGTTGCTAACTTCTCGATTGCTAATGCTAGCGGAAGAAGACGTCGACGAGGTCGAACGGGAATTCCAAGATGATATCCGGGAAGCGATGAAACATGACGAAGACGCCGTGACGAACAACAAGTTCTTCGATGCTAAAGGCACGAGTAAGAACATGCCGGGAGGCCGGCGAATGCGAAATTTGAAGCGAAAGAATGGGCTTCACTATTTCAAGCAAATTAGGTTGTACGTCCCGGACGGCGAACTTCGGAAGCGGTTGCTTCACGAGTTTCACGACACGCCGCTAGCGGGGCATAAGGGAGTTCGCGCCACGATGGCCGAACTCCAGAAACGGTACTTTTGGCCGTGTATGGGCGCCGATGTTGAAGAATACGTCAAAGCGTGCGTCAAATGTCAAATGACAAAACATAGCACTCAACCCAAAATCGGGAAGTTGAGGCCCTTACCTATTCCTAAGCAAAATTTTTACTCGATCTCGATGGATTTCATGACGGGTATCCCGAAGGTAGCGGGAGACGACGCGATAATGGTTATCGTTTGTCGCCTAAGTAAGTGGTCGGCGTTTGTGCCTTGCGCGAAGCAAGCCACGGCCGAAGAGGTAGCACAATTGTTTTGGACAATTGGGTTAGGGTTAGAGGGTTCCCGTGGGACATAGTTAGCGATCGCGGATTAGTATTCCAAACGCAGTTTTGGCAACACGTAATGCGACGCACCGGAGTGAGGTTGTCAATGACAACGGCTTGGCATCCGCAAGGCGATGGCCAAACCGAAAGGATCAATTCTATCCTCAACATGTATATGAGGGCATTTTGCGAGAATGATCAACAAGATTGGCCAACACTTATACCTCTTGCCGAATTATGCTATAACACTACGGTTTCTAGAACTACGGGCAAGACCTCGTTCTATTTGTGTTACGGGCAAGAGGCGGTGTTAGCAAGTGACTTGTCCGTTGGTCAAAGTGAGTTTACTCGTGACCAAGAACGACTCTCGGGTTACTACTCGCTCGACGCAGCCCAATGGGTTGCGCGGAGGCAAATGATACTCCGAAACGCTAAGGCCATGATGGCCAAAGCGTAAGATAGATACGCGAGTGCGGTAAACAAGAAACGGAGAGAGGTATCATTCCAAATCGGAGAGAAGGTATGGCTGGACTCGCGGAACTTAGGAATTCCGACGGAATTTTCGATTAAATGGTCCGCGAGGTGGATAGGCCCGTTTCCGGTGAAGAAGATTCTTCATCCGGATGTGTACGTGCTGGACTTAGGCAAACGAGTTGGTAAGAGTTGGCATCCGGTGTTTCACGTTTCCTTACTCAAGAAGTATCACCGCGACAAGAAAGAATTGCACTTGTGGCAGGAAGATCCGAGGCCGCCGCCGGAGTATGAACTTTGGGACGGGGCAGTTGGAAAGGTCACGGCAATTCTAGACTCGCGGCAAATACATGGACGAGGGAAGCAATATAAGTGCTTGATGCACGGCTACTCGCCATATGAGTACGAGTGGATAAACGGGGTGAACTTACCGCACGCCAAAACTCTTATCAAGGCGTTCGAGGCTCGTAAGCTCGCCGAAGCGGCTAACGCCAAAGCGAACAAGCCGGCACGAAAGCGCACGACGACTAGCAAGAAGTTGCCGCCTCTCATTGACGATAACGACATTGAGGAGGATGAGGGTCTAGTGACGCGACGGGACGAGGAGCCAACTAACCCATTGGATGTGCCACGTTATACGAAACCCACTAAGAACAAACGTAGAATGGCCGGTCCCATCCACGTTAGGCATTGATATGTTGGCGAGGTCGCCAACGCCTCTAAGTGGGGGAGGGCATGTACCCCAAATCGAGCAAAAGTTGAGTAGAAAGGAAGTGCAACCCAAAGCACAAGCTAAGGAAAGCTAAGATTGTGAAAGAAAAACGGTGAGAGCACAAGTACACGTAGAACGAACCTAAGTCGAAGTCGGAAGATGGGCGCCGCCAAGGGGACTATCGAAGCAAAGTAAGATGGCTTGGTTGTGGCGATACCAAGGTGCGGGTGCCGAGCGTGAGGAGGATCTCCCACATGGCACACCCCGGAGCGAAAGCGCATGAATGGCCAATCATGTCCTAATGGGTAAACGGGGGAAGGTCTAGCTAACTCGAACGCATTCTATTACCAGCCGGCAACAAATACCCGATACTCGCTGCGGCCAGGCGAGGTCTAAAGACCGAGGGACTTGAGGATTGTTCTAGAGGTGGCAATTCCCGATTCATCACGAACGGGAGCCGCAATGGATTGGCGCAAGTATGAGGGAAGGCACACGCGTTTAAAGCCTTCGCCTTGGAAGCTAACACGAGCCGGTGAAGGATCCACACCGAGGGCGTTTAGACTTCGCCCCGTCCGGGACGGGAAGAGCCGTACTAAAGACTTGATGCGGACATCAAGTGTTCTAAGTGGGGGAGGATGTAAGGCCCCGTTAGAACGGACTAAACACTTAAGAGGTTTTGGGTGCGGCCTTGAGCCGCACCTCTTGAGTTAGGGTTGAACCCGGTTGGGTTTCCGGACTAAGGCGGGAGGACTTAGTCGCGAAGGTGGGGTGACCCGTGGCGCGAGGCACAAAGGTCTTGGCCGCGAGGCTAAGGGGTGAGTCTTTGAAGAGACTCGGAGCACATGCGGGGCATGTGGGAAATGCCCAACTCCCGGGCCGTGGCAAGGGTCCGGGGTGCCGAGGGATGACTATTAATAGCCCCAAAGGAGTGTTAGGAAACTAGCACGTAAGTACTTAGGATCGGGACTCGTTGGGACTAGTCGGGACTAGTCACAACGAGCCGGGACGCGTCGGGACATGTCGGGACAAGTCGGGGCTAGTCCGGGACTAGTCATGGCGAGTCGGGACTCACGGTGCAAAGTGGTTTGCAGGTTGTGAGTTAGAAGCTTTGCGCGGGGCGCAAGGGACGTGACGTTGAGCGACGTTACAGTGGGGATAGTGTGGACCTGATTTTGACAACTATGATGTGGCTTGTGTATATGAATGTTTGTGGACCAATTAGTAATTCATGTTGAGAAGTTTTGTGTGTGCACTAGGATGACACCCTCTCGGAACCGAGAGGGTCTAGGATGGGTTTAGTATCGACCAGATTTTGAAAACTATGATATGGCTTTTGTATTTGAATGTATGTGGACCAAGTAGTAATTCATGTTGAAATTGTTTGCGGGTGCATGAGAGGGAGACCCTCTCGGAACCGAGAGGGTCAAGTTGGGGATAGTATGTACCAAATTTCGAAAACTGTGATTTGGCTCGTGTATGTGAATGTGTGTGGACAAGGTAGAAACTTAGGCTCAAAAGTTTTGTGGGTGCATGAGAGGGAGACCCTCTCGGAACCGAGAGGGTCAAGGTGGGGATATTAAGGACCAGATTTTCACAACTATGATGTGGCTTGAGTATGTGACTGTATGTGGACAAGCTAGTTATTCATGTTGAGAAGTTTTGTGTTTGCACTAGGATGAGACCCTCTCGGAACCGAGAGGGTCAAGGTGGGGAACCGAGAGGGTCAAGGTATGTGAAAGTGTGTGGACAAGGTAGAAACTTTGGTTCAAAATTCTTGTGGGTGCATAAGAGCTAGACCCTCTCGGAACCGAGAGGGTTTAGGTTGTGACAATTTGGACCAGATTTTGACAAGTATGATGTGCATTGTGTATGTGATAGTATGTGGTCTAGGTAGGTGCATAGGTTGAAATTTTTAGTATGTTCACTAGAATGATACCCTCTCGGAACCGAGAGGGTATACCTTGAGATGTTTTGTACCAGATTTTGACAATAATGGGGTATGTATATGTAAAAGGCAGGTTTTTATGGTGAAATTTATTGTGTATGCACAATATTGAGACCATCTCGGAACCGAGAGGGTCTACGTGCTGGATTTCTGTACCATATGGTGGGAATTATGTATGTGGACTAGGTAGGACTTTGGGTGAACAGTTTTGTGAATGCACTGAGGTGAGACCCTGTCGGTTCCGAGAGGGTCAAGGATGGGGATTTTGGAAACTATGATGTGGCTTGTGTATGTGAATGTATGTGGACTATGTAGGTACTTAGGTTGAAACTAATTTGTGGGTGCACGAGAGTGATACCCTCTCGGAACCAAGAGGGTCAAGGTTGGGATAGTGTGGACTAGATTTTGACAACTCTCATGTGGCTTGTGTATATGAATGTTTGTCGACCATCTAGGTAATCATCATGATATTGAGTGTGTGTGCATGACAGTGGGACCGTCTCGGAACCGAGAGGGTCTAGGATGGGTTTAGTATCAACCAAATTTTGAAAAATATGATGTGGCTTTTGTATGTGAATGTATATGGACCAACTAGTAATTCATGTTGAAATTGTTTTCGTGTGCATGAGAGGGAGACCCTCTCGGAACCGAGAGGGTCAAGGTGGGGATTGTGTGGACCAGATTTTGACAACTCTGATGTGGCTTGTGTATATGAATGTATATGGACAAGGTAGCAACTTAGTTTCAAACTTCTTGTGTGTGCATGAGAGTGGGACCGTCTCGGAACCGAGAGGATCTAGGATGGGTTTAGTATGAACCAGATTTTGAAAACTATGATGTGGCTTTTGTATGTGAATGTATGTGGACCAACTAGTAATTCATGTTGAAATTGTTTTCGTGTTCATGAGAGGGAGACCCTCTCGAAACCGAGAGGGTCAAGGTGGGGATTGTGTGGACCAGATTTTGACAACTCTGATGTGGCTTGTGTATATGAATGTATATGGACAAGGTAGCAACTTAGTTTCAAGCTTCTTGTGTGTGCATGAGAGTGAGACCCTCTCGGAACCGAGAGGGTCTAGGATGGGTTTAGTATGAACCAGATTTTGAAAACTATGATGTGGCTTTTGTATGTGAATGTATGTGGACCAACTAGTAATTCATGTTGAAATTGTTTTCGTGGGCATGAGAGGGAGACCCTCTCGGAACCGAGAGGGTCAAGGTGGGGATAGTGTGGACCAGATTTTGACAACTCTGATGTGGCTTGTGTATATGAATGTATATGGACAAGGTAGCAACTTAGGTTCAAACTTCTTGTGTGTGCATGAGAGTGAGACCCTCTCGGAACCGAGAGGGTCAAGGTGGGGATAGTATAGACCAGATTTTGACAACTCTGATTTGGCTTGTGTATATGAATGTATGTGGACAAGGTAGCAACTTAGGTTCAAGCTTTTTGTGTGTGCATGAGAGAGAGACCCTCTCGGAACCGAGAGGGTCAAGGTGGGGATTGTGTGGACCAGATTTTGACAACTCTGATGTGGCTTGTGTATATGAATGTATATGGACAAGGTAGCAACTTAGTTTCAAACTTCTTGTGTGTGCATGAGAGTGAGACCCTCTCGGAACCGAGAGGGTCTAGGATGGGTTTAGTATGAACCAGATTTTGAAAACTATGATGTGGCTTTTGTATGTGAATGTATGTGGACCAACTAGTAATTCATGTTCAAATTGTTTTCGTGTGCATGAGAGGGAGACCCTCTCGGAACCGAGAGGGTCAAGGTGGGGATAGTGTGGACCAAATTTTGACAACTCTGATGTGGCT
Source organism: Polytrichum commune (assembly GCA_950295325.1). NCBI lineage: Eukaryota > Viridiplantae > Streptophyta > Polytrichopsida > Polytrichales > Polytrichaceae > Polytrichum > Polytrichum commune. The sequence continues at coordinate 10,818,323 of OX485809.1, forward strand.
TGTGTATATGAATGTATATGGACAAGGTAGCAACTTAGGTTCAAACTTCTTGTGTGTGCATGAGAGTGAGACCCTCTCGGAACCGAGAGGGTCAAGGTGGGGATAGTATAGACCAGATTTTGACAACTCTGATTTGGCTTGTGTAAATGAATGTATGTGGACAACGTAGCAACTTAGGTTCAAGCTTTTTGTGTGTGCATGAGAGAGAGACCCTCTCGGAACCGAGAGGGTCAAGGTGGGGATAGTGTGGACCAAATTTTGACAACTCTGATTTGGCTTGTGTATATGAATGTATATGGACAAGGTAGCAACTTAGGTTCAAACTTCTTGTGTGTGCATGAGAGTGAGACCCTCTCGGAACCGAGAGGGTCAAGGTGGGGATAGTATAGACCAGATTTTGACAACTCTGATTTGGCTTGTATATATGAATGTATGTGGACAACGTAGCAACTTAGGTTCAAGCTTTTTGTGTGTGCATGAGAGAGAGACCCTCTCGGAACCGAGAGGGTCAAGGTGTCGGTTGTTCTAAAGATTGTATGCCTCATTTTTCCAGGAATCACAATCGATGGACCTTATTATCATGGAGGAGCCCTCTATGGATGACTATAATGTTCCATTGGAGGGTCCTGTGTTACCTGTTGATCCACCTGTTGCAACAGATTCTTTGCGTCCGCTTGATGAGTCCAACCCAGAGGAGACTGAGCTATTGATTCGGAGATCACAGAAAGAGGACTCTAATTCTGTTATACACCGGGTTCAAATCAAACCCCTTCTTAAGTCGCGTTTCTCTATTCCACTATGCCGCTTGCGTTGTCTTCCACTTGTTCGTCCCCTCAACGAGGTTCAGGTCGCTCGGTTGGAAAATGAGTTCGTCATGGGTTACCGCGAAGGTGACCGGGCCTTGTATGTCTCTCCCTACAACAACCTCAATGAGGTACTCAATGTCTCCGATGACATCCAAAATTCTTGGAGTTCATTGTGGAAAGAGGCCAATGAGGAATTCGACGCCATGCTCCAAAATGACCCTGACCTTGCCCACCTTTCTGGCAAGATGTTCTACGTGTGGGAGGGTAACCACCGTTTGTCGGCATGGTGGAGGCACATCAATAAGCATCACTCGCTGGAGAAAGATTGGCACATCTCTGTTGACTGTATTGTCGTGGATCCAAGAAATTCCACCGCGGTTTTCTTGAATGCCATGAATGACATCAATTGGTGAGTTCACTTTTCATTTTGTTTTTTTCCTCGATTTTGGTGTGGTGCATTGTTTCTTTGATTCTCATTACTTTGCCTTTTAGGTCCACGGAGCACGATCATGTTAAAGACAACCTCCCTGCCAAATTGCTTCGCATTCGTACATTTGGAAAAATGAAGCTTGAGGATTTCTCCGACCTCATTTCGGTTGACGACTACAAGATGTGCGAGTCTAAGATGGACAAGAATCCTACTTGGTATCCTCTCACATTGGATGTCTTCGTCAAGTTCTTGTACAAGGTAATTTTACTCCTGTCTATTGTTTTTCCTTTCCTCATGTTCTATGCATTTGTCTTTACTCACTTCTCTGTTTGTTATAGAGGGAGATATCCAATGCGGCGGATACTGCTGCACGGTTGTACCGCGAGGCCACTCCCGAGGCTCTTAGATCTGCTCCTGGGATTTGGGACGCTATGACAAAAGCCCAAGACAGATTGATCAAAAGTATTCGATCTAGAAGCTTTGAAAAGTTCATCTCCGTCGCCCACAAGGACAACGGCGATGACTTCTTCCAAGAGGTACAACCTTCACCTCTTCACTTTTAGTTTGTTTCGTCGTTCGTATTTTTCCACTTAAACTTCAAGTACATTTTCTTACTTTGCATTATTCAATGTTGCAGATTGACCGTCATTTTTCGTCCTTCCTTGTCCCTAATATGACTATTGAGAAACTACAAAAAGTTGCCACTACACATGTGGATGCTTCCTTTAAGGCTAGGTGGCTTCGATGGTGGAATTCCCCCGCCGATGTCAAAAACAAAAACAAGTTCCCCTCTTCTCTTCCTCTTCGCGAGAAAGTCCTCGACGATTGGCTTCACAAAGCTTCCTTTTGGGCACAGGTACTTCAATACCTTCATGTGGATAATGGGCTACTATGCATTTGTATGTATGTGGACCACCAAGTGTCACATATTGAAATTCTTGGAATTGCAATAGAGGCCGACCCTCACCAGATTTTCACAACTGTGATGTGGCTTGTGTATGTGTTTGTATGTGGTCCAATTAGTTATTCAGGTTGAGAAGTTTTGTGTGTGCACTAGGATGAGACCCTCTCGGAACCGAGAGGGTCTAGGATGGTTTTGTTATGGACCAGATTTTGACAACCTTTATGTGGCTTTCGTATGTGAATGTATGTGGACCAACTAGTAATTCATGTTGAAATTGCTTGTGGGTGCATTAGAGTGAAACCCTCTCGGAACCGAGAGGGTCAAGTTGGGGATAGTATGGACCAGATTTTAAAAACTAGGATGTGGCTTGTATATGTGAATGTATGTGGACAAGCCAGTTATTCATTTTGTAATTTCTTGTTTGTGCATTAGCAGCGAACCCTCTCGGAACCGAGAGGGTCTAGGATTGTTTCAGTATGGACCTGATTTTGAAACAGCTAGTTATTCATGTTGAGAAGTTTTGTGTGTGCACTAGGTTGAGACCCTCTCGGAACCGAGAGGGTCTAGTATGGTTTTAGTATGGACCAGATTTTGACAACATCTGATGTGGCTTGTGTATATGAATGTTTGTGGTCCAATTAGTAATTCATGTTGAGAAGTTTTGTGCGTGCACTAGGATGAGACCCTCTCGGAACCGAGAGGGTCTAGGATGGCTTTTGTATTTGAATGTATGTGGACCAAGTAGTAATTCATGTTGAAATTGTTTGCGGGTGCATGAGAGGGAGACCCTCTCGGAACCGAGAGTGTCAACTTGGGGATATTAAAGACCAGATTTTGACAACTATGATGTGGCTTCAGTATGTGAGTGTTTGTGTACCAGCTAGTTATTCATGTTGAAATTGTTTGTGTGTGCATGAGAGTGAGACCCTCTCGGAGCCGAGAGGGCCAAGGTGGGGATAGTAAGGACCAGATTTTGACAACTATGAGGTGGCTTGTGTATATGAATGTTTGTGGACCAATTAGTAATTCATGTTTAGAAGTTTTGTGTGTTCACTAGGATGAGACCCTCTCGGAACCGAGAGGGTCTACTATGGTTTTAGTATGGACCAGATTTTGACAACTATGATGTGGATTGAGTATGTGACTGTATGTGGACCGGCTAGTTATTCATTTTGAAATTTCTTGGTTGTGCACTAGGATGAGACCCTCTCGGAACCCAGAGGGTCTATGATGGTTTTGTTATGGACCAGATTTTGACAGCCTTGATGTGGCTTTTGTATGTGAATGTATGTGGACAAACTAGTAATTCATGTTTAAATGGATTGTGATTGCATTAGAATGAGACCCTCTCGGAACCGAGAGGATCAAGTTGGGAATAGTATGGACCAGATTTTAATAACTATGATGTGGCTTGTATATGTGAATGTATGTGGACAAGCCAGTTATTCATTTTGAAATTTCTTGTTTCTGCACTTGCAACGAACCCTCTCGGAACCGAGAGGGTCTAGGATGGTTTTAGTATGGACCAGATTTTGACAACCTTGATGTGGCTTTCACGGGTAGATCACTCCATTGTCAAGTTGAACACCACGTGCGACCAAAAAAAATCTTCTTTTGGTAAGTTGCACCACCAAAATGGGTCAAACTTTTATCAAATTTTTTTCATAAGTAGATATACACAGTACCTATGACATAGTCAAAAGTGGTAACTAAATTTGATGATTTGTTTTTTTCATAAAACATACCATTTCTAACTAGAATGACACAAAATTGAACTAAAAAATTTACTAAAAAAAATAAAGATGACTAAAAATTTCAAAAAAGTATACAAAAGATACTATCAATGGTTATGTATATGTAGAAAAAATATCATAAATTTTAAAATTATATATGACATGTAATATAGGGGTAGCAAACTTTGTCCGCACGTGGTGTCAACTTGGCAATGAAGTGACCTCCCCGTGGTGGCTTTTGTATGTCATTGTATGTGGACTAGGATGGTACTTAAGTTGAAATTTTTAGTGTCGGCTTTCCATCTTGGACTTACTTTGTTTTTCTGTTATCTTAGTTGGAGAAAGGTGTTGAGGGTGAGATTGCCTCATTTGAAAATGAATGCTCCATCGACATTAACTGGGTTTCTATGGAGGACCTTTTCCCACCTGCTCATTTTGTCGAGCATTGGAGGCTCATTTTGTGGGACAAGGCATTTCGAGTATATTTTGATGACAAAGGTGACTTCAAGTTCACCAAAGGGCTCAATCTCATGGAGTTCGAGGAAGGACCAATTGCTATCAAGCGCGTTGCTTACCGGTAATCATTTTTTCTTTTTCTTTCGTGCTTCATATCTTCGTTTCTTTTCACTACATTCTTTTGTTCTAATTTTCTTCACTTCATAGGTACATTCACCGTGAGCTTGTCGTTAAGAATGCTCTTCCAGCTTCGTCATTGCCGTCTTTCCTTCACGAGTGGGTCGATGACAACTCCAACCTTTTTGTGTACACGCCCATGCAACTTGCAAAATTTCCACACGTCCATTTGGTCACTGGTGGTTGGTACCTGGATTGTTCTCGTGGATTTGTTCCAGAAGTTGAAGAACCCCTCTACAGGAGCCTTGTTTCCGCTGCCCCTGAGGTCATTGAATTGGAGGAAGAGCCAGATGAAGATGAGAATCTTACTCCTACCGCCATTGACAAAGAGGTAGCACCGGTGAAGGCCAAAGGCAAGGGTAAGAGGGTAGCTTCTAGTCAAGTGTCCACCCGTTCTTTCACCAAGGCCTCTGTTCAGCGCACTCCCGCTACCACAGTTGTCGGAAGTCCAACGGCCACTCCTTCTGTCCCTTCTCGAGACCATGTTCCTGCTCCTTCCCATAGCGGTGTCACCATTCCCTCCGTGCCACGCAAGAGGAAGGCCGTCACTCCGGATACCTCCGGAACTTCTTCGGAGAAGTCGTCTTCTCTCTCTTTGCTTGAGAATATCGATATGGGGGAGCTCATAGAGGAACTCATGCGGTCCAAGGTTGCCCCCCCGGCTTACCGTCGCATCCAGGAATTTCTTACTAAGGTTTGTGCGACATTCTGTTGTTTTCTCGTTCATTCATTCTATTTCACCAATTGGTTTCTTATATTTTTCTTTGGCTTTTTGATTTCTAGGTGGGAGCGGGTCGTATTCGTCCTAATACCAAACCTAAGGTGCACACAGGGTTTGATCTTCTCTTCGCAGATGTGCCGGAGAACCTATGTGTTCTTGGCATCTCGTCATCTTCGTCCGATGTTCCTCAATGGAACAAGCGTTCTTCCTCTTACTTTGAGGTTCTATTTGCCTTTGCTAACGCAAACCTCCATGATGACGGCGTCCTTGTCTTTGCACACGCCGCCGATCCTGACGTCTCTAGATCCATACATAACTAGGCACACACAGAGGATTTCTACGTTGCCGAAGACTGGTTTGGGATGAATGACCTCGACCTCCAATCGCCTACTAATCCAGCTGATTTGGTATGTCTTTCTTGCCTCATCTATTTCTAGTTTTCTCTTTTTTTCTCTTCCATTTTGTTTTCCTAATACTACCATTTTCATTTCTAACAGACTCGCAAGTTCTTCATCAAGGTTCTCGTGCGCAATAATTCGGTTTTGAATGTCCGGACTTCGGACTTCGAAGACATGGGTTACAATCTGAAGAGAGATGGTTGGCTCAACAGTTTTGCGGATGCCAAGAACCAGTCGATGAGGGAAGACGGTATTCCTTGGAGAGGTGCTCGTGAGAAGCGCCCGGAGTTCTTCTCCATCATTTTCTCCGCCCTCACGGATAAGGATGACATTATTATGAATTGGCAATGTGGCCTTGGTCGGTTTTTCTTTTCCTTGTTTCATTTCCTTGTTTTTTTTCCTTGCTTCATTTCCCATTCATTCCCTTATGCTCATCTTATGGCATTTTGTTTTTATAGGAGGTTCCGTGATTGCATGTCGTTCCATTCAACGCCATATTGTGGCGCTTGAGTCCGATCTCGACATCTTTAAGTCCATCCTCCTTCCTATGCGTGAAACTGAGCAAGAACACACTTCTCAGCATGCTGCCCCACAACGAGGATCCGTTTTTGCTCCTCCTCCCCGGAAGATGGCCAAGCGCAATTTTGATTTGCTGTGTGCGTAAGTTCGTTCTTGTTTTCTTACTTGCTTGTATTTGTATCTTCTTCTATCGGATTTTTTGGCTTGTACTAATTTGTTTTGTTTTTCCGTTTTGACTGTGCAGAGTTCAAAATGAGAGTCCCATTCGTGTCCTTAATGCAGACATGTTTGCAACCCCTTCGACAACCTTCCAGCTCCCTTCGTATGCCGCTGACATTGCCAATCTTTTGGCAAAAGCACCTTCCCCACCTCCTCGTCGCATTCGCCCTCTCAACAAAGTAGTATTTGATTTCCTAGACATAGAGGCCGACCAGGGCGAGGTTAGTGATAGACATGATAGTCCTAGTTGTTAACTACACCTGGTGCGTTTGGAACCCCTATTCTCTATGTTTTCTTTATGTTTGAGTTACTTACAAATTCCCTTGTTGAATTTCCATTTCCCTTTTTAAAACCCCATTTAACTCCATCATCTTATGTGTTTTTTACCTTTCAATCTCTCTTTCAATTACTTATCTTATGTCCATAAGTGGCCGACCCTCTCGGAACCGAGAGGGTCTAGGATGGTTTTAGTATGGACCAGATTTTCACAACTATGATGTGGCTTCAGTATGTGACTGTATGTGGACCAGCTAGTTATTCATGTTGAAATTGTTCGCGGGTGCATGAAAGGGAGACCCTCTCGGAACCCAGAGGGTCAAGGTGGGGATATTAAGGACCAGATTTTGACAACTATGATTTTGCTTGTGTATGTGAATGTATTTGGACCAACTAGTTATTCATCTTCAAAAGTTTTGTGTTTGCAAGAGAGTGAGACCCTCTCGGAACCGAGAGGGTCAAGGTGGGGATAGTATGGACCAGATTTTGACAACTATAATGTGGCTTGTGTATATGTTTCTTTGTGGACCACTTAGTAATTCATGTTGAGAATTTTTGTGTGTGCACTAGGATGAGACTCTCTCGGAACCGAGAGGGTCTAGGATGGGTTTAGTATCGACCAGATTTTGAAAACTATGATGTGGCTTTTGTATGTGAATGTATGTGGACCAACTAGTAATTCATGTTGAAATTGTTTGCGGGTTCGTGAGAGGGAGACCCTCTCGGAACCGAGAGGGTCGAGGTTGGGATAGTGTGGACCAGATTTCGACAACTCTGATGTGGCTTGTGTATGTGAATGTATTTGGACCAACTAGTTATTCATGTTCAAAACTTTTGTGTGTGCATGAGTGTTAGACCCTCTGAGAACCGAGAGGGTGAATTTGGGGTTAGTATGGACCAGAATTTGACAATTATGATTTGGCTTGTCTATGTGTATGTATGTGGTCCATCTAGTTAGTCATAATGAAATTGATTTTGGGTGCATGAGAGTGAGACCCTCTCGGAACCGAGAGGGTCAAGTTGGGGACAGTATGGACCAGATTTTGTCAACTATGATTTGGCTTGTGTATATGTTTGTTTGTGGACCAATTATTAGTTCATGTTGAAAAGTTTTGTTTGTGCACTAGGATGAGACCCTCTCGGAACCGACAGTGTCTAGGATGGGTTTAGTATGGACCAGATTTTGAAAACTATGATGTGGCTTTTGTATGTGAATGTATGTGGACCAACTAGTAATTCATGTTGAAAATGTTTGCGAGTGCATGAGAGGGAGACCCTCTCGGAACCGAGAGGGTCGAGGTTGGGATAGTGTGGACCACATTTCGACAACTCTGATTTGGCTTGTTTATGTGAATGTATTTGGACCAACTAGTTATTCATGTTCAAAACTTTTGTGTGTGCATGAGAGTGAGACCCTCTCGGAACCGAGAGGGTGAATTTGGGGTTAGTATGGACCAGATTTTGACAACTATGATTTGGCTTGTCTATGTGTATGTATGTGGTCCATCTAGTTAGTAATAATGAAATTGATTTTGGGTGCATGTTAGTGAGACCCTCTCGGAACCGAGAGGGTCAAGTTGGGGATAGTATGGACCAGATTTTGACAACTATGACTTGGCTTGTCTATGTGTATGTATGTGGACTAGGTAGGTACTTAGGTTGTTAATGTTTGTGTATTCATAAGAGGCCCACCCTCTCCGAACCGAGAGGGTCAATGTTGGGATAGTATGGACCAGATTTTTACAACTATGATGTGCCTTGTGGATGTGAATGTATGTGGTCTAGGTGGGTACTTACGTTTGAAATTTTTGTATATGCATGAGAGTGATACCCTCTCGGGTGTAGGTTGTGATAGTAAGGACCAGATTTTCACAACTATTATGTGCCTTTTGTATGTGCATGTATGTGTATTACGTAGGTACTTAGGTTGAAAACGTTTGTGTATCCTTGACAGTGAGACCCTCTCGGAACCGAGAGGGTCAAGGTGGGGATAGTATGGATAGTATTCATTTTTACATGAATGTATGTGGATTAGGTAGGTAATTAGATTTTGTCAAGTTGAGTGGTTGGACTACTTGTGGACCCTCTCGGTTTCGAGAGGTTCCAGTGGTTGGGGGTTTCTTTTTGGGGTTCATATTTGTCAAGGGGTTCGACTATTTGGGAACCCTCTTGGTTCCGAGAGGGTCCCTGGGTATGGGGTTCATCCCAGATTTTTGCATGTGGCATTATAGCCATAATGTTATATATTGCATCCTCTGTCATTATGTGCAATATTAGTTAAGATCCCCTAGTTAAGTTCAGATTCATCCCATTAATGTAATGCATTGAATGCATATCTCCTTCCAATTATGGTCACATCCCCGTGCACCCTTTTCACATTGTGCCGCTCCAAGCACATGCTCTCCTATTTCGGCATGTAATACTTTCAAGCCCAAGCATTGTGCTACTCCAACCTATTGAGTGCTCGGACTCTCAACTCTGTTTCTACGAGATTGTCAACCTTGTTTCAGGTGAATGCTCTCACTTCCGATTGCCCTAGATGTGTAGTCCTTATTCTTGAGTTGGATTCAGGTGTTGATTTGGTTAGGATTTTTGGATGCTCTCACTTTTAATGGCCCAAAAATTTCGGATTTTATGCTCTTGTTTTTGAGGTTAAGCCCTTGGCCAAAAATTTCAGATTGTAGGCTCTTGTTTGTGAGGTTAAGTCCTTGGCCAAACATATCATATTAGTGGCTCTTGTGTGTGAGGTTAAGCCCTTGCCCAAAGATTTCAGATTGTTAGCTCTTGTATATGGTGTTGAGGCCTTGGCCAAAAATTTCAGATTGTTGGCTCTTGTGTGTGAGGTTAAGCCGTTGCCCAAAAATTTCATATTCTATGCTCTTGTATGTGAGGTTAAGGCCTTGGCCACAACTTTCAGATTCTATGGTTTGTATATGAGGTTAAGGCCTTGGCCAAAAATTTCAGATTGTAGGCTCTTCTTTGTGAGGTTAAGTCCTTGGCCAAACATATCAGATTAGTTGCTCTTGTATGTGATGTTAAGGCCTTCTCCAAACATATTAGATTAGTGGCTCTTGTGTGTGAGGTTAAGCCCTTGCCCAAAAATTTCAGATTGTTAGCTCTTGTATATGGTGTTGAGGCCTTGGCCAAAAATTTCAGATTGTTGGCTCTTGTGTGTGAGGTTAAGGCCTTGGCCAACAATTTTAGATTGTAGGCTTTTGAATGTGATGTTAAGGCCTTGGCCAAATATTTCAGATTGTGGGCTCTTGTGTGTGAGGTTAAGGCCTTGGCCAACAATTTCAGATTGTAGGCTTTTGAATGTGATGTTAAGGCCTTGGCCAAATATTTCAGATTGTGGGCTCTTGTATATGAGGTTAAAGCCTTGGCTAAACATATCAGATTAGTGGCTCTTGTGTGTGAGGTTAAGGCATTGGCCAAAAGTTTGTGATTGTTAGCTCTTGTAGATGGGGTTGAGGCCTTGGCCAAAAATTTGTTATTGTAGCCTCTTGTGAACCCTTTGAGTGGTCCACCACTCTGCGGGATCACTTTTAGTTAGAATGTTAGCATTAAAAGTTAGAATTGATAGGGAATTTAGGAAAAATTAGTTCATTTAGCATTTAGCCTAGAAGAAGGAAGGTCAAAATGAAACTAAGTAGTGCTAGAAGATAGCAAAGTAGAAAAAATATGCTAGCTAGTAAAAACAACTAGCTAAGCAAATATTAGTAGATGCTAGCTATTAAGCAAATGTTAGTAAATGCTAGCTAAGCAAGTGTTAGTTTATTAGTTAGTGTGAGGCACACAAGACTATTAGAGGTGGTTTAGGTAAGAAGATAAAATCGGCTTGAAGACTTTTGAAGACAAAAAAGAAAGAGAGCAAGGGGGCTACTTGCCCACTTGCCCCCTTGCCAACTCGATGGCGGAAAAATTAGAAAGATTTCTAAAGGTTTTCTGTCGGAGCCACCTCGGCGAGAGGATAGCAACCTCAACCGGGAAAACCCCCGAGCCAAAATTTCGGGAAAGGGTTTGAAAAATGGATCCGGTGGAGGAGGGGTCCAACCCTTTTATGAGAGGGTTTAAAAACCCCTCCTTCCACCTTGTAGCTCTCTCTCTTTCTCTAGTTTTTGGGCGAAGCCCTGCTTCAATGTAGTTAGGAAAAAATCCTTTAGCATGTATTCTCAATGGTCTAAAAGAAAGGCTTGAGAACCTCCTCTACTCTCTCTCTCCTAGTTAGGTTGTGTGTTTATTAACACACCAACAAAATTATTCCTTCTTTTGTAGAGGTAGGTTGGATGGTAGAGTTTTGAGTAGAGGCATTATAGACCTCATCTGCCAATGCCCTGAAGGCTTAGTTCAAAAGCTAGAACAAGATACTTATCAATTTTCTCTTAGAGAGATTTCATATAGCTATCCATAGCCGTTTCCCATTTGTGATTTGGTTGAGATGACAATTAGTTATGGATTTTCAAAGATGGAGTAGAAAAACTGGGTGGTCTTGTGGGTAGCGGCTGCTGGATCAGACCTGCGAGCCCAATAGGAATTTTAATTCCAAGAAATTATATTTTTCCCAAGTAGAACTTTTGTGTAGCTTTCCAAAATGGCTTAGAACATTTGATTTGAGCATGATTTGAATTAGATATGAATTGTGCAAGATGGGACACATAGTTTGAGAACTTTTGGTTGACTGCTGCATTACAGAGGACCTGCTGGGTTCACTTCGGCTTACCTTTCTAATCACATATTTTTATCAAATACATCTTTTTAATATCTCTCCAGGGTCATATAGAACGTTTGATTTGACTAAGATTTGAATTAGATATGAATTGTTGAAGGCGAGATACATAGTTCAAGCCTTCTTGATTGACTGCTGTGTTACAAGGAGTCCGCTGAATTTCTATTAGCTTAACCTGCTGATGTCATAATTTTTCTAGTTAGAGCTTGTTCATAGCTTTCCAATGGTATAAGGAAAGCCTAGATCCAAGTAGTAAGGAATGTGCTATGAATTTTTGAAGTTAGAAGGTAGATAGGTGGGTTGGAAGGGTCGGTTGAATCGACCTCACACTTCCAACCCTCATAACTTTTGCATTTCTTATCCGATTAGAGTGATTTTTAGATCATTGGAAAGATAATTTGGTGCACTAAGTATAAATGTTATGCTTAGGATTAAATTACAGGGCAGAATAACACTTTATATTTTAATTGTTAACTAAGGTACGCTTACTACCAAACTAGTTACAAAGAAGGAGGCAAGGTCGACGCTCGGAAAGTGGAGCAAGGAAGGAGGTAGCGGCTCGGCCTACATCAAGCCCAAATCAACCGAGGAAAATTGAGGTAAATTAACTAACCTTAAGCCTTCCATTTAGGATTGGAGGGAGCACGGCTAAGGTACGTATCTCTAAACCCACTCACCTATCTCGTAAGGTCAAATGGCTTGACCACTTGACCGCCAAGGGAGTACCCAATTCCATTGTTTTCGGGGCCCTTGGTATGTTTTGTGGTAGTAGCTTCATTTATTAGCAAGTTTCGTGTGTGGTAAGTCGGATTAATCACCGACACGACCACTCTGAATGTTGTTGGTGGAAAGGTGGGGTTAATGACCCGCGAATCCACTATTATGTTGTTGGCCCCATAGATTGGGAGTAATGGCCCCAACCTATGAAGATTGCGCAACAGGTTGAACCTACAGGTCGCCCGTCACCCTGGTCCCATTGAGTTGCATTTCGTGGTCTATCCAGTGTAAACACATTTAACAATCAAAACATACCAAATAAATCGTAAACCCTTGTTGGCAAGAGACCCGATGTCGCAACCCTTGCTAGGTCCCTTAATAATCTTGCCAATTTTCAATTCTAGCAAAGGTTACGAGTCGCTAACCCTTCGCATTCCGCCATGCTAATGGTTAGCTCCTCTTACCCCGGACCAATAGTTCATAGGAGGGAACCAACCCTCCTACTTTGCTTTCGGGACTCACCCCTTAATCGGTAACCCATTTCCCCAATGTGGACTTCCATCCATGGAAGTCCAATCCCATGTTGATCATCGCGTTGCCGGAGCAACACTACAACAACCCGAAGCATACTAGGCAACTATGGCCTCACAATAGAATAGGTTGTAGGTTAAGGTTAGAACTAGATATGAAATTGGTTAGTGGAGTTTAAAGCCACACTAGTAAAAAACTAAGGCCTAACCTCCGGAGGTACTACGACGCATATTTAATCTCCCTTAAAAATCTGACTACTCACGTTATACACCTATCATCCGGGTTCGGCTTGGGCGCCTGCAAATGCAGGCCACCTTCACCGAAGGGCTTGTGTGATACTTTTAGGCTCCCTCGAAAGGGGGTGGCCCAAAAGTACCACACCTCTTGTATGTGAGGTTAAGGCCTTGGCCAAACATATCAGATTAGGGGCTCTTGTGTGTGAGGTTAAGCCCTTGCCCAAAAATTTCAGATTGTTAGCTCTTGTATATGGTGTTGAGGCCTTGGCCAAAAATTTCAGATTGTTGGCTCTTGTGTGTGAGGTTAAGGCCTTGGCCAACAATTTTAGATTGTAGGCTTTTGAATGTGATGTTAAGGCCTTGGCCAAATATTTCAGATTGTGGGCTCTTGTGTGTGAGGTTAAGGCCTTGGCCAACAATTTCAGATTGTAGGCTTTTGAATGTGATGTTAAGGCCTTGGCCAAATATTTCAGATTGTGGGCTCTTGTATATGAGGTTAAAGCCTTGGCCAAACATATCAGATTAGTTGTCGCGCACCTCTCCATGAGGAGTGCCCGAAACACCATGGGCACAAGGGGGACCCCGGAGTGACACCCGGGACTTGTGGCGCCGTTGGTGAGAGGGCCCAAGTGATCCTAGTGTGGGTGAGGTCCCCGGGCGTTGGGAACGCCTCCCATCCACGAAGACTAGGAGGCACAAGGGTAAGGCCATGAGCTATGCGTATCTCATGGCGTGGTGATTCTAGAATGCTCAAGAACACCTCAATCCGAGGTGTGAGCTAGGAGTTATGGCCATTTGAGTGGGGCGTTGTCCCGGGACAGCGCCCTGGTACAGCAGTGCCTGGGAGTGATTCCCGGGACTGCCAAGGTTCAAACAGGCATAACTTCCTCACCACTTGCCCGAATGGGGCAAGTGAGGAGTGCATCGGCATCTACGTGAAGCGTAGATGAAGATGGAGTGGTTGGTTGCTGGAATCAGACATCATACAAGGAAGTTATGATGGTCTGAAGCTGTGGGGGCTTCTAGGCCCAGCGGCTAAGGGAAAATGTCCACTTGGCCCCAACTCTTGGTAGAGAGACAAGAGGTTGGTTGACGGTGGGGTAGGGGCCCCGCGTAGAGTCCTAGAGGCTTATATGGGTGAGGTGGTGTGGCCTCACCCACCCGAGGCCGAACGGCAAGGCCTCCATGGGCATTGGCCCATTGTGAGGCCATAGTTGCCTAGTATGGTTCGGGTTGTTGTAGTGTTGCTCCGGCAACGCGATGATCAACATAGGATTGGACTTCCATGGATGGAAGTCCACATTGGGGAAATGGGTTACCGATTAAGGGGTGAGTCCCGAAAGCAAAGTAGGAGGGTTGGTTCCCTCCTATGAACTATTGGTCCGGGGTAAGAGGAGCTAAGCATTAGCATGGCGGAATGCGAAGGGTTAGCGACTCGTAACCTTTGCTAGAATTGAAAATTGGCAAGATTATTAAGGGACCTAGCAAGGGTTGCGACATTAGTGGCTCTTGTGTGTGAGGTTAAGGCATTGGCCAAAAGTTTGTGATTGTTAGCTCTTGTAGATGGGGTTGAGGCCTTGGCCAAAAATTTGTTATTGTAGCCTCTTGTATGTGAGGTTAAGGCCTTGGCCAAACATATCAGATTAGGGGCTCTTGTGTGTGAGGTTAAGCCCTTGCCCAAAAATTTCAGATTGTTAGCTCTTGTATATGGTGTTGAGGCCTTGGCCAAAAATTTCAGATTGTTGGCTCTTGTGTGTGAGGTTAAGGCCTTGGCCAACAATTTTAGATTGTAGGCTTTTGAATGTGATGTTAAGGCCTTGGCCAAATATTTCAGATTGTGGGCTCTTGTGTGTGAGGTTAAGGCCTTGGCCAACAATTTCAGATTGTAGGCTTTTGAATGTGATGTTAAGGCCTTGGCCAAATATTTCAGATTGTGGGCTCTTGTATATGAGGTTAAAGCCTTGGCCAAACATATCAGATTAGTGGCTCTTGTGTGTGAGGTTAAGGCATTGGCCAAAAGTTTGTGATTGTTAGCTCTTGTATATGGGGTTGATGCCTTGGCCAAAAATTTCAAATTGTATGCTCTTGTGAGTTTAAGGCTCTTGTGAATTTTAAGCATTCTTGAGTCTTTGGGTTGAGGTTAAGTTCTTGGCCAAAATTTACTTGATTTTTGAGTTCATTTGTGTACCTCATCATTTGTTCATCAGGTTGTGGAAGATCGCTCTAATTGCACGTCATGGAGCCACTCGTACTACATCTGGACCTATATGTACAATTGTCAGTCTTAGTTCCCAACTTATTGGTGGGTGCCGCAAATGTGGATACGGGCCGGGAGACGGTATTGGACACCCAACGTCGTTTGTCGCTAATCCACGATTTGAGGCTATGTTGCAAATCATGGAAAAATGTTGTGGATAAAAGTGTGGAGTACAATGCTCTTCGTTTGGCTCAATATGAATACGCCATGGGTCCCAATGTAGACTTAAGGGTGTGTTTGCCACGCGAACATAACCTCATCACACAATTTCAAATGAACATGATGTGGTTCTCTCGTAGCCGCCACGTCAGCTCAAAAATTTCGCGGAGGATTCTTATGTCGGACTTGGGGGATTTATCATTGCGTTCATTGGCTAAACTAAGGGATGAATTGGAGAGTTGCTGGTGTGCGGAGGAGTTATATGGCATGATCTTTGAATCATTTTACCCATATTGGACATGCCCGGCCGATAGGGTGTAGATGGAAATAAAGTAGAGGATGATTGTATATAGCTACTTGAACTGAATACACATTTTTGTAAGTCTTGAGTTTGGCACCTATCTTCATGAACATTTTCTCGGCCAATCAAATATTTTGTGTATGGTAATTATTGAAATCTAATCGTACTTGGAAATAGTACCCAACCTACTTGGCGCAATTTATCACTTTGTGGAAATCATTTATGTACACTTACATTGTTCATCATATGTTTATGTTTGATTTCAATTGGTGACGTCAGCCCTAATTTAATATGAAACATTTCAAACCTAGACTCTAGGATGTTTGAGAACAAATGGAATCTTCCACGCCTATAGGATCCGTTGGTTTCTCGAACAATTCAGGTTTCTTATGTCCACGGGAATGGGGTGCCTTTCCAACAAATTGAATTCAAACTACCCCTAAATCCACGGAAATAGGCACGGCTTCTCCTAAAATTACCCAATAAAATCTAAATTTTTCGCTCTCCAATCACCGCTCTCCGCTCTCCGCTCTACGCTCACACTACTAAGTTTCCCGAGAGACATGTGGTTGGTTTGAACCGCATGCCTAGATGTGCCAGCCTTGTTGGATGTGCCTTACAATATCTCATTCGATTATTTTCATCTGAGGTGGTTGCAGAGGTTAACTCCATCCAATCGGGTGGTCATCCCCGAGTATATGTCTTACATCTACTTGAGTTCATCTAAGTCTATTTACTAACTAGTCCTAGATTGCTCACTATGTTTGGTTTGGTTTCCTATTGCCGTGGCTCGCCGGCTCACGGTCCTCTCACACGCAATGAACGGGGAGTACCGAACTTTAGTTACGAGCTAGCCAAATTTTTTTGGAGATTTCCGAATGAGTTCGCGATGATTCGGACGAGGTACCGACTTAAAATTGTTAAGGTTGGAAATTGACCGGTTCAAATGAGAAAAGATCGGCAATATAGCCGGTTGAGGCATCATATTTTAGGATATTTACCGAGCCAATTTTAAAATTTTAGGCAAGTAGCCGAAGGGACTAGGGATAGGGTGGAAATTTCTACTAGGGTAATACTAGAGTCATGACTCATAAGGTCAAGAACCATGGAGGCTAATTAATTTAGGGTTGGTTCCGTTCATTGGGCCGATTAGGGTTTTGAGGCTCTAAGCACTCAAGGACCCTCCCTCACGAGTATAAGGAGTTTGAGTCCCTTGTGCAAAGTATCTCACTCCTCTACTGGGATTTCTCTCTGTACTCTTTCACTACTGCTCTTCCGCTTCTCTTTGTTTATGCATCCACCTGCGGCGATCCACCTGCGATCTACTAGTTGGAGACATTTGTTTCGGAGGTCCAGTTCGGTGCGGCGATCCACCTGCGATCTAGTTGGTGACATCTATTTCGAAGGTCCAGGGTGAAGGTCCATTTCGATGCGGCGATCCACTGCGATCCAGTTGGAGATATCTGTTTCGAAGGTCCAGGGTGAAGGTCCAGTTCGGAGGTCTAGTTTAGTACGGCAATCCACTGCGATCCAATCGGAGACATTTGTTTGGAGGTCACAAATCTCTTGAAATCCTGTGGATAAGTCTTGAAGAGTAGGAAACAAACTTGTGCGGAACCAATGCTCGTCTCCTGGATCTCTTGAATCTCTCACAACGATTCTTGAATCTCCTGGATTTCTCACAGCGATTTTGAGACTTCACAGTGACATCACACTGCAGTTTTGTGCATGGCGCCGTGAAGTACAGAGCGTGGGATGAAGTTTCTCTCAGCCGCCACTATTTGGTGCCTTCCTTCGTGTACACCCGGAGCACCTTGTTTTGACAAGGTAGAAACTATTTGTGAAATTTCAATGTGACACTTGTGACACTTTGAAAATTTAATAAAAACATGAGTGAGAAACAGACTTGGAAGTAAAAATTTGGAAGCTATGCTTAGAATTGCTTTAGAGGGACCAGATGAAAACTTTGATAATATTATTGAAGAGGCAGTTCCTTTGTGGAAAACTGGAATCAAATACCGGTTTTTATATGCTAATCCTTCACGTTATGTGTCTTTTGCAAGTGATGCATCTTGTTCAGTAAGTTCAACTATGTTTTCTAATTATGAGGTTACGGATGTTTAAAAGTTGCATGTATTGTTGTACTAACTAGCTTCTAAATAATGTATGAGCATTTTTTGGATTTATATATATTTTTAAAGGCTAAATCCTTGGCCCCAAGTTGGTGGGGGCTTGGCAAGGTTCAAATCCTTCCAAGGATACTTGAATTTTCTATCAACACAAATTCACCCGTTTAAAAGCATAACACCAATTTTTTTAACAATGTTTAAAAAAACAAATCCGACATACAATACAAATCTTCGGAAACATACCGAAATGAAATTCAGAAAGTCGGAAAATTACCAAATGGTAAAGTTAAATATCAGTTTTTAACCGAGAATAAAAATCGGATTTAGGTAGCTTCCTAGCAAAAAAATAAAAATCCGAATGTCTTTATAAAAGATCGGAAATGTACCGATTTTTGTATAAAACTCCCCGGACTGTGCTCACACGTGGTTCCAAATGATGTGAGGTCTACATAGTCCATACTTATTATTTCTTCCACCCACTCAACATATTCTAGATTGGCCGCCCTTATGTTCCTATCGCTATTGCTAGCATGACAAAATTGCAAAAACATGGTGGTGACTCCGCTATCACAAGTGGACAAATACACTTTTGCTCCTCGTACTCTTATATGATTGCCGTACGCATACATTGACATGTACCTTTTGCATCTCTTGAGGGTGGTGTAGACCAATTTTTTGTCTTTTTGATAATTTTTTGCATTCTTAGTTTTTATAGATGGACAAATGCCACTTCATAATTGAAAATCAGTGGTAAGTGTGTACAGTTTATTCAAAGAGAGGATTAGTGAAAATTTAGTGACAGTTACTCAAAAGACAGTTTGGCGGACTATAGTCAGTAGGAGAAGAAAACTATAACTAACGGACTATAGGCAAGTAAGGTAGTTAGTAATTGAACCATCCCCCTCAAGAGAGATATTCGGAAGAGGAAGTGGACACAAGTAGTCATAGTGGACTCCAATGTAGAGCGAGAGAGCAATTAACCCTCTCGAGAAGAGAGTGGTAATCTTTTTTTCAAGGTATTAACAAGTCTCTAAGGGAGTTTAAGTCTCATCATTTTTGAAGTATTCATTGTGTGATTGGCCTGAGCGGGGGGGAATGTTTTATTCATGTCTTTACTATTAAAATAAAACATATGTTTGAATGAAATCTTACCAGTTTGACTCTTGTGTGTGTGTATGTTTTTGATTCCTGACTCCTATGGAAGGGAAGGGAATAAGTTTTGGTGATGTTGAATGTGAGCCCAAAATGGTGCCCACATGTGGTGATTAACTCTTCGAAACCAATTTTAGTTTGGCTTTGATGTGTTATGATTATTCACAAAACATAAAAAGAGTGAAGTAGGGTGTGGATTTAAGTTTAGGCATTAGGTGGTGTTGTGTGATTATTCCAAGGTTTGATTTCAATAAGAGAGTGCCTTGATTATGTGAGTAGGGGGGTAAGGTGAGGCAAGGTGAGCTCCACGGGTAAATGCCCACTTTTGGATCCACCTTGTTGGTTTAGGAATGAGAAGGTTTTGTGGATGGGGATTAGTCCCTACTTTGGAGGAGAGGGTTAAAGGATTGTGATTGGAGGTGCTAATCCTCTCACCCTATCCTCACCCCTATCCCCCTCTCTCCCTCTTTGCTACTTAAGGTGGTTCTCTCTCATTTTTTCTCTCTCTCTCTCAAGTTCCCTCAATGGAGATGAGCTCTTGGAGCTTGGGTCCACATGTGTAGATTAGTTAATGTTATAGGCTCTTGGAGCTTGGGTCCACATGTGTGGATTAGTTAATGTTATAGACTCTTGGAGCTTGGGTCCACGTGTGTGGATTAGTTAGTGATGTTAGGTAATTAGTTAGCTTATTAGCCGAAGAATAAAAGAGTTAGCAATTGTCCGATTAAGCATCTTGAGGGATTACATTTAAGAGTGTAGCTAAAGGCTCACATGTGGGCCTTTGAGCAATTAGTTGCTTAGGTGGTTATGGTGAAATTTAGTTAGGTGGCTAAGCCGACTGCTGGACTTTGGGACGAGGTGGCTAAGCCGACTGCTGGACCTTGGACGAGGTGGCTAAGCCAATTGCTAGACCCTGTGATGAGGTGGCTAAGTCAACTGCTGGACCCTGGGACGAGGTGGCTAGGCCGACTGCTGGACCTTGGACGAGGTGGCTAAGCCAACTGCTAGACCTTGGGACGAGGTGGCTAAGCCGACTGCTGGACCTTGGACGAGGTGGCTAAGCCAACTGCTGGACCCTGTGACGAGGTGGCTAGGCCGACTGCTGGACCTTGGACGAGGTGGCTAAGCCAATTGCTGGACCCTGTGATGAGGTGGCTAAGTCAACTGCTGGACCCTGGGACGAGGTGGCTAGGCCGACTGCTGGACCTTGGACGAGGTGGCTAAGCCAACTGCTAGACCTTGGGACGAGGTGGCTAAGCCGACTGCTGGACCTTGGACGAGGTGGCTAAGCCAACTGCTGGACCCTGTGACGAGGTGGCTAGGCCGACTGCTGGACCTTGGACGAGGTGGCTAAGCCAACTGTTGGACCTTGGACGAGGTGGCTAAGCCAACTGCTAGACCCTGTGACGAGGTGGCTAAGCCAACTGCTGGACCCTGGGACGAGGTGGCTAGGCCAACTGCTGGATCTGGGACGAGGTGGCTAGGCCGATTGCTGGACCTTGGACGAGGTGGCTAAGCCGATTGCTGGACCCTGGGACGAGGTGGCTAGGCCGACTGCTGGACCCTAGGACGAGGTGGCTAAGCCGACTGCTGGACCTTGGGACGAGGTGGCTAAGCCAACTGCTGGACCCTGGGATGAGGTGGCTAAGCCTCGGAATTGCCCGGAAGAGGATTGATGTGAGAAGCATTAGTTTATCTACACATCAACTTAACATAGAAGCTAGTCAAGGCTAGTCCTAAACAACCTTACATTAGTACTTCTATAAACCATTACATTAGGTGTTTAGATGTTGTAGTGCAAGCCAAGTAGTTAAAACATTAGTTTATCTAGAATTCCGTGTGGCCTCAAAGGCAATTGTACTTGTGATCAACCATTGAGGGAGTGTTTTTTAACACTTATGTCCTTTTTGGGAGATTCAATCGCTTATAAGAAATGGATAAAATGGAGGACTCTAGCAAGGGCAAGGTGAAGGAAAGGATAATCAAAGGCCAAAGGAGAATATCCTTGAGAGTTTGTGTTGCCAAGGCTGCCGGTTGGACCCTAGAAAAGGCCAACGCGACCACGAGCCAAGAGGCTACTTCTAAATAAACAAAGTAATTCAAAATGACATGAATGCTTAATAATGTGAAGAGATTAATTTCCACGCTACATACACTACATGTGATTCTCAAGACCATCACCCGGACTAGGGCGCTTAAGGGTGGTGGGTTTGGCCTCACAATGAATTATTCGAAAACATAAGATAAGTTGAGTGAGAAGAGGCTTACCCGTAATGTGTGTATGCATAACTAAAAAAAACTCAGAGTGTCATTCTCGAATCCTGTGAAAGGGTGAGAGGTTTCTATCACGAGTAAGTGAATAGTGAAATTGGGAATAATATAGGGCCCTCATAGTATGAAACACTAAACTTCATAGGACTCCGAGCGGTTGTTCTTTATTCTTTGAATTATCTAATGAGTAAGTAGGTACAAGAGTCAATATTTAGGCTACAAATCCTTGATCCCTGGGAAAATGTTGAAAACAGTTTAACATAAAGGTATGGTTAACTTTGAGAAGAAGGTTCCAGACAGAGAGTAATTTTTGGGTGGTGAGATTAACTTTGTATGACGACATGAGCCAGTGAATGAGAAGTTTGCGACTCATTTCTTTCTGGGAGAAAGGGGAATTAGAGAACAATTGTCTTCTTCAATCCATAACAATATTATTCGAGCTCAATAGACTTATATACTCAACTCAGCAAGACCAAATAAGGGATGTGGTTCCCTGAGGACGAAGATCTCGGGTGAGATTAATTACAGCCTTGTGTTGGAACTGATCTTTAAACAAACCAGAGGGAGAGAGACTCCGAGTTTGTTAAACTGTCGCAATGGCAAGTAGCCTTGTTAACGTAAGTAGCTTCAAGACGCGGATTGTCAATCTCTGAGTCCTATGCATGTCATTTCGGTAAATAATAGTGAACTTATTATAGAAAGTGGAGCAAGAGCTTAATCTGTATCTAGACTTTTTGGTGTTGATACTACTCACTTTAATCTGCCTCAGTGGGGACAGAATGTGTCACATAGTGAACTATCCTATATGGAATGAAGACATGGCCGTAATTTAAATAAGAGTGTGCAAGCTGGAGCCCTTTTGCTGTGTATATCATCTGATTCGACGCTAGGCCCACCTCCTAACGGAGGCATAAAACCTATGTTGCATCACGGAATACCGTGATCAACACTAGGCCAACGGGCTCACCTTCGTGCTGGTATTTGCATACTAGCGTAATTTTTCTTTCTTTTCTTCATCTGATTCTTCTCTCTTATTTGCTCTAATTCGACTTCTGGGAGTGTGATTGAGTCCGTCGCAGAGGGAATGGGAGGAATCTTGAGTAAGGAGGTTAGAAGTAAGGGAAGAGAGGACGTGTAGGCGTGGGAGAGTGATGCGCCTTAAACCAATATCGTTTGGGTGAGGGCCAGAGGGCAAGTACATATGGTGGGCCTTACCCCCTTCCATTTGAGTATACTTGGACTTTGATTTGGTACTCAGAACTATGGATTGCTCCATTATGGTTACTTGTGATTGGATATTTATAAATTAACATAAGTATAATGACTTAAAAGATATTTTGCGCAATTTCATCTAAGTAACCAAGTGTTAACTTATCCTTTTAAAGGTGACTGGATATATGATGTGGTTAGTCATGCTAACCTGTAGTTTTGGCCTTGGCTCTAATACTTGAAACCGGGTTCTAAAAAGACTATGGTTGAGCCGAGACTCTCTGTGTTGTGATTTCATACTGAGTATACGAAAAAAAATCCTTTGGGTTGTGAAGAGAGAGACTTCCGTGATGTATGTACTGCATTGAGTGTCCTCACATTCATTAACTTTAAGATAATTAATTGCTGAATACACTTAAGTAACCATACCTTATAAGTATGTCATCTTTATTTCATTCAGTAAACATTGTGATTTGTCAATGAACCTAATTATGACAATCTATAGTTCAATCTGACACTCATTTAGTCTTCCTTGTGTGGTTTTCTTAATTAGAACCCAATACCAAAACTAACTACATTTTGGCGCCGCTGTTGGGGAAGGCTACGGTCGTCAGAATGTAGAAAATTAGGTGTTGATAGATATCATTAGTTCACTTACCAATTAACCTAAGACATATCATGTTTGCGACAAAGTCAAGAGCAAGAGAAATAAATTGGGAATAAGTCTTCAACTATTCTTACAATTTATCTCTACTTAGACTCAGGCAGAGAACATGATATAATCTTAGTAAAAGATTTGTAGGTCACACTTAATGTGGCCCTGAAAATCTGGTGTGAAGGATTCCTGGAAGTGTAATGTGGCGCTTCTTACCTTAGTTGTCGAATTAAGTGAGAAAGCACAACCAGTTGCCAAACTAGCGGAACCACAGTTAAATGCTAGATTCACATTATGGAAACCCAAGGAAACTCACCTTCATAAATGGAGTAGGTTATCTCGGGACTGATTTTTAACACAAACAATGTTTGCGCAATCCCCACTAGAGGCTAGAGTCAAGACGCTACCCCTAGAAGTTCAACAAATTATTATAACAAAAGTATGGCAACATAGGACCATTATTGAAGGAATCGAGAAAATAAAAAACTTTGGTAACTTTGTGGAAAGAGATTATTTTTTAAGTCAATACCTCAAACATACATTGTTGGCACCGGAAGGTGAACAAATCATTAAAGATGCTAACAATGCGATAAAGCGACTTGAGAATGTGGCCCTGGGATTCTACCCCACCAAAGTCAAAAAGTTTTGACGAGTGGTTGTACCAAGGCTCACGTTTGTTTTCTGCTCTTTATCAGTTCTACAAAGCACCTTTTTGGGGAGTTGGTATTCACATAGGACCAAACCACCCCAAATACCCGAAAGAATTTCGGGCAAATTTCCTTAATCTACCTATTCACCTCCAAGAAAAGATTTTTGACAAAGTTTGGAATGGTGGTGAGGGTTTTAATGCAGAAGAAGAAAAAAGAAGAAAAACTTCGGTCTCCGGAGGAGACCGACGTGAATGAAGTGTCTGTTCGATCCTCCTCCAATCCGATGCCCACAGGACAAAGGTATGGAGGTAAAGATCTACTCCTCCCTTTCGAGAGTAGACACTATAGTCACCAGTTACTAGTAACAAGAACCAAAATGGTTAGTTTTTAGGGGGGGGTTGTTAGTATAGTTTGGATCGCCAAGTCTCTATTGCATTTGTTAGTGGATGGAGTAGAGTGGCTTACTTACCAAAGTTTTATGGCTTTGTCTATGGGGGGTCTAGTGTTTGGGGTAGGGGTTGGTGGTTTTCTATTCTTCTTTTGTGTAGGAGGATAGACATGGCATATTTAATAGCGATAGTATTGATGTTTTTAAAAGTATTTTTAATGATAGGCATAGGTATTTTAAATTTATTTTCGAGTGATTTCATTGAAGGAATGTGTGTAGTGGCTCTAGCGCCTGCGGTGATTATAATAAGGGGGTCAACTTTCCATCCTCTAGCAGCAATACTATCGATTAATGGTTTATATTTGTTATTTTTTGCTTTGAGTGTTTCTGGAGAGAATCTATCATTACAGTATGTGAATTCGATGAATTGTATGGTGAGGTTGGGGTCCATGTCTGTGGGGGGGTCGTTTTGGTACGGTAATCCTCTAACACAAAGGATGTCAGGTCTAAATCTGGAGTTACAATGGCATCTTTGTGTACCGCATGTGCAAGGGAGTAGCCAGTTGGGAACGGTGTTTTCCTGGGATGTATTGTTGAAGGTGCCAACGTTCATGAGAATATAACATCGAGATTTTTCAGATGAGATTAGTAATTTCCTAATTTCCCATACAGCTTTGTTGTGTCTTTTGACGTGAAGTGAATGTATATGTTGTTGTTTACACGTAAGTAGTACATGTAACCACGTGTCCGGTTCGTATGAGTTGCAAATGGGGCATGTAATAGAGGGATATGATTGTCTACCGAAGAACAATTGTTTTCGAGCATTGCCCATATAGGTTCATGTTCGGAATTTGATGAGGCATGATTTTTGTTTATCCGTGATTTCCGGGTTTTCCCAGAATTCGTTAGAAAGTTCTTTGTCTATATATGCATTTCCTGTCCATTTGTAAGTGTTGGGGGTTTGTGTGGCCATGTTTTCCAAGTTGTTTTCCCTGTCGTATTTAATAATTTGTTTTTCTAGGAATCTAACAGGGCCTTTATCAGGAACGTCCATCATTGAGGCCCAAACGTCTTTTTGGTAGTAGTATGGGGTGGCATGGGCATGTTCATATGGGTGAATGGCAATTCTGTGCTCTAGTTCTAGCCCTTCTTTTGCCAATTTGTCTGCTTGTTCATTGCCGTTAATGTTGACGTGTGCTCTGACTTTGTATAGTGTGATTGGTTTAGTTCGGTTTTGAAGTAGTTGTACCATGGTGGCGAGGGTGATTTGGTCAGGGTGGTGTGAGCCCAAAAGGGTGCCCACATTTAGTCTTAGACCCTTGAAACGTTAGTTGATGCACTTTGAAGTAGCATGTTACTTCACAAAAATATAAAAAGAGTGAAATGTTAGTCTTAGAAGTACCATGTTGTAAGAGGCTAGGATGTGAGTTGTTATTGTGTTTTTACCTTCGGAAGGATTTGAGTGAATGAGGATAGGTAAGGAGAACTTGGATTGAGTAGTTAGTGAGTAGGCTAGTACAAATGGATGGAGACAACCAAAGTGACTCAAGAGGCAAGTGCATTCGAATTGGGATGAATGGAGGATCACATGGAGCGCACAAGTGGACCACCTCATCATGGCCACTTAATGGGGAAGGCCCAAGGAAGAATGCAAGGTGGAGGATAAGCAAATTCTCAAAGCACCAATCAAATCACGAGTTAAGCATCGTGGTTTGAATTAAGTGGTGAGCGACGATTTGGGAAAGTAAGGGGAGAAAGTTATGGCGGCGGAAAGCGAAGGAGGCTAAGTTTGGGTTGAAGCATCCCAAGTTTGGTAAAGTGTGGTAGGTAGAAAGCCAAGGCTAGTTAAATGTTCGAATTAGGATCCTTGTTGATCATTTGAGGGAGGGAGGCTTAGAAGATAGGATTGGCGCCTACTAAGTAGGAGGAAATCTCAAGGGCTTATCGTGAGCCTTGAGGGTGCTCACCCCCTCAAGCTTACTATTTAATCCCTCATTCTTCCCTCACTCATCCTCTCTCTTTCCTTTGTGCTCCAAGGCACCCCACGAGTTATAAGTGTGGGTGTGGGAAGCCATATTGGAGCACATGTGTGTGCTTAGTTTTTAGTTTGAGAGCCAAGGCTTGTTAGCCTTGAAGAGGGCTTGACCTCTTGGTAGAATTAGTGTTGACGTGAAGGATTTTAAAGTTAATTCATGATTCCAATTTGTGGTACTTAAAGTTCATGTTTTGAATACACGTGGTTGCAAGTTCCATGTTTAAGAGTTGAGCACTTGATGTTGTGATGAGTGCAAAAATATACTTGTGTGGATTAGTTAGTCTTAGTGAAGTTAGGAAATTCTCTCTCCCCCTCTCCTCTCTAGGATTTTAGGATTTTAGGATTAGAGAAGAATTGTGTGATTAGAAAGGGGTTGTTAGTAGAATTAGGGAAATTAGGTAGGAAGATTAGTTAAGGGCTTGAATAATTAGTGAGGTAGTTGGGGATTACAACTACAAAGTTGTGGGTTCATGAAGGAGCTGGGTTTATGAAGGAGCTGGGTTTGTTTAGTTAGAAAGTAAAGAGCTGGGTTCATGAAGGAGCTGGGTTTGTTTAGTTAGAAGCTAAGGAGCTGGGTTCATGAAGGAGCTGGGTTTATTTAGTTAGAAAGTAAAGAGCTGGGTTTATGAAGGACCTGGGTTTGTTTAGTTAGAAGCTAA
Source organism: Polytrichum commune (assembly GCA_950295325.1). Classification (NCBI taxonomy): domain Eukaryota; kingdom Viridiplantae; phylum Streptophyta; class Polytrichopsida; order Polytrichales; family Polytrichaceae; genus Polytrichum; species Polytrichum commune. The sequence continues at coordinate 10,845,037 of OX485809.1, forward strand.
GAAGCTGGGTGGACGTTAGAAGCAAACAAAGACAAAATAGCACCCGAGCATAAGGAGGTTAAATAGTTAACTTGTGCATTCTCCACATACGTATTGAAATCGTACATTGAGTTGTTAAAAGTGAAATTCCAGTTAAATCCAAGACCACTTGAAGGGTGAACCTTGCACTATGGACTCATCCAAGTCCAAATCCAATACCGCGGAGGAATGTGAGCCCAAACCCACTACTCGGACTACGGACGCTTAAGGGTGGGGGGTTTGGCCTCACATAATTGGTGCGTCCGCCGGGAGCGAAGCGGAAGGTAGTTACAAGACTTGGAGGCGACTAGGAGACTTGGAGGCAACTAGGAAAAATTGGAGACACAAACTTGAGAGAAGGGAAGGAGCACCCGAAACTCGGTAAGTATTCTCTCTTTGGGTTACATTTGAATTCATTGTATTTCAACTATTCCTTGGAATGAATTGCATTGTCAATTACGCAAATTCATTTTTGAGGAAGGAGCGCGGCGAAGGTACGTCCTCAACCTTTTTGGGGATTTGCTAAGAACTTAAAAGGAACCTATAACCGAGTAGCTCATTAAAACATTAGAGGGTAAATTCACCTTAGGACATTGAACTTTGACACTCACCTCGGGGTGAATCTCAAAGTTTTGGGAGTTGTCATTTCATGCTCTAGATTAAATTAATATTTCACAAAGTTTATGGTGTTGTTACATTGAGTCACGATTGAGGGGAGTGCTAACTCACAGGGGGATGCGATTGCTCAAGGTATGTTTATTTCTTCAAAGTGAACTCATTAACTAATTAAGGAATGCCTTTCGTACTCGTGATTGTTGTTATCCGTTGTAGAGGGTAATTCCCGAATTGTGGATGGTGTGAGAAGTTGAAGGGTGAAGCCTCGACTTTTAACATAATCTACTCGGAAGGTCACCCCCTCACAATCGGTATTGTGGTGAGTGTTAATTTGCGGGAAGGTGCGGAGGTGATGCTCCGACTTAACCAAAAAATTAACATGAACATGCCTATCCCCTATTGGGATTCTTTCACCTAAGTGGGCTTGCAGGTTCTTTTCCTCACCTCCTAAAAAAATTATAACCACACCAAGACAAGTGAAAATATTAAGAGGGGAATTGCTAGGATTATGTGTGGTCAAGTGAGGGTCGATCGATTCTTATGGAATGCAAGGTAGGACTCGCTCACAAAAACCAAGTTTGATAGTAGGACTAGAGAAATCTACTCGAAAGAGGCGGTCCTCTAAAATCAGTGATAGATTAGAACAAGATAATGTTAGAATAGAGAGTTGTTTGAACGTCGAACCTAGGACTAGGTCAATTCTAGACACCTTAGAACTTGGAGCTCAACTTGAAGAGGAGATCACTCCCTCCAAATTGAGTGGTGAAACTTCTTCGGAAAATTAGACACTTAGAGAAGAATTCCCGGTAGAAGTTGATAGGGGATTGTTGAATAGTTCACCGGTCACCATGGCCGAGGAACGGGGGATGGATCCACCACCCATACCCCCAATTCCGCCCATACCTCCTATACCTCCAATAGACCCATTGGTTAGGCCAAGAGGCCTACCAATTGTGGTTCCACAAAATTTAGCGGCGATGGATATGCCATCTCATCTCCCTAAATTTTATGGGACCAAGGATGAGGACCCCTCTCGGCACATGGAACGGTATATCGAACGGTTGGCTAGCTTCCTCATAACCGACCCGGGTTATTGGTTAGTGTGGTTTCCTACCACTCTAGAGGGGGAAGCCTATGAATGGTATCGGGATCATGCCGAGGGACATTTTAGGGGATGGGAACAATTACAAAGGGAGTTTCTTAACGAATTTAGGCCGGAAGTGGGTCAAAGTACCGCATTAAGGGCATTGTCGTCATTGAAGCAAGGAAGGGAGGAAGAAATTTCGGCTTACATTAGGAGGTTTGATTTAGTGTGCACTAGATTTGTGGGTACCATGCTCAACGACGACACGCTAAAGCAATTTTTCATTCAAGGGTTTTTTAAGTCCGGAACTATTAGGGGTGTTCTAGAAAGGAATCCCTTGACCTTGGCGGATGCCAAGCGTGCGGCTAGAGATATTGAAAACTTGGATAAAGATCACGAAAGGCTATGGAGAAGGGAGGATGAATTGATCCCACAATTCATCCCCATACGCCCTAGGGTGGTAGCGGTAGAACCCGCTAAGTATGAGAACCAAATTCCATATGCCATTGTGGACACCGGTCCCCGACCTTTAGCGGTTAGGGAACCGGCACCTCTTTTGGCACTACCGGCCCCTAGAACGGATCCACACTTGGAGGAGGTTGAGAGAAGACTAGGTGCTAGCCAACTAGGATTCCAAGAGGCTATGATAAAACAAATGCAAAGCCTCACGGATCAAATGTCATTAATGATCCGGAGTCAACAACCGGGGCCTCCACCCCCGGTTGAGTCGGGTAGGCATTCTTCCGGATTATGGTGTGTCCAATGTGGCCAACCGGGCCACACGCGTCAATTTTGTAGAAGTGGACAAAACCGTGACCAAAGAGGAAACGGTAACCCACCTCAACAAAATCAACGAGGTCAAGCGCCACCTCACTATGGAAATGGAAGCAATAGAGGACCACAACCTAGAGGGCAAGGTGGCCAAAATTTAGAGAAGAAGGAATTTCATCCCTTTTGTGGAAGGTGGCACGCTCAAGGACAATGTTGGTCCGAAGGTCAAGAGTTTAATTGTAGCAATTGTGGAGGAAGTCATCCCTCGGATACGTGTCGCCAACCGGACAAAATAATTAATGTCCCTTACCCGGTGGCTAATCCACAACAACAAGCAAGGGATAATATGCGAGGTGCTAGGCCACAAGGAGTACCGGCCAATGAACTTAGGCCACCTAACTTATACTATGACCATAGTAATGCTAGGCAAACTTTTCATCCACCGGCGGGCTTGCAAACTACAACCGGTTACATTCCAATACAAAATAGACAAGGAGTTCCACCTAATGGTAGTAACGGGAGACAAGCGCCTCCAACGGATCCGGGACCATCTAACTCCCAAGATGTTAGGTTCATGGATGGAGTGTTGGAGGCCACATGTGATGACATGCTTCCTCTCCCAACGAGAATTGGAGAGGAGCAAAGTCAATGGCCTCCTCACACCAATGCTATTACATATGAGTTAGTGAAGGGTAAGGGTGTGGTTGAAGAAGCACCTGCACTAGCGGTAACTACTAGGGCTAGGAGAGGGGATGCCCCGTTGGAGGTAGGAATAGGAGAGCAAGGAAATTACTCTTCGGATGAAGAGATTAATCTCTCCGAGTTGGATAGGGTAGCTAGAAGAGCTACTAAGGATGTGGAGAGGGAAAATATAATTTTACAAGATAGGGAGAGGACTAATGCGGTACATGACTTGGATAATAGCGATGTGGGTGAATGGGAAGGACCGGGGGTTCCCGTAGACGAATTCGACGTAGTGGGTAATTCTAAGGTGGAAAGATCTACCGGGTACGACTTGTGGGCGGACCTTAGTACACTCAAGGCGGATATTACTTTCGGCCAACTATTGGAAATTTCACCCACGGCAAGGAAAACATTAAAGGAGGGAATGCCGGTACACAAGAGGATGAGGAAGGTGAAAGCTAAAATAGCCGCTAGGATCCAATCACAAGGTGGAAGAGACGTGAAAGCTATAGAAATAGAAGTTGTTATAGTAGATAAGGTGGTTCCTAATGTGCTAGTCGACGGAGGGAGTAGTCTAAATATACTACCGGAGGATACTATGAAAAAATTGGGACTTGGACTCACGGGGCCTTCACCTTTGGTCATAAATATGGCAAATCAAAGTTCGACTACGCCTTTGGGGATGATCAAGGATTGTAGAATGACTACGGGAGGTGAGGAGTACTTGGTCACCTTCCATGTCATTAAAATGCACTCCAACAAGGACACCTTCCCCATTTTGCTAGGTAGGCCTTGGTTGCGGATGGCGAATGCTATGGTCAATTGGGGTGGACCTAAACCATCCATCACTTATGGTCCGGAGGGTAATAGGGTCATAGTGTCCATTGGTTCATTAGAAGGATGGATGAAGAAGGAGATGTATTTGCCATTGGAGAAGGAAATTGATGACTTAAACGAGAATGAGATTGGCAAGGCATTGGTGGGAGTCGTCCATCCCGAAGGTCAAAGGGTTGTTATAGATTCGGGCTCGGGAAGTCTAGGTCCTAATTTTTACAATTATGGGGATAATGGGGATTATGCCCAATGGCTAAGGGAGTACCCCGAGTCCGAGGTTGATGTAATGGTTGCATTTCACCAAGTAGGCTTAGGGAGTGAATTTCCTAGTGTTAGTTTAGGAGAGGGCTCATTGTTGGAGCCATGTGAGGTGCTCACCGAGGAAGAGTGGGTTAGCGGTGGGTTAACACCTTGGGTAGATGACGTGGAAGAGGGTGAGGTTAGTTTAATTCATGTAGATGGGACTCAAGAGGAGGATGTGATTATTGAGTCATCGAAATTGGAGGAGCCTTTACATTTCAAGACCACGTCTACGGTGATAGTTGTAGGTCAAGATGTGAAAGATTACCCCAATGTGCCTTCCGATTGGTATCGGAACAAAGAGGAACAAGCACATGTGTCGGAAGCGGATTGGCGGTACGTGGATGTGAAATTAAAGAATGGAAAAACCCGACAAATGAAGATGGGCTCCAAATTGGGGGAGAAAGAGGTTAGGGAGTATAGCAATTTGGTGGATGAGTTTAGTGATACTTTTGCATGGTCCTACGATGAGCTTAAGGGAATTCCTAGGGAAATGGTAGAGCACCGGATTCCTTTAATTCCGGGGGCGAGGCCAATTAGACAAAAGGAGAGGAGGATGAATCCTCAATTGCAATTGTTGGTGAAAGCGGAATTGGAAAGGTTATTGAAGGCCGGGTTTATCAAGCCGGTGGAAATCACGGATTGGGTTTCTCCTATGGTCTTAGTAAAGAAAAAAAATGGGAAATTAAGGGTTTGTGTCGACTATAGGAAATTGAATTCGTGCACACAAAAGGATCACTTCCCCTTACCTTTTATCACCTTGTTGCTTGAGGAGGTTGGAGGTCATTCGCGATATACCTTTATGGATGGGTATGCGGGTTATAATCAAATTTCCATAGCCCTCCAAGATATCCATAAAACGGCTTTTACTACACCTTGGGGTACTTTTGTGTGGGTAGTGATGCCATTTGGGTTATGTAATGCCCCGGCTACTTTCCAACGATTAGTAATGTATATCTTCACCGACTTGTTGTTCAAATCCATGACCGTCTTTGTGGACGATTTTAGCACACAAAGTAATGTGGATGATCACCTACATTGTGTTAGGGAGGCATTGGTTAGGTGTAGGAAGATGAGGTTAGCATTGAACCCGGATAAGACATTTTTGGGAGTGAATAAGGGAGTGTTGTTGGGTTATGTTGTTAGTGAGAAAGGTAGAGAACCCGATCCGGATAAGATTGCGGCCATAAGCGACTTGGCAACTCCAACCAATTCCAAGGGGATCTCTAAGTTGTTAGGACATGTGGAATGGTACCGGGAACTTATTCCTAATTTTTCAAAGATAGCGGTGCCCATTACCCATTTGCTCAAAAATGATGTCAAATTCGAGTGGACGGATGCTTGTCAAAAAGCCTTTGAGGAATTGCGGGATAGGTTGAGCACCTATCCGGTGTTGATACCACCCAATTGGGGTAAACCTTTTCACGTCTATTGTGATGCTAGTAATGTGGCAATAGGGAGTGCGCTTTGTCAAGCAACGGGAGAAAAAGAGAAGGATCAACCTATAGCTTATGCGAGTAAGCAATTGACCCCCGCCGAAAGAAACTACTCTACAACGGAGAGGGAGTGCCTAGCCATGGTGTTTTCCGTTAAAAAGTTTAGGCATTACCTCATGTGCAACCCGGTTGTATTTTTTGTTGACCACATGGCTATCAAGTATCTAATTAACAAGGCGGAGTTAAGTGGTAGGTTAGCTAGGTGGGTTTTGTTATTAGAAGAATTCGACTACACGGTGGAATATAAACCGGGTCGTATGCATTTACAAGCGGACCACTTGTCTAGGTTGTCGGAGGAGATAGGAAAAAATCCGGTAAATGATATGTTAGTAGATGATAGCCTCTTTGTGGTCACTTCTACACCGGAGTGGTATGCGGGCATAGTGGAATTTCTAACAACCCACAAGTTGCCCAAAGAGTGGACAAAAGAAGAGAGAAGGAAGGTGAGGGTAAATAGTAGGCAATTTGTTGTAGTGGGCCATAGGTTGTTTAGAAGGGGGTCCGATGGTATTTTACGACGATGCGTGTCAAAAACGGAGGTTGAAGCGATTTTAATCGCTTGCCACGATAGCGCTTGCGGCGGTCACTTCTCGGGTCAACTCACCGGGCAAAAAATACTTAGAGCGGGCTACTTTTGGCCTACACTATTTAAGGACGCCCATGACTATGTAAGGAAATGCGACGCTTGCCAACGGTATGCCCGAAACGACCTTAGAATGGAGATGCCTTTACATGTATCATTACCCTTAATTCCTTTCGAAAAATGGGACATCGACTATGTGGGTGAGGTCCATCCCCAATCTTCAAAAGGAATGAAATATATTGTGGTGGCAACCGAGTACCTCACCAAGTGGGCGGAAGCCAAAGCGGTGAAGACCGACACGGCGGAACACGCGGCAACATTTATGTACGAAAACATAATTTCGCGGTTCGGGGTGCCGAAGATCCTAGTAAGCGATAGGGGTACTCACTTTTTGAATGACTTGATTCGAGAGATGACAGAGAAATTTAAAATTGATCACCGAAAGACTACTCCCTACCACCCACAAACCAATGGACAAACGGAAAGGGTTAACGGAATTTTGGTGAGTATACTACGCAAGACGGTTATAGACTCGAAGCGGAATTGGGATACGAAACTAACGGAGGCACTTTGGGCATACCGTACAACCTATAAGGTAACTACGCGTGCTACACCATTTTCCTTAGTCTATGGTCTTGAAGCGACACTACCAATCGAATATGAAGTCGAGTCACTTAGGGTGGCCGTGAGTACGAGACTTACCGAAAGTCAATCCTTACGAAATCGACTAACCGATTTGGAAGCACTTGACGAAGGGAGGAGAATGGCGGCTCAACATATTGAGGCAATCCAAAGAAGGAGAAAGATTACTTTCGACAAACGACATAAGAGAAGGGCCCTAACACCGGAAATGATGGTCATGATTCAAGACGCACGAAAGCTTGAATTTCCGGCGAAATTCCATGCGGTATGGTTAGGACCTTACCTTGTCTATGAGGTCTTTCCTAATAATTCAATTCAATTGGAAACGTTGAATGGTGAGCTCTTTCCTACCCGTACATCGGGAAGTAGATGTAAGGAGTACCGAGCTTGACTAGGCAACTTACCCTTGGAGCAAGAGATGTTTGGATTCATCCCCCGATGGTCGCCAATTATGTGAGCCCAAAAGGGTGCCCACATTTAGTCTTAGACCCTTGAAACGTTAGTTGATGCACTTTGAAGTAGCATGTTACTTCACAAAAATATAAAAAGAGTGAAATGTTAGTCTTAGAAGTACCATGTTGTAAGAGGCTAGGATGTGAGTTGTTATTGTGTTTTTACCTTCGGAAGGATTTGAGTGAATGAGGATAGGTAAGGAGAACTTGGATTGAGTAGTTAGTGAGTAGGCTAGTACAAATGGATGGAGACAACCAAAGTGACTCAAGAGGCAAGTGCATTCGAATTGGGATGAATGGAGGATCACATGGAGCGCACAAGTGGACCACCTCATCATGGCCACTTAATGGGGAAGGCCCAAGGAAGAATGCAAGGTGGAGGATAAGCAAATTCTCAAAGCACCAATCAAATCACGAGTTAAGCATCGTGGTTTGAATTAAGTGGTGAGCGACGATTTGGGAAAGTAAGGGGAGAAAGTTATGGCGGCGGAAAGCGAAGGAGGCTAAGTTTGGGTTGAAGCATCCCAAGTTTGGTAAAGTGTGGTAGGTAGAAAGCCAAGGCTAGTTAAATGTTCGAATTAGGATCCTTGTTGATCATTTGAGGGAGGGAGGCTTAGAAGATAGGATTGGCGCCTACTAAGTAGGAGGAAATCTCAAGGGCTTATCGTGAGCCTTGAGGGTGCTCACCCCCTCAAGCTTACTATTTAATCCCTCATTCTTCCCTCACTCATCCTCTCTCTTTCCTTTGTGCTCCAAGGCACCCCACGAGTTATAAGTGTGGGTGTGGGAAGCCATATTGGAGCACATGTGTGTGCTTAGTTTTTAGTTTGAGAGCCAAGGCTTGTTAGCCTTGAAGAGGGCTTGACCTCTTGGTAGAATTAGTGTTGACGTGAAGGATTTTAAAGTTAATTCATGATTCCAATTTGTGGTACTTAAAGTTCATGTTTTGAATACACGTGGTTGCAAGTTCCATGTTTAAGAGTTGAGCACTTGATGTTGTGATGAGTGCAAAAATATACTTGTGTGGATTAGTTAGTCTTAGTGAAGTTAGGAAATTCTCTCTCCCCCTCTCCTCTCTAGGATTTTAGGATTTTAGGATTAGAGAAGAATTGTGTGATTAGAAAGGGGTTGTTAGTAGAATTAGGGAAATTAGGTAGGAAGATTAGTTAAGGGCTTGAATAATTAGTGAGGTAGTTGGGGATTACAACTACAAAGTTGTGGGTTCATGAAAGAGCTGGGTTTATGAAGGACCTGGGTTTGTTTAGTTAGAAGCTAAGGAGCTGGGTTCATGAAGGAGCTGGGTTTGTTTAGTTAGAAGCTAAGGAGCTGGGTTCATGAAGGAGCTGGGTTTATGAAGGAGCTGGGTTTGTTTAGTTAGAAGCTAAGAAGCTGGGTTTATGAAGGAGCTGGGTTTATGAAGGAGCTAGTTAAATCCAAGACCACTTGAAGGGTGAACCTTGCACTATGGACTCATCCAAGTCCAAATCCAATACCGCGGAGGAATGTGAGCCCAAACCCACTACTCGGACTACGGACGCTTAAGGGTGGGGGGGTTAGGCCTCACAGGTGGCTATTGTGAAGTGTGGGATGTTTAATTTGTGTGTTGAGTAAGTATAATACATTGAGACTGTCGGTAAATATGTAGGCGGGTTCGTTTGGATATAGTGTATTAATGATTGTTAGTGTTTCATGTATGGCTATCATTTCTGCTTGTAGTATGTTTTGGAGTCCATGTAGTCTTTTGGAGATGTTAATGCCCTTTGGGCTATAGATTCCATAACCAGCTCTTTCTCTTCTCCATACTCCAGGGTTAATTTCTTTGGGTTTCATAAAAGAACCGTCTGTATAGTAGCTGAATTGTGGATGAAATTTTAATGGTAAGTTGGTTTGGTAATTAGGTAATTGTTGAATAAGTATGTTATTATTATTGGGTGTGTTTGGATATTTAGATTTAGCCCATTTTTTGCTAGGATTAACGGCGGTATTTAGGGGGGTGGGCGGTGCAATTTGTGTGTGAATTTGTAATATTTGGAGGTTATTTGCTATATTGGTGAGTTGATTCATTTGTTCGTAGGTACCGATGTGATTGTTTTGGTGGTGGATACAGAATATTCGTAGTGTTGATAATTCTTTTCTGGTGATATTGAGTTCGGGGGGAATTGTGGGTTCTTCGTATATGATGGTGTCTGCTGCAAAGTGGGCAATGATGTGTGTGTCCAAGAATGGGCCAGTGTATTGGTTAAAGTTATGGTACCAATCCATATCTTTTGAGATAAGTATAGTGATTGTATTTGGGTCTTTTTTGGCCGCAATGCGGGCCCAATGGATGGCTTGTTGTAAGTCTGTTGCGTTATGGGGGTGGGCGTAACCAATTCCCTTCCATTTTTGGTCAAATGCTTTTCCTAGGGATCCAAATATTCTATCCCTAGAGAATGGTGAGTGGAATTGGGTGAATTGTGTGGGACAAGTAACTGGGGATGAGAAGTATGAATGGTTGATATTAAATGACGTTATTAGAAAATCTAGTATTGGAGTTGGTATAGTATATTGGGCACGTTTAAGTGGGTCATTTTTTGGAATACGGTATTTATACCTTTGGTATAGCCACACGATTTCAGTTTCGAATGATTGGGTAGGTGGTTCTAGACTATGTGGGGTATCTTTAGCTTGATGGTATTGTTTCCATAGCCACAATAATCTAGTTTTTGTGATGGTAATGAGGTGCCGGCCGTTGTCTTCATATATGTGAGCGACGTCGAATTGTGTTTGGATAGTGTTAGTATTTGTTTCGATGTCACTCTCTGGGTTGCATTCATTAATGGAGATATGTGCCAATGGAATAATTGTGGCAGGGATAACGTATATGGTATCTCTTAGTTTTTCCGTGGAGAAGTATGCGTTAACGATATTTGTGAAATATTTGTGTTGCCTTTTCGTATAATATTGGGTAAGTAGTTCGGTGTTGTGGCAACTAGTATAGGCATCACAATAGGGAAATAACTCTCTTTGGGTGCGCCATTTGTTGTATCTGGTATTATTTGTTATAGTCCATTGGCATAGGTATGATGTGTCATTTCTTTTAATCCCGTTAGAATCTGTGAATTGTCGTTGTTTGTGATCTAGTATTGTGTGTATAGGAAATTGACTGGGGTTGTTAAGCATATTGTTGGGAGGTGGGGGTAGGTGGGGGATAGGGGGGTTTGGGGGGTGTATAGGGGGGGTTGGGTGTTGAGGGAGGATGGTATGATTTATTATTGTGTAATCATTCTTTAAGGTTCGTGGGGGGTAATGGTGTGGGCATGGTAGGTGGCATTCTTGGTGGCAGGACGGGTGGCAAAATAGTTGATTCGTGATGTTTAATGCACTTTTGATGAGTTTTGTAGGATTGGAGTGGTATATTTTAAAGTCGTCTGGGTTCATTAAGGTTGTGCCATTGGGCATGATTATTTGTTCTAATTTTATTATGTTATGCAATAGAAGTTTTTGTAATAATTTAAGTGAAGTGTTGGGGTTGAGGCCCTGTAGGTTTTGAGCTTCTTTCAACCATGCAGTTTCAAGTTTGGATGGGTTTAGTAAGAAACTATTTATTGTACTTTTTAGGTGGACTCCGGCTTTATGTTTAAGTAGGAATAGCGTTCTAGTGATAGGTGATCTAATACAATGATGGTATTTAATGCGGGTTAGTTCTTTGGAACCTCTAAATTTTGCAAGTATAAATTGTGTTAAGCCATGATAGATTTTACCGAGTCTACCTTTGTCATTGAGGGCATTTTGTAGTTGTTCTCCGATACAACGCAAATAGGCATTTTGTAGAGAGAATGCTTCAATTCCGAATAGATCGTGCGGGAGTTGTGTAGCGATATTAGATGTGCTTTTTGGTAATCCGCATATTGTTTTATGAAGTGCTATAATCTTCTTATCGAGTTTTTTGATAGCCGGAATAGAGTATGGTACTGCGTAAAAGCTGTAGGCTATACTAGCACGTTTGATTGTATCTGCCATGTTGATTTTTTGTTTCATGTTGGCTGGGCATGCTACAAGGGCTTGACATTGTTTAATAACTTTAGCTGTAGTGGTATTAATTTGTGTTTTCCATTTAAGAGATGGTACGAGATTGATTCCCAGGTAGGTGTATGGTTCGTGTTGATCTAAGACTGGTAATGGTTGGTTTCTATAGTTTATGTTAGTGGATTGAATCAAGGCTTTGAATGTTATAGAGTTCATTTTAGATTTATTAGGGCATCCGGTCACTGCATACTTGGGTATTCCAAGGTCCATTCCCGCCCATTCGCAGAATTTGTTTAATTTGTTTAGTTGTGTTTGTAATGATTTTAATTTGTTGGCAATTGCTGCCAGATCATCGGCATATGCTGTGGATGTGATTTTAATTTTGGAAGTTCCAAAGGTATATCCGTTGTCACCTTGTTGTAACCATCTAAGGAGGGGTTCTAAGAATATTAAGAATAAGTAAGGGCTGAGAGTGTCTCCTTGTATTGTACCTCTTTGAATGGGGATGGGTAGGATTTTGCCGAAGTATTCTCCAAGATATATAGTAGTGGATTGTGAGTATATATTACCTATGAGGTTTATTGCATCTATTGGGTATCCAAGGTCTTTCATTATGGCTAAGAGTCTTGCGTGATCAATGGAACCGAAAGCGTTTTTGAAATCAATGTAGAGGATATATATATATCTTGGTTCGTAAATCTTACGTCTTCTAATGCTGCAATGAGGAGTTAAAGTTGTTTGGATGTTCCTCGTTCTGCTCTAAATCCTTCTTGGCTATCATGCAGTATTTGGTATCTTTCACCATAAGCTAAAAGAATAGAGTTTAATGTGTTTGTGTATAGTTTGTATATGGTGTTAGCTAGTGCAATAGATCTATGGTTAGTAAGTAGTGATGGATCACCTTTCTTGTATAGTAAAACCGTTAGACTAGTTTTCCAGGATGCGGGGATTTATTTTTGTTTGTAGCAGTGTTTAAATAATAGAAAGAGTAGCTTGTGAAAACGTGGAGGCATGTTCTTTAGGATTGAATTAGGAATTTTGTCTGGTCCTGGGGCTTTATTATTTCCTAGGTTTTTGAGGCAAAAGTCGTATGTTTCTTGGTCAAAGTATGTGTGCAGGGGGGTTTGGGGTTCTCCCCGCTGTTCAATCGTGAATCCTTCTAAGTCATGCCATGGATATTGCCTAACGCCACATGTGCAGTGTGATGGATGGATTTTATGATAGTAGCATGTGGGTACTGTTGGACGATTACTGATGGATTGTTGAATGTATATTTCTTTTGCAATATCTTCAGGATTGGTTAATATGTTATTTTGTCTATTCGTGATGGAGTCGAGGGGTGAGGTTTCGGAGTGTTTAAAGACTTTCCTATTTATCTTTTTGGGATTTTTTTCATACATTTGGCGGTATTTCAATACGGCTTTTAGAATACAGTGTTTGGTGTATTTTGTGGTGATTTTTCTGGCTTATTTATTGGAGGTTTTTGCGATAGCGGCTATGGTGTCAATCCATTCATTTGGGGAAGTGGTTGTTGTAGGTGAATGTGGAATTTGCACATGTTGGTGGTTACGGATTTCATTTAAAATGGGATGAGTTTGCCAGTGTGGGTTGTTTCTTGCAATGTATATCGTTTTTCTAATAAGATGGTATGTGTCGATGTGTCGTTTTCATTCTTTGGATAGTTTTCGTGGTAGGAAGCCACCTTGCTGAGTTGTTCTGTTTGTAAGGGTTGGTATTGGGGCTGCTTTGCAGGTTTTTTCAATGGTTACTGAAATTTTTTCTACAATGTTATCTAATGCTGTACAAGCTTCTTGCCATTGATCAGGGGTGAGGTTGTCGTGGTTTTCTAGTAGGATGGTTAGTTCGTTTACTTGCGTGGTATTTGCTTCAAAAAATTCTATATTAAAATTCTCTAAGTTTTCCGGCGGGATTGGATTTAGTATTCTAGTTGGTGTAGTATTTGCGGGGGGTGGTGGTCTAGCTATAAGTAGGTTTTGAGGTATGTGTAAGGTAACTGGATAGTGGTCTGAGTTTATGTTTGTGTTAGTTGTAGAGGCGAATCTGTTGTTATCTGGTGAGTTGATATAGAAACCGTCTATAAGGCTGGTTGACGTGTAATTATAACCTCCTTGTCTTAAAAAGTTAGTGTTTGTTGGAATATATTCTAGATTTAGGGTTGTAGTGAAGTTTTTCCATTGGATGTCGTCCTCTTGTGGTGGCGTGTGATTGAGGGAGTGCTATCTTATGAGCGGTGAGCGATGAGCGGTAACTTATGAGCAGAGAGGAAGATGAAAATTTTGGTAATAGGGCCACCAATATCCTATAACCGTGGAATTGTGGCCTTAAAAATGATGATTTTAGGATTTAATAATAAGAGGGTTGAGAAGGATAAACAACATGAAGTCCAAAAATTTATTCATAAGTAGTAGCACTAGACATGAAACTATCTTTTGCCTCGTCATCTATATATATTCGAGCACCTTTGCATTGCGAATTGATATTGGAACTATAGCAAGATTCTTCATTTGGATCCGAATCTTCGAGATTCAATATTGCAATTGCAACATTCTCGGCATATGATGGGAGACGCGGGCTACGGCTTGGACTTCGTAGGAATTGTCTATGTGCCCAAAACGGGAGACATGTCCTCTTTCCAATCGTATTCCTGAAATCAAATCGATGAAACATGTAAATAATGTGAAGAAATAAAAATGAACCAATGAATTGAATGAAACGAATGAAATGAATAAAAATTTATTGTATTAAAACTTACTCACACTCAAATTCAAGCATTTCCTCATCTGAGAGGTTATCATCTTCTTTTGTAAGATCTTGTATATTCTCCTTAGATGACCCCTCTTTCAAAACGTTTTCCAAAAGCGGTTTCAATATGTGCTCAAACATGTCATTATCACCCTCAAATGCAAGAAGATGTCTGCCACATACGCGTGTTGCTAGGATAGAAGCTCCAGTGGAACATGTCAAATCAACAACGCGTCAATTCGATGGTGTAAACAATTCAATAAGATCTTGAAAAACGCGGCGATTTTTTATATGGCCCCCTCCAAGGTTTTCCCGATTTTTGAAGAAGCATGTTTTTTTCATCGACAAAATTGAAAAGCAAGTTTTTGCTTTTCAATCCAGTGCCAAAAAAAGTGGAGTTTGGTTGTCTCGTGGATTTTGTGGTAGTAAAATCCCTTACCAAGACATGAGCCATAAATGCCGGAGTCTACAAAAAAATATAAATTGTGTTAAAACTATATACAATGCAAATAACACCAAAATAATTAAATAGAAACAATTGTGATGTGTTATACTTACGGTGTAGGTTGGAGACTCCGGATCCTTGAACACCATGTACGAATTGAGGCAAATAAAAATCCTAAGAATTTCCATGTTGCCGTTGTGTAAGGTTGAATTCAAAACCTTCTTGGTTTGCATATTGATAGCAGAAAATACAATGAGGACGCCATCATCAGACAAGATGGACTTGCACAAGGACATTGTTGCAACCATCCAGTTCTTGTCATATTTATTCCAAAGAGGAATTTCAGTAGGTATATTGGAGAGGTTGAAGTCAAGACCGTTGGGAAATTGCAGAAAAACCAAGTCAACGGCAAATGGAGTCGGACTTCCTATGACATGAAATTCGCGATTGTCTTTGAACTGAAATACCACAACATATCACAATATAAGACACAAAATAAAATCCAAATGAAAGTAAAAACATTACAGAAAATACCAAAACAATAATACTTACGTTTTCAAGAAATGTCCGCCATTGGATCCACTCAGGAGGGCCTACTTCAACCCCTTCAGACTTGTTCTTGACAGCAGTAGATCGAGCAAAAGAGAGCGTGAGAAAGTTCTTCAGTATGAATAACTATTTTCTCAAAATATCCATTGGCGCACGATAAATAGCGTCATAGGTGCTCGAGTAATGGAATTCCAATACATCGCACCCAGACTTTGAACTTTCGCCTCCAAGTGGATTCTTATCCAAATCATTGGGAAGAACAAGCAATTCTTCATGTTGTAAAATTTCCGATTGATCTTGTATTTTGGTTTCAGGAACATGTTTCTTCTTACGACGTTTTGTCTCTTTTGGTTCTGGCTCTCTAAGTTTAAGCTGCATAATTTGTGTTTGCAAAATTGCAGTATCACGAGGATCCACATTTTTAGCATCATTTATCTGACGGATTGTCTTCTCACTTGACGGACATGCATCCTTAGGACAATCAAGATTCCAACCACAATCCTTATAGTGTGGGAGCGACTAATCCAAACAAATCTCAGTAGTGAACATGCATGAATCTTGTGCACCAGTGTCACGCCAATTTGGGAAAAAACGAGGTTCCCCTATAACGCATTTATGTGGAATCAAAACATATCGAAAATACCTACACACAAAATATTGTAAGTCAAATATTCCATGACAACTTGATAAATGGAATCAAAAAAATCAAAAAAATAATCAGATTAGGTTGTACCTGTATAATACACGTTTCATAGCAAGATCAATATTAGGTTGCTCATCCCAACCGTTGTGTTCTTTAACTTTTCCGCTTTGGAATTCACGATAGAATATTGAATTGAAAGCCGCAAACTTCCAGGTTTGGATATACTCGGAGAGAGTAGGCACATCTGCAGGCAACTGAAGAGTAGATGAAAGAATACTTTGAAGCTCTTCGATAGCCTTTTTTTTCAACTGTGCCCAATATGTAGACTTTGATAACCAATCATCAAGTGCAGAATGAGAGAGGGGCGATTTCGGGAAATGCAATGCATCTTGGTCAAATCTATTGCCATTCCAAAGCTTGAGCCATCCAACTTTGACTTCTGCATCCACATTACTGACAGCAACACGATGAAGTTTCTCTTGTAGCATTTCAGGCACCGAAAATGAACCCCAATGGTGCTTAACTTCTTCAAGGAAGCAGAGGTAAAGTTGATATCGGCAATCGCTAGTTGTTTCGTAAAACTAGAAGATAACATTGCATGTTTTTTGTTGACAGCTGCGGACATTGCTTTTGAAACTCCGTCTGATGTCCGTTCAAGAGGATGAGTTTCATTGTACTGATTGAGAGCAATATCGCTAGCCTCATCAAGTTCTTGCTGAAAAATCAAACAAAAGTTAATATTTATAAGTTCATATAGATGTAATGTAAAATGAAGGTGAATAAACATAAGGCACATATTAGCAATGGTAGAAGAACTTACACTGTACATGTAATCCAAAAAAATTGGTCGTGTCAAAGAATACCAAGTTTCGACGGACTTCTCCTCACATCGTTTATAACTCTTTGGATCCAGTTGCTTTCTGAAGGAAGTCAAAGGCATGGTGCCAATACTTTGCATCCGATATAAAGTATGCACCAAATTGGTGGATACGTGAGAATTTTCGGTTGACCTAAAAGAAATATTAAATTGATTAGATTCAGGATGATATAATTTGGAAAACAAAATATCATGCACGAATTGAAAGTTTCCCTTAGAATCGGTGGCCGATATATAAAACACATGGTCACCATCACGATAACCATTAAAAAAATCAGCCTCCAATTTAGTAATGTCATCCTTCAAAGCAGGATGCACAATCGGCACAGGAACCATGCGACACAAGGGTACACGCAAGCGAACATTAGGTCCAGCACGGATTGAAGAAATTGTGGAAGTGAAATTGACCTTTCGTTTGTTCGTAAGCTCCCACACTTTCTCTTTATAAGTTTTACTGTCACCATCATTATCTTCATCCGAATCAAAATCATCGAGGGATTCATTTATTTTTTTCTTTTTCTTATTATGAAGATTTGACGATATGTCCTAATGATGATAAACTTGTTGAGATGGACGATCTTGAATTGAATGCATTGTGGAATCATTATCAGTAAAAATAGGAGTCGTTCTTTCCAAATCCATTGATTGGTCCTAAAACAAATGAAATAAGTTTCATAAATATTTCAAAACCAGTAGCAACACATTAGCAATAACATTACAAAAACAACAACAATAGCAACAATAATAACAACAGAATACCACGAACACAGGGAAGAATGACAAAAATTATTCTAGACACAGCCATTTGCACCTTTAAATATTGTACGATTAGGGTGGCCGCTCACCCCAAAAATACAAGGCCAGACCCTGTGCGTTAACGCACAGGGTCTGTGCGTCCAACTACAGGTCTATCAAAGTTGGACGCGAGGTTTGGGTCATTCGACCCAAACCATGCTCACAGTTTGGGTCGATCAACCCAAACCATGCGCATGGTTTGGGTCATTCGACCCAAACTATGCACACAGTTTGGGTCGGTCGATCCAAACCATGCTCACAGTTTGGGTCGAACGACCCAAACTGTCCGCAATTTACGCCTGATTATGCGCAATTACCTAGTCATCACGAAAGTGCAAACAAACCTTGTACTGCACCTGTAGATGAGAGAGCTTGCAGCGATGAGCTCAGGTCCGACGGAGGAGAGAAAAAAGACCGAATGCTTTGGGCTGTGGCAATTTATACTACTTGTCCCTGCAGCCATATTTAGCGTGGCTCTTCGTGGCCCCGCATAGCCGCTAGAAAGTTGCCAGCGCAGACCCTGTGCGTTAACGCACAGGGTGTGCGCTGGCAACTTTCTAGCCACTATGCGTTAGCGCATACACCCTGTGCGTTAGCGCATAAGGCCTGTGCGTTAGCGCATAGACCCTGTGCGTTAACGCACAGGGCCGAGACATGAATTTGAAAAAAAACTTGTAAAATCTGGAAAAAATGCTGATGGGGTCCAAAAAAAAACAAAAATATGCTATATTATATAAATCCCCGTAGCTACAAATTCTTCTGATATTTTGTTTTGGTTTTAAATGATTTTCTCTTCTCATTCTTCTATCTATTTCCTTGTTTTGGGGACCTCATAGATTTTGGGTTTCAGGGCAAAAAAAAATTTATGCTATTTTGTGTCATTTTCTAGCTCCTATCACGTATTGCATGAGTACTTGAATAGTCATATTTCTCATTTCTTGCATTCTAACCCCGTTTTCAATAGTTTTTTTGCTCCTAGGTTCTGAACATCGATTTAAATTCATACAATAGATATTTATTTTAATTTTAGGCTCTCATAGTCGTTTTACCTCCCAACTTTTGGCCTTCCTAAATTGCTTTTACAAACCCTGTACATTAACGCACAGGATTTTACCTCCCAACTTTGGCGTTCCTAAGTTGCGCTTACAAACCTTGTGCGTTAACGCACAAGGTTTCTTCTCCCAACTTTGGCGTTCCTAAGTTGCGCTTATAAACCCTGTGCGTTAACGCACATGGTTTCTCCTCCCAACTTTGGCCTTCCTAAATTGCGCTTATAAACCCTGTGCGTTAACGCACAGGGTTTCTCCTCCCAACTTTGGCCTTCCTAAGTTGCTTTTATAAACCCTGTGCGTTAACGTACAGGGTTTCACCTCCCAACTTCTCGCCTCCTAAGTCGCTCTTATAAACCCTGTGCATTCTCCTCCTGACTTCTAGCCTTCCTAAATTTCTGTTATATACCATGTGCATTAACGTATAGGGTTTCTCCTCTCCAATTTATAACCTCTATAAATTGCTACTACATGACATGTGAGTGAACGTACAAGGTTCTCCGTCCTAACTTACAACTTATACACTATCAAATTATGTGAACGTTGAACTGACTTACCTTTTTGTTTGTCGTCTTCTTTGAACCCGTCCTCAATTCGGACTCTGATATACGATCGTCTACATCTTATTTGCTCTTTGCACCTTCATCATCCTCCATCGCATCAAAATCCAGTGTCTTCACAGTTTCTTCTACCGTACTCAACAAGTTTATTTTCCTTTCCTTTTTTGCATGCTTCTTTCCTACACTGAGTCTGAACCTCTTTTTCTCGGAAGTGAAATACAAAGCTTTCCTACGTCTTCTCTTCGGCCTCACGGGTATTCTCTCTACATCGTCCACCATCGTTGGTGTCTATAATATGTTTTCTATCAGGTACTATCATTTATTCTTCCAATGTATCTATCTCACAAAATCCGGCGTATATTACAATCACATGTTGTAATTGGCGTTCAATGAACGAGATATTTCGACGCGTTTGTCATTATGTGTTTATTTGTGTTATATCCGCCAAAATTTTCTGACACCTACTTTGTTCTATTCATAATGATCAATAATTGATTTTTCCAACCAATTTTAATTCTTTCTACATCTGCGTCAGTCCACAGATATATATTTTAAATTTCTACCAATACTTTTAGTATTTGACGCCATTTTGTGTGTATCTTGCTCGTAAATAGTCTCTGACTATTATTGTATTATATCCACTTCTGTATTATTAGATGCTATATATCACACGCTTTCATCTTCATCCATTATTGTATCACACGTTTTCATTTCCATTCATTTCCTCACACAACTCTATACAAAAGCAACATTCACCCCATATTTTTGTGATGTGTTGTTCATATGTTCTTTTGATTTTCTATGGCTACCATTAGAGCTCATGGATCTTTTGTTCCCTTCATCTTGCCACTCCAAGATGATGGTCATGTGAGTGTTTCAGAGGATTTACTTAGTTTGAGATTCAACCTCCAGATAGGAACCATGTATTTAGAGCATGAGATGTACTCTGCAGATGGAGAGGTGTATGAAACGATTTTGGTTCCAAAAAATAGAACTAATGTTGGTTTTATGTGGATCTTAGGACCTGGTTCATTTAGGGTGATAGAACTTTCTGAGTCTCAGATGCAAGCTTCATCTGTCATTTTGACAAACGAATCCGGTACATCCACAGTTCAAATTCCCTCTATCACACCTGTTAAGGTGGAACCCCTTGATGATAGTGTGTTTGTGCTATCAGATACAGAAGATGACATTTGTGCATCTGTTGATCTTTCAAACACATCGTCATTTCCATTTACAAGTGTTCATTCTACTCCTTCCCAACTTCCTATACATGAAGCCAAATCCCCTTGCGGTCTTATGTACAAGAAGGTGGTTCCCCAAATCTTACCTTCTCA
This sequence comes from Polytrichum commune, assembly GCA_950295325.1. NCBI lineage: Eukaryota > Viridiplantae > Streptophyta > Polytrichopsida > Polytrichales > Polytrichaceae > Polytrichum > Polytrichum commune. The sequence goes on from OX485809.1 coordinate 10,865,542, forward strand.
ACGTCCTCCACTACACCCTTCACCTTCATCTACAGCGTTGACTATGGTTGATGCCTTGAAGCTGACAAAGTTAAGAAAAAGATCAAAGTCCGATCTTACATCCATTGATTTTGACAGTATAGATGTTCGTGAAGTCAAGTACTTACCATCTTCTTTTAATGGTGATGTTTTATTTTTGTGGCACTCAAAGCTCCAAGTACGTATGGTCGCTCAATGGACGGCATGGACAAAATGTGCGACGGTCACCCTTGGTGCACCACCCAACCACCAATATCCAAAATGACTTTGGACTGTCCTTCCGGCGCTCTACTTGTGCTGGTCATCTCCAATGTCATAATGACTACTGTGATTACATGAATCCCAATGGGGGCCTCCAGAACAACACTGAATGGGCCGGTTCAACTCCTATCCCATTTGCTGTGGGTGTTGTTCCCCCTACTAAGTCCACTGTCGAGTGTAAAGTATGTCGTTCCACACTTGTGTGCATTGCTTTATGTAATGCTCGAATCATATACATCCACTCCACATCCGTTGGAATGTCCAGGGCTTGCATTCATCTTGGTGTACATGATCACCCTGTGGCCAATAACACATACCGTGAATCATTGGACATAGCATACCAATGCGTTGCAAATGAAGTATTGAAAACACCCACAGCAAAAAATTCAGCCATAGTTATGGCGGCGAGCAAACATTTCTTGGCCGATTACCTTCTCAAATCTCCCACAAATGTCGAAGGCCATCACTTGGTTGGTTCATCCCTAGAGGTCATCATGGACAAATTCAGCACTCTTGCCTCTCCAAATTATCGTAACTTTGTATCTGGATCAAAGCATTTTTTGCGTAGTGGAATGGGAACTATGGATAGTATTATGGCGCTCAAAGACCACTCTGCTTTCAAATTCGTCCATGGTAGTCGGTTCCCAGGGCAGTCAAAGGACAAAATGTTTGTTTTCAAGATGTCTGTAGACCTTCCAGGTAGTGGTGTGGAGCTTGTGAAGAGGATGCAAGTCGGTGGGGATATGGAGAATTCATGGATTATGTTTGACCATGTCAAACGTTTGAAGGACTGGACGACCATGACTTGCCATGTGTATGACATTCGATACTATAAAGTGTTGACTATTGCGTGTTGTGACATGCAATGTAAAGATGGTGCAGCTCAAATTTTCTTTTGGGAAAATTTGAATGCTATCATGACAGATAATGGTGTACCAAATGTAAACTTCAAAGGGTTTATGGCTGATAGTGCTCAAGCTAATTGGAATGCGGTGAGGGCGATTTACGGGAATGGTGATCCAAGTCTATCCATGGTTGCACGTGAGCGTACATGTCTTTTCCATTGGTCCGCAAACTTGGATAAGGTGACCCAAAAGTATATCAAACCATCGTTGCAATTTCAACACAAACAAATATGCAAGGATTACAAAGGCCCGAAAACAATGGACAACGCTGAGACCAAGTACCATGTGATTCGTTCTTGGTGGTTGTCATCTAGAGCTGCCTCCGAAGAAGGCATCCTTGGCCTTTCAGAGTGGTTGGGATTTTGGCACTTTCGTTACAGACAATGGGGTGGCCATATGCTACTTGTAAGTACATATCAAACTTCATTAGTCAATGTAATATATCCTATATTTTTCTTATCTTTGTCTTTCTGTATTATTCATAGGATATGACAATAAAAGAGCGTGCGGGAATGCCAACATACAACCTTGTAGAGACCGTACACAACAAACAACAAACAGTTTGGGTCGTTCGACCCAAAACTTGTATACAGTTTGGGTCGTTCGATCCAAACGTGGCAGCCATTTTGGGTCGAACGACCCAAACCTAGATATATAATCTATCTTATGTTTGTCTTATCCTTATATTTGTATGTTGTTCATAGGATATGACAATAGAAGAGCGTGCGGAAATGCCAACATGCAACCTTGCAGAGACTGTACACAACAAATGGCTCCAACAGTCCGGCAACAAAATGACTTGTTTATATGAAGCTATAGTGGACGACATGATCCGTGCCTTCATGCAAATTGCAAATTACCGGACATGGTTGAAAGGGGGGTCTGATGGTAAAGGACCTGATTCGGCCTCCTTGAAACTCAAAGCAGCTGCCAGGTGTGGAGATCCAAAAATGTTGGCCGATGCCATGAAGTCTTATCCAAGGGCAGAAGACGTGAACACGAGAGATTGTGCATTGGAAGGGTCAGAGCTCTTTGGTTCCACCAAACGCAAACTCAACCTACCACCGGGTGCTAATTGTGACTCTCATCGACCCGACAAAGTGAACTATTCCATTCCTCGTCCCAACACCCGAGCAACTCGTCAACGCATAGAGGAATCGTTGAGTTCTGCAATTCATGGTGTGGCTCATACTACATCCGTGTTAGAGACTGATTGTCTTGCTTCTAAGTGGCACATTGCAAGATTGCCACCCAACTCAGCCAAACGTTGTTGGGCACTGCAGGCCATTACAGGGACTATGTGCAATGCCAAAGTCGGGACTGGGAAACATGGCACACCTGCTCCAACATACAAAGGGCTCAAGAAGGAATTTCGCTCTCCCAACAATGTGGAGTATGAATTTTGGTTTTGTCCTGACGACATCAAACGTTGTGTGAGTGGCAGTAAGAAGAAATATGTGTTGGATTGGCCTATAATACCCAACACGTGGCCAGTGAAGATAGGTACCAATCTATCGAGAGAGGAGGTTTTGGCACTTGAAGATGCTGGATTTCAACTACAGCAGAGGGAGGCATTGTCTCCTCGTCGTAGGCTTTCAACAATCGCAACTCTTCCCATCCCTCGCTCGCATTTTTCTATGCCACCAAACCCAGACGCCCACCCTACATTCAGATTTGGGAAGACAGTGCGTCGTAATCCAACAGCACCTCTGGCGGATCACAAAAACAAATGGGAGAGCGCCGGACTCATGGAAGGTTACTATGTGGTTGGGGTCACTACCATTCCATATCCGGGCTTTAGAGTGATAATCAACATTGTCTCCAAGCAGGATATCACCTACCATGTCACAATTGGCGATATCCCGCATTGCACATGTCCAGATTTTACGAAAATGTCCTCTCATGCATTGGGAAAGAAAGGAAAATGGGTGTATTGTAAACATCTTTATTATGTGTTTAGATTTTTGTGCAAGGTGGATTACGAGAGTGACAAGTTCATTCATGCACCTACATATACCTATAATGAGGTCATGCGACTACTTGAACTTGTTGGTATTGTAGAATGTGAGTAGTATTGCAAGTGTTCTATTAAGTAACATATATTTGAATGTCAATAAATGACATGTTTTGGTTTGGATTATTATAATAAAAATTAGCAGTGGACTGAAAGTATTTCAAATGATTCAGTAACTTCATTTTTATTTAGACTGCGACCCAACCATGTGTGGTTTGATTGATTCACACGGATAAATAATAACACGTTTCTAAAAATAAAAAATAATTAGGAAGATTCTACGCACATCCGCGTAGTAACGTCTTCTTGGTATCCGCCTATAGATTATTTCTGCTTTATCACTAGCTCAATTTGGGATAGCACCAGTCAATGTAACCAACCGGATTCGAACCCGGGTTGATCCAGACCTAATATAAGTCTCTTACACAACTCGCATCCACAAGCAGATGTCTCAAAACCTAGTAGCTACCTACATATTTATTATTTCTAATATTTAATTTTATTTCTTTTGTAGATTCAGGGCCTTTATTCAACCTGTGGGCAGTTTGAGTGGCTCACAATTATGGCACCGACATATATGTATAATGCGGTTATGCACCTACTTGAATTTGCTGGTGTTGTAGAATGTGAGTAGTTGTACAAGTGCTAGTTGTAGCTATATGTATAAGGATGTCAATAAATGATAAGTATTGGTTTGAATTATTATAATAAAAATCAGCAATGGATTGAAAGTGTTCTAAATGATTTATGGAAATAGGGCCCTTTCACTTGTGCTTCATTTAAAATATTGGCAATTTACAATTGAAAATATGCAATTAATTTGTCAAAAATTTGGTTGTAAACCCTAAACCCGTGTGTCTTTACTAAATTTGGATTCATTGCTCATATGTTAGTGCTCATTGCTCATGTGTTACTGCTCACCGCTCACCGTTCACTGCTCATCGCTCATAAGATAGTTTCCCTCCATGTGATTGTTGTTATTTTGTCTTCCGGTGAGTGCAATATCTTTATTAAAATCTCCACATAAAATGTGCGTGTGGTTTGGGTGCGCAGTTATTTGGTTGGTAATTGTGGTTTTGAGGTAGGGAATGAGGTGGGTGTCATCTACATGTGTGGGCATATACATATGTATGATTAGCCATGGCAGGAGTGGATGGTTGTGTATTTTTATTATTTGTAGATAAGGGGAGATATTTGCTGGTGTGGGTATCTTGGTAACATTTCCAGGAAATGCGTATTTGTTATGAATAAGTGTGAGAAGACCACCTCTACCGGGGGTGTAAGGCATTCTTTGTTGTATGCATCTTGTGAGGGCGTGTGTGTTGTTAAAAATGAGCTTGTATTCAGGGAATTGGTTCTGAATGTGTTTTGTGGATTTAGTTGCTGTGAGTTTGGTTTCTTGGATATGTATAATCGCTATGTTGCTAAAGGAATGGTTTATTAAGCTTTGTAGGTTTGGTAAGGCTGTGTTAAGTGACGAGGCATTCCATGTTATTATATTTGTTTCGTGGTTAGTGTTTGTAATTGTTCTTGGGGCTGGTGTGGGGATGTTTGGGAGTGGAGGTGGGTGTGAGTATTCATCTATGTTTTCTAAGCACCGGAGTGACTCGGTAATCAGTTTTACAGGGAGAAAGGGGAATTCCCTTTGGAGTGTGGTTAGTGTAGGTGAAGTCTCTTGGTTGTGGATAAATTTATATAATTCAGTATGTATAGAGTTTTTGGGGTGTATTATATCTTGGTTATTTTCAACAAATATTGTGTATGGGTGTTGTGTTAGAATGTGTCGCTCGAGAGGGTTGTTAAGGTTGGCTAGTCTAATGATTAGTGTGTTGGTCCATATGTCGTTAAAGTGGTAAATGCGGGGTTGGGCTAATATGTTGTTGCATGTGTTTATTGAGGGGTTTATCGTAATGACTAAAGCATATAGTATATGAGTTGATTGGGAATGACTTTGTGTTAGGATGTATTGATGTAGGTGTGGATACATGATGGTTGTTTGGTGATGTAGTGGGTGATTCTGTTTTAGTATGGGAGCGAACGTGTTTGCTATGTGTTGGTACTCGGGTTGTAGTTTTATCGTGTTTGGGATAAAATATGTTTTGGCTCTCTTTTTATGTGTAGCGGGGTGTGTGAGTAGGATATCAGGCATTGGTCCGGGGTTAGGTTCTATATCTCCACATTGTATTAAATGTTAATTTGTTGATGAAGTAGTATCCGTGGAGTTTAAGTAATTTTGGTTTTTTCTTATGTATTTTTTGATATTAATTGAGTATGAACTTAGTTGTAGTAAATAGGTTAGGTAAGGCGGGTATTATGCTTTCTAGTTGTTTAGTTGAAAAATGTGTACTTGTGTTGCTTTTAGGTTCGTGATTTGTTATTGTGTTGGGTGTCCAGATGTTTGTGAATTGGTATTTGTTTTTAGTTTTGTGGCGAGGCCGGGAGGCCGAGGCCGTTTTATTCTTTGTAAGTGTGGGCAATCCGCCTTTCCCAGGTGTATAAGGTACTTGTTGATGGTATTTTGTAGGTTTATTACTGGTTGTTTGGTTATTACTTTTGACGTGTTTGGTAAGTGATTTAGTTTTGGTTTTTGTTTTAATTGGAGTATTATTGAATATTGTGTTTATATATATTTTTTGTATGGTATTTAGTATTACTTTGTAATATTTTATTATAGCGTTGTTGTTGATGAAGTAGTGTTCGTGATATTGTTTAATTTTTGAGTCGGTCATTTGGTGATTTTGTATAAGCGTGTATTTGCTTGTGAGAAGTAAGTTAGGTAATATTGGATGGTAGTTGGATGGCACAGGGAGTTTTGTTGTTAGTTTTGGGTTTTGGGTTTGGTGTTGTTTTTTATATTGGTTTTGGTGATGGTTTTGGTGGTGGTTTTGGTGTTGGTGGTGGTTTTGATGCTGGTATAGTTGTGGGTGACGATGGTTGTATTGATATCTGGTTAGGTATTGGTTTAGATATTGGTATTGGGTTTGGTATTTAGTTTGGTATATGTTTTGGTTTTTGTTTTGGTGTTGGTACTTGATTTTGTATTTGATTTGGAGTAGGTATTTGATTTGGTATTGGTATTTAGTTTGGTATTTGATTTGGTATTTGGTTTGGTTTTGGTGTTTGATTTGGTATTTGATTTGGTATTGGTATTTAGAAAGATGTAGGTATTTGGTTTGGTATTTGATTTGGTGTTGTTGTTTGGTTGGATTTTGGTATTTGATTTGGTATTCAGTGTGGTATATGGTTGTTTTGGTATATAGTTTTAAGGGGTTTTGTACAAGGGTTGAGATAAATAGTTTAATAAGGTTAGGGGTAAGTATTTTATGCGTTGTGATATGTATTGGTTTTATATATTTATGTGTGTGATTAGTTTTCTTTCTATTTTTGGATTTATTGATAAGTGTTTCTTGTTTGAGGGGGGTATTTATAAATACCTTTTTATTTTGTTTTTGTTGGTATCTTTTTGGTATTGAAGTGTGGAGCTTATTTAGTTTATCGCCATTAAGTCTTCCTTGTCGCTTGATGAATCTTCTTTGTCGAGCATTTTTGAGGAGTCCAAGGCTGCCATGGTTTTGGTGAGGGCTTGTCGGAGTGTAGCCATCTTTTTTTTGAGTCCCCTAGCTGCTTTTTCTGCCGCGTACGTTGCAAAGTTTTTCGCTTGGCTTGTTAAGCGAGTCTCCATGGTTTGCATCTCATCTCTCACTATAGCAGTCCCTTTGGCCACAGCTTCCTCAACCATTTGGTGTATGTCTTTCTTTCTTAGTCCATTGGATGGGGCATTTTCCATGTGTGGAGGGCCACCTTCAACCTTCCAGCCTCAGACAGTGTAACCCGCTGCTGAACCGGTTTACATGGAAGTTACTCCCACCAAAATTAGATCTTCTCTCTAAGTCTCGTGAAGGTGTTTGCATTCTTCTGTGTCTCAATCCCGTAACATATAGTTCCAATGTACTTATAAATTCTCTAGGAGTAGTTGATCTAAGTTCACAAGTTTATGTTCCCCGAAAGCGTCCTTAACCAGAAACACGTAAATGCATTCTCAATATCTCTTAATAAATTTCTAATGAATTCTTAATGTGTAAGTGCCTTTAGAACTCAAGATAATGTTTCCTCAAAAGTGTAATGTCACGGTTAAGTGTTACGAGGGAAAACGCTCCTATACAATATCTTTCATGGTTGAAAACATTCACAATCCTATTTATCCATTCAAGTTCTTATAACATATCTCTCGTTCCTTTCAAGTCTTCAAGCATCTTGCCCAACTTCTCTATAAGGCAAGCATACTCCCTCGCTAAGTCAAAACAACCTAATTCATAGAATGTTCTTCATTTTACTCTCTTAGAATATTTTATCATTCCCGTAAGTCTAATAACTTCTAGGATCACTCCCCATTATTTCATGGTTCGAATGTCCATTCAATTATCTCAATCCAAGTCACGCTATCCAATTTACGCAAGCATATACCCTTGCTAAATTAGATCTCTCGGGTGCCTATTTGGTTATGTTTACGGCCGTGAATTAAATCCTTAGTCATCCACCTCAAATTCCCTTTCTCATGTTCAAAATCTAACCTCAAGGAAGAATAATATCTCTCAAATTCCTTAGGGCATCTCACTAAGATATGGCTTAAGTAATCCCTTCATGTATCCCTCAATTCCTTACTCATTGCCCCTTAAGTTATTCTTAGATTGATATGAGGTAAAGGTTCGATATGAGGTCTTGATATAAAGGTATGATGTGGCGGTACATTGATTTGCCTAATTGACGAATCCTCTCCCTCTTATGATTATGCTCCTACGTCATGCGGAGATGTAGCTCCAACAACTCAAGTACGAATGATGGTTAGGTATGTAGACAATGTAATATCCTTTTTAAGCTCAAGTGTAATTACATTCATCAATCAATTCCAATCATGTTACATATAAGTTACTTCTCTTAATCGTTTCCTTCGGTGAATTTGTGTCCACTTTCCTAAGGTCCTTGAAGTTCCCGCAACTCCAAAATCATGTGGCCTCCTCGGTAATTTTAGTTTATTTTCTAAGTCTTTAATCGTCCCGCGTCGGCATGGAAATCCCAACCTCGCCCGCTTGAGTAATAATACTTGGCGAGTTCGATTCGTTGCTGCGGTTGATCGTATTGTTTCCACGAACGTTCTTAAGTCCGAATGCCCTTCGGTGCCTCACGTCTCGGATTAATTCTCTAATTCCTAAGCTAATTAATCACCATAGGTGCCTCACGTCTCAACAAAGTCCGAGTTCAGACACTCATGCCTCACGTCTCAACAATAGTCCGAGTTCGGACGCTCAAGCCTCACGTCTCAACAAAGTCCGAGGTCCGGACACTCATGTATAATATTCGGGATGAAATGAAGTGTATTAGGGCCCTCTAGTGGCCTCTTTATATAGTCTTACAAATCTATATTTTTCTAAGATTTTTGTAAATGTTAGTTCGGCTAATTTTAGCTCTGTATCTAATAATAGCCGAATTGAAATGTCTTTAATCCGTAGAGTTCAAATCTAAATAGTCTAATATGTAAATCCTAATTACATACCTCTTCATATCTTTTAGCTACCTAATTGACATGTGTTCTAAAACGGGAATAGGACCGTGTCTCTACATTTCTCAAAATGGTCCTATTTACATTCCCCTAAGTATTCCCGTCCTATATAACTGGCCCTAAGCCCGGCCCTTAATCCGACTGTCCGTTGGCCCTCACTAGTAAGCTGCCAGCTCGGCTTGAATCTGCCCAGTCTCTCGCCAGCTCGTCTTCCTCTTGCCCAGCTCGTCTTCCTCTTGCCCAGCTCGTCCTCCTCTAGCCCAGCTCGTCCTCCTCTAGCCCAGCTCGTCCTCCTCTAGCTGGTTACGTGGCCGCCCTTAAACCCTAGCCCAGTCACCATCCCCTCCTGGTCCCTCTCCAGTCTTGCGCTGGTAACTCAGTTCTACCTGGCTCCTTCCATTCCGACGCCGGTCCCTCAGCTCCGCCATGGTTTCGTAAAACCCTTCGACTTCATCCTGTTGTTTCTTGAGAGTGTCTCTACACCATGGCTTCTACGGTGTTTGCTAATGCGGTGTTCATATCATTAAAGCCTAGTCGTGTAAGCTCCTCTCCCGAAGGTTTAAATATTCCATCTAAGCTTTTTGGGTGAGGAGCAAATTCGACGTATTTATTACATATTTTGTGATTCTTTTTTACAAATTTTTTATAGACAGCCGCACTTAAACATTGCACATTGCATACACCGGTGAGTTTGCCTTTGTCATCCGTTTTAAAGAAGATGTTTAAGACGTTTTTCTCACCCATGCATGCCCTTATTTCGGTTTCAAGGACCTCTTTAGGCTTTAATCTATTTAATTTTTTTGCAATGAGGATGAGTGCATTCTTTTTAGCTAAGTCGTCGCCCGTGGGTTTTCCTATCGTAACATCAATGCTTTCATGCCCGAATGTTATTTTGTTCTTTCTTATATTTTCTACTTGTTCTAGGCTAGTTGCAACGATCCAAACAAAGTTGTGACTTTCCCCTTTTCGCACATGGGTAATTTCAAAATTGTGCCCTCTATGAAATCCTTCATTTACCACTTCATCAAATACTTTGTACCATGTCTCATCTTTGATGCTATCAGTGGTAATTTTGACTGATAACATCTCGCTTGAGGCAATGGTGTCTTAAGACTTACAAATTTTACCTCTGTGCAATTTATTATCCGGGAGCCGGATAATAAATGGCCTAAGTCCTTGAAGCATGGGAATACCGTCTTCTTGTATATTTTTTAAGTGTATTTTAGTGTGTCCCAACCATTGCTTGCCTCCATGTGTGCACATTATAGCGATTGGATCACTTATATCATCACCTAGAGGGATTCTCATTTCATTCATCCTCTTGGTGATGTTTATAAGTGCTTCCTCTTTGGGAATAATCATCTCATCTAACTCAAAGAATATAGCTACGTGGTAATCCATTGCAAAGCCATCACAAGTTTCTATCTCTGAAGGAATTTGTGTGTGATGATAGTTTTGTTTACCTAGGTTGTTCATACTAGGCCATAATTCTTGAGGTACATACGGGTATGAAACAACACTATCCTGGCATTCTAATGTTTCTCCTTCATACATGCCCATTTTGACTAGCTCACTAACACTCTTATGATTTTCTTTTGCTAGTTTGTTGCTTGCATTCAAAGCATTCATTGCTTTGAATCCAAGCCACAACGGAAGGGATTTTCCTTGTGTGCTAGACCGATTTTTAGTTTTGTCTATAATAGTTAGGCATGCATTACTTGATGTCCTCTTTTTTGTTTGAGTTACTTCCATATCTTTTACCCCATCCAATGACTTTTCAAGACTACGAGCATATGCCATTCTGCAAAAGTAAAGTATGTTGTTATTGCATGTTTTTGATATATTTTCTTTGCTCCTCAACCCATTTCCTTTCCACTTATAAATAAGTGGGCTTTGTAGGGGGGGTATTAGGAAGATGTTATTATTTATGTGTGTGTGTTGCTTACTATCATTGACAAAATACCATGCAATTCGGTTAGATGTTCCTTTAAATGTAGCTTTAGCAGTAAAACATGCTTGTGCATAACATTTCCATAGAGTGTGAGAGAGGACGCTGTGAGAGTTGTTCCAATATAGTGTGGTAATGAGCAACCACATGAGAACAAGGCATGATGTGGTTGCAACCTTCATTTTTAATCTAACCTAACAATAACTAACAATTCTAAGTGCCTATTACTAACATTCTATCTCCTATCTTTGACAAAGAATTATTATGTGATTGATTCTACTTCTAGAAAACACAAGTGATATGTGTCTAACTAGTTTATTAGGTATGTGTCTAAAAGAATTATCTTAGTTTATGTGTGTATATTCTATGTGCCTAAGTATGTGACTACTTGTTACTAATTCTAATAAATCAGAAGTGGTGTGTGCTTAACTAGTTCTTATGTGTGTGCTTCTAAGTGTCTAAGTGTGTGTCTGCTTATGAAATTAAAGAGAATTTGTTTGTTAATTATGTGTGTGCTCTAAGTGTCTAGGTGTGTGCTTAGGAGGAGGGTTGAGTGTTACCTGGTCGGTTTGTTGGGCAGCAAGAATCAGACTTTAGAGTTGCACCTCAGCAGCTACACTCCTCCAAGCTCCTAACACTTCGGACACAACAACAGTTCGTATTCCCGCAACAGCTCTTGCTTCCGCAGCAACTCGCGCTCCGGCAGTAGTTCGCACTCCAGCAGCAACTGCTTAATTCTTCATGGCTGCTGCTCGGTGCTGCCCAATCTTTCGCAACTCCCTTACCCCTTTTCGCAGAGGTTCTGTAGATGATCTGCTACGGGAGATGGACTGATTGAGTTTGAGAAAAAGCCGGTTGCAGTTCCGGACAGTGGTTCCTTCGGCGTTTTCCCTCGGTACTCCCCAGCAGGTGCTTCCAGGTGGATCGATTGAGTTTGAGAAATAGTCGGTTGCAGCTCTTATACAGTGCTGCTTTCGGCGATTTTCCCTCGGTACTCCCCGGCAGGTGCTTGCAGATGGCCCGATTTGAGTTTTGAGAAATAGCTGGTTGCGGCTCTTAGACATTGGTTCTTTCGGCGGTTTTCCCTCGGTACTCCCGGCGTGTGCTTGCAGATGGACCGATTTGAGTTTGAGAGATAGCTGGTTGCAGTATCAGGCAGAGGTTCCTTCGGCGCTTCTCCCTCCGTACTCCCCGGCACGTGCTTGCAGATGGGCCGATTTGAGTTTGAGAGAAAGTTGGTTGCAGTATCAGGCAGAGGTTCCTTCGGCGATTCTCCCTTGGTACTCCCCGGCAGGTGCTTGCATGTGGACCAATTTGAGTTTGAGAGATAGCTGGTTGCAGTTCAGGCAGTGGTTCCTTCGGCGATTCTCCCTCGGTACTCCCCGGCAGGTGCTAGCAGATGGGCCGATTTGAGTTTGAGAGATAGCTGGTTGCAGTTCAGTCTTCGGCGATTCTCCCTCGATGCTCCCCGGCAGGTGCTTACAAATGGATTGATTGAGTTTGAGGAATAGCCGGTTGCAGTTCCAGACAATGGTCCCTTCGACGATTTACCTCAGAGTCCTCGGCAGGTGCTTACAGGTGGACCAACTAAGTTTGAGAGATAGCCGGTTGGCAGCGAGATCCACACTACGGATTTATAACCTTACTTCTGTGTTCTATCCCTCATCTACTAAGATCCTTCTCTATTCTGTCTCAGCTCAAGTTGTTTGAACTGCCCCTGGTGTGATCTATCTCTGATCTACTGTCCTACCTTCGAGATCTGCTTCTACTGCTTATCCCGAAATCTGAGTTTTCTGAACTGTCTCTGATGCGATAGATTAGTGGCTGGACTACTAGCGCTCCCAGATTGCTAGCGCTCCGGAGTCGATACTGGTCTCAAGAACAAAGCTTCTCAGGAGGAGTGAACGAAGAAGTGGAGTATGGTGGCTTGGATCTTTCTCATAAGTACTCGGTGCGGTAGGCGGGCTCTTGGCTCTTCGGGTTGCCAAGGGACAATGAGGGATGTGGTGACCCGGTGGCTCTCGGGCGGAGGAGCATCATGCTCACGGCATGTCGCTCCACTCCGCCCTCGTGCCTCCTAGGGCCTTTGGGTTTTAATGCAATTATTATTCACAACGGTTACCCAAGATTGAGAGTGTATCTCCGATTTATGTTCTTGGTTTACAGCCAACACAAAGCCCAAAATTGTTTCGGCCTCCATCAACTCGATCTCCGGTCCCAGCTTGTAGGCGACCTTGTCTTCCGCAATCGTTAAAGCATCGACCTCCTCTTCGTTGATGCACCCATTCCGCTGGTAGAGGTGGAGAATGTATGGGGAGAGAGGAGAGGGTTTCTTGCCGATGTGGGGGATCGATTTCTCCATCAATTCTTGGATGAGTCGCCCCCAATTGACTGGCCGTGTTCCGGACAATGACCTGAAGATGGTGTTGGCCATCGTAATGCTCAAACTCTTGGGTTTCTCTGGGTAGAGGATGGGGAGGAGAAATTCTATTACCCTACACTCCCTAGGGTTTCTGCAATCTACCGGATAGAACCCATCCTTCAGATCGTGTTCCCTGAATTTTCCTACGAAGTAAGTGTCCTTCCGGCTTGCCCACCCTTCTCCCTTCCTCGGCGCGAACCCATAAACATCCGTCCATACTTCTGCAGTCCACTGTTCCGGAACCTGCCTCATTGTCTTCTCCCACTGATTCCCTCTCTTGAACATAAATTCCCTTAGCATCGCCTCGTTCCGCAGGTTCCAGGGTTTCGCAAGAAGACCCTCACATCCTATCCGGGTGAGGTCTTCGATTAATTCCCTCATCTCCGGCTCCCGCTTCGGAATGGCGTGCGCTACATTCCTAAGTGGAATTGGAATGAACTCATCTTCCTCCCTAACCTTCGGCATCGTGCGACAAACCCTATCCGTCCTAAAATAGAATCTCAGCAATCCAATTGCTGATGATTCGACAAGAATTCCTCACCGCTCTTTCTCTCTGCAATGCCGCACGGCGCAAATGGCTTTAAGGGGACAACTTTTTTCCTTAAGTTTGGCTCCTTGAGTTTGGCTCCGTAACCGTTTGTGGTAACCGTTTTATTCCCGTACAACTGCCATCATTCTGGCCACTCCGGAACTGGCAGTTATCTAATGGTATTTTTGGTCCGGTTCCGGCTCGGTTAAAGAGTTTGTTTTAACCATTTTATTGCGCTGGACGGATGTACAAAGACTTATTTCCTAAAATGGCTAAGCTACCTTAGATTCCCCTAACCTAATCAAAACAAACAAGCTATTTCCCCTCTAAAGTCCGGTTCAGCTGTTAATCCGAAATTTTGTGCATTTACAGGTTCCCACACATCATACTTTGAGTCCGGAATATTGAATATGAGTTTGTTTTTCTTGTTTTACATTACTATTCCTCTCTACATTTTGATTGACTCTTAACGTATCGTATACAAAAAACTTTGTAACTACAGTAGTTGGTGTTGAATAAACAAGCCAAAATTAAAATGACTTAAGAGTCGTTGAGCCAGACAAGTGTGCTCTAATTGGGACGGCAACTTTTAAGCCCTCGTCGCAATGGCTAGAAAAGAAGATTATTAGTATTACCTTGTGTATAGCGACAATAACCCATAACTGAGGTTGGACTATATCATGGGTTTAAGTGAGTTTTGGGCTTGATATGCTAGAGTATTTGTTTTTGACCACAGCCTCTTTACCTTCTTCACAGTGCCTAGTTGAAAGGATGATATTACTATGGACATTGATACATGGACGCGGATTTCATAATTGACAATACCGTTTGTTCAACCAATTCTTGTTCCTAATCATTGTGCCATTTACAATAAATGATGACATAAAGTATTTGCAACAATTTTCACCCTTGAGGCTAAATTAACTCGTTCATGAACAAAAATTAATTGATGACTCGATTATCAAGACCCTTCAAAGCAAGGGATGTATGTTGTCACTACCTTACATAACTCTACAATGGCAATGACATGAGTTTTAATCAAGACAAGATTCTCTCTCTCTCTCTCTCTCTCTCTCTCTCTCTCTCTCTGCCATGCCACATCAAAACTGATTTTAAACTCTTACATTAATCTACCTAGCAATGGTCCTCTTTATAAGTAGACGACTCTAGGCTCTAAAGATTATAAGTTTATATACATGGAAAGAAATCATACTCACCATGAAATGGATGTAACAAGGATGTAGATGAATAAAGAAAAATAACCATAGTTACAGACATGACCCATGTCTCTAATCCATGATAAAATTAGGGTTTACAAAAATTCACCATAGGTAAGAACTCCAATATAAACCCCTAAACCTAAATAGAGCCAATTTTTACCATTCACGCAAGTGAGAGTGTCGCAACCCTTGCTAGCCCCCCTTGACAATCTTGCCAATTTTCAATTCAAGCAAAGGTTACGAGTGCTAACCCTTCGCATTCCGCCATGCTAATGGATAGCTCCTCTTACCCCGGACCAATAGTTTATAGGAGGGAACCAACCCTCCTACTTTGCTTTCAGGACTCACTCCTTAATCGGTAACCCATTTCCCCAATGTGGACTTCCATCCATGGAAGTCCAATCCTATGTTGATCATCGCGTTGCCGGAGCAACACTACAACAACCCGAACCATACTAGGCAACTATGGCCTCACAATAGGCCAAAGCCCATGGAGGCCTTGCCATTCGGCCTCGGGTGGGTGAGGCCACACCACCTCACCCATATAAGCCTCTAGGACTTTCCACGGGGCCCCTACCCCACCGTCAACCAACCTCTTGTCTCTCCACCAAGAGTTGGGGCCAAGTGGACATTCTCCCTTAGCCGCTGGGCTAAGAAGCCTCTAGCAGGTTCAGACCATCATAACTTCCTTGTATGATGTCCGATGCTAGCAATCAACCACTTCATCTTCATCTACGTTTCACGTAGATGCCGATGGACTCCTCACTTGCCCCATTTGGGCAAGTTATGAGGACGTTATGCCTCTTTGAACCTTGGCAGTCCCGGGAGTCACTCCCAGGGACTGCTACACCAGGGCGCTGTCCCGGGACAGCGCCCCACTCAAATGGCCATAACTCCTAGCTCACACCTCCGATTGAGGTGTTCTTGAGCATTCTAGAATCACCACGCCATGAGCTACGCATAACTCATGGCCTTACCCTTGTGCATCCTAGTCTCCGTGGGTGGGAGGCGTTCCCAACGCCCGGGGCCCTCACCCACACTAGGATCACTTGGGCCCTCTCACCAACGGCGCCACAAGTCCCGGGTGTCACTCCGGGGTCCCCCTTGTGCCCATGGTGTTTCGGCCACTCCTCATGGAGAGGTGCGCGACACTCACCCCCACCAAACGGAGTCGATGCCCTCATCGACTATACTCGTAGTCGGCACACCAATTCTCAAGTTGCCATCCTCTATGGTGCGGCATTGTGTTTACCTTAGGGCGCGACCCCCACAATGCATCTTCAAATTTGGCATAGTCCCAAAGGTGTCGTTCCTAGGTGGTCCGTTAGCGACCTTGGATCTCTTATCCAAGGACCTAACCTATACTAGACCCACCTACTTTGGGACTCACTTGGGTTGCCCCTCCTTTGGGGCCTCCCCCGTTAGGCTCCATTAGCCTAACGTGACACATCTAGGCGAGACCTCAACGCTTCCACTAAGTTGTCTCGGTTGGAACTCCGAGATGGCTTTCCATTGTTAAGCCACGCCTCGATCGCACGGGGGTGATGCCAAGTCCCGCCCGACTCGGTTCCCACTTTGCTCTTTCGAGACATGGGTTCATGACTCCCATGCGCCAACTTTCGTTCGCTCGCGGGTAGCACTTTTATGAGCACGCGCCATCACCTTGTCCCCGCCCGGACAAGCCCACAACTAAGAAGTTTCTTGGTTTTATCCAAGGCCCCTCCAAGCCATGGCCCCCAATTACTCGGCTTACCCAACCTAGTTTGGCATGTCTATTCCCCCTCTTCCATTAACCAAGCACAAGTACAAGACTAGGACCTCATCTCATACTTTTCTCTTTGCACCACTAAAGTTTGGACTTTATTCCCTCAAGCCAAAGATCAAGTTCATGTTGTGGAATAATTAGCCTCGAAGTTACGTGTGCTACTAGCGTCTCTCCCCCTCACTAAAGGAGATTGATGTCCTCATCAATGCCTACGCTTCATTTTATTGGAATGTCTAGCCTTCGTTTCTTCAAAGTGCTTTACCAATTCCTTGGCGTTCATCATGTCTTTTGCCGCTACCCAAACGGCTTCTTTCTCATGGTATCCTCATCATTTCACCAACTACTCCTTTGTACATTTTCTTCCTTTTCACTTGGGATTCCTACACTTGAGGATGCCCTCCTACCTCATGTTCCAAATGACGTCCACAAGGTCGGGAGGTGGCCTAATCACTTGCTTGTGATCGGGCCACAAGGTGTTGTCCTTAAATGGCTTTAGGAATGAGACATGAAATGTCGGATGCACTTTGATCTTGGGCGGTAATTCCAACTTATACATGTCCTTGAACATTTGTTCCACAATGGGAAACGGAGTTCCAATTTTGGACATGAACTTTGGAGTGAGGCCTTTCGGCTAAGTGAAGTTGTTCACATTCAACAACACCTTTTGGCCCACCTCATTCTCCACTTCGCGTCTTCTGGCATTGACTTGCACTCCGTAGCACCTTCGGGCTTTCTCCACCAACAACTTGGTCATCTCCAAGACTTGTTTACCATCCTTGTCCAAGTCTTCACCATTTAGGTTGAACTCTAGTGTTAAATGTGCCCCCTCGAGAGCTAGGTTAATAGGTTGGAGCGCATCCACTCCATAAGCCACCACGAAAGACCACCCCTTGGTAGCCAAGTGCGTGGCTACATTGCAATTACACTCCGCTCGACCCACATAGTCCGCTCAATCTCCTTGGTCCGCCCCCACCAAGTTCCTCAAGTATTGCTTCAAGACTCCATTCACACGCTCCGCTTTCCCATCCATTTGGGAATGCAAGGCCGTGCTAAACCTTAGTTTCATTCCGACCTCCTTAGAGAAATGCATTGAAAATGCACTTGTGAACTTTGGATCTTGATCCGACACAATCACTCTTGGCAACCCGTGGTGCCTCAACCATCCTTTGAGAAAAGGCTATGCGGTCTTCAACGCGGTGGCAGTTCCCACAATCGGCACCATGTGTGCCAACTTGGCAAACCGCTCTACCATCAACAAGATGGCATCATACCCATGTGACTCCGGCAAACTTGTGATCAAGTCCATGCACATACTATGCCATGGCGCCGACGGGATAAGCAACGGTTGCAAGAAACCGCCTTGCTTTTGGTAAGAGGCTCGGTTCACTTGGCACTTTATTCACGACTTCACAAAGTGGGTTATATCCTCCTTTATGCACCACCAATGGTACCTCTTTGACACCATTCTATGGCGGTTGTTTCTTTCTCCTTTATGGCCGGCAATAGGACTATCATATTCCTCCTTCAAAACCGATAGCCTCAACTTGCCTTGTGGCACATACACCCGACTTTGCTTGCATTTGAACAATCCGTCCACCAACTTAACCTCTTTGAGCACCTTGCTCTTGCGAAGCTCACCTAAAAGCTTTTGTGCCTTGGGGTAGTTAATTTACCCCTCCCGTATCTTGCATCACAAGTTTCCTTCGCCGGCACACATTAGCCACAAGGTTTGGATGGTTCTCATTGCTTGGAACTCTTCCGGTCTACTTCGCGCATCCGGCACCACATTTCCTTGGTCCGGTTTGTGGATCAAATCCACCTTCATAAGCGCCAAACTATCATGCCACCGCAATGACTTGGCGCTCACTTGCGCTTGAATGTCAAAATTCTTTTAGGACACATTGTCCATGTAGACCTTTACTTTGTGCGACCCCAAATAGTGTCGCCACATCTTCAAGCAATGCACTACGCCAAAGATGTTCTTTGTCATGAGTTGGTTGTCTTCTTTGACAACCATCGAGCTTCATGCTCCCAAATGCAATGGCCATCCAATTACACATAATCCACCATTGGCAAAGTCACTCACCCCCGTATGCACCTCAAAAGGTTTGTCAAGCTCCGCGAACTTGAGCACGGGCGGCGAAGAGAACTTGGTCTTAAGCTCCCCAAAGACTCGTGACAAACATCATCCCACTCTTGGGATAGCCATTTCTTCCACAAGTCGGACAAGGTGGGACAACCATCTTTCCTAGCCTACCCATACGTTCCTTGGAGTTGCTCCAATTGAACCACGACCATTATGTTTTTTATTTTTCATTTGGTCTATTAAGACCAAATTCGACTCGGGTCCTCCTACCATAGGAGTTCTTGTCAATTTGAACTTCAATTCTTTGCCATTATGACACATCATAATGCACGGCAAGCACACCGGCTTGCACCTCACATCTATCATGTGAGTTTCAAAGAAGGCGGCCTTCACAATGATATGCATTTCATCTATTGCACATGATATGAATGTTTGACAAAAATCAAATGTCCCACATTGAAAGGTTACATGCATCGCGGCCTCCTTTGTTTCATGCGGTTCGCCCTTTCCAAACCACACCTTGGTGGGCTTCACCACTCTACCAATCGGCAAACCCCAACTCCCTTGTGAGCTTTGGGGTAATGAAAGAATGCCTTAACTCTTTGTCAACCCATGAGACATATCTCCCATTCATTTGAGCCTCAAGGTACAAAATACTTGGCCTCGGCTTAAGGCTACTAGCCTTGGCCACAAAGCCATCGTCCAACATTTGGTCCTCGGCAACTTGGCTTGGCTTGGTCCGCAAAGCCAACTTTAAACATTTCGTCCGCGGGACAAATTGGTTTGGTGCCACAAAACCAATTTCTAATAATTTGTCCGCAAAACAAACATGTTTTGCCTTGGTAGCACAAAGCCACCTTCCCACACTCCGTCCGCGGCACAAACATGAATTGCCTTGGTAGGACAAACCCACCTCCCAACATTCCGTCCGCGGCACAAGTATGATTTGCTTTGGAAGCATAAAGCCACCTTTCAACATTCCGTCCGCGGCACCAACATGTTTTGCCTAAGTTAAATGGACCAAACAATTTGCACTCATTTCTTTGGGACCAATATCGGCTAAAACCCACTTTGTGGCGATGCGCCATCCAACTTCTTTTCGGGACCATCGGCTTCAATGTTCTTCAAATCTTAAAGATTCCCGATACGTCATCAAGAAGCTTTGGGGAGTTGAACATGGTATTCACCACCCGCTTTTGAAACCCCATTTAAAACGATGTGTTTCTTAGCCAACTAGTCAATCTTAGTTGTGCCATTCATTATGGTGGTTAAATCGCACACATAGGCCTAAAAGCCTTGAGTGCCGCATTTGCACCCATTCCAACTTCACCACATTCTAAGCAATTTGGATTGGAATTTCAATCCAATATTATCACCGTCCAAGCTTTCGGATGCATTCGGTATTCTAACCCCCGAATACTTTTCGAGGTTTGTGGGAGCCCTTTCAAAGCACTCCTCCATTTTCCTCACCGAATCCACAATCATGCCCACCATTGTCATTAGAATCAATGGTATGGTCACAATCCACTTGCACATTATCCTTGTTCCAATTTGAGCCTCACAACCTTTTGGAAACCCCGGGCTCACCATCATAACCCGCATTTTTGATAGCCATGCTTCCCTCAAAATGCTAGCTCAAAAATTGGAACCCTGCTCTGATACCAAGTGTCGCAACCCTTGCTAGCCCCCCTTGACAATCTTGCCAATTTTCAATTCAAGCAAAGGTTACGAGTGCTAACCCTTCGCATTCCGCCATGCTAATGGATAGCTCCTCTTACCCCGGACCAATAGTTTATAGGAGGGAACCAACCCTCCTACTTTGCTTTCAGGACTCACTCCTTAATCGGTAACCCATTTCCCCAATGTGGACTTCCATCCATGGAAGTCCAATCCTATGTTGATCATCGCGTTGCCGGAGCAACACTACAACAACCCGAACCATACTAGGCAACTATGGCCTCACAATAGGCCAAAGCCCATGGAGGCCTTGCCATTCGGCCTCGGGTGGGTGAGGCCACACCACCTCACCCATATAAGCCTCTAGGACTTTCCACGGGGCCCCTACCCCACCGTCAACCAACCTCTTGTCTCTCCACCAAGAGTTGGGGCCAAGTGGACATTCTCCCTTAGCCGCTGGGCTAAGAAGCCTCTAGCAGGTTCAGACCATCATAACTTCCTTGTATGATGTCCGATGCTAGCAATCAACCACTTCATCTTCATCTACGTTTCACGTAGATGCCGATGGACTCCTCACTTGCCCCATTTGGGCAAGTTATGAGGACGTTATGCCTCTTTGAACCTTGGCAGTCCCGGGAGTCACTCCCAGGGACTGCTGCACCAGGGCGCTGTCCCGGGACAGCGCCCCACTCAAATGGCCATAACTCCTAGCTCACACCTCCGATTGAGGTGTTCTTGAGCATTCTAGAATCACCACGCCATGAGCTACGCATACCTCATGGCCTTACCCTTGTGCATCCTAGTCTCCGTGGGTGGGAGGCGTTCCCAACGCCCGGGGCCTTCACCCACACTAGGATCACTTGGGCCCTCTCACCAACGGCGCCACAAGTCCCGGGTGTCACTCCGGGGTCCCCCTTGTGCCCATGGTGTTTCGGGCACTCCTCATGGAGAGGTGCGCGACAGAGAGGTGTAGTGAGCTTTGTGTATACTCACTAGGTAGTAGATACATGCTAAAAGTAAGAGAACGAGGACTCATCACCAAGGGGAATATTCTACTTGGAGTGACCCAATCATGGCCAAAGAACAAGTTTGAACACCCATATGTAATTTTACAATGAGTGTTGTAAATTGAAATACTATGATGCATTTGAAATGGACTAAATGTGTGCGACATGAATGAAAATTAGGTCCAGTTGTTATTTATATCGTGTATGTAACTAATCCTCAAATGTTTGTTGGTTGGTTGCATGGGCACAGGTGTCGCGCACCTCTCCATGAGGAGTGCCCGAAACACCATGGGCACAAGGGGGACCCCGGAGTGACACCCGGGACTTGTGGCGCCGTTGGTGAGAGGGCCCAAGTGATCCTAGTGTGGGTGAGGGCCCCGGGCGTTGGGAACGCCTCCCACCCACGGAGACTAGGAGGCACAAGGGTAAGGCCATGAGTTATGCGTAGCTCATGGCGTGGTGATTCTAGAATGCTCAAGAACACCTCAATCGGAGGTGTGAGCTAGGAGTTATGGCCATTTGAGTGGGGCGTTGTCCCGGGACAGCGCCCTGGTACAGCAGTGCCTGGGAGTGATTCCCGGGACTGCCAAGGTTCAAACAGGTATAACTTCCTCACCATTTGCCCGAATGGGGCAAGTGAGGAGTGCATCGGCATCTACGTGAAGCGTAGATGAAGATGGAGTGGTCAAGTGTTAGCATCAGACATCATACAAGGAAGTTATGATGGTCTGAAGCTGTGGGGGCTTCTAGGCCCAGCGGCTAAGGGAAAATGTCCACTTGGCCCCAACTCTTGGTAGGGAGACAAGAGGTTGGTTGACGGTGGGGTGGGGCCCCC
The DNA here is from genome assembly GCA_950295325.1 of Polytrichum commune. NCBI lineage: Eukaryota > Viridiplantae > Streptophyta > Polytrichopsida > Polytrichales > Polytrichaceae > Polytrichum > Polytrichum commune. The sequence goes on from OX485809.1 coordinate 10,887,786, forward strand.
GCGTGAAGTCCTAGAGGCTTATATGGGTGAGGTGGTGTGGCCTCACCCACCCGAGGCCGAACGGCAAGGCCTCCATGGGCTTTGGCCTATTGTGAGGCCATAGTTGCCTAGTATGCTTCGGGTTGTTGTAGTGTTGCTCCGGCAACGCGATGATCAACATAGGATTGGACTTCCATGGATGGAAGTCCACATTGGGGAAATGGGTTAGCGATTAAGGGGTGAGTCCCGAAAGCAAAGTAGGAGGGTTGGTTCCCTCCTATGAACTATTGGTCCGGGGTAAGAGGAGCTATCCATTAGCATGGCGGAATGCGAATGGTTAGCGCTCGTAACCTTTGCTAGAAACAAAAATTGGCAAGATTGTTAAGGGACCTAGCAAGGGTTGCGACAACAGGTGAGGTAGGCCCTTTACACTTTCAATACAATGATGTATTGTGATTATGGCATTTTATGCATACCTATTAGTTAAATTTACTAGGAACATTTCCATTGTAAGTACTTCATATAGGTGGTGGATTAGCTATATATGCTTTGAGGTGAAGCAAGAAGATAGGTAATTTAACTTCCAAGGTATAGGGCAGTCAAAATCAAACATTTGTTGTTGGATACCATTTGATAGTAGAAACTTTAAGTAAGGTACATATTCTTGCAAAGCAAAGGATAATACAAAATGTCCATGATGTACAACACATAGCTAGGCACGATTGCAAACAACTCTATTATGCAAAATATTATTGTGTCACCAAATAGGAAGATGCAAAAGAAATAGAAAAAGTCTTGTGGAAATTCCCACCCACCCACCTTTGTATTGCAATGAAGAAGTTGAAGGATTTGGTCTCTGCAAAGAGGAAGTTCAAACTTTTGTAAAACTTTTGAAAAGTTGGTTCTCTATGGATTATCCTTTAATGGCATGGAACTCACTACCTAATCCTTCACTTTCTTCTGAAATTGGTATACATACTATGTGAATGGCTAACATTATAGAACATTAACAAGGGACAACATGGAATGGAGAATTTCTAGCTATGGGGTATGGCCCACCGCTACATGCACCCATCCTTGTTGTTCAAACGACTTTATCAACCATTGATATACCATAAATGCACAAGTTTATCTAGGATAGCGACACAACAACACTCACAGACTACGACGATGAAGGTGTGCATCTGCCACTTTTGATTGACTCACTGGATCTAGCAATATGGACTTCATTATTTATCAGAACCAAAAGGGACCCCAACCGAACTCTTGCCAACATCACATTTGCCCATGCTAGACTAAGTGACCTACTCATGCAAGATGAAATCACAAAGTCAATCGGCATTTGTTCAATGATAGAGGAGACATTGAAATTGACAAATAATGACGCATTGGAGTCTAACTCTACCTCGGGGGGTTCACTCCCTCTTATATTTTACATACACGTGCGTTCGGGACCTATTTATTGGGGGGGGGTTATTTACCTTGCAGAAAAGATTATAAGGTGATGGTATTTTACATGTAAAAAGCCTGAAAATATTATATGTGATGGTATTTTACATTTAAACATGTTTCATTATTTTAAAATCCCCTATTTTACATGTACATTTTTCACAAAATTTATCTACAATGAATATATTGGACCCTATTTTTTATCACACGTTGTTCTACGATTTTTGCCAATGAACCCCCTGAGAACTCTATGCGATCCATTACTGTACCAGTTACGGACATCACCACTGCTACCAATGCCACACACCCTCTCCTGGTATTGCTCAAAATCTCTTCAGCAGAGATGTCAGTATTCGAGGATTTTACTGATAATGAGTATGCTAATGGTTAGCTCCTCCTACCCCGGACCTTATAGTTCATAGGAGGGGAACCAACCCTCCTACTTTGCTTTCGGGACTCACCCCTTAATCGGTAACCAATTCTTAGATGTGGACTTCCATCCATGGAAGTCCAATCTTATGTTGATCATCGTGTTGCTGGAGCAACACTACAACAACCTGAATCATATACTAGGCAACTATGCCCTCACATTGGGCCAATGCCCATGGAGGATATGCCGTTTGGCCTCGGGTGGGTGAGGCCACACCACCTCACCCATTTAAGGGCCAAGTTCCATGTGCCGGTCCCATTCTGTTTTTTTTTAAAAAAAATGGGTGGGCCGGTGAAAAGAGGGTGGTGCCATGTGCCCATCCCTCTCACCCAAGGACTGGTACCCCCCAGGGATGGGTGCCCCACATTTTGTGTTGTGCAAGAACGGGTGCCAAAGGACCGGCGATCCTAACGGTCACAAGAAAGACATGTGCCGGTTAGAAAACTCCGGTGACCGGATCGGCCAGTCACCTAGGGTACATCCTTGAATACTAAAGGCCACTTTGTTCTTCAAGTCCTTTCTTTTGAGGAGTACTCTATCTAAAAAACTATTTTGATATCATTTAGGTCTCAAAGTTAAAATCACTTATAAACAATGTACAATGACGATTTCATCTTTAAAATAATATATATAAATATTTACATATTTCCATAGATGACAGTAGTACTAACCTACGCATATCAACAAGACAAAATTTGGAATTCATTCAATAAATGTATGGAAATTGATGTGCAAATCAAATATGAAAAGTTAAATGATGATAACCTCCATTACCGGTGACCTTCATAAGTGTCATGTCTTATCATTCACCACATTTAGTTAGAAAGTAGGAAATCAAAATAAACCGGCACCCCACATAGAAGTACCCCTTCATAAAATGGGTGACATCACCCATTTTTTGGATGATGTCACCCTTTTCTCACCCGTTCAAAAAACGGACCAAGACCAGCACATGGAACTTGGCCCTAAGCCTCTAGAACTTTTGGTAGGGCCCCTACACTACCGTCAAGAAACCTTTTGTCTCTCTACCAAGAGTTGGGGCCAAGTAGACATTTTCCCTTAGCCATTGGGCCTAGAAGGCCCCAACAGCTTCAAATCATCATAACTTCCTTATATGATATCTGATACTAACAAGCAACCTCCATCTTCATGTACTGTCGCGCACCTCTCCATGTGGAGTGCCCGAAACACCATGGGCACAAGGGGGACCCCGGAGTGACACCCGGGACTTGTGGCGCCGTTGGTGAGAGGGCCCAAGTGATCCTAGTGTGGGTGAGGGCCCCGGGCGTTGGGAACGCCTCCCACCCACGAAGACTAGGAGGCACAAGGGTAAGGCCATGAGCTATGCGTAGCTCATGGCGTGGTGATTCTAGAATGCTCAAGAACACCTCAATCGGAGGTGTGAGCTAGGAGTTATGGCCATTTGAGTGGGGTGCTGTCCCGGGACAGCGCCCTGGTACAGCAGTGCCTGGGAGTGATTCCCGGGACTGCCAAGGTTCAAACAGGCATAACTTCCTCAAGACTTGCTCGAATGGAGCAAGTGAGGAGTCCATCGGCATCTACGTGAGGCGTAGATGAGGATGGGGTGGTTGGTTGTTATGATCAGACATCATACAAGGAAGTTATGATGGTCTGAAGCTCAGCAGCTAAAGGAAAATGTCCACTTGGCCCCAACTCTTGGTGGGGAGACAAGAGGTTGGTTGACGGTGGGGTAGGGGCCCCGCGTGAACTCTTTCTTGTTGTACATGTGGGTGATCTTGTTTGATATGTAGCTTCAATTATATCGTTGTGCATTTAGAATGCTCGAACATGTTGATGAATGTCACGCACCTCTCCATGAGTGCCCGAAACATCATGGGCACAAAGGGGACCCCGGAGTGACACCCGGGACTTGTGGCGCTGTTGGTGAGAGGGCCCAAGTGATCCTAGTGTGGGTGAGGGCCCTGGGCGTTGGGAACGCCTCCCACCCACGGAGACTAGGAGGCATGAGGGTTAGGCCATCAGTTATGCGTAGCTTATGGCGTGTAGATTCTAGAATGCTCAAGAACACCTCAATCGGAGGTGTGAGCTAGGAGATATGGCAATTTGAGTGGGGCGTTGTCCCAGGACAGCGCCCTGGTACATCAGTGGCCTGGGAGTGGCTCCCGGAACTGCCAAAATTTCAACAGGCATAACTTCTCAATACTTGCCCAAACAGGGCAAGTGAGGAGTCCATCGGCATCTACGTGAAGCGTACATGTCGCAACCCTTGCTAGGTCCCTTAACAATCTTGCCAATTTTTGTTTCTAGCAAAGGTTACGAGCGCTAACCATTCGCATTCCGCCACGCTAATGGATAGCTCCTCTTACCCCGGACCAATAGTTCATAGGAGGGAACCAACCCTCCTACTTTGCTTTCGGGACTCACCCCTTAATCGGTAACCCATTTCCCCAATGTGGACTTCCATCCATGGAGGTCCAATCCTATGTTGATCATCGCGTTGCCGGAGCAACACTACAACAACCCGAACCATACTAGGCAACTATGGCCTCACAATGGGCCAATGCCCATGGAGGCCGTGCCGTTCGGCCTCGGGTGGGTGAGGCCACACCACCTCACCCATATAAGCCTCTAGGACTCTACACGGAGCCCCTACCCCACCGCCAACCAACCTCTTGTCTCTCTACCAAGAGTTGGGGCCAAGTGGACATTTTCCCTTAGCTGCTGGGCCTAGAACCCCCCCAGCAGCTTCAGACCATTATAACTTCCTTGTATGATGTCTGATCATAACAACCAACCACTCCATCCTCATCTACGCTTCACGTAGATGCCGATGGGTTCCTCGCTTGTCCCAATTGGGCAAGTCTTGAGGAAGTTATGCCTGTTTGAACCTTGGCAGTCCCGGGAATCACTCCCAGGCACTGCTGTACCAGGGCGCTGTCCCGGGACAGCACCCCACTCAAATGGCCATAACTCCTAGCTCACACCTTCGATTGAGGTGATCTTGAGCATTCTAGAATCACCACGCCATGAGCTACGCATAGCTCATGGCCTCACCCTCATGCCTCCTAGTCTTTGTGGGTGGGAGGCGTTCCCAACGCCCGGGGCCCTCACCCACACTAGGATCACTTGGGCCCTCTCACCAACGGCGCCACAAGTCCCGGGTGTCACTCCGGGGTCCCCCTTGTGCCCATGGTGTTTCGGCCACTCCTCATGGAGAGGTGCGCGACACTCACCCCCACCAAACGGAGTCGATGCCCTCATCGACTATACTCGTAGTCGGTACACCAATTCGCAAGTTGCCATCCTCTATGGTGCGGCATTGTGTTTACCTTAGGGCGCGACCCCCACAATGCATCTTCAAATTTGGCATGGTCCCAAAGGTGTCGTTCCTAGGTGGTCCGTTAGCGACCTTGGATCTCTCATCCAAGGACCTAACCTATACTAGACCCACCTACTTTGGGACTCACTTGGGTTGCCCCTCCTTTGGGGCCTCCCCCGTTAGGCTCCACTAGCCTAACGTGACACATCTAGGCGAGACCTCAACGCTTCCACTAAGTTGTCTCAGTTGCAACTCCGAGATGGCTTTCCATTGTTAAGCCACGCCTCGATCGCACGGGGGTGATGCCAAGTCCCGCCCGACTCGGTTCCCACTTTGCTCTTTCGAGACATGGGTTCATGACTCCCATGCGCCAACTCTCGTTAGCTCGCGGGTAGCACTTTTATGAGCACGCGCCATCACCTTGTCCCCGCCCGGACAAGCCCACAACTAAGAAGTTTCTTGGTTTTATCCAAGGCCCCTCCAAGCCATGGCCCCAATTACTCGGCTTACCCAACCTAGTTTGGCATATCTATTCCCCCTCTTCCATTAACCAAGCACAAGTACAAGACTAGGACCTCATCTCATACTTTTCTCTTTGCACCACTAAAGTTTGGACTTTATTCCCTCAAGCCAAAGAACAAGTGCATGTTGTGGAGCAATTAACCTCGAAGCTATGTTTGCTACTAGAGTCTCTCCCCCACTAAAGGAGATTGATGTCCTCATCAATGCCTACGCTTCTTTTTATTGGAATGTCTAGCCTTAGTTTCTTCAAAGTGCTTCACCAATTCATGGTGTTGACCATGTCTCTTGCCGCCACCCAAGCGGTTTCTTTCTCATGGTATCCTCACCATTTCACCAAGTATTCCTTTGTACTTTTTCTTTCCTTTTCACTTGGGCTTCCTACACTTGAGGATGCCCTCTTACCTCATGTTCCAAATGACGTCCACAAGGTCGGGAGGTGGCCTAATCACTTGCTTGTGATCGGGCCACAAGGTGTCGTCCTAAAATGACTTTCGTAATGAGACATGAAATGTCGGATGCACTTTGATCTCCGGCGGTAATTCCAACTTATATATGTCCTTGACCACTTGTTCCACAATGGGAAACGGAGCTCCAATTTTGGACATGAACTTTGGAGTGAGGCCTTCCGGCTAAGTGAAGTTGTTCACATTCAACAACGCCTTTTGGCCCACCTCATTCTCCACTTCGCGTCTTCCGGCATTGACTTGCACTCCGTAGCACCTTCGGGCTTTCTCCACCAACAACTTGGTCATCTCCAAGACTTGTTCACCATCCTTGGCCAAATCCTCACCATCTTGGTTGAACTCTAGTGTTGAATGTGCCCCCTCGAGAGCTAGGTTAATAGGTTGGAGCGCATCCACTCCATAAGCCACCACGAAAGACCACCCCTTGGTAGCCAAGTGCGTGGCTACATTGCAATTACACTCCGCTCGACCCACATAGTCCGCCCAATCTCCTTGGTCCGCCCCCACCAAGTTCCTCAAGTATTGCTTCAAGACTCCATTCACATCCTCCGCTTTCTCATCCACTTGGGAATGCAAGGTCGTGCTAAACCTTAGTTTCATTCCGACCTCCTTAGAGAAATGCATTGAAAATGCACTTGTGAACTTTGGATCTTGATCCCACACAATCACTCTTGGCAACCCGTGGTGCCTCAACCATCCTTTGAGAAAAGACTATGCGGTCTCCAACGCTGTGGCGGTTCCCACAATCGGCACCATGTGTGCCAACTTGGCAAACCGCTCAACCATCAACAAGATGGCATCATATCCATGTGACTCCGGCAAACTTGTGATCAAGTCCATGCACATACTATGCCATGGCGCCCACGGGATAGGCAACGGTTGCAAGAAACCGCCTTGCTTTTGGTAAGAGGCTCGGTTCACTTGGCACTTTGATTCAAGCCTTCACAAAGTGGGCTATATCTTCCTTTATGCACCGCCAATGGTACCTCCATGATACCATTCTATGGCGATTTTTTTCTTTCTCCTCTAAGGCCGGCAATAGGACTATCAAATTCCTCCTTCAAAACGGATAGCCTCAACTTGCCTTGTGGCACATACACCCAACTTTGCTTGCACTTGAACAATCCGTCCACCAACTTAACCTCTTTGAGCACCTTGCTCTTGCGAAGCTCACCTAAAAGCTTTTGTGTTTTGGGGTAGTTAATTCACCCCTCCCGTATCTTGCATCACAAGTTTCCTTCGCCGGCACACAATAGCCACAAGGTTTGGATGGTTCTCATTGCTTGGAACTCTTCCGGTCTACTTCGCGCATCCGGCACCACATTTCCACGGTCCGGTTTGTGGATCAAATCCACCTTCATAAGCGCCAAACTATCATGCCTCCGCAATGACTTGGCGTTCACTTACGCTTGTATGTCAAAATACTTTTAGGACACATTGTCCATGTAGACCTTTGCTTTGTGCGACCCCATATAATGTCGCCACATCTTCAAGCAATGCACTACGGCAAAGAAGTTCTTTGTCATGAGTTGGTTGTCTTCTTTGACAACCATCGAGCTTTATGCTCCCATATGCAATGGCCATCCAATTACACATAATCCACCATTGGCAAAGTCATTCACCCCCGTATGCACCTCGAAAGGTTTGTCAAGCTCCGCGAACTTGAGCACGGGCGGCGAAGAGAACTTGGTGTTAAGCTCCCCAAAGACTCGTGACAAACATCATCCCACTCTTGGGATAGCCATTTCTTCCACAAGTGGCACAAGGTGGGACAACCATCGAGCTTCATGCTCTCATATGCCATGGCCATCCATCTTGCCTCAACATCTGCCAATGGTAAAGTCACTCGCCCCCGTATGCACCTCAAAAGGTTTGTCAAACTCCGCGAACTTAAGCACGGGCGGCGAAGAGAATTTGCTCTTAAGCTTCTCAAAGACTTGGTGGCAAGGCTCATTCCACTCTTGGGATAGCCATTTCTTTCACAAGTCGCACAAGGTTTGACAACCTTTAAGCTTAATGCTCCCATATGCAATGGGCATCCATCTTGGATCAACATCCGCCAATGGTAAAGTTACTCGCCCCCGTATGCACCTCAAAAGGTTTGTCAAATTTCGCAAACTTGAGCACGGGCGGCGAAGAAAACTTGGTCTTAAGCTCCTTAAAGACTTGGTGGCAAAGCTCATCCCACTTTTGGGATAGCCATTTCTTGCATAAGTTGGACAAGGTCGGACAACCATCGAGATTCATGCTCTTATATGCAATGGCCATCCATTTTGCCTCAACATCCGCCAATGCTAAAGTCACTCGCCCCCGTATGCACCTCAAAAGGTTTGTCAAAGTCCGCGAACTTAAGCACGGGCGGCGAAGAGAACTTGTTTTTGAGCCCCCCAAAGGCTTGGTGACAAGGCTCATCCCACTCTTGGGATAGCCATTTTCCTCAATAAGTTGAATAAGGTCCTAGCAACCTTAGAAAACTCTCGAATGAAGTTGTGGTACTAATTGGCTAGGCCAACAAATGACCTAAGCCCTTTTGAATCAAGGGCCAATTCTCCTTTTGGATTGCCTTGACATTCTTCATGTTCGTCCACCAACTTCATTTATCACCACACACCTCAAGAGCTCAATCTCTCGTTGAGCAAAGTTATTTTTCACTTCTTGGCGGTAATTTTTTTTGGGCAACACATCGGTGAATACATCCTTGTATTTCACCAACATCACACCAATGTTGTTTGGGGGAGGCCCATCTTTCCTAGCCTCCCCATACGTTTCTTGGAGTTGCTCCAATTGAACCACGACCATTATGTTTTTTTTTTTATTCGGTCCATTAAGACCAAATTCAACTTAGGTCCTCCTACCATAGGAGTCATTGTTAATTTGAACTTCAATTCTTTGCCATTATGACACATCATAATGCACGGCAAGCACACCGGCTTGCACCTCACATCTATCATGTGAGTTTCAAAGAAGGCGGCCTTCACAATGACATGCATTTTATCTATTTCACTTGGTGTGAAATTTTGACAAAAATCCAATGTCCCACGTTGAAAGGTTACATACATCGCGGCCTCCTTTGTCTCATGCGGATCGCCCTTTCCAAACCGCACCTTGGTGGGCTTGCCCGCTCTACCAATCGGCAAGCCCCAACTCCCTTATGAGTTTTGGGCTCAAGAAGAAGTGGTAGCCTCTCTATCAATACATGAGACATTTCTCCCATTCATTTGAGCCTCAAGGTACAAAAGACTTGGCCTCGGCTTAAGGCTACTAGCATTGGCCACAATGCCATCGTCTTACATTCGGTTCGCGGCACAAGTATTATTTGGCGGGGAACCTATCTCCCCTCAACGTCCATTGTTGTAACGCACCGCCAAATTGCTTAATGGGGTCATCGGCCTTGATGCTCATGGCAATTTTGATGATCCCCGCCACAACCTCAATAAACTTTGGAAATTTGAACTTGGTATTCACCACCCGCTTTTGAAACCCACCTAAAACGATGCATTTCTTAGAAAGCTCGTTCATCAAAGATGTACTATTTATTTGGGTGTGAAATGCGCGCATATACGCCTTAAGAGGCCCGGATGCCTCATTTCCACCAAATTCATTCCAACATCAATACCTTCCAAGCATTTCGAATTGGAATTTCAATCCAACATTAATGCCCTCCAAGGTTTTGGGTGCATTCGGTATTCTAGACCCCAAATGTTTTTTTGAGGTGTGCGGGAGCCCTTTCAAAGGACTCCACCATTTTCCTTACTAAATCCACCATCATGCCCACCATTGTCATTAGAACTAATGGTATGGCCAAATTCCATTTACACATGATCTTTGTTCCAATTTGAGCCTTACAACCTTTTGGAAAACCCGGGCTCACCATAATAACCCTCAGGTTTGATAGCCATGTCTCCCTCAAAGTGCTAACTCAAAATATTGGAACCCTGCTCTGATACCAAGTGTCGCAACCCTTGCTAGCCCCCCTTGACAATCTTGCCAATTTTCAATTCTAGCAAAGGTTACGAGTCGCTAACCCTTCGCATTCCGCCATGCTAATGGATAGCTCCTCTTACCCCGGACCAATAGTTCATAGGAGGGAACCAACCCTCCTACTTTGCTTTCGGGACTCACCCCTTAATCGGTAACCCATTTCCCCAATGTGGACTTCCATCCATGGAAGTCCAATCCTATGTTGATCATCGCGTTGCCGGAGCAACACTACAACAACCCGAACCATACTAGGCAACTATGGCCTCACAATGGGCCAATGCCCATGGAGGCCGTGCCGTTCGGCCTCGGGTGGGTGAGGCCACACCACCTCACCCATATAAGCCTCTAGGACTCTACACGGAGCCCCTACCCCACCGCCAACCAACCTCTTGTCTCTCTACCAAGAGTTGGGGCCAAGTGGACATTTTCCCTTAGCTGCTGGGCCTAGAACCCCCCCAGCAGCTTCAGACCATTATAACTTCCTTGTATGATGTCTGATCATAACAACCAACCACTCCATCCTCATCTACGCTTCACGTAGATGCCGATGGGTTCCTCGCTTGTCCCAATTGGGCAAGTCTTGAGGAAGTTATGCCTGTTTGAACCTTGGCAGTCCCGGGAATCACTCCCAGGCACTGCTGTACCAGGGCGCTGTCCCGGGACAGCACCCCACTCAAATGGCCATAACTCCTAGCTCACACCTTCGATTGAGGTGATCTTGAGCATTCTAGAATCACCACGCCATGAGCTACGCATAGCTCATGGCCTCACCCTCATGCCTCCTAGTCTTTGTGGGTGGGAGGCGTTCCCAACGCCCGGGGCCCTCACCCACACTAGGATCACTTGGGCCCTCTCACCAACGGCGCCACAAGTCCCGGGTGTCACTCCGGGGTCCCCCTTGTGCCCATGGTGTTTCGGCCACTCCTCATGGAGAGGTGCGCGACAACATAGGACAAACAAACTTGGTGACAACAACCACACAGTTTTATGAGAATCCTACTACGAAACTACTCCCGGATTTGAATGATGCTCCACTCGCTACTAAGATGGAGAGACTCTTGAAAGGACCAAATTTTTCATGCCTACACTCTAGTTCTCCAAGCCAAGCACCCTTCCCTTTCAAAAAGCAGCGCATCGACCTAAACACACCTCCATCACAACATGGTGACACGCATGGTGATCAAGGTGGATGCGGCAGATCTTCAGGTGGATGTGGCTATGTCCCACGAGGCAGCAGAGGATTTTGAGGTCGCAGCAGTGGCCGCAGCTATCAACCCCGAGATGGCTTCACCGGTACTTCACACAATAGCACTAGGGTCGCAAGGTCTGGACGCGTGACAACTAATGATAACCATTCTCCACTCAAGGGTAGAGTCCTATTGTGGGAAGATGTCTAATGAGCTAGCTCATCTGATTTAAGTAAGTTTTGATACAACTCTTAGGGCCGGTTCACACTATGTGTCGCAACCCTTGCTAACCCCCTTAGCAATCTTGCCAATTTTCAATTCTAGCAAAGGTTACGAGCGCTAACCATTCGCATTCCGCCATGCTAATGGTTAGCTCCTCCTACCCCGGACCTTATAGTTCATAGGAGGGAACCAACCCTCCTACTTTGCTTTAGGGACTCACCCCTTAATCGGTAACCCATTCCTAGATGTGGACTTCCATCCATGGAAGTCCAATCCCATGTTGATCATCGCGTTGCCGGAGCAACACTACAACAACCCGAACCATACTAGGCAACTATGGCCTCACATTGGGCCAATGCCCATGGAGGCCGTGCCGTTCGGCCTCGGGTGGGTGAGGCCACACCACCTCACCCATATAAGCCTCTAGGACTTCACGCGGGGCCCCTACCCCACTGTCAACCAACCTCTTGTCTCTCTACCAAGAGTTGGGGCCAAGTGGACATTTTCCTTTAGCTGCTGGGCCTAGAACCCCCCCAGCAGCTTCAGACCATCATAACTTCCTTGTATGATGTCTGATCATAACAACCAACCACTCCATGTTCATCTACGCTTCACGTAGATGCCGATGAACTCCTCACTTGCTCCATTTCAGCAAGTCTAGAGGAAGTTATGCCTGTTTGAACCTTGGCAGTCCCGGGAATCACTCCCAGGCACTGCTGTACCAGGGCGCTGTCCCGGGACAGCGCCCCACTCAAATGGCCATAACTCCTAGCTCACACCTCCGATTGAGGTGTTCTTGAGCTTTCTAGAATCACCACGCCATGAGCTACCCATAACTCATGGGCTTATCCTTGTGCCTCCTAATCTTCGTGGGTGGGAGGCGTTCCCAACGCCCGGGGCCCTCACCCACACTAGGATCACTTGGGCCCTCTCACCAACGGCGCCACAAGTCCCGGGTGTCACTCCGGGGTCCCCCTTGTGCCCATGGTGTTTCGGGCACTCCTCATGGAGAGGTGCGCGACACTATGGCCAAACTTCGAGAGGAGAAGCGTTTTGTCGCAACCCTTGCTAGCCCCCCCTTGACCATCTTGCCAATTTTCAATTCTAGCAAAGGTTACGAGTCGCTAACCCTTCGCATACCGCCATGCTAATTGTTAGCTCCTCTTACCCCGGACCATATAATTCAAATGAGGGGAACCAACCCTCCTACTTTGCTTTCGGGACTCACCCCTTAATCGTTAACCCATTTCTTTGATGTGGACTTCCATCCATGGAAGTCCCATCTTATGTTGATCATCGCATTGCCGGAGCAACACTACAACAACCCGAACCATACTAGGCAACTATGGCCTCACAATGGGCCAAAGCCCATGGAGGCCGTGCCGTTCGGCCTCGGGTGGGTGAGGCCACACCACCTCACCCATATAAGCCTCTAGGACTTTACGCGGGGCCCCTACCCCGCCGTCAACCAACCTCTTGTCTCTCTACCAAGAGTTGGGGCCAAGTGGACATTTTCCTTTAGCTGCTGGGCCTAGAAGCCCCTAGCAGCTTCAGACCATCATAACTTCCTTGTATGATGTCCGATGCTAGCAACCAACCACTCCATCTTCATCTACATTTCACGTAGATGCCGATGGACTCCTCACTTGCGCCATTTGGGCAAGTAATGAGGACGTTATGCCTCTTTGAACCTTGGCAGTCCCGGGAATCAATCCCAGGCACTGCAGTACCAGGGCGCTGTCCCGGGACAGCGCCCCACTCAAATGGCCATAACTCCTAGCTCACACCACCGATTGAGGTGTTCTTGAGCATTCTAGAATCACCACGCCATGAGCTAGGCATAGCTCATGGCCTTACCCTTGTGCCTCCTAGTCTCCGTGGGTGGGAGGCGTTCCCAACGCCCGGGGCCCTCACCCACATTAGGATCACTTGGGCCCTCTCACCAACGGCGCCACAAGTCCCGGGTGTCACTCCGGGGTCCCCCTTGTGCCCATGGTGTTTCGGGCACTCCTCATGGAGAGGTGCGCGACACGTTTGGACCAATGAAAATGCAGAAATGTCCAAAGTCCGTCCTCTCGGCCTTCACACTAGAGGCCGAAGTCCAAAGGATGTCGCCTCCAAAAGAGCCTAAGGTAGGGGTGGCAATTTCCGTCCAAATTTCAGATGTGCCTAATTGGGATGCTGAAACTATTTTTTTATAAATTTTGAGCGCTCCGCAAAGCTAGTGCAAGAGCAACTATGAAAAAATCAAAATTTTCCAGCATGTTTATGATTTCTTACAAATTTTTAAAGGAAACATTGTAGAGTGACCAACACTCGCACATAGGGTATGTGGTATATCCATAGGCTGGATTTCTAAAACCGACCGCTCGCAGCCAATGAAATGCTGGCAGCGCTGTGAACGGTAAAAGCACCTTGATAGGTGCTTTTGTAAACCCAGGTAAAAACACCTATATAGGTGTTTCTGACATAGGGGTCGGCTTTAGGACCTGCACGGAAATTGCCACCCCTACCTTAGGTGGCAGCACTTTTAGAAAGTTATGGCGCCAAAAGTTCGGCCTCTCGAGCCAAGTTTGGGTTGAGCAAAATGCTCGACCCAAACTTCCGTCAAGAGGCCGAATATTTTTAGCCGTGGAGTATTTTAATATACTTTTTCAACCCAAAGGCTTCTCCTCTCAGCATAGTTTTGTCGCAACCCTTGCTAGCCCCCCTTGACAATCTTGCCAATTTTCAATTCTAGCAAAGGTTACGAGCGCTAACCATTCGCATTCCGCCATGCTAATGGTTAGCTCCTCTTACCCCGGACCTTATAGCTCATAGGAGGGAACCAACCCTCCTACTTTGCTTTTGGGACTCACCCCTTAATCGGTAACCATTCCTTAGATGTGGACTTCCATCCATGGAAGTCCAATCCTATGTTGATCATCGCATTGCCGGAGCAACACTACAACAACCCGAACCATACTAGGCAACTATGGCCTCACAATGGGCCAATGCCCATGGACGCCTTGCCGTTTGGCCTCGGGTGGGTGAGGCCACACCACCTCACCCATATAAGCCTCTAGGACTTCACGCGGGGCCCCTACCCCACCGTCAACCAACCTCTTGTCTCTCTACCAAGAGTTGGGGCCAAGTGGACATTTTCCCCTAGCTGCTGGGCCTAGAACCCCCCCAGCAGCTTCAGACCATCATAACTTCCTTGTATGATGTCTGATCATAACAACAAACCACTCCATCCTCATCTACGCTTCACGTAGATGCCGATGGACTCCTCGCTTGCCCCATTCGGGCAAGTCTTGAGGAAGTTATGCCTGTTTGAACCTTGGCAGTCCCGGGAATCACTCCCAGGCACTGCTGTACCAGGGCGCTGTACCGGGACAGCACCCCACTCAAATGGCCATAACTCCTAGCTCACACCTCCGATTGAGGTGATCTTGAGCATTCTAGAATCACCACGCCATGAGCTACGCATAGCTCATGGCCTTACCCTCATGCCTCCTAGTCTTTGTGGGTGGGAGGCGTTCCCAACGCCCGGGGCCCTCACCCACACTAGGATCACTTGGGCCCTCTCACCAACGGCGCCACAAGTCCCGGGTGTCACTCCGGGGTCCCCCTTGTGCCCACGGTGTTTCGGGCACTCCTCATGGAGAGGTGCGCGACAAGTTTGGTCTAGAAAAGTGACGCTTCTCCTCTCGACTTGGGCATAGTGTGAACCGGCCCTTAGGTTATTCCTAACAGCCATTTCAACACATTTTTGAATCCACAAATATTGGTCAAACATTATACCATAATGCACTTGGACGCAACTATGTATCACGTAACAAAAATATTGATAGAATTGGGATTGTACACATTAATGATTGTAGTCGAACACTTGAATGGGTCTCGGGGGGGGGGTAGTCATTGGTTGGAGTAGCAATATACGTGCGAACAAATGATAGGGTATTTTAAAAACATGGGAGCAAAAATTTATAATTGGGCTTAAGAGTAATATAGGGTATCAAAAATGGCACTGGACATCTTTAAAGTACTATAGGGTACGGAATAATAGGTAATTTGAAATTATAAGTAATGCAAGCCATTTTTCTATTAACCCAAAGTAGAAATTTACGTAATGATAGCATGTGAAAAAAAAAATTGAAAGTAGTACCCCCCTATAAAATAGTGGTTGTTCGCACCTATATCCTTAACTTTTTAACACACTGCCCCCCCCCCCCCCCCGAGGAATGGGTGAATATGAATTTTTTTTTTTGAAGAGTGTTCAACCACTTTTTTGTCCCACATCTTATATCCTTACTAATTAACATAATGTTTGCATGTAGTTTTTTAAAATTATACCCAATGTCTCCAAATTTTGTTATAAACATGCTTTAGTGTTCAAAGACTTCAGTGTTGATCTACTTATGAATGGTCCATATGATTGCATTTGTGCTAGTTCCAAAAGACTTAAACGATTTTTGGATCTTGATACCATCGCCGATAATAAAAATGATCCAAGGGTACATGTGCGCACCATGGATACAAAAATAAATCATCATCATGGGCTTAGATAGGCAGTTACTTTATGCTAAATTACATACCATTTAGAAATACTAACATACATGAGACTGTCCAAGTGGTTGTGGATACTTTTGCACATGTATGTCAACTTCTTAAAGTGGAAGGATGCCTTGACATGGACAGTGCACCTAAACTTGCTGGCATGATGTCAAGAGACAAGTTACTATCGACTATGAAGGAAAATCTTTTTGGATTCATTTATTCTAAGCCACGTTTTTTTTTTCCTGACAAGGCAATTGATAAGGAACTAACTTGGTTAATGAAACATGTAATCATTTTAGGACTAGATAAAGGTGCTAGTAATGCTTGCTTCATATGTATGTTTCATATAAGAAACCAAGCATTATTTAGGCTTAATAGTCATGACTTCGAACCTTGCCAACATCTCGGGGGGGGGGGGTAGTCATTGGTTGGAGTAGCAATATACGTGCGAACAAATGATAGGGTATTTTTAAAATATGAGGATAAAATTTTATAAATGGACTTAAGAGTAATATAGGGTATCAAAAATGACACTGGACATCTTTAAAGTACTATAGGGTATGGAATAATAGGTAATTTGGAATTATAAGTAATGCAAACCATTTTTCTATTAACCCAAAGTAGAAAATTTTATAATGATAGCATGTGAAAAAAAGAAGAGTATTGAAAGTAATACCCCCCTATAAAATAGTGGTTGTTCGCACTTATATCCTTAACTTTTTAACACACTGCCCCCCCCCCCCCCGAGGCCAACATAGTAATTTGTGGGACTCCATTAAAGTTGTCACAAACAAAGTTAAGTCAAAATTGATTTATCTTATACTTGAGTTACCCTTACATGAGATAGAATCTCTCTCTTTCTCTCTCTCTCTATGATTCATGAGCTTGGTGAGGCTTGATCAAATTGTATATATGATTGTAAATTGAGAATGTGTATCCTTTAACACTTAAGTTCCTAGAGCATATTTTGGTTTCATCTAGATCATCTAAAAAGTAAGCTTTCTAGAACTCATTATTTATTGCACTTAAAAGCAAAGTTGTTGCTAATAATTTTAAGATCACATCAATACTATAGCAATGTTTAATAAATGTCATGTACCTCAATACAAGAACAATTACACCCCATAAAACAATTGTGAACCTTCAATACAATATGCTCTATGAGCTCGAACCACCTGACCATAGGAGGGAGACAAAGGATCCCCTCTCCTCCCCTGAACTCTCTCTTATATCCCCAAAGGAACTCCTAGTCTTATCCTTCTTTATCCATAGCATCTAAGAGATACTTTAGAAGTCTTAAGTCTTCACTCCTAGTCTTATCCATCTTTATCCATAGTATCTAAGAGATACTTTTAGAAGTCTCAAGCCTTAATAACTTAAATTCAAATTACGTTAGCTACATACATAGATCATTTCACTGTATGATTTTTTCTTATCTTTTGGCTTGATCACAATCTTCCGCTTGGAATTGTCTAACTCCAACTCGATTCATCTATCCATTGAGAGTGGTCTAACCTTGATGAATAGCATCCATCTGCTAGGACTTGTCTAACTCCGATTTATATCTTCTAGTTGGAGTTGTTTAACTCCAACATAAAGATCTTCCAGAGGGAGATGTCTAACTATAAGTTGGAATTGTTTGACTCCAACGCAAGGATCTTTTATCATGAATTGTCTAACTCCCATACACACTATGTCCATGAGTTGTATAGCCCATTTCTTCCCTTGGAGTTGTCTGACTCCAATCCTCATGTGCTCACATGCTAAGCACATCAAAGCATGGTAAGTTATCATTTTTTTTCCAATTCATCAATCAATAAATCTCTTAATTAAAGTACCACTAGGGTATATCACAATAAATTTCATAATTTCTTTTATAATTAATTCAAAATCATTTAACTTCAGGAAGTTAATATAAACATATGCCATAAAATTATAGTCCAAAATTTCATGATCTTATGAAGAATAGATATAGATTTTGAGTCCATAGAAAATTAGCAAATTTTATTCAAATGAAGTTACTATATATAATAATGTATCAACAAAGGAAAAAGTTAAGTTCATTCTTGACTTTAAAGTTTTGTTGTGAACAACTATCATTTCATATTGGAATGAAAACATTCCCATCGACAAATATAAATTCATAAAAAATACAAGAATTCTTATTATGACCATCCTAGCACCTTCCTTTGGATAAATGTGCCTTCAAGAGTCATTCATAAGCCCAAAAGTGGCCTCTTGAGAAGTTAGAGGATTAGGGTTAATAAAGTTTCAAACCCTGTGGACATTTCAAAAATGATATGAAAACTTCATGAAGCTCGTGGAAGTTGTGTGTATATGTAGTAAATTGAGCCCATACGTCTTTTAACAGTGAACGAGTGAACATCATTTTTCACGAGCATTTCTCACCAAGAGAGTTTTAAGGCACTTCTCAACTTATTCCCCTTTTTCTACTTCTTCTTCTTCTTGTTGAGGATGACAGGTGTTACTATATAAGGATGACACCTATACGTTACTCAATTAAATCATTTCACCTCACTGCACCTTCAACACGTTGGTTCAATTTAATTGAATAAATCAATCAATTATTGAGGATTGAGTGAATGGAGACTTGGGGGACAAGCAACTATTTAAGGGAAAAAAGAAAAAAGAAAACTAACTGAGGGCTGCTTAGTAGATAAGAGGTATTGACAATGAGGAGTCAACAAAGACCCAACGCAAAGTGCATGTTTGTACTTGCATGGTGTAAGGTAGAGATACCATAAACCATGAAAATAAGGTGATTCACATTGAAGATATGGTCTTAAAATCATGAGATTATTTTCCAAGATAGAAGAGAAGGATTTATGAAGAATGCAAGTTGTTTCAGATTTTTATACCCTGTAAAAAAAAATCTACAATATTTTAAAGTGGAAAGTTTGTGAAACCCCCTATTTGTTTACTAGATTCTCCTTAAACCGAACACAATAATGCTCATTTCCACACAGAATATCACCTAAACCGTTTGACTCATGAGTACATTAAACTGTAATTGATGGTAGTCAAACATGACTAAATTTGGCCAAATTGATTGTACACACGTCTCAATTTGCCAGCCTCGCAGTTATCGGTTTTAGAAATGACACTTCACTATTCTGACAAAAGTATATTGCATGGGTAGAGGGTAGTTCGTAGTTTATGGTATTTCTACCTTAAACCAATGTTAGACCGGTAAATAAGGTCTGTGGGTGTTATTTGGTCCATTTTTCATGTTCTCCAACTTCTACTAATTAGATTTTCATAATGAAGTTTGTGAATGTTGCGTTATCAAATCTACAACGAGGCATCAACAAAAATCAGATTAGAAATCCAATTTTTCCTTATTAGGTCTAGTTATCAAAAATGCGTGTTTGTTGATTCCGTAACTAAATACATGAGTCCTCCCAATTGCGTCAACTACTAAGTGTGAAGAAGTTGATAGAAACTTGAACACATAGTCTAATCTCTTTCGAACATGTGTCATTATGGTGCATGTCCTTTGATCCTCAATTAAACACACATCGGTTATGTCAAATACATGTGTCCGCATGGGGGTGTTATGCGGTTACCAAAAGAAGTAACCGCATAACACCCCCATGCTTTATAGGAGAATACATTGTATCAATAATCAACTCAATTATGGTATGAAAAAACCTACCCGTAAGCATTAAAATTGTAACACAAATCAAATATTGACATTTGGTGAGTGTCTCAAGGTGAGAGATTCTTTGTACAACCGGGCTATTATTTGGGTCAATATCATTCTAGACCATGATAATACTAGAGCGATTTTACCTAAGTATGCAGATTCTTGCATGGTATGTATATCCGAATGATATAAAAATAAATATATAGTCAAATACCCAAAATAATTTGCTAGTAACAAAGAAATGTAAAATTCTCATTATCGATGCTCAAAAGTTGGTTTTGTTTTCATAAAAAAAATCGATACCAATCCAAGTTGGTGTAAAACTAGTTCCAAGGGGGTCAAGATGGAATATTTGCATATGAGCATAACTTACCTTTTGTTCATCCAACCAAAAAAGACATTAGATAGTATGTTGTTGGTGAGTGCTATCATGTGAGCATTGAGCAATGAACGATGAGCGGTAACTTTTGAGTAGTAACGGAGGGAAAATATTTGGAATTACACCCACTAGTATCCAATACCCATGGTAGTTTGCCACAAATAATGATAAGGTCTATTATAATAATATGAGTGGAAATTGATTTAAATATTTTTTGTAAGATTCAACATGCAATTCTTCAAAAAAAAAAACAAATGCAAGTACATTTTTAGTGTTGAGCGTGATTTAGACTTTGTTTTAAGATTTCACGTAGGTTTGAGAAATGAATTGATGGCAACAATCTAGAAAGAAAGAAATTAAGTTTTGGGCATTTGATGGAAGTATAAGAGAAATTGCTCACATGAATCAATGTCCATTGATTGTGGTGAGTTGAAAGGAAGCCCAAAATCCAAACATTGTTACACAATTTGAAGTTATCATCACTTGGATTGAAGAGAAATTATCATAATGAAGTTGTTTGAACACATGAAGATGATTGGTATAGGGAAAAAGTCTGCCACGATCTAAGCACCACCCTTTGCATATGGAAGCTAAACCATAAAACTTGAAGGAGAAATCACACCAATTATGATATTTATTTTTTTGCAAAATAAAATCATACATGTTAGACATCAAATGGGCACTTTCTCAAGCTATGGATGTCAAACAATCAAGAGAATTTGGAGATATGGTTAATTCAATTGACCTTTCATCGTCACCTTCTTAACATGCTCATCTTCAAAATTGACAGAGGTTCTCCAAGCCAAAGTTCCACCTAAACTAGGAGTTGGTATTGTATCACGCATTGGTGATAGGATGAAGTCGAATAGTGAAGAGTCATCCTTGTACACGACTAGATGGCGGCCACTACGTTTGCAACCATGAATGCAAGCTCCTAGCAATGAAATGTTGAGAGGTTAATATTTTATGCACAAGCCATGAACAAAATCATAATGAAATCTATGTGGCCTTGAGAGTATGAGAAATACCAACATGTAGATGCGAAGACATCAATGATAACTAATTCAAAAGTCGTTAAGCCCTCAATTAGGATTTGCAATGATTCATATGTTTTCTCTTTGCCACCTTTCTATGGTATTTTGTCATTCATGAGTTGCATGCTCATCGATGTGAGAGTAGATTAACTTCTAAGGCCTCCACATGCACCTGCTCTACACCTTTTCTTTTCTTTTGAAAACATACTCAGGGGCCAAAGTATGGGAAAATGAACAATAGTTGTACCTTTCTAGTTTAGAGGCACAAGTAACCATATTTCCTAGTTATATAAATAAATAAGAATAAATAAGAATAAAGTTACTAATAAGGTGGGACATGATTTTTTATAAATATATTTGTAAACTACATGATTTACATCCATAGAAGTGGATTCTAAAATTTGTAGAATATACTTCCACAATTGTTGGTTTTCATGGTGAAGTAGACCTTATGAAAATGCATTTTGCCTTAAAATTTGTGGCACACTAACATACAATCCGATCTTGCCAAATACTAAAACTGTACACACAAATCATAACAAAATTTGAAACGAAGTAGGTTTTAGCTCAAATCCACCTCTCACTTTAGGATCTACTTTATATGTATCTCCATAATGCTAATGAAGCATAAATTTTGTACTAAGGTTGGTTCAACCTGTTGGAGGGCTCTACCGTCTCGAAAATAAATTTTATATAGAATTGAGCCTATTCCCCATACTATATATGAAAATTATATCATAGTGGAAGGACATATCTAAATTAGTATCTACAAACATACTTGAAATAACAATAAAACACGTAAATGCTCAGGTTTTAACTAGTAACCACCCTACATCACAACAATGTTTGCAGCATGAGAGGTAGCATCAACTTGGATGGACCATATGAGGAATAAACCCGATGGTCCACACACCTTCGGATACCCAACCATTTTCACATATGGTGCAACTACTCCTGTCCTTGATTCATATGGGGACGTATGGCTACGACAATGATGGTTTGCTAGAAGTATCATGATGCGAGATACCGAGGTCTCCCAGTAGAATTTGTCTTTGGGTATTGCATTCAAATCAATGCTAGGGTAATTTGCATCATTAATCAAAAGGTTCTCAGGTACATAAAATCCACAAACAACCATGAGGTGAAAAGAAGTTGACAATTGGGCCATTGCAGCTAGAGATCCCTAAAGTTACCAAATTTGTCCATCAACACCCTCTTGCGCATTGCGTACACAAGAGTGGTTGTGATCATGCCCATGTAGTCATACTCCGACATCTGGTTGCTCTGAATTATCATACCGCAATCAACACACATGTCTCCAAATTTGTTCATGGCGGTTGTTTGTAGCCCCCCAAATTTGCTACCTTGCCTTCAATTCCAGCCACTATTGATAAGCCTTGCTATTCATGATTGACCCTTGTAAGGTCTGTCAACTCCTCAATTTGGGTCTTCAAGTTGTGGACCTTGTTCACATGTTCCATGCAAACCAACTCTATATCATGTTTGTGGTCAACTTGTATATTGCCAAATTAGCCCTCAGCACCTCCACCACGTCATTGTCAACAACTACTAGTGGTGGTGTTGGAACCGTCAATGTCATCTCCACATCAATTGGTAAAGACGGTGAACAAATCAAGTGGGGACCATGTGGTGGTGCCATGTGGATGCTCTATTGCATGGTAGGTGGTTCCATGGGTATTCCCAACACGGTATTGACATCGTCAATGTCTTTAGGGTTGGAGGGTGGAATCCCAAAAGGTTGACCTGAGGTTGCAAGGAAATCAAAAGAAAATGGGACCTCTGGAGGATGCGCTAGAGGTTGCCATGCCAATGGGATTGGACGGCCACCATTATGGCCTAGCACGACATTTGGTATGACCTTAAACCGGCGCATTCCCTTCAAGTCCGCATTGGTATGTGGGATGGTAGTCCAGTCATTTTCTACGCCCAAAATGACCTTGGCATATACCATTTGGCACAACCACGTGAGAAAATGCCCATGATCAAACTGCTTTGGTCTACCCCAAAAATCCCCATACCTCCTGGCACCAATCTCCAAACATCTTATGGCTCACCTCCTTCCATAAGTCATACCTTTGTTTGGACATTTGTTCAACATTTGCACTTTAAACAAACATCCTTATCAAATTTGTCTACTTCACATACCTTCAGACAACTCTATACATCCACCCCCCCCCCCCCCTCTTTTCATTTGCCATTTAGTATTAGTGAGAATGTTGGGGTCCCACACCACCTCCAAATTGATGTGTTATGGTCCATCCTTCGATGCATTCAACTGACTCTTTCCGGGTGTACCACTCAATGTCGAACATTGGGCCCTTTGTGGAATTCCACTCAAACCCGATTTCCCGCAATGTGGAGGCTTTGGTATTATGTTCTCTTCATCCGACATTGTTGCCACTAACCCAAATGTGTGTGCCCCCCCCCACCCCAAATTTTTATTTTTATTTTCTAAAAATTTGATCTAATCTAATATGGTACAATTCCAAAATAAATGCTACTACCCAAAGTTCTTATTACAAATAAATCCTACACTAATGTTGTTGCAACAATGTACTATGTTGTAAACACTTTCAAATAAGTGTTTACATTTTACAAGTTCTGGTATTATTTCATAATGCCATCTTGTATTTTTAATAAATAAAACCGACCACAATGTTGTGAAATGGAGAATCTATGTATGTATGTAAGTCAATGTGATGAAACAAAATATGGTTCCCAAACACAAACCCAAAATGTGGGCCCTCCAATGCTGAGTGGCAACGGATTTTTAACAAACTAAGGAGCCACCAAAGCGAGGGTGGAGTGAGGTTGTAATGACAACGGGGTCCATATAAGGTAGAGGGGCCCTTTCCCGCTCGGGTCCTTAAACCGCTCACTAGACCTATCCAAACAAGAGGTACATTATAGCTTCCAACCTCAAATTTCTATGTAATCATGGTGTACATTTTTGGGGTGAGTGGTTTTGGGTATCCCTATGAGTTCTCCTTCCAAAATTCATAACTAATTCAATATTAATCCAAAATTAATTATTCCAATTGGTCCAATTTCCAATGTACTTTGCACATCTTCCAAGATTGATTCCCCCTTAATAACTCCCCAATGAACATGCCAATATGAAATTCGAGCGGGAAAGGGCCCCTCTACCTTATACCCACGGAAAGGGCATCCATTGGATATGACCCCTTCCCACACAATCCATGCATGCCATGTGTCCAAGGGGGGGGGGGCAAGCAATCGCATGCCTCGTCGCATGTAGATCTAAAAATCAACCATGCAAATGACTGCTTGTGAGTTGTCGCTTGCCTTGGGCAGACGATTGCTTATTGACAATTGACTTCCAATACGACTATTCATTGGTAGTGGATTTCCAATACGACTAAGGTAGAGGGGCCCTTTCCCGCTCGGGTCCTTAAACCGCTCACTAGACCTATCCAAACAAGAGGTACATTATAGCTTACAACCTCAAATTTCTATGTAATCATGGTGTACATTTTTGGGGTGAGTGGTTTTGGGTACCCCTATGAGTTCTCCTTCCAAAATTCATAACTAATTCAATGTTAATCCAAAATTAATTATTCCAATTGGTCCAATTTCCAATGTACTTTGCACATCTTCCAAGATTGATTCCCCCTTAATAACTCCCCAATGAACATGCCAATCTGAAATTTGAGCGGGAAAGGGCCCCTCTACCTTATTCATTGGTAGTGGATTGTAAAGCATATTCTCAGGGAGGTGACTATCAGAATTTTAGAAACCACGTGAGATAAAAAATAAGGTCAATTTAATTCATTGAGGGTAAATTTTATAAATTCGTTAGATCTACCATAGCATTGGAAATATGTCCCCTACATGATTATATATAAAATAGGGTGGTGAATAATTCCTCCATTTTAGTAATCAGTAGAAAAAAAAATAAGGTCACAGATATTGGATCCCCCCAAATGTGTGTAGTAGGATCAATAGAATAATTATGGGTTTGACTACTTAAATGAATATTGTGTAAAATCTATCCAAATTTGAATGAAACGCGTTAGTATGGTAGGAAATGTTGTGGATTTTATTGGGGGAAAGAATGTTGTGACTTCTCAATAGCCCTTGGGCTTGCTCAGGGTTTGGGCAAGCACAGTGGCGTGAAGGCGGTGAAGCGTTCAGGTAGGAGGTCTTGCGTTGGTAAAGCGTGAAACTGTGAAGCGGCACAAAGGCGGTAGGTAAGACACATTTTTTGGAGTTTTCTTCTTTGCTCCATAGCATTTACACATGGTGTTTCATGAGAGCCAAAGATTTGGCTTGCTCCGCTCTCGTGTAATAAGAGTCGATTTCAAACTCTAACTCCTTGACTTTCCCCTTCCACTGACCATTTTTCAACGACATGCTATTGATTTCCGACACCCTCCTAAATGTGAGATATAGAAAGATGAAGAGTTATAAATCCTGAATGTAAGTGCAGAAATATGAGATGTTGATGATTACATCAATGCTTTATTTTCTACAAAATGAATGTTGTTGGGTCTTGGGATGGATTGTGGAGTGTATTTTATGTAGAGAAATATGACAACTATCTCATCTACAGTTAAATCAATTGTTAGGAAGACTAAGGGAAGATCTTCCAAAATTTTGCAAACTACATGTGCCTTAATGGAGTTAATCAGGGCACGTCGTGTATATAACAAATTTAGAAAATGAGATGGAAGGTAGTACAAGGTGGGGAAGTTGCAAGCATCCCATTGACCTTCTTAATCGGAAGATGAACAATGATAAAAAAAAACAAGTATTGTCATATCCGGTTTTATGGTTTATTTTAATTATTTTAGAAAAGTCCTTGGACACTTCAAATTCAAATATGACCACTCATATTCTATTTGGGTTGATGTAGATGGTGTAATTTGCACAATGACTATGTCATTTGATGTACAGAGGGATGTCTTTGAGCTTGATCCGGTTGATGAGAACTCTTTGAAGGAGTTTGTTAAAAAATCTACATGAAATTAATAGCGATGTAGAATATTGGTTGTGACCCCATACCCATATCACAAAATGACTAATTATATTTTTAGTGTACAAATTATGAATGATTGGTGTAGAAAATATATCTAAGTTAATAGTTGTTATTTAATATATAAAGTTCTTTTATTTCATTTAAAGATGTCGTTTATTAATGAGCATTGGATGATTGAAGTGATAAACATGTATTAGACTTTTCAAATGCATGAAAATGATGAATTAATTTTCAATCAAAATTCGGAGGAAGCTAGGTACTATATTTTCCTAAACCTTGAATTTGCACCTTTGCTTGTTGTTTGGTCTTGTATAGATTTTTGAATGAGCATGTTTAAATCTGTAAATCTAAAAACCTAGTTTTCAAGCCATGAAATTATGAGAATTAAAGTTGGCTTGTGGTTCATTCTTCATCAATTTTTGTTGTTCGCTTACTTGTCTTGCTAGTAGTGTCCAATATGCCAACTATCTTTTGATTGTCTTTTTGCTACAACTACCTTTCGTAGATGATCGATGGTGTGCTACAACATTTGGCAACCTCACCATGGTAGACTCAGCGGATTGCGCTTTGCCTTAGCGGAAGATGTGGTGGAGTGGTTGGAGACTTTGAAGGTTGTTCGCCTCATGCCAATAATTAGTTTTAATTATTCCTCATCATTGGTTTAAAACCTCTCGAATGTTTTTAGTCTAATCATGACATTGTAGAGGATATTGACATATACCTTAATATGTATTCGAGAATGCATAGTTATATCTTAACCCTTCACATTGTAAATATTTGGTAGAAGGTTGAATGTATTTGTAAACACAATGAATGTAAATGTTTTCAATTTTTGTATTTAGTTTTCTTTCATTTGAATGCAATATTCTATTTTTGGAGTAGATAATTATGCACAATGTCATATCTTGTGACAATTGATTGTATTTCTTGTTTTTTTCTATCCGTGTTTACAACTTGTCTATGTTAGCTTGTACATTTTGTTATCTCTATGTTGATTAGTAACCTTTTAACTAGTATCCAAGTGCTATTAGTTGTGTCTTAAATGACACATTGAATGGCATTGGTATACCTAATTGAGACCGATTGAATGACAAGATGGATGATATGGAACATTTGTTGCTCACATAGTTGATTTTGCAATGCTATAGTCTTATGTTTATTATTTGATACTTGTATGATTTATAAAAAAAATATGGTGCCAAAAATTAACCTCTCTAAAAAATTACAAATAAATATAGGGTGTTAAAAAATAAGTCAAAGTAGCTTTATATCTACAAATAGGGAGGGAAAAAATATTGAAAGGTGCATAAATATCCCCCCATTAAATACCCCATTATTGCATGTGGTTACAAAATGTAATGGGGGTGTGATCCCCCCGAGAGCATATTTTGGATCATACCTACATTTCATACTCCATATTGAGTACACCGACAAAGTTAATTTACAAGGAATAGGGTCATCTAAGATATCATTTTGATTCCTTAAAGGACATTCATGGGTGCTGTCAAAATTGTTCACCTTAGGTTCAAGGAATGAAAAGGACAACAAAAATTAATCGAAACGATCCCAATTTTTTTCCTCACAATCATCGTTCAAGTGTGTACCAATAGAAC
Source organism: Polytrichum commune (assembly GCA_950295325.1). NCBI lineage: Eukaryota > Viridiplantae > Streptophyta > Polytrichopsida > Polytrichales > Polytrichaceae > Polytrichum > Polytrichum commune. The sequence goes on from OX485809.1 coordinate 10,915,576, forward strand.
CAAAAATGTATTGCATACCAATTGTAGAACTTTACATGTGGCACCAAACATGGCCAACAATACACAAAATCATGGCTACATGAAAAAGGAACGTTTAGTATTAGAGTTGGACATTAAAAAATATATGTATGGACACATGACACTTACACCAAGGTACTAGGATGCAAAACAGGAAAAAATTGACCTCTAATGTACACTTGAATAGTAAAAATTGCCATTGATGTGGCCCAAACAAGTCATATGACCTCTTTACAAGTTTTATGGCTTATCTACTCATTTTATAGGGAATTTATCTATTATTGGTGATTACTTAATAAGAAATAATATCTTTCTTGATAAAGCCTATGAACTACATACTTATCTATTTAAAATTTATTGATCAAATAATAGTAAATCATGATAAATGCCGAGATCCAATGCGACATAGTCCTTAAGTCCTTTGTCCCAAAAGTAGTACCCCAACTGTGAATGGACCCCAAAAGAAAAAGGAAAATTTTGTAGTGGTTTAGTGATTGTAGATCAGGGTAGTCAAAAGAAGTGCAATGGGAAATCTTCTAACAATAATTATCAAACTATTGAAAACTAGTTTTGAGCAAGGTAGGGTGGTAACAACTTTAAATATAATCAAACACTAAATATCCTATTTAGTGTAGTGACAACACAAGGTACATGTCCCATGTAAATTACATTAAGCATGTACAAATTAAATTGCTATTTTTTTGTAAAAATTATTGTGAGAAGATTTGCAAGCCACATCTTCAACTCATTTAACAAGAAGTGAAGACAAGTGAAGCCCAAGAGAAGACAAGGAATGATCAAACTTAATTTTTTTTCTCATAATTGTCCTTTTTGAGCATGTATTTAAAAAATCAGCAACTCTACTCTTTGGTGCGTGGTCATTCTTCTTGGTCCACATTCGGTTTACACCTAGTGAGGGGCCCAAGGCTCTCAAAAATATTTTTTTATGAAGTCGGACCATGGAAGTCACACCATGACCATTGACAAAGGCCATCTTCCATGGTCCGACTTCATGGTCCATAGTGTAAACCGGCCTTTAGTCACACTAAATATCATATTTGGTGTGCTTACTTATTGTAACATGGCCAGGCTGACAGGCCATGCGGGCCTATATCTCGGGCAGGTGGGAAATATTTTAGAACCAGTGGGCCCCACCACCACCCCATCCCAACCACGCGCGACTGCCACCCCAGTGGGCCCCACCTCGTTGCCCGCCTTGCCCGGACTCATAATTTTATCGGCCTCTATTTCCATGTCCCAAAACAATAAGAAAATCCATTTCCAGGGACGCAAGATAAAGGGCGTGATCGGCTTAGCGACAGGAAGCAGAGTGCCAGAGTCCACAGGCTATTGATCACAGTTCTTATGCACACGCTATAATTGTTCTGTCTTACTTCCTGCTCCTACAAGATGCGGTCTTGTGCATTGGATTAGATCAGTCTTGTGCCGCCTGCTGTTGCTTAAGTTAGCTGCAGGCTCAGTAGTAGTATGCCACGGTACAACACAAGAGTGTCTGGTGACACCCTAGTGGGATCAGAAGATTAGTTAATGGTTGAACGTGAGGGGTCGCCGGTTGAAATAGAAGGTCGTTGCAGGTTTGGGGTGGTACATTGGAGTACTATTTGTCAGATACTAGTCCAGGTTTGAGCGCAAGTGCGGTGCTAGACTGGTTTTTGCAGGCTCAAAGGGATATTTGGTTCTAAACTTTAAACATTCTGTGAAGAATGATGCGGGTGTATATCACTCACTCCATCCTGAGGCATGAAGGCTAGGGACTCGGTGTTGCAGGGTGCGTGAATCTATGCTGTTTCTTGCTGTAGCTAGGTTTGCAGGAGCTACTGGCTAATGGTAGTGAAAAGCTGAGTTACAAGGCGTAGCTGGCTGTGGGGTTGCGTTGCATTGAGTTCATGAAGCTGGACCTTATGTCCTTGGAGTTCGTGCTGCATAGAGATTGTGTATGTAGGAAGAGCTGCAGAAGTCAGTAAGAAGTTTGGAGGAGAAGTAACAAGCCATGGTAGTAGTGCTGGGGATTGATCAAACTTCGGTACTGCAAGTGTAGATCGACGACATATACCGTAGAGCACTAGTGCCGGAATGTAGTTTCCGCGTGGGATTCAACTGCGTATCAACCAACCTAGAATTCACACGTATCAAATCTTGAGGGGAAAACATTTATTGTTGGTGTTTGCCGGAACAGAGAAAGCCCTCTACGGTACTTGTGTGTTGAGTGAGTACCATAAAGTTCTTCTTCTTCTGCTGCTGCTGTTGCTGTGTGTGAGGTGTGGCTATGTACAACATTGGACGAGGATTCAAAGCTACTAAGTTAGTAGCAAGCAGATCCTGCAGGAGACATTTGCAGTGAATGGGAATGTAAATTTGGAGCTAATACCAACAACAATTACTGTATGCTGCGAATGAGTGTGACAAATCAATAGTTGCTGCTTGAAGTTGGGAATCACCAGCTAAATTTGAGGGGCCATGGAGGCGGCAGCAAGTGCACGAGGGAATGGTCACACAAATGGGAGTGTGTCAGCTCTGGAAGTTGGAGATGTCGACGGAGGTGGAAGGAAAGGGAAGGAGTTTGCTTCGGGGACGCTGTGGTCGGGTTCCTCCATCTTCGATTCATGGCTCATTGCCGCCGCTGCTCAGGTACAAACGTCAATATGTGTTGTTAAATTCCTTGTTTTTCTCATCTCATTCTAAACTTCAGCTTATGAACAACTAGGTCAACAAAAAACTCGTCTCCAATTCTGGTCACCTATCAGATCACATGATCCTCTAAGTTACGAACTTTCCCAGTGGTGCGTCATGCGTCGAGTTCGTCAACCATCCACCAACAGGTCTTGAAATCACTGTTATAACAAGGTACAGAGTGATGTGGAACATCAACATTAATTCAGAATCCTTACATTCTTGAGGCTTCGTAGGTGTTCGAAATAAGCCACAGAAGTGCATATTGTGCTTCAAAGTGCCTGCAGAATGTACGAAGGCTGTGAATTGAAAAGAAATTTGATGCAAGCATCAAAAGCTATGGATGAAGAGATCTTTGTTGTGCAATTTTAAGCTTTATTCTGAGAGGGTGTGAACGCTGTGAATCAACGGCACTTTGATGTCAGCATTATAAACCATGGAAGAGACTGTCATCGCTATTGTGCAATTTTAGGTTCTTTTGAGAATGAATGTGTGAAGGCTATAATTACGTCTTAAGACATGCTCATACATAAATGGAGTGAGGAGAAAGAGGAGCTGATAGACTGATTGCAACTTGATGAGTATGCTTAAGATTTATTTTCAAGACTTTTACCAAGACCCTCATTCTTGGGGAATATTCTTTAAATGGAGTATAAATATAACCAGACTTTCCAGCTTACAAGTCTTGAAAATGTTTTGACCTATGCTTCTGAGTGACGACATTTTTTGGTGAAGAAATGATCTTATGAGGGGAGAGCGAATATTGTTTTGTGCAAAGAGAAATTATAGAGGAATTCATAGTTTCTTCTGCCTGATGTTCATGAATCAGCTCGAGGATGTGAATTTTTATGCCTTTGTTTATGGTGCATGTCATTGACCAGCAGCATGATCCCAGGACGAATTTTAAGCTTTTTGTTATCAAATATCCTCTATCAAACTTTCTCAGTGGTCACAAGGAGCTTTGGACAATAAATTACAGCAAGGAGACAATAGCATGGGATAAAGTGGACAAAACCTGGTGAATGGAGGCTCATTCACTAGGTTTTTGTCCACTCTACCACGTGATATTGTTTTACCTTGTTGGATATTGCCCAATTTTTTCTTTTCTTTTCTTTTCTTGCGGGTGCATCGTCGAGTTAAACCACACAAACTTATGAATGTCTCTACCTACAAAGTTATTATATCATTCATTACAGAGTGGCTTGTACTTCTGAGCGATGAATTTTTATGAGGGGCTAAAAAACTTGTAGAATGAGTAGTAGACCAAGCCATGATTTCTGCTAGACAGACTTTCAAGATGCTGGTGGTAAATTTTGACTTCAGATGGTTATAGTGGATGTGAATTTCTAGCTGATTCTCATGAGATCCTCTACCAAACCTTCTCAGCGAATATGGAGAAATTCTATGTGATGAAGTGGACAAAAGCTGGTTAATGGAGGCTCATCCACGAGGTTTTGTCCATTTTGACCACATGATATTGCTTCCTCATGTTGTAAATTTGTTGTGGGTGCGACGTCAAATTTCAGCACCCAATTTTCATTGCTCCTGTTTTTGGCTATAAATTGATGGATCTTCACAAAAACTTGTAGAATAAGAAATAAAGGAAGCCTTATATAGTTTCTGCTAGAGAAACTTCCTTTCAAGATGTCGCTCTCTTTCGAAATAAATTTTCATGCTGGCTTTAGATGATTTCTTGTGGATGTAAATCAAGTGGTCATGGAGTGAAAGTAGCAATGACTTGAGCACTGTTATTTCAACTTTTCTAAGATTTGTGATGATTCATATATATGTAAATATATATATAAACGATTTGATTATTTTTGGTGTGTAATATTCAGGTGGGGTTTGTGATGCTGACCTTGCCCTACTCGGTGTCGCAAATGGGCCTTGGCTTTGGAATCAGTGGATTTATATTCTATGGCACTTTGGGTGCTTGGGCTGTGTACTTACTCACAGTGCTCTATGCGGAACACAACGCTCGCAGCTCCTTGGCAGAAACAAAAACCTACTCTGAAAAACATATTCTCCAGGTATGAACTAATATATTCACCTCCATTTATTTCATATAAATTAACTATGATGCAAAGAAGAGGTCTTGATGATCTGTTGTAACTCCTGAATGAAATTCTTGTAGGTTTAATAAACCTACACTCCAGCGCATGGGTTCTAAGCTGCAAAAAGCATCATAACTTTTGGTCAGATACTTTGCACTCAACTTTAGGAATATGGGAACTCCTTATATTAAGTGAGCTGAATGATTGGAAATTCTGTGTTCTGCATGATTTCACTCAAATTCTAATTCTTTCTTGAGCGATCCTAAGTTGTAAGTTGGGAATATCATTACTGGAATTTTGACATGGGAAACCTTATCGATCTGTGCAGTATCACGAAGTGATTGGGGATTTGACAGGGAAATTCATGGGCAGGATAACTTTTATATTTGTAATTTTAAGTCTTGCTTTCGCATCCTGCATTCAGCTCATCGCCTCGGCCAGGTGAGCAGCTTAAACCTTCTTACTTTCCCATTATTCTTCCACCATTATAGGAGGTAATTAAAAGTACAGCCTGGAAGGATGCTTGTGGTGGATTTGTAATTTTTTCAGTAGCGTGAGATGTGCTCTGGACTCATCTGTCCATATCCTAATTGTGAATGTGCAAAAAAAATGGCTTTGGCAGCACGAAACAGACATGTAGTGATGAATCATAGACTTGGAATATTTATTTCTGTTTTGTGAAAACTGCAGCAACATGTATTATGTAAGCCCGCGGCTAAATAAGCAGCAATGGGAGCTCATTGTTGGAGGGGTGGCATTTCTGTCTGTTCTTCTTCCCAATTATGGGCATTTTCGGGCATGCGCGATTATTGGCATTTTTACAACCACCTTCACTTCTTTCTACTTGATCATCGGCTCTCTCACTCATGGCCAGGTACTTTGACCATCTTGAATCTCACTATGTGTCGTGTCCTCATTGGACACAAACACGTTGATTACAAGCCATAACACAGTATCTACGTAACATGGTCATCGCTACGTTTGATATTGTACATGTGTTGCCTTGCTATGGGTTGTAATATGGTTCCTTGCGTTACCCTGTAGTAGCATGAGGATGTCTTGCTACAACCCATAACATGGCATCTTGCGTAGAATACCTGGTCCATGGTGGTTGTGCCAAATGATTTTGTTGATGTGTCTATTCTTTATTGGATCGAAAGGAAGCATCTTATCACCTGTAATTGATGATATTGTCATGGTTGATCACTAGATTAAGTAGTGGACACATGTCGCCCTGCCTTGAAATGTAGTAGGCACCCAATACCTACTTTTGCTGTTGCCGTGGATCTATAGGTGGGGGCGCCTATTATAGGCTATAGCCCATGGCACGGCTCCTTTGATCCATTACCTCGTTTGCTACATTCTAGATCATTGCCTTCTTGAGCGATGCTTGTGACATCCATTATAATGCTACAACACTCACAAATTTACACACACCTCATTCAGAGATTTATCAATTTGAGGTGTGGAACCTAGTAACCCATTAGTAGGTGGATCTAGGCTCCAAGTCCAACATGGGGTCATGTGGTTTTCTTAGGAATGCGGTTATGAATGCATTTACCAAGAATGAGATATCAAATGATGTGCGCAACATGAATGATGCTTGGGATATTGTCACTTGGCCCAAGCATTGTTCCTTTTGAACATGATGGTAATGAGAGTCTAGTCTAGTCCTGAATGCTAAAGGGTGTGAAAATAAGCACTCAAATCTTGTTATTTTTGGTAATTATATGTATTTTTGTGCAAATAATGTAAATAGAACCCATGCATGATACCAATGGCATTGCACTTTGTAGGTAGTGGGAGTGAAACACACTGGTGCAAACCACATGGTTGAATTCTTCACCGGCGCCACGAATGTTTTGTTTTCTTTTGGCGGACATGGCATCACCATGTAAGTGGCTTGAAATAAATTAATGCATGCACTTGAGTTGAAGCTTCTGTAAGATATTCATACATTATCATAAGCTTAAAGTGACCCATAAGGAACTTTGGGCAATTTGCCACCTAGGGTAACATGGGGTTAAGTGTGTGGATAGAACCTAGTGAACGAGCCTCATGTTCCCCTAGTTGGTAATTTACCCAAATTTCCAACACGTTGATTTCGTGACCATCTATTGCTCAAAAAACCAAAATTACATGAAGAATGGTGCACTCGTATACAATAATTCCCTCTCTCCTGAATTGTGATGAGCGAAAGGTGTCTAAATTTATAGTCAATTATGATGCATTGATTGAATCGTCACATGTTGCATACCTTAGTTGGTGGGTGGGCGGGTTGTTGGCAGAGAGATATTGGAAGCAATGAAGCGGCCAAATAAGTTCAAGTTTGTGTATCCGTGTGTGGTGTTGTACACCTTTGGGGTGGTCATTCCAAGCTCCACTTGTGTCTATTGGGCCTTTGGTGATGAGCTTCTCACACACTCCAATGCTCTCTCCGTTTTGCCGGCTTCGCATTTGCGCTCAACCGCTCTAATATTCATGGTGATTCACCAAGTAAGAACTTCTAACAATCTAAGGTAGATGTGTGTCTTATTCAACATGCTTAATTTTGGGTCCTAATGATCATCGGTGCATTGAATTGTGTGATCTGGAGAATTGGAAGGTGGTTGTGTGTGCATAAGAAAGCAACCTTTTTCAAGAAAACCTCTCCTTTGCACTACATTGGTAATGATATTAAGTGTCACATACATTATTTGTGTAGGGCCTAAACTAGAGGCCTAGACGTCTCAAAGTGTCACATCTGCTAATTGTCAACATGTTACTGTTCATCAACATTAGAATAATTTTCAAGTGAAAAGTTATATACATCATGACATTTGCCTTAGCACATTGGGATACTTGAGATGATAGTTTTGTGTTTAGTATGCAAGGGGAAGATATTATTGAGGATACTGCCATGAAGTGTCATGTGTTACGTCTTTGTATGCAAGAGAAAAGACATTCTTGAGCTCACTAATGCTAAGTGCCATTTGTGTACATTTCTACTCAATTTGTATACCATTGTGTAACATATGCATACACCTCATAACACTATTGCCAAGATTATACTCATGCCAAGATATTAATTAGTACACTAGGTGTCATGAGGTCACTCTAGTGGTGAAGGTGTCGATCATTAGTGTAACCTAGCATACACTTTAAAATAGGGTAAGTGACACTATATTACGCATGTATCACTAAACACCATAAACTATGGAGTGCAATCATAAGTTGCACTTGAGCCATGTGGCTAGGGAACACTTCACTTCAATTTTGTCATGATGTGGACCCTCTGTAAGTTGTTGTTTTCTCTTTTTCTAGAATTTTGATTCACAAAATGTTTTATGACATGGATGAGGAGATCATTGTTAATGTTGCATGGTTTTTGTGAATTTGCAGGGCATATCATTTGTGATTAGTGTGAGTCCTGTGTTTTACGTGTGCGAGAAGGCGGCTGGGGTGCACACGGACCACTATTTCCGTCGCATTTTGCTACGTGTGTTCGTGGTGGGAGCTCATTGGTTTGTTGCCCTTGCGGTTCCATTCTTTGGACCCATCAACTCGGTGTTGGGGGCCCTTGTCGTCACCATCGGTGTCTACATGGTTCCCTTGTTGGCTTTCAACCTTGTTTACTGCACCAAAAAAGCTCGCCAGGTTGCACTCTCGTCTTCTTGTCTTACCTTTTTTATAATGTACAAGACATTCTTCGCATCTTGCATCATAATTCATCAACACACACAACAAGGACGTAGGGATCTATGTTGCATACATTTCCACAAAGTGGTTAGATTTGACCAACATATTGCATGTTTCAAATAACACGTCCAAAATGGGTCATTTCAAATGAATCCCTACTTCCTTGATAAGATTGAAGCACTACAATTGAAGGCCACTGTTGAGTGAACCCTTGAAAATCAAGTGCGACCAGGTGTCATTAGGTGTCATTTTGATCATTTGACTCACGATTGGTCCAATGGCATCCAAATCAAACACCGGAACCTTTCAAGTGGAGTAGAAAGTGCCATCCTTAGTATGAAGATATGGATCTCAAGAATTTAAAGTAATCAAGGCATGTTTATGTTAGGTCTGATGTTGGAAAGTAGTATTGCCTACAATGAGTTAGTTGTAATTGGGGCTTGGGATTCATGCTGAAAAAAATGGTTATCAGGGTGTCTCACTTGGAGTAATATGGCAAGGTAGTGTCAATCCTTGTTGTGGCTTGCTATGCAAGTCACATGTGTCAAAAATCTAACAACAGAAGAATGGAAAAATTTGAGTTGTACAATGATTGAGGAATGTTATGTGTGTGGCATTCGAGGGGAGAGAGAACCTCTAAATTGGTCATCTTGAAAACATGTGAGAACCTATTCTATTAAAATATGCCCGTAAATTGGTGGCATGAGTCATGACATTATTCAGTTGTAGCTAAGGTCTCTGTAGGTCTCGACTTTTGGGTCGTTTATGCTCGGATCGTAGGAGTTGGGTCTTGCCAACGTGTGAAGTTCATGGAGCCCATGAAGATCATTGGAACCTGCTCGGAGTTGAAGTGATTCTAACCGGTTCATCTAAAGTTCATTCCTAACACATGCTTATTTATTATCGCGGAGACTTGTACATGGCGTATTGAGGGCCTAGTTGGATAGTTAGCTAATGTGAAGTCTCATCAACTAGCTTGATTTAGACATGCTCATTTAATTGGAGTTTTTTTTTTTTTTGGGTAGGCAGTCATTAGTCTAAATGATTAGTGAGCTGTGCATATTGAAGTCTAATGGCCCAGTTACCTATCCTACTTACCCCACTTTGACACACCAAGTCAAGGACCCCCGATTCTAGACTTATTCTATTCCAATTTCATTTATTTAAATGAACAACCGAATCTAGAAAAGAATGTAGCATTACTCAGTCCAATAATGTTATGGTTTAGAGGTGTTTGTAGTAATACTCAATTTGTGTGGACATGCCCTAGCAACTTATTAATTTATGGCGCTTGGACAATGTCATGTGCAGAACTCTGTTTTAAGGCGGCCCGCATCTCATCCCAGTTGGGTAGTCATATTTGTGGTAAACAACTTTTTCATCCTATGGATTTTGGTGGTTGGGATGGGGCTCGGAGGGTGGGCAAGCATCACCAACTTTGTGAGGCAAATCAACACATTTGGCTTCTTTGATAAGTGTTATCAGTGTCCAAAGTCCACAAAGGCTTAAAAACTTAGAGAATCTTAACATCATGTGTATCAAAGGTAGTATACTTATATGGCACAAATCCATTGTTGTTTAAATATGATAAGTTCTAGTCATGCCTATTCCTTGGGATGACATCCATCCATCCAAAAGCATAGTCCTTCCTTTATCAATGGATTAATGTTAGCCCCCTCCTTAGACAAGAGAGAAAGAGATGATATTCACTGGGCCGGCATGGAGAAGAGACGCTTCAAACCCTTCTCTCTGCCCATTGAGCCAAAACATGGACCATAGGTTACTACAACCCTTTGTTAAGGTTTGTCATAGACAAAAATGATGTTTTGCCCTTGAGCATAGCATTTTTTTTCAAGGCTAAAGAGCACCAATTTACCCATCAAGTAGTAAGTTAGTTTTCCTTGTTATTTGTGTTGGTAGTGATTGTGAGAACAACAATAAAGTTTGAGCATGTACAATTTTTGTATTATAGACATGACGAAGGCAAGTTTAGGGGGGAGAGATTTAATATTGTGCTATTGTTGGAATTTTGGTCTCTTAGTAAACTAGTGAAGCTAACTCCCTTGGAATTCAGGTTTAAATTGGATGAATTTTCTTCTAAAATTAAATGTGCAGCCAACTAAGATTAAACCGAAGAGAGGGGAACATGCTCTAGTCTTCATTGGGTTTTGTGGAGAATGGTCTTGTATGTTGATAAATGCTTTGTTTTTTGAAGTTTACTTTGGAAGTCTAGAACATAGTATATATTGTTTAATGCACTTGTTTCTAATGCATTAACTCATAGGACAAGAACTTGTGAAGTAGACACACAACCTAACCATTACATGTCATATTGCCTTCACCGCATTGCAAGTGAAACTAAGTTGTTTCACTTTCGCAGTAGTTATGGTTGCATGGAAAATTAGTACTTCACAAAATTTAGCAAACCACACAAGTGGATAAATTTGCACAAGCAGCACGTGCAAACTTTATACATAGGTCAAACAAGGATTTTGATGCAGTTACCCATGAAATGCATATAAGTAGACAATATCTTGACCATAGAGATACATGACATGTCAACTTTTATCAAGTCCTCTAGTGTGGCTCTTATATATTAAGCAAAACTATCAAATTCATATTTCAATTGACCAAACCTAAGTTAAGCAATGGGCATGCTATATTTGAGGACAAGTCCTCTTGAATTCTAGGGCCCAACTTAAATAATATTCTAACTTTCAAGTTGAATCATAATGTCATGTACCTCTTGATCTTACGTGTGTAGTTGCATATAACATGTCCCCTTTGCACAATGTAAATAACCACTCTCAAATCTTTCCTTTTGTGTTGAGTGGATTCACCCATATGGTCATACATTCAAATTTTGGATCTTTTGGACAATACTAAGGCTAACATCAAAAATTGCATGGAGAAGGGAAGAAGGGGTGGAATGTGGTTTTGTGAGGCTAAAACCCACATGAAGAAGAGGGCATATGCCAAAGTATGCATAATCAAGTTAATAAGCTTAACTCAAACACCCATTTTAGGTGCAATGCCTACTTCTTCGCATGTCTCCTCCAATCTTCTTTGAACACATTTTTTAATTAATGTGGATTCTTAAATCCATACCTAACTATACACCACTCAATAAAGGTGTCCAATTAAAACAATCAAATGAAATAGTCCCTTCCATCTTAGTGTGGATTTGGAGGGATTAGTTTTGTTGGGTGTTTGAAGAATTTCGAAGGTGAATTGAAGTTTGGTACCATACCACTCTTTTACAAAGCTCCCAGTTCAAGTGTCAAAGTAGTATTGGATTAATATCAAAACTTGAGCAGTTATGATGAGCTATTTTTTCTTTTTTTTAAACCCTTGTAGAGAACAGGTACTTGAGACTATTTTAGTTTTGGTACCATTCGGATCTATATAGCACGCAAGAATCTTGATACCTTGTAACAATAGATAATATCAAGATGATACCAATCCAAGTATTGCCTCCAACTTACAAAGAATCTCTTGAATCTTGTGATACCTACCAAGTATCAATATTTGACTGTCATTCATATTTTAATATCAGCATGGTAGGTATGTTCTTTGTTACCCATTATGAATATTGTGTATTGATATCATGCCATCACCTACTTACTAGTTTCACATTGGTTCAAATATGCCACATGATGTCATGCAAATGGTCAAGCACCATCACAACACGTATTTTGCATGTATACTCATGTTGAGTACACCTAACGTTGGTGGTTGTTGGACCTTCTAGGCAAGTTAGCCATGAAGATTTGGACTCCTTTTCTACCTAATGTGGTGATGGTAACATGATTGCATCATGTTCCTTTGATGACATTTGTGGTGTTTTTCTTAGAACCTTGTCCTTGAAGCTCAAACATGGCACGAATCTTCACCTTAGGGTGGCTACTCACAAAAAAATGCTAATGTTGTCACTCCTATGTTATTCCGTGAATAAAGTACGTCATAGGGTTTCAGTGAACATGAGGATCATGGCACTCATGTAAATTGACCAGTGCCCCCAAGAAAAATGTGTGCTATAAGGTAAGTGGGTCTTAAGGGCATTTAGGAGTGTAGCCACTTTTCCTGATTGAACATAATGTATTTTTACGACATATGGCAAGGATTATAGTTAAGAACAAACACCAATATGAGATGTGTCATGATGAGGTTGGACTATGTGATCAAAACACACATATCATTCTAGGTTGAATTGTTTACACAATTGGGAGGCCCATGTGATCAATCACGTATAATTTACTTATGTTTTAGAAATCCCTTTACTTTGATCTTTCATACTTTTGTATCTCATTTTTATATTTTGAAATCTGAAATGACAATATGCATGATTTCACACTGCAATTGTTAAAAAGACTCAATAACCAAAAATGTAATCAAATGAGACAATTCCTAGACAAATCCAACAACCAAAAATGTATGTAGAGTTGGCAGTGTCCACAATAGGGCAACATGTCTTTCTTGCACAATGTCACGCTTCATGAGATACAAAAGAAAACAACAACGTTACAACAATTATTGGTGTAGTATGGAAGTTGCACAAGGCATGTTACTAGCCTGCCACTATTATAGCTAGTAGTACACTAGTTATGATATTTAGTGTCAATCACTAGTTGGAGTTACACATTGCAAGGTGTAGAAGTAGGTGTAAGTTGTAGGTACATAACACCATGTTCTTAAAAGCAAGCATAAATGGAAAGCATCTTCACCAACCGTCTTTAGAGCAAGTAACTACCACCTTTCAATTGAGGGCTCGTTGAAAACACAACTAACTTGAACTAACAACGTTGGATTGACATGTTGCTTATTAGAAAGGAGGGTGTAGGTGGATCCTATAAGAATGGTGGTGTTGAGATTTGACCATGCTTATGAAGATTACATTAAAGGAATGAAGGAGGGTTGGGGTTACCTCATGTTGGAGTTACAATTCTTTTGGGGGGGGGGGGGGGGGGGTTAATTGCCCAAATGCAAAAAGGTTTCAAGGTTCAAGTCCATGAGAATACAAAATTAGCTATGAAAGAAAATGCTATCTCCTATCAATGATCATGATATTTAAGGTGTCGATCACGCAACAAATGGTAAGGCTCCATCTACATAAGGTTTTGTTATTCTGGAGATTTAGGTTCACTATCCAACCACCATCAACCTACCTAATAATTTACGTAATCTTTTGAACATTATACACATATGATACTCTTGTTAGATTTGTAATACTTTTTAGGGAATTGTTTTTCTTAATTCATAGGCCTTTTACATTGCAATATGGACTAGTTTTTAGGGTTCTTCCAAGTGCCAATTTTGCACTTGAAAAGAGTGATTTTGCACACGAACAAATAACCATTATGCTAGGGAACCGGCCCATTCATGGTCCTCTGGTGCACGCAAGAGCTACATGCCAAATCAAGTGCAAAAATTAGGCAATGTTGTCATTCATGCAGTAGTAACTTAAGATATGCAGGTGTTGTTTGGTAAATTTATTAAATGAAGACGTACATTTGAGGCGTGTGTGGTTCACTGAAGACCAAAGAATAATCACCATAGAGAAACATGTTTAAAAGAGGTTGGACTACGTGTTCAAATTTGTTTAACTGCTCCACACTCAATAGTGAATACAATTAGGAGGGCTTATGTTTTCAGTTAAGTTTTAAAAAGAAAACATGCACTTCTAATAAGAATAACTAAAAGAATATTATATTTTCAATCCAATTTTTGTTGATGCTTTATCATAGATTTGCTAATGCAACACAAGTTTCCTCATGTAAGTCTAATTTGTAAGGTGGAGGACATGAAAAGCAACACAAATAACATGTACACATTTTAGGTACAACAAGTCAACTACACTATTTTTTTCTAATTAGTGTGGGTTATCATTCATAATTACATGTTGCTATAACATTTTACCGACATTATTGATTTTTTTAACAACTAAGTTACATCATATTCTTCAATGTGCATACTAACTACTAATGTTTTGTGGGTAAAGAATGATACTCTCGGTAAAATGTTATAGCAAATGGTAACCTACACTAATTAGACTTGCAACTATCTAGTTGAAGCTCCAATTATTTTGCTCTAAAAGTTGCATACCTACAGGATCCAAGTATTGTAGTTGGCTACAACCAGTACACCAAATATGATGTTTAGTGTGACACACTATTTGGATATACATGGTGCTATATCTTTTTATTATTGAAATATTTTTTTACCAAGTAAAATTGTCAATGTTCTATAATGTCCAAATCACCAATTTAACATTTGTTGGTAAAATATGAGATGTATAGTAAATAGATATAGCATTGCGTAGTTCCAAATAATAAGTCACACTAAATATCATATTTAGTGTACTTTGAGGGCTATAGAAGACTAACTTGTCAGGAATGTGGATCCAAATAATGCTATTACTCATTCAATGGCGCCTCCGTGCATTCCATGTGGAATGTTTTCTAACGAGCTCCCCCTATTAGTGTCCCCAAGTTAAGCAACATCACACGGTGGCTTCAAGGGATTTCCGAGAGATGTTGACTTGTCACTTCCAATTTACTATGTAAGGTAGATGAGGCTAATTCAGTTAGTTTCCTTAATCAAACATCTATTTTTGGTTTCTAATTAGCGGTATAATTGCTCTAATTCGGTGGGTGAGTAATACATGGCGAGTCTTCGCAAAAGTCAAACTACACCCAACACCCTTCATATTTGGGCGAACCAACCCAAACACTCGTTCCTAGTTGGATGCCTAAACCCTTGCCTCCAAGGAACCAATGTATGGGTTGGTTCACCCCATCCCCATCCTCCATAATGAGGAGTGCTATCCACTAAGCTATGGCACGCTTGATTTTTGTGTTCGAGGTGGGAAAATTAGGAGGCGGCAACTTGGGCAAATTAGGAGGCAGCATGTGGTTGCGAGGTGCTAACCAACTTGTATTGTGGGTATTCTATAATGCAAAAAACAATTTGGTAACATTTTATCTTACATGTGTTTACTTTAGAGACATGACACAACCAATATTGGCATTAAACCTGGTTTTCATTGGCACACGACCCATGTAGAATTCGCTAATAATATTGTCCACTTACATAACCTTGAACGATAAAAGAGTTTACCCCCCCCCCCTATAACACCACATGGGGAAGTAGACAATCATTGACTCTAGAGCCTAGATCAACACCTTCCTTAACTCCGAATTTAGCGATTCAAATTCTTCAGTTTTGATTCGCCATAGCTAACATGCTCGAGCTCCAAATGCTTTACTTCATCGACTAGATGATTCCACAAAGCTAGAAGTGTCCACAATAGCCTCATCTACCTTAATACATTAATGTCAACTAGGGTATCCGTGTAGTGAATTCCCTGAAAGACATATGTAAGTATTCTATAATATCCAAACTAGATAAGCGGACCTGAGACAAACATTGTTAGCCTTCGCTATCAGTATACGAGTCTTAGGTAATTGTTGGTGGAAAAAACATGCACATCTATCACTATGGTAGATTACCGGTTTCCCTTTGATGTAGGACAATGTTCCGCTACTCACATGCTCATAGTGCTTGCACCCACTTCTCTCATGAAATGAAACACAAAATTAATGCATCATAATTAGCAATTCCAAATGGTGTGTGTAAAGTTACGTGGCCTCATATACAGGCACTTTTAATTCAATATACAATCTAGACTGACAAATTGGATTCGAAAATTGTGCCATCCAATTAGCAATTGTGAATAATAGAAATGCTTGTTTCAAATTCTACATTCAAAGTTGGAATGTACAAGGTCAAAGTGGAGATCATGTTACTCTTCGAATGGTCATATAAGCCTTCCCAATCGTGTCACTATACTAGGTAGTAACAAAGCTAGTATAGTTGTCTAGTTATTAAACAATTGTCCATTGTAAGACGTGATTTTTTTGACATTCACTCTTAATTATAAGCATTTCCATTTATAATTTAAATACATGTGAATTAATAAAAGCTATCCACATGTATCTTAAGTACATTGCAAGTGCCTCATGAAACCACTTGTTCTATTTCACCTTTGAATATTTGGGCTCTAATTGACCAATCTATCATGAACCACTCAATCACTACATGCATAGTCTTATTAGTGTGGGCCACAACGATTCTCTAGAACCCACATTAACTTTCCATCTACACCAACTATTAGTACAGGGTACTAGTGGGTGTATCTTCATATATTTTACCTTCCTCACTACTGCTCATTTGTTATTGCTCATCGCTCATATGATAGCATTACCCATTCTAAAACCCTCCCAATAATGAAGATTTGGGCTCATTAATTTTCCTATGCATTCCCAAAGTGTCTTGCAAATCCACAGTTATAGGATCCAAGTGCCCCTATATCCATGTTGTTTATTCTTCTTCTCACTCCTCATGTCATGCTCACCGCTCACATGGTAACATTCCATGTTAGGCGCCCACTCATGCGCCTAGAAATTTACAAAACACTTACCTAATCCGCATGGAAGTTGACCGGCCCTTGACAAGATCTAGGTATATAGTGTAAATTAGAATGAGAAGGCTCTATATTCCATATTCCATTGACCACGAGCCTCAAGCTCTAATGTAAAGTGCCCCAACTCAGACTTCTTCAAGACCTTCAAACTTAGTTCTCTCAGGAGTCTGATTGCAGAACACCGGTCAATTGCACAGCCCTAAAAGCCCATACATGTTTACGTTATAATGTTCCAACTTTAAACACATGAATGGCTGAATATTTGTGTCAACAATATCAATTCTTTGAAGCTTCCATCTGCACAGTCAGATCTCCCGTAAGAGGTGCCGAGTTTCCTAAGTGAGCTTCTGGCGATCTTGGGGCAATTTTGCTTCAGCCATGGCTATGACATAGACTCGAGTTTGCCCAATTGAAGGTCACTTCAATCAAAGTTGTGTCGAGTGTTACGTGTGCACCTGTCAAGCTAATTAACATTGCACATCCCAAGGCTGATGTGTATGCAGCAGAAGAATCTGTTTACTTTATGGAGTTCGTCAGCCTGATCTCCTAAATTATGTTGGCTATGTTGGAGCATTTCAGAGAAGTCTTGGGCAGTGATCAGGGAGATTTCTGGGCATAATCGGTGGAGTTCCTAGTGTTTGCAACTCCAACCGGTTACATGTTGACATCCTTCGGTGTTCCTTTATTAAATTGGGGTATATTCCATAAACTCCTCTAAAACGATCGGTAATTTTCCTGCAGTCTCCAACTTCAACTGGTTATTTCTCAAACTCAACCGATTCATCTGTAACTAACTGCCAATTCTCCCAGATCATAGGTCTTGGGAAGACCATGAGAATTGTAAGAACTTAGAACTCAGAGCACCTGGAGTACTACTAATGTATGCAGGTGCTTTTCGGTTTGTTTCCTTGTTCTCCATTTTTTAGTGATCAGATGTAATCTTCAAGTTTGTGTGGCATTAGCAAATGTATGATGAAACATGAACAAAAACCGGATTGAACATTGGATTTCCTGTGATTTAGTTTTGGTTTTCGGGAGTATATCTTTGTTGATTGTTAATTGAATACATAGGTTTTTCTGAATATGTTCACTATTGAGTGTAAAGAGGTTGACAAAAATTGAAGCCGTAGTTCAATCTCTTTTGAACAAATGTTTTTATGGTGTTTGTTCTTTGATTCTTACTGAACCACACGCCAACCAACACCCAAAAGCAGCTTGCACACACCACAATGCCGGTTAATAGACACCACATAAGTGCTGCCCCCAACATAGACTACCAACCACTCCACAAAAACACGTAAGCATTAAACCCACACGTCACCAATACTGGGCCGCTTCTAGCGGTTTCCTTGGCACTTGTCAACGTACAAATGGCAGTTGTGAGCCTCATTCAAGCCTTTGATTGGTCGCTTCCCCATGGCATGGAACCCATGGACTTTGATATGTCCGAAGGGGCAGGACTCTTATGTTCTCGGGCCACCAAATTTCAAGCCGGTCCGAAGCACCGGCTACCAAGGGCTTCATATTAACCCTTGCATGCACTAGGAAGCTTTTTGCTACGTGTTCTCTCTCTCTTGGAGTTATCTTAGTTGGTTGCACTTTGATTCTAGAATCATGATCTAATTCCAACATTTATATTAAATGGTCCATTGAAGAGAGGAGCATGTATTACTAGTAATTTGTGCTTTACAATACACATGACACTTGTTACCTAGGCTTAGTAGAATTCACGATATGCTTTATCTTTTGTACAATGCATAGGAATTAACACTTGCAAACTTAGTGAAGTGCACCCAAGGTGTCAATCATTGATACACTACAAGCTACGATAAAACCAAGGAGTATGATCAAGTCACGATATTTTGATAATTATGGATTTTTCATTTGAGGAGACATGGAGTCCTCGTAGACAGTTTGATTAGCATCGACTTATAAATGTTATGAAGGTTATTACTACATTCAATCTTAAAATCTTGTGAACTCAAATGAATATGTAGATCTTATCTTATGACATGTCTTTATAAACCGAATAGCATAAGAACCTTACAAAATGGCTCCAACGGGTACATCGAATATGTCTTGTAAATACACATTGCTACACATTACATATCAAGCAAAAATATAAGCCTTAAAACATGTCATGATATATGATGTAAAATAAACACATGCACATAGAATAATCAAATAAGATTAAGAAACATTGATTTGAAAAGTGGCATTGATATATTTTCACATTCACTTACCCATCTCACTTGTGGAAAATCCTAGATTCTCTCACCCTTTCCTAAGGGTCTTCAAGAGTGTAATGCATGGATGTAGAGATCCATGGAATAAGCAATCCACCTCTCAAGCTCTCTATCTCTATAGAATCGTGTAAGATTTAACTTCCCAAGAAGTGGGAGAATACGCACATAATCATGGCATTAAATACATACTTCCAATGTCATAAACTAAAACCTACTCAACTTACAACTACTAAGTGACCAAAAACAATCAACATTAGATTGATACGCATGACACAATTTGCCTATTGATTCGATGTCATGTGAGAAATCAGTTGGAGGGATCCCATAACGAACGACTTCCAACGCCATCGGAATCACGATTTGCGGCACACTGCGCCCCAGGAAGGCCATCGGAGCAGCTTGGACTGCGGAGCGAATTGGACCTCGTAATAGAATATAGTTCCCGGCACATTGGGCTTCGAGATGTCCGGGTCGGAACTGAGCGACATCGCCAGATATTGGCAGTCATTCCAGGTGCCAGAGCTGAAGGTGGGATTCGCCCAGAAGGTATTTTCTGTGCCGTTTTTGAGCAACAGAAAGGCTTGAAAGACTTGCGAGGTTGCAGTCCCACGTACCTTCCTTGCTGGTAATGTTCACAAATGCACGCAAGCCTTGGGAAGCTAATCCGGTCACTTCTATTCGACCATGCAGAACTTCAACGGTCTCGTTCAAATCGGGGCTGACGATGGGTGCTGTGTGCTCACAGATGTACATACCAGTATATGACGGAGAGATGATGGCAAAGTTCGCTGCTTCCACAACCGGAATAAAGTCTGCCAGGATGCTCGTACCCAGGGTTACAGGATCTTCGGTGGTGTTGGGTTCGTATGAAGTGAGCACAACAATGCCCACCTCTGTGTCTGGGTGGAAGCCTATGAACGCCTCGTAGGTCCCAACGAGTCCACCTTTAGTTATCAGGATGGCGGTGGTGTTTGAACTGGTGGTGATAGGATCGAGTTCCCATGGAAGGGCGAAGCCCGCCCCTTTGTTGTCTGGGAATAATGTGTTGACATGAATCCACTCGCTGACTGAAGCCTGTGAGAGGAAGCGCGTGTCGGGTTTCATCAGAAACTTCACATACTTTGCCATGTCAATCGCTGTGGAGCACCTGCAAAGCATTCCGTTTATGATCAAGATAGTTTTGCCAAAAGACCACAGACTACATGATTGTCGGAGCTTATCTTTGAATTAGACGTAACTGGACATAACTACTCACCACTTGAGAAAATGGTATCATTGATTAGATTCATTTTTATGTGAACTTGCATTTTCCCTGACGCCCCTCCACATCGACATAGTTCTGAGAATTCTGAGGCTGGGAGGTGCGGCACCCAAGAATCACACAGAGATGAGCTTCTAACATTGGTATATATATTGCACATTGTGTCAAATTGATGACTCACATTTCTCCAGCAGGACCATTCCATCCAGTTGATTCATTAGCAGGGTAGGGTGACAAATCGCCCGCAGCCAGCTTGACGTGTGCCAAGTCTGTGCCTGTGTTGTTCATCCCCAGTGGATTCAAGAATTCATCTCGTAGGAAATCGCTCCAGGACTTTTGTGGAGAGGTGGCTTTTTCCCAGGCGTGGCCAAGAAGCGCCATTCCGATGTTGGAGTATACAGGAATGTTGTTCCATGGAGGACGAATCAACTGCATCCTTGCAATCCTTTTCAAAGCCTCTTCCTCTGAGGTGGTACAAGGCAAAGAAACGCATCCGAAGTCGCGGGGTAATCCAGAGACGTGGCCATCAATTCTCGCAACGTGATATCATGATTTCCATATGGGTTAATGACAGAGAAGTTCGGCAAGAACTTCTTCACAGGGTCATCCAAAGATAGCATTCTTCGCTCGCGAAGAAGCAGAGCTCCCAGGCAAGTGAAACTCTTGGTGACGGATCCAAGTCGGAAAGGGGTATTCACGAGACCAGAACTGTACACAATTTGATCCCCATGTAGGAGTGCGATGGAGTAAGCTTTGTACTGACTCTGCGCCACAATAGCAGGAACTGTCTTGTACAACTGTGCAAAGAATTCTGCAAATGGAGCCGCAGAGTAGTTGTACTTCACCGAAGGTAAGACATCCGAAGGCAAGAAGGTGGTGGGGCACTGCAATCCCGCTGACGTAGTTCTCAGCCACAAGCTGAAGCTCAGTGCGAGCAAAAGAACTTTAAGATTGCCTAAACTCGTCATCGTTTGATCCCTCAACTCAGACAAAGGAAAACCTCAGTCAATCTATTGAACCCGGTTCTTGGACGCAGAAATGGACACATGCAGATTGCAAGGCTGCACCGCAACAATGGTATTTATGTACTTATGTCTCCCCGTCCTGGATCGTTACTATCTGGAGTTTTTCTGAGACCACGTGTGAATTAATTTCAGTGGAGGTCATGTCGGAGAAACAACGTCGAAGAGGGCGGTGAATCTTCAACACTTGGGAATCTTCCAGAGGTCGTTCAAAGAGGCCCACGCACAGTTGCTATTCAGGATGGGCTGTCAAGTTATCACCTTCGGAAATATGCCTCGTGAGGGATTGCGTTGAATACTGTAGGTTCGGCACCTAACGTAGGTGGCCGATAACAATTGGTTCCTCAAGCCGACAACTAAGTTACACCATTTCTTGAAGTAGTTCATACATTTTCCTATGAGGCCCAATAGATTATGAATATGACCAGGGTTCACACATGTGTCATTATGTCACCCTATCTCTAACTATGACTGCTAAGAATCAAGTACAAATGATTATCCAATGAAAGGGAATGTAACCGCATCTATTCAAAGAAGAAGATGGATGACTTTGGTCAAAAACATGGTCGACTTTGGGTGACATTTATTCAAAGAAGATCGTCAACTTTAGTCAAGCTTTATATCCAAATTGTGCACACATTTCAAGGTTGAATAGAGAGAAATTACTGTGTCTAGTTTAAGATTTTGGCTGTTGATGAAATGTTTTGATCAAGTTTTATGATGATGTGTCATCAAACACTGAAACTTCATTAAAACTATACTCCAAAGGCCACACCAGAAAACATAAAAACTTTCTAGACAGATAGAAGTCTGAGACCTTCGTAGAAGTGGAATTAGAAACTTCTTAAAAGTCTACTCACTGAGCACTTTCATGGATTGCAACTCACAAGAGTCAGAGTCCAGATTAAATCAAAGAAATTCGACAATCACATGAGTTTCAAGTTTCATCTGAAAAAGTTTGAAGATTACATCACTTTCAAAGTTAAATTCATAAATAATCGAAACATATAGCCAGTAAGTAGGCTGTAAGCTTTGTGAAGTAGGTTTGAGAGTACTGTAGCTGCATGCATTGAGGAACAAAACTGTATGATGTAGAAGTCAAGTTTTAAAGAGTTTAGCATCTTATTTGAGAAGAGTCAGTATATATATAATATATAATACACATATATGTAAGCCAATAATGTCATAAAGTGACCTTGGATCTCCCAGCATTGTACGATTTCAGTTCATCGAATAGAAGTAGAATGTAATGTGAACTTGTACTAGGTCCATGGGCTTTTACTCCACATGGATTAGGAGAATTTGTATGATAAAGTCCTCTCTGGTGGTACACTATTAAATCAGTGGACTCATCCAAATCCAGTATTGTAGTAGTTTCCACTGGAAACAAAATTGGAGCATATAACTTCGTACTAACATTAACAGCTTCAAGACACTGCTCTAATAGCCAATCAAAAACCACACTATCCCAAAATGGGATACAAGAGCAAGGATAACAATGCATTAATATTGCCACTTGTTTGAGGAGAGGGCGATCATCACAGCAGATGAATACAATTATATATGCTACAAAATAACAGGTGAACATCGTTCACAGGCAAATATCATGGTATGAATCTGAAGCCAAACTACTGTCCTCACTTCCTAATGAGCCTAGCTTTAGGGAGACAAGTTAATCTACTGAACACAAGACCGGGCTTTGGCAGATCTCCATTTTGTATTGTTGCAGCATAAACACCCCTGCATTCTGTAACAACCTGCTCTCAAACCATCCACAAATTTTGTCAGAGCCAACAGAGATCAAGGCAGCACAGCAAAGAAACGGAATCAACCTAATATGGGGCTTTGTGCTCTATCTGACCAAATTTTGAACCACATAAAAGAAAATTGACTACACACTTGGGTTACTATTAAAAAAACTGGAGCTTTACTACACACAGAAGATGCAATGGTTCAGATGACATCAAGGATACGTACATCTTTAGCATCTTTCTTTGGAATGTCGTCTCTCAACGCCACCAGCTTCTCCACTACTTCTGGCTGTTTTTATCAAAAATGGTAAATGAGATTATCAGTCAACAACCAATGACCATATATTTCCTCCTACCTCTTTATAGGGCACAAGTAGTTTCCAGAGAAGCAAACAAAGACAGAAACCATCCCAATACTGGATGTAATTGAAGTGTTGAAACATAACATCCTACCACACCCCAAGTACATGTTGACCACAACTCTAAATTGTAGCTCTTTCAGATCCCTTAAGCAGTCATTCAAAGTTACCGGGCAATCTGGGTGATTCTGCAGAAGATTGGTGTATGCAAATGTGAAAGCATCCACACTCTCCGCAGATGCAAGGTCTCGAATCTCAGCTAATGGTTGAATTCGTTTCTCCACTTTCTGTTTTCACTCATCCCAGAAATAGTCAAATATCATGAGTCAACAAGGCAGTTTTTAGTGGTTGCAAGACTAAATAACAAAAAGAACTTGTGACACAAAAAACTACACTGATATGTGGTCATAGTGTGACCTCTTAAAAGATTGATATGAGAAATAGTGTGATTTACTGTAAGTCACATACTAATCATCTTAGAGATGGATATTTAGTGACTATGAGGGTTTTTTCCTTGTTTTAAATAATACAATATGTATGAAAATCACAATAAATTTGTTCACGTATTCAAATAAATTTAGTAAATAATATAATACTGTTCTTGTCACTCTAATTCGCATGTTTTTGATACACAGTATGACCTCAGTAAACTTTCAATATTACTAAAAATCTGAGTTTCATCACACATACAGTTCTAACCTGAAAATTAGTGTGAAAACTATATCCCAAAACAGTGTAATAAAAAGAACAGCTGTTCCTTTCACCAATTTGACTCATCAAGGATAGTAAATAGCCCAACTCACCGCAGGTGTAATAATCTCCCTAAAAAAGTCACCAAGAACTTCTTCATCCACCTCAAGTCTCTTCAAAGTCTCCTCCTTAATGTATGCTTTCTGAAGTTCATCACAACAAACACCCATTAAGGAAAGATATGGCATTGTTTCAATCTCCACTATCTGAATTCAAGTAACCAAAATGCTAGTACATGGACCAGTGTTTATCATAAGTGAAATGTGCATAAAAGTGGATGCACACCTGGATAAGCAGACGATCCACATACATCACAATGGTTGTTTCAAGGCAAGCCTCAGCAAACCGCTTGTACGATCTCTCTTCAACATACCTGCCCATCAATACCATATCAGTGCTTTCAATAGTGAAAAGAAGGATGTCTGCTATTACACTACTGCCAAAGCAGCACTATCACTTGGGCACCAGAAGAAATACTAGATCAATATCAAACACAACTCAACCAATAAGAATTTGCATCCTGGGTTTTCCTGTCAACAAAAGTCAATCAAAAACTTACATTTTGACGTCTCCAAAGTAATCTGTAAAGGTAGCAACTAGGTACTCGGTTACCAAGCCATCATACCAGTCTGTTCAACCCCACCACAAGATCAAAATGATGATTTAGAGTGTCGTTGAGAGCATTTCTTTTCAAGCTTAGGACATTAATATAGCCTGCCCAATTTTTTTAATTTTGCAATACACTTTGCCAGCAAGTCCATATATATTGTTGTCAGCATCAAAATGTTCTATCATTTCATGCAAAAGTAACCTTGATTGAAGCACTAAGATAATATTTTCTACAATTTGGGATTAAATAAATTTTGACAAACCAAAGGTCATGCAGAATGACAATCAGTATACATTCTATTTGGAAATGCTCAGAAACGAAAGTAATTTGAAGTTTGAAGACAACTGAGGTAAGAGAATGTCCATGGGTGGACTTTTTCTGTATTGGCTAACCTTTCTGGTACAGCTTTGCAATGAGCTCCTTCACACCAGGGTCTTCGAAAATTACTTCCACAGCCTGTGACAAAGCTTCCTAGAAAGGTCCAAACACACCCAGATACTTAAGCTACTAGTTCATGACATGGAAGTATAAATAGAGGACCTGTCATTGAGTTATTAGTCAAAAAAAGAAATACATTTGCTACTGCAGAACAAGACCAAAAACAATTACTCAATCCACTAATGTCCATGAATCATCAACTTTGAAGAAGTTACCAATCGGTTGACAGAGGAAAACAACTCCAATTTTGGTAGCGGCAACTTCAGAACAGATACATGCCCTGAGGAAGCATTGCCAGTATTTTGTAGCTTACCTTTCCAACCTCTAGAAAGCCCTTGCAAGTGTCTTCAAAATTCACCTGTAGAAATGAACACCATAGTGGCAGATCGATTATCAGCTTGGCTTTGATTGGAATTTGTTAAAGAAACACAAACTCCTGAATCTATAAAATTTTGCTAAGACAACAGCCATGAAAAAGGACACAATTTACCTGCTCTGCATAATAAGGAGTGAGAGCCTCCATGACACTGGCACTGAGCTCTAATGCCAACTCATGGCATTTGTAATTGCTGTTCACCTGCAGACATACACAAAACTCCCTTGAATCTGGACAATCCCATCAATACAATTGGAAAGCAAAGTCCTAGGATAGACCTCAAATTGGATCTGCATGAAGACAACCTCATTTGCATGCGCCCATATTTTGAGAAACTACCTGGAAGTCAAAGGTATCAAAAGAGTATTATACCATGGCGCAAAATGGCTCCAAACCAATCTCTGCTGCTGGTTCTTCCAGCCGTTTCCGCTGTGCAGCTTGAAATTCGTTCATAACCTGCATACAGTGAGCATGTGACCTATTGAGGCTTGACAAATACTACCCATATTCAAGGACTTCCCATTCTCCAAAAAACCATGAGCATCAACTGCATACCCTCAACACCTATCTGAAGGAGATTGTGTTTCTCCACGAACCTGAATGACTGCCAAGGCTATTCGGTAGAGCATGACATCCGTACTGTTTTCTTGCACGACCTGGACTTGCTCAGTTAAAATGCGGAACAAGTCCACACCAGCTGGGGTGTACAGCCTCCCATCATCACTCCTCTTTGGAGGGTTTGTCTTATCTTGTTCCAATATATTTGTGTACCACTTCTGCAAAATATGAACTGATATATTAGCAATATGCAATGGAAATACTAAGACATGAGAAGCTTGAAAACAGAATCATACCTGCCTTTGAAATGCATAGCAAAAGTGCACCACATGAATGAACAACAAAGGCAGGCATCAGCATACCCGCATGGACGCCTGCATACGATCCACATATGCATCCATGAGTGGATCCATGGCTCCACTTTCAGCACACTGTGCAGCAAGTCCTTGTTCCACACCAAGATTTTCCAACTCTTCTTGGAAATTTACCACCCATCCTGTCACCTGCTGACAAGTCAGAGTAAGTAAAATGAAAGTAGAACACTTACAACTGATGGTGCCAAGTTCGAGAGACATCTCAAAGAATACCACATGGGAGGAAAAGGAAAGTCAACAGCTACTTAAAGCAACTTGATTTGGCTGTACAGCAATAAGCGTGCAGACTACAAAGTTGGATAAAACATACTAGGATGAGATAAGTAACATGGGCACCTTCAGAATCTCAAGGTTGGACAAGTCACTGGCTCTATCACCAAGTTTCCTCAACATCTGGATGAACCGTTCTGTATACAGATGCACCATGTACCTGAAGATTTCATACCTGTAAAACCCCCTCCATGGTTACAACCAAGACATGGACGCACATCACTTAGGAGTAAGGATAGCACACAGAAGTGGTAAATACAATCAAGGTGAGACTATACAACAACCCATAAGAACCGAAAGATTTAGATCTAAGATACATACCGTGGTGGAAAACAGGGAGCTACATAGTCAAAGATATCTGGTAATTCTTGAGCAATCTGCAAGTCCAAGCATCCATTCACAAAGCATCAGGATCATGCAACTGTAGTGTAAAATCAACTTCATAGTTAAACATTGAAACTATCTTATTTAGGCTAATGAAATTTCTGCATTACTTCTTTGAGATAACAATGTTCGTAGTATGAGGTATTTGCTCTTCTTCACTTAATCTATTGATGTGATTACTACATCACATGTGACCAAGACCACGCTCTTTTAATCCTGTGGTAGTCCTGAAAATGACAATGGGAACGTTATAAAGCAGGAATGAATCAGTGTTTCAAAGCTGAATTACTTTGACAGAAAACCTTTCTTATCTTGCAAGTTGCTGCATTTTTTGGAGAATAGAATCTAAACTTGTATCCGATTGGATCATATAAATCAAGTTTACTGTAGTCTGAATCATGTGCACTTCTCAAACAGTTTCCTTCATGGCTCAATCTCATGTCTGCATTTCGTCACATAAGATAGAGCTTAATGTCTATCTATATAATTTTGAAATCCCTCGACTATGAAAACATGGAGGAACCTGTTCAATAATGATTATGCAAGGCTTCAATTTCAAAAGTCACCCAGATTGGTTAAGTGAGATTTTGCAGTGCATCAAAACTCACCTCACTTGCTTCATCCAAAGCTGCCTTCAAGTCTTCCATGACAAGCTGCAGCCAGACGAATCAACTAGGTCAAACAGAGATAAAGATCTATGGAGGCACACATACTACTACAGCAGATTAGAACCTAACCTTGTAGGTCTCAGTCATGCAGAAAGCCCTTTGTCATGGGTGAAAATCACAAATCCTAGTGCAAGGTTGTGCTCTCATCTAAAAGCCTGTCCCAAGGCATAATCTGAATTTTGGTTGAACACTTTAGAAGCCTTGAAAAATTTAAGAAGCACTTCCACTTACTTGATTAAGCAAAACATCAAATCTTCCTTCAATTGACTTTCGAATCTCTTCATAACAGCGATCCTTGTACCTAAGTCCAGCTGCTTTTGCTTTGTTCTGATCTTCAGAAGGTTGTGAAAGGTTTTGTGACCTGCTTGATGAAAACAAGTAAGAGATCAGCATCTAAGTACTTGACAACTACCTCATTGACCAACTTACAAGGAATAAGGATAGTTTAGAAAGCTCAAAACTCTGCTCCTTACTTGCGGCTAGCTCTTGGAGCTGGAAGATTTGACATGGGCCCAGAACCCTCTGCTTCAGCAGCTTCTTCAGCCTGCTGCTGGTCAAGTATTTCTTGCATTTCCACAACCCTGAGGAAGGGGACCACCATATGAGCAACTAAATCACATGTGCAAGACATGGTAGATCTCTATACTCTTAAATAATGATGGCTACCACAATATCATAATCATGGTATTTAAAAGTAGGCAACACAACTGCTGATATGAGATACCACTTTATGAGTGCCAGACATTCAAGCCATGAAAGAGCCATACCTCAGGGCACGCACCAGTGTTTGAGGACTGCACATCACAATTCCGAAATGTCAAATAAACTTCCCATTCAGGTATAGTGATTCGGTGCATTACATATGTCACGCAGTCAATTCACTGACTAGCACCTCCTTTTAATGACAACTTGCTAACATAAAATATGTATAAATAAAAGTAGACCTTTCTTTTGCAAGTCGGAAGAAATTGCCAACATGGCCCCACAATGTCTGCTCAAACGTTGTTCGAGTATTACTAACATCTTCAAAGTACTCCCTGCATCAGCAATCATGAACAAAATTGTAAGAGCTCATGGATAACCAGTCCTATATGCAATCTCACGTTCTGATTGGACTCTTCACCAGGTAAACCCCCTAGCTGCAAAGTAACAGGTGCTTCACAAATATACAATGAAAATGCTCACTCACGTCAACTTGCCAGCTTCTTCTCTTCGTGTTGACACTGTTGCTAAAGCAAACCGCCTTTTCTGCTCAAGAGCTGTCAACGCCTGCAGCAGAGAAAAACACACATAAGGTTGCCATTCTGCACAGAAGCTTCACTGCAGAAGCACCTCACAATATTCTAATAAAATCTAGAAGTCCTCATAGGGTACTCGCAGATCTTCTGACCCAGCACCTAACCTCAAACGTTCGCAAAAGCTCTCGATCATCAGAAAGCGAAGCCCGTGCTTCTGCAGCCTCCGTAGATATAGACATCATGCCTTCTACATCCTGCATATTGATACAAATACAAATCAGTACCTCCCAAGAAAATAAGGTGAACTTTACAGAATGGAAGGACATTGCTTGACATAACACAGAAAGAGAGAGGGAAAGACCTTCAAAGTCATATTCAAGTTGTTGCGCGCATTACTAAGCAGCTTTATTTGATCATGGTGCTCAATCAGTGTCTGGCATTCTCGACATAACCTGTTCTCCCATACCCAATATCATCAGCAGACCGTCTCAACTCTCTAACTTTTCAAATATTTCTCCTAGGAGTGCAGAATGACACAAGATTCTGACACGATCAACCACTTTTACACAGTGAACTAAGAATATGTAGTATTCTTATTTAAATAGACTTCTAAAAACCCTCCAGTTTGAAGATGGTGTAGACATTCTGGCAGGCACCTCAACTGCAAAAATCTAAATCCCTTCCAGCATGAAACCATGAGGACTATGAATGAATTCGCCTCTCTGCAATTTCTAACCAGCAGTAACTACTCACAAAGCATTCTGAAATTAACAGGTACAGACCTGTCAATCAGTTCAAAATTTCCACGAAGATTTCCAATCTTTTCCTGTGATTCAGAAAGTGCATCAATGCCAGCCCTGGCCTGCTCAACCTGTTGCATTCATGAGCTCTTTGTCAGAATTTGAACATTAAACGGAACGCCAAAGCCAGCCCACCATCCAAGTATAGACAAGGATGCAAGTTTCTGTTACCCTACTATTGCAGATTGAGGATGCTTACATAGTGGCTATATAAACCTAGTATATATTTGTGGAAAACATCCTTCTATAGTGAGAAAACTAAACATAGATAAGTAACTATGTCACATATTGACTCTGAAGAAGCTAAGATTTACCTGCGACATGACGCTGCTGCTGAGCTGAGCATCATTGTGCTGCAAAGACAACACCAATCAGCATAACCAGTAGAGTACAAATTCCATGAAGCAATCCATTCCTTCTTCTCCTACAACTGTATTATCAAATATATTCTTGTTTCCCTACATGCCCTACATAATTATCTCCTGATGAATAGAAGGCAATTGACCAGGTAATATGAAATAAGGAGGACCTAACCAGATTTGCTGGAAAATCAGCTAAATTGGTCAATACTATGATCAACCAGGCGCTCTCGATACCATCGCTACAAAACATTTTACCTACTCGAACTAGTGTCACAATTAGCCATACCAATTGGGCTCTATCCCTAAGATCCAATTTCTGTTTCACGTGATGCTTTCTCAGGACAACATCCTTCTATACCTCAGCCTTATAAGCTATGAAACAGAGGACTGTGGTCAGCTACTTCACTCCTCATGAGGAACACCTCCATTTCACAGCCAGACCAACAACATACATAATGCAAGCTGTCAAGCTTGCTATAAGCATCTGCTGTATTCATATTCTAGATAGAGAACAGTAGCTTACACCTAAGGCCTTTACCTGGATACCATGGGAACCCCGAAATTAAGCCACCTAAGACTGGAATAGTACGCGGATGAGTGACATTCCTAGCACTTGATTCCCAGTGCACCCACCTACCTATGGTCCACCCAATCCAATCGTAATGGGGGTATCCATGTGAAACAGATGTTTTCAACCTACCATGTGTCACCTAGGGCTTGCTCTTGGGAGAGACAGGTGCAGGCCAGGTTGTCCAGACCCATTCAAGGTGTTCACCTTTGAAAGGAGGGCAGTAGTCTTCAGGGGCCTCTAATTCTCATGATGCCCGTTTCGAGATAACATATAGACTTAAACCAACTCAAAGATGGAGCAACACCATAATTCACACAAGTGGCAACATCGTAGTTATCTTCTCCTTCGTTTCACAGCCAGAGCAACGACATTAATGCCAGTTGTTGAAATTGCTATGAACATCCACAGTATTCACATTCTGCATGGACGAAATGATGAAGGTAGGAGAAGGAATTCAATGCACTTAGAGTTTGCATGATGGTGTAGTGGTTCATGGACCTCGAATTGCAGTTCAAAGTCCAGACCACCCGATATGGCATTCAAAATCAAGAATAGGGAGTCGATCTAGGTTGAGAAAACTTCGGCTAAGACTAAGACACAAGTCGAGAAAAATGGCAAACAAGAGCCTTCGTTTCACAGCCAGAGAAACAACATGAATAATGTCAGCAATCAGGCTTGCTGTGAGCATCAACTATATTCACATCCTACATGGATAAAATGAGGAATGTAGGAGAAGAAACCGAACGCACTAAGGGTTGAAAATTTAAAGTCCAGAGCATCCAACAAGCCCTTGAAATTCAAGATCAGGGAGTCAGTCCAGCACCAGAAAAACTACGGCCAAGTCACGAGTCCAGAAAAATGGCAAGCAAGAGCCTTCGTTTCACGGCCAGAACAACAACATGAATAATGCCAGTTGTCAACCTTGATATGGGCATATGCCATATTCATATTCTACATGAATATAATCAGGAGTATGGAGAAGGAATCGATTTAGGGTTTGCGTGGTGGTGTAGTGGTGTAGTGGACCACAAATTGCAAATTCAAACTCCACCGCACCCGACATGGCTTTGCAACCAAGATCGCGGAGTCAATCCGGCTCCAAAACAATGGCAAAAAGAGATCCAGCACCGGATCGAACAGAAAGAGAAAAAAAGAAGAAAAAAAGAGAAGCCAACCTGCTGGCGCAAGGCGTAATCGGATCTGATGGTGTTAATAGAAGCCAAGGAATCGGGGAGCGGCAAAAGCTTGGCCACCTCCCGCACAGCTGCCTCTTTGGCCTCGATACCAGCATCGTGCATCATCATGGTGACCGCCTGATGAAACCCTACCGCATGACCACCTTGGATGCACAACTAGCTAACCACTCAGTCCCGATCGCTTGGTTGCTGCAACCCTAACCCCAACCCCAACCACAACCACTCCAGCTCCTGCTTAATTACTTACTTACCTACCTCCGCTTCAAGCATGCGGTGCCAACAATCATGTTGCTAACTTACGACGTACGAATGGGATTGTATTTTGTGTGCCGTGATTTGGTGGAGTTAGATGGTGCGGGAACTCCTCGTGGTGAGCGAGAAGACCTTGCAATGTTGAAGTCGTGCCTCAGGAATTCAAAACGTGAAAAACAACGTTAACTTCACAGGGCTACGAGCTGCTTCCCCTTTCAAAATCCACCGACTTCTAGCCATCCCCATTACCAAGGTAGATGTGCCCAATTCGGTTACTTATCCTAGTCGGATGCCTATGATTGAGTGGTATGTGGTTAGTGTGGATCCAAGAATGGACACCAAAAAAAGGTGTGTTTTGTAAGAGATTGGACTACATTAGGGGCACCTATTCCCGATCAGGATCCTATCATCAATCTGTAGGGTATCATAAGTTCAATCAAGTTGGGACTAATTTCGATCAACTTAGAATCGATAATGCCATGACACATGTCCTAGTTTTTGAGCGCTAAAGTGAGGAGGAATGAGCACTTTTGACTGACTACAAACATTGGTATTATGTTCGGACCAACTTTTGACTTCGAAAAAAATTCGCAATAATTTCAATTTATAGAATAAAATTATCAAAAAGAATTGCAATCCTCGTGATTTCTATCTTCCTGCATGTAAATTTTTTGCACCACCTTATACTTCTCAAAATCTAGCACAAAATATCTTAAATGATGTTATGGATGCCTCTACTCTATGTGCACAAAACATGTAATCATTCTAGGCATAGAAGTGAATATAACTGAGGAGATCTATATGACCATTTAATGAGCATGGGAATATTTCACTTTGATATTGAATAAGTTATTCACACGAGCTTTAAAATCATGAGGAAAGTGCCCATAGTCTTGATTTGGATTTGCTAACCATCTCATACTGCATAATCGTGTGTTTCATATTCCAAGGGGAATGGGCTAGTTGAAAGATGCAATTGATTAAGACACATCTACTCTTTACGGTCCGGCTGCACTAGTGATTGAGTTAGTTGTAACATATTGCTAGAAAATAACAAACATATTACTCGTCCACACTTGTTGATGGAATTACCATCAAATCTTATGCGGCATATGATGTATCAAGTAAAGTGGCAAGAGACCACTTGGTGTGGCCAAATCTTGACTTACCTAAGTTAAGTTAATACTCACTATTGCACATTTACTTAAAGTATAAACACAAAGGCATGGTGTGACATAAGTTAAGGGTAAGTGGGTAGGATATGAAACACACAATTATTGCGCAATGATTAGCAAATATAAATGTGCCCATAGACATTTTCCTCTCCTTTTGGGAGCTCGTATGTTGACTAAGCATTGAACTTATAATTGAGCACAATCCAATCTTTTTCAACACACATGTCTTTTATGTGTTCATGCTTAGCTTCACAATTAATTATGCACCACTCAACAATCAAGTGTATGTTCAAGATGAGTAACCAAATTAGACTACTTACCTTACAGTAGATGATGCTAAAACCAACATATTCTGATGCAATTGAAGTCCTCTCTCAATCTCTAATGATAATAATTTACTTTTTATCCTAATAATAGCATACATGCTAAGTGCTACTATGGCAAATATAGCATCCTCGATCTCGGGCAATTTTTACCTTAAATGTATAATTTTGTATTATTTATTGAAAATAGGTACATGCCTAACTTCCTCTTTTTTGCTCTAGGTATTATACAACCTTGTATTTGATTGCATATTGAAGGGTTTGTTTTAAGAATTAGACATTTGATTGATACTTGGGTGTTGCAACTGATTGCATATGGAAGGGGGTTGATTTGGATAAAATGTCAAACCTTGTAGTGGATCGCATGTGGGAAAGGTTGTTTGTGTTGAAAGATTGAATGAATTGTTGGGTGTTATGGAAATTGCAAGTGGAAGGGGTTGTTTGATGATGGCAAAATGGGTGATTGTTTCAACAATCTTACACCCAATTGTATCCCTTCTTATCGCAACATTTTGGCAAGACCATTAGACATACAATGAGCCCGTTCTGTTTTAGAGAATATGCTCAAGTATTCATCGTTCTCACTTTGTCAATGACAATTTATTCATGTGTGTTGCAACGTCAACGAGGCTCCATGTATGTATGTGTGTGTGTGTGTGTGTGTGTATATATATATATATATATTCTCATATGGCTCCATTCCCAATATATATTGTAGAGGGTAGGTGTCCCCCACTTGCTCCATATTACATTCACAAATGTGTTTCTATGTGTGCATGTGAGCCACCATGTCTATGTGAGAGCCTAGAAAATTCACGACACTAAAAAGGATATTTAATGTTTGATTATATTAAATATTGTTACCACCCTACCCTGCTCAACACTAATTTTCACTTCCTTGACAACTAGTGTTAGACATAAATATGTTGCCACCTTTCCTACTCCCACCTCCCTTCTTTTGGAGCATGGATTTCATATCCTTAATAACACTAGTTTCAAACATGTAACTTCCACATATTACCATAATTGATATTTAATGTTTAATTTTATATTTAATGTTACTTACTTTCATAGGGGTATTGACATTTAGTGTATGCATTCGTATTTAGTATATCAAATACTAAATATCCTTTTTAGAGTAATCATGCAACTCCAAAAAATGCAAAACAAACTCTAATACATAAACATATGATGGGGGTAGTCCAAGAGTCTCAAATCCCCCTCCTCCACTAATGGCCTTAGTTCAATATCGTTTGGAAGGTTGAAAAACACCCAAACAACATACTCCACACTTAGATTTCACTAAAGAGTGTTGATGAGAGGGATTGTACACATACAAGCATACATCTCATCCATCCAATACAAAACTTGACCATTTGTAGGTTTGTAACTAATTCATCTCAAATGACGTGGATCAGATTGATCATTGTCTTTGAAGCTCATCCAAGTGTCAAATCAATTTTAGAAAGTAACTTATGCAGTTCATATTACTTTCAAGGTGTTTATGATGCATGAATGAGAAGAACACTCGCATGCAATAATTCCCTCTTGGCAAGTGTGACAATTGTAAAGGTTCCCAATACCTACCAACAAGGTGTGTGAAAATGTTCATTACTATTTAAAACCAAAATAACACCTAAATTATAGTCAAAGACCATGAATCGACAATAAGGTATGTGGATTGTTATCATGGTTACTTGTCTTGATTGGACACCCATAATTGATCAGTGTGTGCTTTGGTGAGGATTAAAGGAAAACCATTATGAAGACACATGTTTAAAAGAGATTGGACTACATTTTATCAACTACTCCACACTCAATAACGAACACAAGTGAGGAGGGCTATGTATTCACTTAAAGAATCAACAAGCATGTGCTTCATGGCAACAACAACTAAATAAGAGGAGCTCCAAATTTGAATCCAACTTTTGTTGATGCTTCATTGTAGAGTTGCTAATGCAACACAAGTTTCTTGGTGTGAATATAATTAGGAGAAGTTGAACAACATGAAACACGAACCAAATAACACCCACATACCATATAGAGGGCATGCCCCTTGATGGTAGGTGTTGGTAAATGAAGTCTACAACATTAT
This sequence comes from Polytrichum commune, assembly GCA_950295325.1. Taxonomy (NCBI): domain Eukaryota; kingdom Viridiplantae; phylum Streptophyta; class Polytrichopsida; order Polytrichales; family Polytrichaceae; genus Polytrichum; species Polytrichum commune. The sequence goes on from OX485809.1 coordinate 10,951,578, forward strand.
TAAGTAGCTACAGGATGGCCTCTTTCTGGAGTAAAAATCTGCATTTAAAAACTATGATAATTCATAGCTGCTTGTCAAAAAGTTCACAATACACAACTTGAGTGCTCCCCATAAACAAAAATCCCGTCATTAAAGGAGAATGATGCTCATGTGATACTTGGTCCTAGGAAACGCAATCATGGAACTGTGTAATGTTATGCTTGTGGGCAATGTGTTCTTCTTTCCGTATGAAATGCATTGGTACCAATCAAGGCTTTTACATGTGATATTGATTGCACTCATGTCACCTCTCTACCTTACTTATTATTATTATTATTATTGTTTTACACACACACACGAAGTGGCACCTAAGGTTCCTTACCTACGCTACCTAGATGCTCTAGACTCTCAATCATCGCCAATAAGCAATGACCTAGCCATTGCTATTCTTCGCTTACTTCGTCCGCTTCCGCATCGATCATTCATCGCCTTCGTTGTGCATTTACAGAGCGCCAAAATTAGGTTAACTTAGCTTCCACGAAGAACAGCTTGGATCGTGTGAGTGCATTGCGAAACTGCTGCGACGGATTTCGGGAAGCGATGACGACGGAGGGGGGACTATCGATCCCGTCGGTGAGGCTTTAGGGTTTGATCTCGTCTCATCGGGGGCGAAGAGGAGGAACGGGATTGGAGTTGAGTTGTGTGTTGTGTTGTGGTGGGGGCTGGAAAGCAGCCATGTTTTATGGAGCTATGATATGGGATCCCTGGTTGATATTGGCACAGATAGTGTGCATTCAATCTTTGTACTATGTGAGCCTGGGCGTTTTCCTGTGGGCGTTTGTAGGGACGCAGGTGCCCTCTTTCACTCTCAAGTATTTCTTCGATTATTCAATTGTCACTGCCTCGTCGGTCGTCGGCTGGAGCACCATCGCTGCATTGTTGGCCAACGCATTGTGCGGGTGAGGATCCTATCCCGGTTCTCCCTGCGTTTATATTTTATATTTTGAAGTTCAATTTTAGGTTCTGTGAACACCAATGTCCAAGCAGCTGAGAAATCCGGAGATTGGAGAGGAAGAGATGACTTCGATGATGTTGCCACCTGTGTGAAATATGGTGTTACCTCATCGTCAAGTTGGTGTAAGTCTCTGTCTTATGTGTAATTCCGAAACGGGCATCAGAAGAATAAGAATTAGATTAGAGGCCCCGAAGACTACTGCCGCCTTTCAAACGCAATGTGACAATATCACAATTCTAAGAAAAATGACTCTGATGATGGTGCCGCCTGTGTGAATTATGCTGTTCTTTCATCTTCGAGATGGTTCAAGTTTATAACGGGCATCACAAGAATTAGAAGCCCCCAAGAGTCCTGCCTCCTTTTAAAGGTGAACACCTTGAATGGGCAGATGTTTACAACCCGGCCTGCACCTATCGATCTCCTCTGATGGCTTGGTTGAATACCCAGTTCACTCGGATACCCCAACTATGATTGTAAGGTACACCGGATATCAAGTGCTACGAAGGTCACCCATTGGATTTGGATTAAGGCCTTGGGGCTAAGCCACCCCGGGGATTCAAATTATTGGGGATGGTAATTGCCATGTCCAGCGAGGAATTTCTGGTGGGGTAACACTTTGAGCAGGTTAGGGTCACATCGAGCTAGGGTAACCATGAAATTGTGTACGACCTGAGTGTTTATAAAGGTTTTAAGGGGAACGAGCCTTTATTTATTCTCTTTTCAATCACTGTATGAAGAGCTTCCCCAAAAACCACGACTATGGAGGAATCTTGTGAGGCTTATTCGTGAAATATTTTCGGAGTCACAGTTACGTGATTTGTGTAAAGGTTTGCGTTACATTGAGCTAGGGTTACCAAACAATTCCAAATGATCGGAGTGCTTATAAAGCTGTTTTAGGCAACGAGCCTTTTTTTAATCCTCTTTTCAATCACTGTATGAAGAGCTTCTTTGAAAACCATGACTGTGAGGACTCCTATAAGGCTTGTTCTTGAATAATTCAGGAGTCACAGTTGTGAGATTTGCTTATGTGGATTGAACATACATATTTAAGATGCAATTTAATCTGTAGAAATTAGTAGCTGTATAGGTTCTGCCTGGACTGACATGCGTGTGTTGTTGGCTTCTCTGTGGCAGAGCTGGCTACGTGTTTGTATTGGTAGAGAGGGCAAAGAAGTGCCTAGACTTCACTGTGACACTGTATATTATTCATCTCATACTTTGTACGCTTTACAATGGCTTCCCAATCAGTTTTTTGTGGTGGTTTATCTACCTCCTCTGTGTGGTTGTCACTGCTCTTCTTGGAGAATGGCTGTGTATGCGGAGAGAGATGAAGGATATCCCCATGCGAAGCACTCGACTTGGTATGTTCCATATCTCTTTCTCTCTCTCTCTCACACACACACACACATAGTTGCACTGCTTTGCTTATCTCCACTGATGTGCAATGGATCTCCCAGACTTGAAATTGGTTGGAATAGAGACTGCAACACTAACCCTCCATATCATCCAGTTACCAGTTATGCTGTCTGAGATGAGTAGATTAGGCAGTTATTGTGGAGCCACAAGGTCATTCTGAAAGATTTGTCATTAGGTTACAGGCTGTTTGTTCCTACAAGCCATTCAAGACCGGTTTTCCACACAATCACTGTTTTGGTGGTTGCTGGTTGTAGTTTACTTTCTTTGGTTCAAAGGTTGTTTGTAGTTACTATGTGGCATCAAGAGAGAACTTCAAGACCTAATCATGGGAGAGGATTTGTAGGAGGCAATTACTCTTAGACAAACTTTCCACTACAATCCATGAATTGGTTGTCCTCACTCCATGAATTGTGCCAATAGGAGGGGCAATCATTGTGGTCAAGTCCACTCTTCAACTACAAGAGTAGTTATGTGTAAATGGAAAAAACTCGTAGTTGTGGGCCCAAACCCCAACTCAACCATAGTGATAGTTGTGGGTGGACGCACCTTCAGTGTCTTGGATAATTTCCTTTCTCTTTGCTGGCTGAGGGTAGGCAAGACTTGGTCTCCTGCTAAGTTGACATGACCATGAACTGCAAAGTTGGAAAAACTCATCTGCTATGCTACGAATCATCTGCCTATGGTTTTGGAGCATCTGACCTTGAAGGTCCAGCACAAAGTGGCTAATTAATGGATGGGATTTTGAAAACCAAACATTTAACAGGATGTTACTGAAGGGTCATTTACATGATAAAGGTGGTTGTAGTTATGGTTAACCACCAAAAGCAACCACAACTATGGTGTTTTCCATTCACACTTGGAGTGTGCAAGTCCCTATGGTTATGGTTGATGGTGGGTCGGTTTTCCAAATCGCAGTCTGTTGTTTATTTAGGTTTTCGACTCAAGAAGAAATTAAAGTAATCAATATCCTTGTCGGCCTTGGATTGTAGTGTTTTACTATGCCTTTTCCTTGGACTTGAAACCAAAGAAAGTAAACCAGAACCACCCCTAGTGCATTCAGATGTTCCCCACATTTGGCTAGTTACATTTTACTCTACTGCATGATGAGTCGTCCATGAAATATCAGAACACTCAACCTTTGTTTGACGAAGCCTATATTCTCCCGAGCATGTTTTTTTGAGTTTGGAATCATCTAAAAGCATGTGCAGGAGGAATGAACGTCTGTTGCTTATTATTGGTGCTTGGGTTTGGTCTGCAGATGTTTAACTTAGGCAAAAAAAGTGTGCTCAATCTATCTGGAGGTGCCAGTGGAGTCCCATCGTCTGAAAGCAGCAGCCACATATTCGGAAACTTTGAGCAGGAAGCTCCTCTATGTAAACTAATCCAGATGACCAGGACTTTATCCAATGAGGCAGGTTCTCGACTCAATGTTGCAAATGTCATTCCAGGCATGCATACTTCATGAAGCTCTCAGTTGTGAATCCCAACCCAGTTAACACTTGCCGATTGGGTGACAAGTAGAGAATTTGGATAGGACCCAAAAAATAGTTGGTGTATTTGCATTCATCAGGAAGTTAGGCTCCAGAGTTCTTCTGTCTGCATCTGTACTGGACCATCTGCTCGAGGAAGTCAGTAGCAATGTATTGACTGGTACTGTCACATGATATTACTTTCTGTTGAACTGATTAGTTCAACTCGCGTATAAATTGATTCTAAAGTTCTTGTCTAACTAGAGGAAGCTACAAAGTGATGAGTGCACATCCTCTTTTTAGTAATGTGCTCGGTCTGTGTAATCCTAAGTGCTGAGTAAGTGTGTCTTGCAACTTCATTTCGCTATCCAAACATCTCAGACTGAAACTGAGAACCTACTTGGAACTTCTAGGTGTATCCTGCATGAAGCTCGCTGTTGCATCTTTATAATTACAAAATAGCTCCACCCAGAAGCATCCCGTGCAGCAAAGAAAGTAAGGCACATGTGGCTGAAGTCCTGATGGTATGAGCTTAGTTTGAAGTAATGTCTCCCTAGCACATCATCGAATTCTTCAATTCACTCCATGTTAGCTCCTATAAAGGATGCCTTTAAATATGAACCTATTGTGTTACACTGATAATTGGCATTCATTCCATAGTTTCTGATTATACACTAAATTTGATATTTACTGTCACCAATTCTTATTGTCTTGCTCAATACTAATTGTAAACCGTAGTATGTGTCACCAACACTAAATGTTAACCCAACATTATTTGTCATTTTCCCGGGGGATTGTAGATTTACAGAGTTGCAGTTACTGTCACTTACCAAGTGATTTTCATCCAAATTTCAATCATCCAATGCAATATTTCATCGCAAGTTTCTGACAAGAGAAGGTAGGGTTTTGGCTGATGGATGAGCTCATCCATCATCCAGGACAATATTTCTTCACTTAATCATAGGAAGTGTCATCCGAAAAGTTACCATAGTGACACTAAATACCCTATGGCACTAAATATCATGTTTAGTGTAGTTCTAAACGGCACAAGGGCACTGCTAAAATTCTCAAACAACAAAAAGGTGCTGGTGAATTTACCATGTGTTGTAGACAGTCTACCATGCAAAGATATTACCCTTCATAGGTGAGTTATTCGGAGCCTTACAGGAAATACTTCAGGATGTTATGTCTGCCTTTGAAGGTTGCAGGAGACAAGGTTTGAAATACTCAAGAACCTTGGAATCATTGTTATGTAACATATTCAAGAAGTGCTTGACCCCCAACAAAGACTACTTTGGTCCATATTTTAATCTCTGTACGGAAGTGAAAAATATGTCAACTTTTGTAGGAAATTGAATCCAAATGCACTTCACTAAGAAATTGCACTATGAAACACTGCAATAGGAACTTCTGTAGCCTCTTTCATAATGAAATTGAGTCTTGGATGGACACTAAAAATGAAGAGGATGAACCACTACATATTGCACATCCAGTGTAGAATCAAATGACATGGACTTGGTCGTCATTAAAATAGTGTGATATAAATTGGGTACAAAACAACTTAGTACTTACTCAATGAACTTCTCCACAATGATTTGTAAAAGTTCTATAATTGACACTAAATCATGTATATTAAAATGTTGAATATACCTTCCAATTGATTGACATGATAACTGGCCTTCCCGTACAAGGATTTTGCTTGTGGATGACAACAATGGAGTCATTGTAAATAAAGTTGCATAAGTTCCTATGGAAGAGTAATAACTGAAAAATAAATAAAAATAGCATTCCTCTCAATTGCTTTTGGCTGTTCTGCAAGGTTCCTTGGCAAGAACAAACACGTATTGGACAGTCTCTGTAGATACAAAATAGATCACTTCTGACATTACCTCACTTCTTTGATGATATAGTGGTAGCTATATATCCATCAGTTACATTTAAGAGAATTTTCATGCGGGTTCTTATTGGGGGAATTCTCATAAATTGATGATATTTATCATAGACCAATTTTTTCTTTGTCATAGCTATTTTGGGAGAGTGCATGTTGTGTAGTTGAAACTTGACACTGATTTTTTTTTAAAAAAAAAATTGGTTAACTCACTAGCCCATATGACATAATAGATTTCCAGCCCACCATAAAGCAGGGCCACAAGCATGTAATCTAACAGTAACCAACAACATTATGCAAAATTCTTAAACTCCAAACCAACTTGCTTAGATTTAGATTGTTGGCGATGGAGTGGCTAGAACTGGAGTCTCTTTTTGCATATCATGGTTTCCAACAAGGCCAAGTTTATTGTATGGGGGTGCTAACCAGTTTAAGGATGGTAGCTGTCTGTAAAAGAACCAAAAATAAATGTCTGAATTGGATCACTGACTGTATTAGGTGCTTCTATCTTAACTGGTCGTAATGCCATTCCACAACCTTACTGTAAGGTAGGTTGCCCCCAAAAACATCAAGTGCACTTCCAACAGTTGCATTAACTCTTCTATCACCTGCAACCTTGATCCGTTCAAGGTCTGCCAATGTGTTCACTCCACCTGCATATGTCACTGGAATCTGATGCAGAATAGAATAAAAAATAATTAGTCCATAGAAAGCATCAAAATGGCACGGATAAATGTTAGTAAAGTATCATTAAATAAGGCCATTTTATCTCAGCAGTTTGGAACACTTCTGCACTTTACTTTTCGCCCATAATAACAGGTTCTATGTCATATGAAATGTTAAGGTATACTTACTGGTGACCATTTTCCAAGAATGCTGACCAGCTCATCGTCAATCCCAAGCCTGCTAGGTCCAACATCCATCACCAATAATTAGGAGTGCACATCACAACATTCTCTAAAACTCTTCTTTACAAAGAAACTGTACTTCCAATATCTCCAAGAGGTCTCACAAACCTGTTCTACACAACTGTTAATGTTGAGATCAAGTTAAACCTTAAAGGTCCAAAAGGCTCATTCCACTTCTCATGGTTTCATACAGAGGGGCTTCAGCTTACTTCTTGATAATTTTAGCTAAAAGAGCAAAAAATCATCCCATATATCATATGCATTATTCCAATCAAAGTATACATATATACGTGGATTTGATTATGGGGAGATTTGAGCTTGTATAACTGACCTAAACTCAAATACATACCATGTCTATCTGATCACTGTTGTCAAATATGGCTTTATTTTCACTTCCACTTTTTATAAGGTAGTGGTAAATATGCATTCCACATCATGAACCAAATAAGATATCATCTCAATACTTGTTAGGGGGTTTGTACAAATCATCATGCACCCTGTAGAAACACACCCTGAACCCTTAAGGGTAAGGATGTTCACATGCGTGTAACTTGTGCCACCATAACTTTAAGCAAGAACATTAACTTTATATGTACACTCTTATTTTCAGTCTGGACTTTTGAAGGTCAAGTTAATTACCTCATTCCTTCCACATCAACCCCATGCACAAGGAACTCATCACAAGAAGCGGATAGCATGGCTAAAGTGGCTTTGTTCAAAACAAGCTCACTGAAGCATTGCCAACGGTCTGTCACAACCATATATTGACCATCCTGCCCCATGAGACGCAAAAAAGGTTGTAATAATGCATGTATTTGAGAGTAGCATGATGAAAGCTGTTAAAAGTGTTCAGAAATCTCAGCACGTAAGATGAAGCACATCAACAAAAATATACAAATTCTTCTTCATGATTGGTGAAACCCCTTCTGCCCACCACACCCTAAGGAACATGTCTGATAACAGTGAAATAGTCTAGTACAATATCTTTTGTCTGAAAAGATATTGTTTAGCAGATTGATCATGTTCTAAGGAAAAAATGTGAACAACCCTTGTGATTTGATTAAAAACAAAGAATCTGCAACAGAATATTATTTTCATTTTTGAGGCCCAAATCTTACAGCAATTCACCTGAAACCCATTTACACTGCATAAAAGGAAGTGTAGAGTTAGCAAACCTTTTTTCTACAACTTAGATCGAGAACCAATCTTTCTTTCCCAGTCAGCTTCACTAACTCCTTTAGCCTCTTGTCATCCATTTTTCCATCTCGAAATACAAACTGCACAAGATAACCTGACCGAGTTTGTTGAGCTTGAATTTCTTAAAATTGACACACTATCCTGTAACCCAAAAGAAAAATGTTCCTAAGATGTCTATCAGAATGCCCAGGTTTAATATCCATCACTAGAATTTATTTCCAGCATTGTTATGCTTACAAACGAAGTAAAAATTACAAAGCATTGGAATGTTTACATCACAGATTCGTTTATACGTTTTACAGACAATTACACATTTGCATACCCAGAAGGGATCTTCAAAACGCACCCATTAAAAGAATCTCTTATTAGCAAGATCTCTCTTTCAGTGTACAAGAGTAAGAATTCCCGCCAAACTCTCAACAATACTTTCTAGAACTTTTATGAACCTTATCCATAAACTGCAGAGAGAAAATCACATTTCAAAACAAATCACTGGGTGCTGCCGACAAATCCACCTGAAGCACAAACTGAAACAGGTGAACAAGGGATCATGACATACAGATGTCACAATGACGTGACTTGCTCCAGCCTCCAGATAAGTTCTGGCATTATCAGTATTCACGCCACCACCCAATTGCAACCCACCTGTGACTCATCATGAACATTAGCCATTTGGACCATAAAACAGTTACATTTCTATTGACTGTAATCTTAGATTAAGGTTTGAGTGGTGTTCATGTTAGAGGCATATTTGTTGAGAAATCTCACTGTCCACTTTCTTGCACTTCGCTATCAATTTAAGCACTTCTCACAAGAAAATGGAAGAAGCGAGTTAGGAGCTCTTTACACTAGAGTTCAACTTGAGAGCTTGAACTTGCAAATTTTGGGAGTTTGACAAGCTTGCATTCAAGCTCAAACTGTTGAGAGCTTCATCAATCTTCAAGCTCTCAATAATTTGAGCAAGTGCAAAATTGACCATGCTCAGTGAGATATCAAGGCGAAGAGAATACTAAACAAAGAAGCATTCATGACAAGCCAAAAAATGCTTGAAGACCCATTGGCTTGGGGCCCACAATATGAGACCTCAAGCTCTCGACATTCCTAAGCTTAAGAAATTGACCGAGAGCTTGTTGTAGTCATTCCACATGGGTTCCATCAAGACACCATCTGAATGTTCTAAGCCCAGTAAATAATTCAAGCTCTCAAGTTGAAAGCTCATATGTAAAGTGGATTTGAGTGAACAAGCTTAAGTAAGAGGCTCCACCAATGAGAAGGCTCCTTTCTTAGAGCTCTCAACCTCTCTAAATCGTTCATGGTATGGTATTTAGTGTCATGCAGATTATTGGCAAACAGTCTAAACTAGATGTCTAGAGGCCTAGTAGTATCATATCCGCTAATTGTCAAACATAAGTAACTTTTTGAAGTGCCATCACTCTTCACGGTATGATATTTAGTGTAGCATATTGGAGCACTTGAGATGATAGTTTCATGTTTTTAGTATGCAAGAGGAAGTCATTGTTGAGCATACTAAAGCCAAGTGTCATGTGTTTACAGTTGTGGTCAACGTGCTGACAATTGTGTAACCTAGGTGTAGACCTTATAATATTATTGAGCATAACTAATGCCAAGATATTAGTGAGCATGCTAATGCCAAGTGTCATGAGGTTACACTAATGGATAAGTTGTTGGCCATTAGTGTAACCTAGCATGGGCCTCATAATAGGGTAAGTGGCTCTATTATGCATGTGACACTTAATAAAATAATCGGTGTAGTGTAAAGGGGGCCTTTAATGCGAGATTTTTAACAGGCCAAAAGGATTAATCTCATGGAATCACCAGGATAAGCTGCTAGAGCTTCAAAAGCTGCGTCCTGGCTCGCCTGGTCAGCCCCAAGCATGATAACATGGCCCCCTTCCAATCCATCCTTCATATACATTTTAGCAAATTCTCCTGCCGATAGCGGGGATTCAAAGTTCGTCACGAGGGACACAGCAGCCTCAGTACTCCCATTATCCGGTAAGTCCCGCAATGTGGAACCCACAATTTGTTTCACTTTTCCCTGCAAGGAGCAAATCAGAATTTTGTATCCCATCTCATGAGACATTCGAATTAAGTCTCAATCTGGCCCAGTAGAATGTTGAGCTTGCCAATTTTGATGACACTTAGACTGGGGAGGAAACACACAGAAGGAGAAATAAAGGAAATTTACTCTTCAACCTGTTGATAATTAGAAACCATTTCAAATCTTACTACATTCATGCTGCCATTGCAGACCCTAAACCCTAAACGGACACACAGGTCAGATCCAAGAAATGGGAAAAACTAGGGTTTTTGCAAGTGCCAGAGAAATGTATGCCATTTTCCAAACCTTGTGTATGTCAATACAAGGTCGGAATTGGACAGCTTCCTTGCTTTGATGGACCACACCTGCTGATACATTTGTTGATCCTGCACCTGCACTTCTCCAAAGGATGTGCTAATCAGCTCCAAGATTATCTCCAACTCTACAACTTAGTAGCACTAAATGAAAATTCTCAAAAAAAGGTCCACTCTAAAAATTATGACAAATTCCAGATGTAGCTACATTTAGCAGAATGCGGATTGAGACACAAATCATATACACCACTCACACATGAGAGCTTGCCAACTCAAAATGGCAATCGACACATAATTAATGTTCAACTCTTCCTGTTTTTGGCCAATTGTAACCATTTCAAGTTTGGTCACGATAAAATAAGCTTCAAATACGCGAGTGACCAACTCCAAATGGTTACCATCAGCCAAAAATAAGTAGGGACACATATTTATTACATTTTGGTCACCGTTTCAATTTGGCAAGGCTCCTTGTGTGAGTGATGTATTACAACACCCTTGTCAACAACAACTATCAAGGAGCCAAAACCCTAAAAAATGAACAAATCGCATATTACAACAACTAATGCTATGCAAGGTGCCTCACTACTACGTGTGAATGCAGGTCGGGACTTGACATGCACTTGGCGTCCTGGCGTGTGTAAGCGCAGCTGCAGACATTGCATTGACGAAGCTGAAGCCATCCCCTCCAGACCTGTCGACAATTGCAAAGCAAATTCTGCACCAAATTTCTCTCTGGAACACAGGATCTCAACAAGAGAAGTCAATAAATGACATGCGCACACGCACAAATATATATATATGGATGGCACCCATTTTGAGCACCCAAACTAAGTTAGCCCTAAAAGTATCCAACCAGATTACCTCATTTGTGCATGATCGAAATCCTTCCAATTACACTAAATGTCTTATTTAGTGCAGACCACGCTATTCATAATCAACCCACACTAATTGTCTTGCAATCACTGGGTGGCTACCTGAACCTTAAATCCTAAACCACATGACATTTGGTGCTATTTGACAAGTCACGATGACTGTTTTAATTAACAGGGTCCACCAATTTCAATGCCACACTATAATCAGATGTTTAGGAAGCCTAAAGGCTTGAAGCTTCACAAACACCCATATATATACTCAAACCCTTCATACAATAAGTTGAGGCAAACTAACTCTACTGGTGACAGACAAGACCATTCCATCCCCAACTTTCAACACAGCTTTTCTTGAATTAGCTTACATTGAGTGGATAAGAATTAGACATTTGAAATTTTAGGCCAGTTGTTTGGATCCAACTCTGTAGGGTTTCGTGTGCAGGGTTTACAATTACGAGTTTGAGGACTATGTGTCTCTAGCTGATTACTTACTTTCATTATGTCATTGCATTCACCTCCATATTACCTTCCCAATAGAATCTGAGGCAAATCAACACTACTGGCGACAGATAAGGCCTTTCCATCCCCAATTTTATGTCACAGCTATTCTCCAAGTACATTGAAGTTATAAGAATAGAGACATTTGAAATTTTAGTACAGTTGTTTGAATCCAATCTCTGCAGCCACCTGGGTTTCATGTGCAGGGTTTTAAGATTTTAGGGTTTAAGGTATATGTGTCTCCAGCTGATTACTTGTAGCTTCTCAAACTTTTCACAATGTCAATCCATTTACCTTCATCTTACTGCACCCACCAGGGTTTTGTGTGCAGGGTTTCAGGTATACAAACATGGATACTTCAGCTGGTCCAATGGGACCATCAAAAAAGTGGGTCCAATCTCTCCTCCCACCATGATGTGATTACATAACTTCAGAAGGAGTATGAGGGAATAAATGAATTCAAGTCGAAACACATCATCTACTTAGTGCATACCTCGATCTCGAGATAGTTGGAGAGGATGTTTGTGGCTATCAGGATGTTCCCAAACCAGGCGCCCACTTCCGGCAATGCAAGTCCGTGCCAAGAGAATCATGCCAATGCTTACTTACAAACGACACACAAGGGATCCTGCCATCGCAAAGTAAACTTGCTAATTACATTCTTACCCAATATGGATAGTTGATTACATACACATCAAAATCGATAGTACAGGTGTCTTAAATGGTTACTTTTTCCGACTAGCCCAGGTCTCCTTGGATATGAAACACGCTATTAGTATGAGATGGTTACCAAATCCAAATCAATGTCGTAGCCACTTTCCTCGTAATGCTCGGAGCTCTATGAATATTCTTCATTATCAAATTGAAGATTCCCATACGCATTAGAGGGTCATGTAGATCCCCCATTATTTTGACTACTAAATCTAAAATGGTTAGCAGAATTTGAGTTGTACCCTCATCTCTTTTCAATACATGTTTTTTTGGTGTCCATTATTATTCCCATACCTAATCACACACGATAGATAGATAGATAGATGTCCGTTTGAGATAAACAACCAAATTAAGCACGTCTATTTTATTGGTTCAAAATTTACAATTTTGAAGTCATTGATTAAATTGATTCTATTGAAGTTAGGTTGATGTAGGCCACCATAGATTGTGCTTGAAGTTTAATTAAAACCCCAAACTACACCAACCATGTGACTTGGTGCAGCCCACACTATCCACCAACGACCCACATTGGTTGTCTTACATCTAGGGATGGTAACACATGTTACATGACAAGTTTCAAAGACCACTCTAACTAACATGGCACACCAATTTTAATACCAAACTAATCAACATACACAATGTAGCTAACCATGAAGATGAGTCACCACATAAAGCAACACATATCATATGGGTTTTGGGTGGAATTATGTGATACAACTACACTAAATATTGTATGTAGTGTCACCAACTCCATCAGTCTTGATCAATACTAATTGTAAATTGCCCGTGTAGTGTCACCAATACTGAATGCAAACCTAACATTATTTGTCATTCTTAGTTTAAAAAAAGGTTGGGCATTATAGATTTACAATGTTGCAACCAGTTTCACTTCCGAATTGATTTGACCCAAATCTCAATCATCCACGACAACATTTCATTACATAAATGTTAGGATGCAAAATATGTCAAAATTTGCAAGTATTACAATTGTAAGTGGGGATGACAGTACTTGTACACTTATTCCTAAGGAGTATTGTTAGGAAAGTAACCGTATTGACATAAAATATCATATCACACTAAATACAATATTTAGTGTAGTTCTCACTTTTCTGGTGGAATGGACTAGTTGAGACTTGTAAACAACCTGAGGACGACAACAACAACAAAAAGGTTATTTCATTTCAGTGTTCAATCCATTTAAGTGAGTAACTAAACAAACAGGATGGCAGTGGAGAGGTACCCAAATCCGAACGGAGGGATTGGCGGTTTGATATTTGCCTGTGAAATCCTCTCCCTGCTTGACGAAAAAATCAAGACCCCACCCACAACAAGGAAGTCATTAAACCCCATCATGCACCAAGGGGATCTTTGAGCAAGGTAGGGTCAAAAGGCTCAAATTCGCATCAAATTGCCCGATGTTGTATATTATTATTATTATTATTATTATTAAGAGGCTTGCATATTAAGGTGCACCTTAAGTTGAGGCATTACATATATACTTTAGATGTACTGATATTTATTTAATAATTTGTACTAAAACTAGACTTGTGCCATCTAGCCCCATTGCATCCGTGCATATGAATTAATATTGCAGGTTAACCCAACCCTATACAATCATGCAAGCATAAGCCAATGCCAACATGATTCCCGTGCTTGTGCATACTTGCCTTTTGCCCATGCCCATGCCCATGCCCCCAAGGGAGGGGGGGTGAATGACTTATCAAACATTACCAAACAACATGCAGCCAAAGATATTGTGTGCTTCATTCATAAGGCCCAAAAAAATTAAATCTTCTTAGAGGTTAATTATTTTCTAAAATATAGAACTAAAAATTAAAATAAATGAGTCGTTATGGATGTTATGGCCATTTCTATTGTTTTAAATACAATTAATGCTTCACAATAAAGAATGTTGCTATGCATCTTGTACTACAACATGTATGATGGCATAAAATCAGATACTATGTGAGTACAAGCAAGTGGAGAAGTTGGCATCTCAATCCGATGGAGCAAGGTTGGCTTGGGGTGATCAGGTGGACGCATTTTCAACTTGTCATTACGTCCCTGTGTTTATTAAACACACGTTCAAACCTACAGTTGGGAGGGATAATTTTATGGTGGGGGTTCCTGAACGTGCTTCAAAGTTGTGGGCCATCCTTAGAGCATGGCGTGAATTACTAACGGCACTTCAACTTGTAGAATAAGACCTAAAAGTCCTTGAGGAGCCCCGCCATTGTTGGGTCTCAACATGCGATTATGTCAGTGGCTAGTTTGACAAATGTATGGAGGTGTTCTCCAAGTTATGGGAGTTGTTGAGGACCCATGTTTGAGCGTTTGAGGACACAACCTTTGAAGGGTTTCAACTACTTAAAATTTTGACAGTGGCATGGTGCATTGGGTCACTAATTAAGGGAAATGAAATTTGAGGTTGTCATGTTTTTGTCCCTAATGCAATATGTAAGGTTTCCTTTTTAAACTCAACAATCATTGGGCTCTTCAGTGAAGCAACTAGCATGTGAAAATTGTGTGTATAAACTCTATGTGTACATTTAAAATAAATAAATCAATCAAATTGTGGGGCAATCTTCATGTGTTTTAAATGTTGCAGTTTTAATGCCAAACATTCCAAGTCCGAAAATAAAACCAGATCCAAAACTGAAGACTTTGTTTTATGTTGGAATTTAATTGCACATGAATGGTTATATATATATATATATATGTCTTATTGAAGGTTTTGTATGCATGAGTTTGCATGATTTTGCCTAAATATGTATGAGGTTGTCTGGGATTTAATTTATCCCTTACACATTATTATTCTTTATATAAAATAGATGTTGTATAAAACATTATTGACTTCTCTCAATTTTAAGTTGTGGTATGGTCTTCTAAAACATCATTAATTACAAAATTAGGTTATGTGATTGTTTATTTAATGTCTCCTCTACATCAAAATACCCCTAGAATAACATCCCTCGGTCACACGGGGCATACAAACCAATGTTGGGCATGTATTCAAATTCGCACCAAATCCATGGTGGTTATCAAGGTGGTCCTTTCGATTTATAACTCTGGTTCTCAATCTTTCAAATAACTGGACTTGTTTCATAATTGTGGTTCTCATAAAATCAAAATCCAATCAAGTAACTTTTAAAAAAATTGCCATTTCTTTGTCAATTCTTTTCATTTTATTTAAATCTCAATTAAATTTTCCTACTTTGTGTTATTGTCCACGTCATGTGGCCACCTTCCTCCAGTTTTCCACTATACTCACCTTTTGCAATTGTGCTAGCCCCATTTTTTTCATATTGTTTTAATGTTCTTTTGTCTCATGTTTCTTTGAGCGCGGGGGGGGGGGGGATCAACATTGTTTTGGAGAAAGCTACATTGATTATAACAATTAGTGAGGGAGGGCTAATAACACATGTGAGAAATTCATGAAGGTACACTAAATTTCTTGACACTATGAATTGAGTGCCACCAAGAGATCTAGGAAGCATTGACCATCCCATCACTACTCACTGAATATACTATTCATAGCAGCACTCTAACCTCCCTAATAGCATGCCTGTGGCAACCAAAGTGCACATGATATTAAGGAGGTATGAAGTTTTAACATGGATGCATGATAATAGAGAATTAGTGTAGTGTGTGGCATTATGGATTACCACAAAGTCAACATTGCAATATTGACAAAGGAGACAACATGATGCGTGCAAATGTGTGCTTTGAATTCTTTAATGGATTATTTTAATGTCAAAACCCATGATATATGAGAGAGAAATGCGACAACAAGGAGGGAGATTTAGACTGAGTACATCCGTTTTCTAGGATTTGGGGATATAAGAGAGGTAGTGACATTACAATGGGTAACCTTACAGAGGTTAGGGTGTATCATTGAAAGTATCATCCTATTCATCTTGGCACTATTCACTAACAAGCATGTATTTGCATGTTATTTCTTATTACTCTTCAAGCACCTTAGAACATGCACCAATTTTCTTGAAATGTGTGATAAATGAGCACGTACTCATGAATTTAGTATCACTCAGTAAAATTTCCCCTCCCTTGCTAATTTTGACTTAACAAAATAGTGTGTGTTTTCCGGGTATTGATGCCACATGCACTAATTAGGATAATCGGTTTAGAGAGCATGAAACTGGAGCATTTCGTGGCGCATGTCATGGCTTGAAGTTGTTGTATGCCCTTAACACCATGGCCACGATCAAAACCATTCAACTCATACATAGTTACACTTGAAGATGCATTCTTCCAAAGTAAACTTCACCGACGTTGTTGGTCCCCTCACATAGGATCAAGAAATGGAAATTGGGTCCTAGTAAGCTCCCCTATAAATTTAGAAAGAGTAAGCGTACTTGGTAAAAATCCATATCTATTCAACCTCCAAAAGTTCATGATGATGTTGCCTTTCTTAGTAAAGAAAGACCTAAATTGGGTTCTCATTTGGTTGCGTGGACATTAAGTCCACAAGAAATATTCCACATGGTATCATTAAGTATGCATGTGACACGGCTAATGATGTCCATTCTTTTAGAACTTTAGTAGCAACTTGCATGTTGCACATGCTTCAACATCAAACCACCCAATGCTATTGTACTTATAATTGAGAGCATGGCACATGAGTAAATTTGCATCGTCCATGCAATAGAAATGAGAACATGATCTTATTTTGTGACATTTAATTGCCGGACAACTTCACAATTGTCCATGACATTGTTTAACCAATATAATAGGTTCCCAAACTCCTAGTAAGTCTTGTCCCAAACCCCTTACACCAAGACATAGTTATATAATTTATAGATAGCAAGTGACTAGAAGGGTACTAGGGAAAAGTATCCATTTCTTCAACATAAGGACGTGTACTTGTGACAATATGTACAAACTTACTATCACATTAGCTCGAATTGGGGTGATGCTCACCAGACAAGACAACTCGTGATCCAATTCCATTGATCAATATTGTGTGTGGAGTTGGAAGTGTACATAATAGGCTCATAATTTGCCACAATGCGATCACCTAACATTGAAGTATATTTGCATTGGAAAGAGACAACGAAGAACATGGTTGCAAAATGATTAGTCTCCATACTTGGAACATGTGTGATAGTCACGGAGGAACAATAGATAATTGACGAAGGTACATGCAGCTACAACCAAGTGGAAAGCGTCCCTCATTCACATTAACAAAAGAGGTTGGCATGGTCCCTCTGTCTCTCCCTTTCTAGTTCTTGATCAAGGCCATGATATTAAACACTTTGTAATTATAAACTTTCACATTAGTCAACTAAAAATTGTTTTCTTTACAAATAGATGACAATATAATCAAGAGATCCTACATATACATACATGGAAAACGATCATACTTTCCATACCATATATGTAACGAGGATGTAGATGAACGGTGCAACGTAACCATGATTACAACTGTGAATCACGTCTGTAACTCATGATAAAAAATAGGGTTTGGAAAAACTTACCATAGGTAAGAACTCCAATATAAACCCCTAACCCTAAAAGAAGCCTCCTTTTCTTACCATTCATGCAAGCGCAAGGTGAGGTGACTTTGTGCATACTCACTAGAATAGTTGATACGTGTGGAAAGTGAGAGAAACTAGGACGAATCACCAAGAGGAGTAATCTACTTGGAGTAACCTAGTCATGGCCAAGGATCAGGTTTGAACACCCATATGTCATTTTGCAATGAGTGTTATAATTTGAAATACTGCAATGCATTTGATGTTGTTTATATGTGTGCGACATGGATAACAACTGGGTCATGTTGTTATTTACCTCGTGTACGTAACTAATCCTCAAATGTTTGTTGGTTGGTTGCATGGGCACATGTGAGGCAGACCCTTCACACTCTCAATACGAGGATGTATTATGATTATGACATTTAAAGCATTTCTATGGGTTGATGTTACTAGGAACTTTTCCTTTGTAAGCACTCCATACATGTGGTGGAGTAGATATGTGTACTTTGTAGTGAAGCAAGAAGATAGGTGATTAAATCTCAAAGGTATGGGGCAGTCAAACTTAAACATTTGTTGTTGGCTACCATGTTATTACGGAAACCCTAAGTAAGGTACATAGTCTTGCAAAGCAAAGTGAGTTATAACACAAAATATCCAGGTTATATAACACATAGATAAGCATGATTGCAAACAACTACACTATGCAAAATGCTATTGTGTTACCAAGTAGTAAGACGCCATGAAAATAGAAAGAGTCTTGTGGAAATTCCCACCCACCCACCCTTGTATTGCAATGAAAAAGTTATTGAA
This sequence comes from Polytrichum commune, assembly GCA_950295325.1. NCBI lineage: Eukaryota > Viridiplantae > Streptophyta > Polytrichopsida > Polytrichales > Polytrichaceae > Polytrichum > Polytrichum commune. Next base: position 10,970,206 of record OX485809.1, read on the forward strand.
GGGTTTGGCCTCTGAAAAGAGAAAGTTCAAACTTTGTAAAAGTTTTGAAAAGTTAGCTATATATATGTATGTATGTATGGATGGATGGATGGATGGATGGCTGGATATATGTGTATATGTGCACGTGTGTGTGTATGTATTTAGTTTGGATTGTTTCATACATACACATTGTTGTATTTATGAGCAAAACATTTGAGTATATATCCTCAACATGTTTTTTTGCATGTCTAAGCCCTCGTAGCATACAATTTTAAGTACATGTGAAATGGTTGATAATCATATTGTGTACTTGATGTTGGCTATACTAGTAGACTTGATACATACCTATGAAGTATACGGAAAAGGTGAGGACCATACTTCAAGCCCATACTTATAAACCTTGAAAAAACTTGAGAAAGGAGCCATGTGGAGGCAACCAATAAGGGCATACTTGATTTGATCCATCCAAATCCTTAATCTGGAAGAGATATGGCCTTTTGGTTCCTAAGTAAGGGGATTAGGGTTAGTGAAACCGTTAACCTTTATTTACCTTTAAACAATGAGCAGTAACCCATTCTTGGTGGTAAGTGCTATCACAGGTCTACAAAGTTGTGCACTGGTGTTGTGAAATTGTCAAGACTACATGTGTGATGGCGATAGTTAAGGTGCAAAGAGTTTTTACTTCCATATGTAGAGCAAAATTATAGATATTGGATATAGTAAAAACATGTTTCCTTCCTACTTTCAAAGTTAAATTCTATGTATGTATACATGTGACATCTATAACATGTGTAATACTGATGCGAACACCTGATGTACAAAACTCAACTCATTTTGTGATTTTGGTTGGATGGGCACAAATGAGGTAGTTCCTTCAGGGATGTAATCATAAGAGCTTGTTGTTAGGAGGAAGGAGGTTATGCATATGTTGTGTGGTGTCCAACATTATGCTAAACTAGTAGAGAGGACTTTGCCTTGATGGGAATATGTAGACTTCATACCTTCGCCATTTCCTTGAGATTTTTGGCAAATAGGAAGTTTTTCAGTCTACACAAAGTAGACTAATCATGTTTGTATGTTGCTTACATGAGCAAGTGATGCCCAAACCACAAAACAATCTAATGGTGACAGTTGGTATTTGTTGCTACAACAAAGGACAAACAACTCGCATGGCATGGCGAGTTCTAAACAAACCTTAAACTCTCTTTTTGTGCATTGGGACATACACATTGCTTAGACACGTTTCAATTATGAAGCACATTACATTACACAAAAATTGTGCAAGAAAGTAGTGCCTTGTAAGAGGGTGACCCCACCAACCCTCCTAGGGATCTCTCTTTGAAGATATTAATGTCATGCATAGGGTCACAATAATCTATCCAAAGAATGTAATAAGTAAAGAGGCTTGCTCTAATGAAGCAAACGAGACAATGCCAATTGAAGTACTACATATCTACACTAATATGTGCAATTAGGCCTCCCCACGCTAGTATATCAACATTCCACACTTTTCTGGATATTTATTACTACAATAACAAAATACAATATTTCTTCTTTTATTGTGGTTGTCATATATATAAATTACAAGCTTTAAATTTTCATGGTATAATTTTGAGCCAAGGTAATCTTCATGATTAAATAGGCAACATATTTACAAAAGCAACCTAATTGCATATTACTATACATGTAGAGAGAATCCACATTTTCCTAAGTTGTAATTGTTGTTGGTTGAGGATGAAGTCAAGAATCCTTACTTTGGTTGCTTTGGCACCTGGCAATCATTAAACCTTTATGCTAATAAGGTGCCGTAGGTAGATAGCTAGTTTGGCACACATGTCAAAAGTTGGTACATCACTTAATAATTTGAAATATCTGACATTTTTTAATGAATTTCTTGTTATCAATTATGGTTTGTTCACCAATACCTTAGCAGTAGGTAGTAGGTGTTCACAATGCACATTGAATTGGTTGTAAGTGGGAATAGTGTTCACACTCCACATGGGCTTCATCCTCCCCTTTATACAAGTAGAGTAAGGGTGGTGTTCACATGTCATGTGGGCTTCATCTCTCTTAGAAGAAGTGATTTACCAACTTATCTTAATAAGACACGATTCCAAATGAGTGCAACTTCTATGTTGAAACTATTTTTTAGTATTACAAACATTTAGGTCTAAGAAAACGTTGTGTATATGGACCAAGTTCTTAATACACATCCTTGCAATTTCATGATAACCCATATTCCTTGCGATGACTTAAGATGACCTTGCACATAATGTGAGCCCCTTCTCCACCTAACATCCAAAAGCCAACTATAAGCACTACATAATCACGTGTACAGTCTAACCTCGTTAATATGATACTAGTTTATACGACACCCTTGATATTATGACACATTTTTGCGAGATTAAACTTTTTAGTTCAAAACTCCCTCTTTTATACGACTACAACACTCGATAATGCGACATTTAGAATCTTTGTTTTGTCATATTAAAGAGGTAGTTAATGCTAAAATTCCTTTCATCTATGTTATGTACATCTAAAATACATCCATTTTCACTTTGGAACTACTTGGGAACTTCACTTGTCATTGGGAACTTAATGATATTTAGGGTTACTGGTGTAGAATGGCCATGGTTAGGGTTAGAGTGACATCATGCCTAGTATGTTGCCTTGTACACGGGTGATAGAATATCATTAATATCTTGATGCTAAACATCATGCATCATTTTTTCTAGTTTCTTTAAAAAAATAAACTCTTCATATTTTGGTGTTAATGAAATTATTGTTTTCAAAAGTTAGTAGGGAATTTAGATAAGATGATAGTTGCTAACTTGGGTAGGCAACACCGAAGATCTTTGGACTCCTATTTCAAGAGTTCTTGAGAATATTTGTGTGGAGCCGTCCTAGCTCACATTGCACACAAGAGAGCGAGACCAATGTGGAGCCAGGAGCGAGACCAACTATCAAAGTGGGAGTAGCACCGCACCAGCACCGCACCGGCAAGGGGGGCATAGAGCCTCATTACACACAAGACATGAGAGTAGACAAAGGTGAAGCCGAGAGCAAGACCAAGGATCGGAGCGGGAGGAGCACCGCATTGGCAGCGGGGCCCGAAGCCTAAGCGAGCGACACCAAGTTGGGACCAAGGCCAAGTTGAGCGCAAGAGGACTGAGGGCCGGTTAGGAAGATAAGAAGCTTGGAAGCCTGAGAACGAAGGGACTAGGAACCGGCAAAGCCAACTTGAAGCCACGTGTGAGAGGACTACAAGGCGGCGACCCACGGGAACACATAAACCAATTAGTAAACAAACTAAGTAGTAAATAAACTTAGGTGAACATAGGTAGATGAAAGACATATAATCGGGGATGATCACCCGATTTATGGATTTAACCTCCGCAACCACCTCGGATGAAAATAATCGAATGAGATATTGTAAGGCACATCCAACGATCCCAACACATCTAGACATGTGGTTCAAACCAACCACATGTCTCTCAAGGCTACATATAAATAAACCACGTGTCTATTACAAAAATAGATCAACTGAACTCTTTTAAGGTTGTTAGAACATTTAGAATCTAAATTAAGAAATTGGAATATTTGGTAATAGGGAAAAGAGGCACAACCGCCGCATTAAGAATTCCTAGATATCGGAACCTACATAAAAGCGCACTTGAGGCCCCTAAGATACCTCGTATTTAAACACGAACAAATCCACATGAGTGTCGAGACAACTACCATAAACAAATTCACAAAGACCCTTTTGAATTAACTCTTGAGAGCTTTTAAAGCTAGAGGAGAAACCTTTGGGAGACCAAAGGACTCGTAAACCTCATGCAAACTGGGATACTAAGCCGCGGAAGGACAAGAACAACTCCAGGCCTAGAAAAGGGCTAACGAAAGTGAAATCCAAAGGGAATTAAAAGAGACTTTTTGAATCCATAAGATTTTGGAAATTGGACGAAACTTGAGAAAACATACAAAGGTTACCAAAAACCAATTCATAAGAAATCTACATGGACTCTAAAAGAAACTTGAAGAACACCCAGACAAACGGAAGGGTCAAACAAGTGTGGTAAGGTAAGAAAATCAAACAAAAGATTGACAGATGGAATTTCCACAAATACAAAAGAAACACCAAAAATGACAATTTAACTTCAACAAATTCCTAACACTTGGAAGTTCAAAAGAAGGGTATCTACACATAAAGTTACTCGAGCACCTGCCGACTGACGGGAGAAGCATGAATCGGTAGACACAAATTCATTAAAGGAAAGACGAAGGAGGGGACGCCAAGGGGCCTACATCAACACCACCATGCAATCAAACTCAAACTAAAATCTCACTTCATCATACCTCTCACATCAATCTAAGGGGATTGTGGGATAATTAAGAAAGACATGTAGATAGTACGGAACATAAACCATATGTAATATTAGTGCATACACATGAATGACAAAGAATGTTGATCAAATACTTTGATATAAAATTTCGTGAAATCGGTATGGAGACGTACTTGATGAATGATGAAATAAATAAATTCCTGTAATCAAGTGTCATTCATCAACTGAGTAGATTTGCATTAGCCAGGGAGTATGCTTGAATTACACAAGGACTTTGATACTCTTAACTACACACTCTTGGAACTTTGGAAGGAATAAAAGTGATTACAAGTCATTCAAACCATGAAAGATATAGGAGTGATTCTACGTGATGTTGGATATAGGAATAAATCCCACTCCAAAACACTCAACCTTGACATTAGGATTTAGGGGAACATAAACCTAGAAACCTAGGACATCTACTCCTTGAGGATCCATGAGAGCTAGGAAAAATGACATTATACATAACTAAGTATCAATAATAGTATACATGTGACCACCTTTGTAGAATTGGAAATCTTTAACAGTCTAATTTTGGTGGGAGTGATGTGCGTATAAACCGGTCAGCAACGGGTTACACCGTCTAAGGATGAAGGTTGAAGGTGACCTTGACAATTTGTATTGGTTTGGAGTTATAAGTTATTATTTCATAATATCTATATTTTAAACTCGTTGTATATATATTTTTAAGTTCATATTACTTATGTTTTTGTATTCCCTCAATAATATGACAACTTTACGCCATTTGTCATGATTATGAGAAGACGACACCTCGATAAGATGACTTTTTGTGCTTCCCAAACATGTCATACTAAAGATGGAGAACAATCCACTATATTTCCAAAATAATCTGACATGTGTTTTAAGACTTCTTTTGTGGCAGACAAGCTATTTGGTATGCGGGTGATGTTTGGTTATCTTTCTTAATCAGATACCTGTAATTGATGGGTGGGTGGTTATGTGACGATCAAACAATGCCATCAAGACACATGTTTAAAAGAGATTACACTACGTCTTCAATTTAACTGGTCTTTCAAACACAACAATGAACATGGTTCGGAGGACCTAGCAGTATTCAACTAAGGAACCAACAAACGTGCACTTCTTGATATCCCTAACTATTTCATGGGAGTTATGATTCTCAATCCAAATGTTATTGAGGTCTCGTCATAGAGTTTTCTAATTCAACATAAATTGGAAGACGTAAACCAAAGATCGTCCGCCTACCTACCTTAGAGTGATAAGAAATTTACAATCCCACAATTGCAATCCACTTGTTAACAATAGTTTTCGGCAGCTTGCACTATTTCCTGCAAGCTTGACTGTACTGGCACTTCTAATGTCGAAGACTTCAGAAACCAAGGCTCTTCTTGATTGTTTTTGGTACTAGAACCCTACAGTTGAATCACAACTGTTACTGAGGAGATGCCTCACTTTGTTAGTTAAGCTATTTCACATGTATCGAAGTTCAAGTTTGTATAGATGAACTATATATATATATATAAGGTACTGGTGTTATTTGGTTACTTTCCTTAATCAGGCACCCATATTTGAATGGTGCATGGTTAGATCTATCATGGTTAGATAAAATGAACATGATTTTGCATATGTTTAAAAGGAGGAATAGCAAGATTTTTTTTCTTGCAAAGAGAAACAATTTCTAAGGAGAATGCAATTATTGTTGATTTTTAAAAATATAAATATGGAAATTATTACAAATTTCAAAGTGTAAATCTCAAGGTTATCCACAGTTGATTTATAGGTTAACCCATAATGCCTCATCTCAATGTGTCTTATGACAATTGTCAAAATTATTTGGGGGTAGAGTAGAGGCGCTCATAACTGATCACTTAAGAGAATCTCCGCTAGATATGGACAAGTATAAGGTAGTGCAAATTTTTCTTTTGTAGGAAGATAGTAATCAAGAGGACCGCAAAGTTTTCGGTAATTTTATTTCTTAAACTAAAAATATTGTGAATCTTTGAAGCCAAAAGTTGGCCTGAACATATTACCAGTGTCAAGAGTCTACCATAACCACTCATTTAACCAACCGTTCCTCCTCACTTTAGCACTCAAAACCAAGACATGTGTCATGACATTGTTGGTTCCGGCCTAATCAAAATCAAGTTCTAGCCTAATCAAAATTTAATCCCAACCTAATTGATATTCTTGTACCTTATAGATTGCCAATGGGGTCTTGATTGGGAATAGGCGCCTCCATTATAATCAATCACAAGCCATCACCACATCAACCTTAACTTTGTTTGCCTAAGTAAAACTATATATATATCATCTATGTCGGCATTACATGACCCTAGTGAATAATAAATGAACCTAGTCGACTGTGGATGCCTCAACCTTAGACACATGATGTTAAAGAGATTGGACCACGTCTTCAATTTTATTGATACACTATACTCAATAGTAAACACACTTGGGGTGACCTATATATATTCATTTAAGGAATCAACATGCATGCACATCGAATGATCATATTTAATTAAGGGGAAACCTGGTTTAAAATTCGGTTTTGGTTAAATGTTTCATCATTACTCTACGTCTTGCATTACATTTGTAAGATGTAGAGTTGATCATTTGACAATAAGGAAGATAAGGCTACTGTGGACACCTCCAACTCTATGGAATCATCCAGCCAATGGATTTGAGCATTGGAAGCTTGAACATGTTAGCAATTGTGAAGCATGACCAAATAATTTGAGATCGTTGATATCAGAGTTGAGGAAGGTGTTGATCTAGGCTCCGGAATCAAAGATTCTCTACTTCCCAATCTAGTGTTATAGGGGGGGGGATTCTTTCATCGTTGAATGTTGTGTAAGTGGACAACATCAATAGTAGATTTTACATGGGTCATTTGCCAATGAAAACCAAGTTGAATGCCAATATTGGTTGTGTCATGTCTCTAAAGTGGTCATTGTCGGATTGGCTTTTCATTATAGAATATCCACAATACAAGTTGGTCATCACCTCACATTTACATGCCACCTCCTAATTTGCCCACCTTGGGCACAAAATCAAACATTTCATAACTCAACGGATATCACTCCTCGCTATGGAGAATGTTGGGTGTAGTTTGACTTAAGAGACAAAGAATGTCAATAAAAACTGACCAAACAACACTTGTATACCTTATGTTGGCCACATATTATCAAATACCACTACACTAAAAAGGATACGTAGTGTTTGATTATATTTAATGTTGTTACCACCCTACCCTACTCAACATGAACTTTCAATTCCTTGACAATCAGTGTTAGATATAAATGTGTCGATACCTTCCCAACTGCCACCTATCTTCTTGTGAAGCATGGATTTCACTTGACTTGCAATTTTTTCATATCCTACTAACACTAAATTCAAACATGTAGCTTCCACATACTACTATAGTTGATATTTAGTGTTTGAGTTCACATTTAACATTATTTACTTTCATAAGGTTATTGACATTTAGTGTATGCCTTCATATTTAGTGTATCAAACACTAAATATGCTTTTTAGTGTAGCAAGGACATACAATATAATGTATTTGCACAAATCCAACAGCTGCAACACAATGAACCTTTGAAACGCCCATCAGTTAAACTAACCCGTGTCACGACTTTAATTAAAAAAAAAAAAGGTTCACAAATTTTTTTACTAAGTTAACTACAAGACTAAGTTCCATGTGTAGCAACAATTTGTGGTTGTGAAAATGATGCATCAAAGTCAAGCAAATGCAGGGCCAATGTTTCAGCAAGTTTAAGTTATGTGGGTGATATTCGGTTCATGGTTCATGTTCTTCGGCTTCTACCGATTAGGTCTACACAAGAGAACTTGTGTTGCATTAGCGAATCTACAATGAAGCATCAACAAGAACGTGACTAAAAATTGGACTTCTCTTTATTTATTTATGATCATCAAAAGTACATGTTTGTTGGTTCCTCAATTGAATACATGGGTCCTCTCGGTTGTGTTCACTATTGAGTTTGAAGTAGTTAATAAAATTCAAAGATGTGTAGTCCAATCTCTCTTAAATATATGGCTTCATGGTGTTTGTTCTTTGATCCTCACCGAACAATACACAAATGAAATATGAGTGTTCGATTTGTGATAGTAACCAACAACACCCACATGCCTTTGCAATTGATTATACTATTCCAAATTTTAAGACAAGGATCATGTTGGAGGGGCTCGTAAAGGATACATGTTCTTAATGCTCAAAATATAGTATTAAATACTCAATGAAATGGAATTGATTTAAAAGTTCAGGATGGGATTGAAATTACATCAAGATGGTTTCAAACTAACTACTTTTCTAGAGTGGCAGAGTGCGGTAGCCACCGTGGGATAGAGGCTAATGTCCACTTGGGGGTGCAATTGAAAGGACGACTCGAGGCTTCCTATAACTACATTCTCAAGTAGTGATGGACACTTATCTCTCATGGGGTTATATAGGGGACATTCCAACACTAATTGTGCCACTTACAATTGCATTATAGGAGCAAAAGTGGCATGGTTTAATATCTCTAGAGATAGGGATAGTCGGCTATTGTCTAGTTTCAATGGCAAGTCTATGGTTCAAGGTGCGGTAGGCAACAATGATCTTGCGTTGTGGTGGTGTCAAAAGTTGCTTCAAGTACAATTCACATTTGTATTTGAGAAAATCAATATGTCAAGTCGGCACGTGCAATGTGGCAGTCATGTCTGCCCGAACATTAAAATCAGGTATTGCAAGACTGAGGGAGTACCTTTATATACTTAGCTTGTGACTCGGATGTCGATTCTTTAACTCTATATATGGGACCTCCCAATTGTGTTCACCATTGAGTGTGAAGTGGATAATAAATTTAAAGATGTAGTCCAATCCCTCTTAAATATGTGACTTTATGATGTTTGTTATTTGATCCTCACTTAGTCACACATAGATCAAATACAAGTGTACGATCAAGAACAGTAACCTACAACACCCACATACCTTAGTAATCAGATGTGCTAATCCAAATTCTAAGTTTAGGGTCATATTTATATTTATATGTATATGTATATTAAATTATATATTTAGCATATGACATGGGCCTCCAAACTTACCTTCATGACAAGAAACTTAGAAAACGTGAAGAAATTGACGCCGGTACGAATAATGAATAGTGCCAATATGAATATTAAGAAGATTGTCAATATTATCAATATTCTCAATGATAGTGCTACTATGACTAGTATTTTCAATAAATAATATTGTGACAAACATTGTTTGATGAGGATAGTACCGGAAGCATAACTCCACCCAAGTTCCCAAGTGTAAGCTTGAATGTATGAATAATAAATAGATATACTTACTTTGTTCAGAGGCCCCACAATATATAATTGACATATTCCAAGGTCATGGAACTGGCCCACATGGCCAAATAACAAGATGGTCATGTTGCAAGAGCTCATAATGGACATAGAGTAGAGGTGCTTATAATCAATCACTTAAAAGATTTTGTGCCAGATGTGGAAAAATACAAGGCAATGCAATTTTTCCTTGTGTAAGAAGATAGAAACAAGGAGGATTGCATAATCAATTTTTTTTTTTTGATAAGTTTATTCCTCAAATCAAAATTATCATACACATTTGAAGCCGAAAATTGACCCGAACATAGTGCCGATGTGTAGACATAACCGCGCATTTTGACCACTCATTCCTCACTTTAGCGCTCAAACCAAGAACATGTGTCATGACACCATCAATTCCAACTTGATCGAAATCAGGGCACCCTAAAAATTCCCGATGGGGTCCGAATCACCGGGAGTAAGCGCCTCTACCTCTATCCTTGTAGTGCTCAAAACCCTTGGTATTAAATACTCAATGTGTTGAAGTTGGCACGTGCAATGTGGGAGTCATGTCATGTCTTCCCATTAGCGTTGAAAGGCGGGTATTAGAGGACCAAGCGATCGAGGCCCGTTTATAAAAATACTTAGTCGCTCGTGACCGGGATGGATATCCCAAGGATCCGGTGAGGGATCCACTCCGGGAAAGGTGTTTGTGGTAGCTAAGCTAGTGGATCTAAAAACCCTTTCAACAATAACCAACGACTTCAAAGCCGGGGAGCGAAGCTCGAGGCCCGCTTGCTTGTCGCCGTACTTCTTCCCGAGTTCCGACTAAGAATCGACAAGCGAAGCTAAGCCAAATTAAAGGCAGGCAATTGATTGCGAGGATGATTCAGATTCAAAAGGCTCAGATTCTTCGGCTGCCCATGAGCGGATGTGCCAATTGTCAAAGTCGCAACGATACTCAAGAGTTTTGAAGATTTGCATGGCCTCGTGTTGTCGACTCACCGCCTAAGTTAGTTTATGTGCTACCTACATATATCACATACGACATGGGCATCGGACAAATCGTAACATGACTCGTGTCATTGTGTTACTTCTCTACCTCCGTGTTTATGGGCTAGAATATGATTTACGTGATCCTAGCAAACTTGTAACGTAAGTGGGCTTAAATTGTCGTCACACTACCAATATATGAGTCCTAGGCAATCATTGTCCTACGTTAGTGAAAGAACAATGCAAATCTATCATTTTGAAAGATTTGTGAATTTTATAGTGACCAGTTGGAAAATTTAATCGTTAAACCCCTAAACACTCAAGCCTTCACATTCTATTTTCGGGTTTTCCAGCACTACACCAAATATGATATTTTGTGTTTGATTAAATTTCGTGTTTTACCACCCTACTTTGCTCAACACTAATTTTCAATTCTTTGATAATTAGTGTTAGACATAAATGCACCGCTGCCGCCTTCCTTGTTGCTACCTCTTTCTTGGAAACAGTCAATTGCCTTCCTTGTTGCCACCTCTTTCCTACTAAACACTAAATTCGTGCATGTAACTTTCACATAGTACCATAGCAGATATTTAGTGTTTGAGTTTACATTTAATGTTACTTACTTTCATAGGGTTAGTGATATTTAGTGTAGTGTTCGTATTTAGTGTATCTAACACTAAATATCATATTTTGTGTAGTGCTAAAATACTCTTTTTGTGAAAATTTGAAGACAATCGAACCACACATTTGCTAGTTTAGATTGAGAGATGAAGAGGGCCTTCATTTGGTTTTTTTTTTGGGGGGGGGGGGCATGCAGAGAAAACTATGATTTGTATTTATATGTTTTTGTTTCATGACCGTTTCGGTCATGGCACAAATTTTAGAAAGTTGGCAAATTTGACATAACACTCCTTTCGTAAGATGAATTCATAAAAGTGCAAACTTAATTTCATGATTTTACAAACCAATTTCATTAAAGTCATGTACCAAGTTCACTATATAAACAACTAATTTAACTCGTGCTTTCAACCAATTTCACTACATGTTGTGAAAAATTTCATGATTTGGTACCCATATTCACAACTTCACAAAATCAACTTCATGAACTTTATAATTTTATTTCATGAAGAATGGTACATCACGTAGAAGATCCTCCTAATCTCCCACGAGTAGCTCTACCGAAATTGCAATTGATTTCTCTTATCCAACCTTTGAACACGTTTGCAGTGATTGCTTGTACATCATTATTAATGTGGCCTAATACTCCTTTGGTAAGATGACTTCACAAAAATGCGAACTCAATTCCATGAAAGTTCCAAGCTAGTTCATGAACTTTCCGACTAATGTTACGAGAGTGCTCTACCAAAATCATGAACCTTCTATATTGGTTCATGATTCTTCTCATTGCACTACGTGGTCTTTGTATTCTCAACTTATGAATTTTTGCCTCCTCCTTTTGCATTCTTGGCCTTGTTGTTGTTCATTAGCTCCTCTTTAGTTTGTGTTTACCTTTAAGCCTCTACCTTTGACGTCAATTTTTCTTCGGTCTTTCATTATAGTACCTCAAAGTTGGAAGCAAGCAATGTCGGTTCTTCTTTGGTCTTGATTACTATACATTGAAGCAAGGAACACAAACCCAATGTAGTTGGAGTGTGCAATCTCGTGGATTTGAAAGTGTAGTGTAACCGTATATTTGATTATGGGAAGAGTGTTGGCTATTTGAGCAAAGCACATAACGTGTTTGGAGTGCTTTGTCCAGTTGTGTCACATTAATGTTGATGTGAGGTTGAGGCATCTATAACTGTTTGAAATAAAATAGTTTCCATATATTAAGGAGGTGTAATAGCGGGGAATTATTTTTAGGATGCAATTATTTTTACTAAAAATTTGTGAATATGGATATCTCTACAAATTTCAAAGCGTAAATTTTAGGGTCACACCTAGCTGATCTATAGGTTAACCGCTCATTTCAATGCTACTCCTTAGCTATAACAATTGCCAAAACTCTCAAGAAGGCAATCAATCACACATTGCCACCACATAAACTTTAACTCTTTCACCTAAACATTATAGAGTTAAAGTTTAAGTGCATGACCTCGGCTCTCCCTCCTTTCTTGCCTCCCCTTTCCTTCTCTCTCTCTCTTTCATCCCTGATCCCTCTACCTGCCCATTATGTTGCACTCCACCTTGCAACTTCGCATCAACTGAGATTAGCTCCCCAAGTTGCTACCCGACTCGCATTCTACTAGCATCACCAGCTTGTGCACGCTCATTCGTGATTTTTGCAACGCTTCCGCCTCCCACCTCTAGTTTCTCTCTCTCCCTACTTTTCTTTTCCTCTCCTTCACACAAAATGAGCCTCTCCTCCCTTGCCTCCCGAGACCCCTCCAACTTCCTCCTTTTTTCTCGTGTTGCCCGGCATCTTCGGGCCGCCCGAAGAAAAAAACGGGTTTGGCCCTCCCCTCTTGGCCTCTCCCCCTTCTACAACTCCACATTCCCCCACACATTAATTGCACTTACCTAGTTTCATTTTAGTTTATCTCCTTTTAAGATGGAGGTTGGCCTTATCACTCCATTTTTCCACCTTCCGATATTTATTTTATGGTTAATTAACATGTGAGACCATCCTTAGGGCTCACATTCCACTACATGACAAGCTCATAGGTTCTAAATAAACACTTTTTTTTAAGGAAGAACCGAACCCACGGTTTCATCCCTCTTTGAGAGACTGTACGGATAATTTTGATCCCCTTTACAATCTTTGAAGTTGAGAGAACACCCCCGTATGCACAACCAAGTTTGTTTGAGCAAGCCCACTATCCTTGCATTTGCATCCACATTCGTACTTCAACATCTAAAATGCAGGAAAACCGCCCACTAACTGACGTTTTCATCAAACATGGATGAAATCTTATCCCGGAAGCCTCGAACTCCCTACATGTGTGAGAGTTATGCAGGGTGGATTATATATAATAAGACAAGATTTTTTTGAACCTTCGACCTACTACTTTTTCCTCTAGTACCAGATGATCCAGATGTATACGAGAAACAACCAGTTGAAGTTCATGACTTCAAAAAATTACTGATCATTTTAGAGGAAATTCAAAAGTTCATATTGAAAACAATGCAAGATGAATGGCAATTTTGTCTAGGTTTGCATCTACATCCTGGATGGAGGCCACTTTTCATTTCCAGATGCAAATCCAAGAACGACTGGGCTTGCTCTTATAAGTTGAGGCCGGAAAAGCACATGGAAATGTGTGGGATATATAAGTTAAGCTTAGGCTGCAATTTGGTGTGTAGTGTGGTGGGTGCCATTGGTGGCCATTTTCATGCAAGTGCTTTTCCCAATGCCGTGGAGGCTCAACTTCTTTATTATTTGGAGACGTTGACTGTCCCCAAATTGGGACCCAAGGCCTTTGGTCCTTGCCACGTCATCTCTTATGAAGTGGTGACACTTGCTAGCACAGGAGCACGCGTTACCTCTCCTTCATGCAACTTAAAAGCCCTCCAATAGTATGCAGTACGGAGGCTACTTTGTGTTTACATAATTAATTCAACACTAGAATCAACTACATTAAATATGATATTGATATTTAATGTTTGATACACTGAATACGAATGCATACACTAAATATCACTAACTCTATGAATGTATGTAACGTTTAATGTAAACTCAAACACTAAATATCCAACTATGGTAATATGTGAAAGTTACATGCACGAATATAGTGTTAGTAAGGATATGGAAAAAGATTAACTATGATAAAAGGAGAAGGGAGATGGTGGAAGGGAAGGTGGCAACGCATTTATGTCTAACACTAATTATCAAAAAATTAAAAATTAGTGTTGAGCAAGATAGGGTGGTGAGAACACTAAATATAATCAAACACTAAATATCATATTTAGTGTAGCTTCAAATACCCCAATTTGTTCAGTCAAAGCCATTTGAGGTGAATCAACCACAAACATGTAGTGAGAGGGGAATGATCTCACACAAATGTTACCACTCATTTACAACTTTGACATAGCATGTTGCCCGGAAGTTGCTTCATTTGGCACTGGGAACGAGAAGAGCTCCGGTCTGCAAAGGAGGTCGGGAGTGAATAGAGTGTTTGTTTGTAAAACATCCATGGCCACGTCCTTAAGGACGATGATGTTAGATGTAAACTATTTCACCTTTTGCAAGGAGCAAACACTACATTAGTATCCAATACTCCCTCTACCCCAAAATGATTGACCATGTTTCTAACTTTGGTGAGTTTAAGGCCCGATGATCATTGACTGAGTAGTTGTAAGTATGACTCTTAAAATAAATAAAAAGCCAACAACTACCGTAGCTCTCTAGCAGCTTGGGCACCTTTCTACCTAAAAGTTAATTTAAAGTGAGAAATTAAGTTAGGCGGCCCAGAAAATAATATTCTAAAATTGGATAGATTAGAAAAATTTTAAATAAGTTAGACATTCATCCAAGTCATTTCTATAATTCATGGATGGTTTTCCTTATTTCTTCTATGGCGGCTACGATTAACCTAAACACTTCCCTTAACTAACACCCCTATGCTAAAGTTTGTCTTTTACTTGTATGTCAGGGTTTTGCATGGCAACAAATTTTGCTTTGTGTGAGAGTTATACAGATGCTAGCGAATGTCACTTGCATTATTGTGATTTTAGGCACTATTTGAATGTTGTTTCTTTCTTTTTAGACACGCAATAAAATTAATTTCCAAGAAATTAGGCACCTTTAAAATTTATTATTTTCTGCCCGAGCTGCTAGAGAGCTACGGTACTCTGAAATGCCCCCCGAAGTTGCGGTGTTGAAAGACTTCTTGATGATGAAAGTTATCATTTTGGGACGGAGTGAGTAACTGTTAACCATAACCAATAGCATATATAATTTCATCTATTGGATGTTTGCCTTGCCATAATCAAGTTTAAATACCCTTGTTAGTTCAACCAAAGTCAATTGAGATGAATATGCCACAAATGTGTGGCAAGAGGGAATGCTCGCACACAAACATACCCCTTATTCATCCAACAACAAATATCTTGAATTATCTACATATAAGTTGATTTGACATCATAAGTAGCTTCAAAGACCCCCCCCCCCCCCTACACACACACACATTATTGTAACAAACATCACTTGAGATGATACAACCAACAAACCTAAAAGAGATGAAGTTTTTATGTTGGATGTATGAGACTTAGCACACTCATATCCGACAATTCCCTTCTATCCAAACTAACATGGGTTTTTTTAATTTTTTGGTTGGATGAATGAGAGGTACAAGAGAATAATTACATACGAATGTACCTCTCTTCATTCAACGTAAAGCCCTAAAGCAATACGCACATCCCAAACATTACTATTTTTAGTTTTTTTGACACCGACATCACCTTTACAAACCTTGAATTGGTCTAGTCCAAGTCATTCGAGATAAACCAACCACAACCCTATAGGAAGTCAAGTTTTTTTTGTGTTGAGTGAATGAGAAGTACACTCATATGCGACAATTCCCTCTCTCTCTCCGTGAGCTCACACGTTAATTGTGACACTTAGGTTGTCTTTTAGGTTTTGTTTCTACCATAACATTAGTCAACACGTACCTTCAACTGGGTGGGCTACGGAATCCTAAGAGTATAATCAGCGCATATTCCAAATTTTTGTACTCCACGCAACAGTGTCAACCTAATGATGGGGGGAACACCGTTACTCTCATGAGTAACATTACGTACTTGTTCAAAGGGTTTTATGATGACAATCATTCAAGGCCATACATAAAAAACATGCATTCCTATAGCATGCAAAAATTGTCGAATTCCCAAAAAATATCCCATTTTTGACGTGTAGTAATTTAGGAGATCTCTTAAGCATTACAATGCTTTCTCAAGACTCTCACATAAGTAGTCCAAAAAATGTAGTTAGGGACACTTTCCACACAAGTCGTGAGGGTCCAATACATACAATGGCCAACCACTAAATTTATATAGATTTACAAAGTAAGTATTCATAAACAAATATACATCGAGGAGCGTAAAATTACATAATGCAATGGTGTCCCGAGGCTCTTATTAACCTACATAAATTGTAGTTTGAAGCAGTGTCCGGGAAGATTTTTCGACACAATCGGTTACATGTTGACATCTTTTTGTTTTTCTTTTCAAATTGTGGTATATTTCATAGATTTGTCTCAAACTCAACAAGTTCATGTGTAACTAAGCAGCCGGTTCTCCATATTCATTGAAGGATTGTGAGAAATATAATCATATGTAGAAATGGTGACTACATATATATTATATATTGCATAAAATTTCATGTTGTACTATATATAGAAGTTTGTTGTATGTCTACCCTACTTTCAATATGGAAGAAGCTCACTAGAAGGATAGAGCCATTTTTTAGTTTGTGTTATTTTTATAAGAAAAATCTAATAACAAAGTTAACAACAAGAAGAATGATTATTTAAAAAAAAATCTACTTGTCTCCACAACTCCGTCGAGACATTGGTGACCAATGACCTTTAAAGGTCAAAGAATGTAAAAATGAGGTTGTCTAAGCGATTTGTGCCTTGAGGTAAGGAGTTTTCCATAAGGTTACTAAATGGATTTAGGATTAAAGTGTTTGGGTGGAGTCCATCAATAAAAATACTCATAAGAAAATTATATGGTATTAAATGGGTTCCCATACGTTGTAGGACATCATGTGACATGAGATGATTGCCAAGGACTCATATGTTGGTAGTGTTACCCATGTTTGTTGTTAATCATTCCAATTAGTTTACACCATATTATATTTTGGGTTTCTAAATTTGATGTAGGAGTCAGTATGTATTTGTGAAAACTTATTGAGCCCTACAAAGCTTCATTGTGTTTCCACCCTCCCATTTGGTATTTATCATGAAACTTTACCCAACCTTGTTTGAGGACCGCTTCATCTCAACCAAGCCCCACCATATTAGTCTATGGATTTTGATACCATTTTTCATAGTCAACAACAACAACAACACGTTTTCACCTACCTAATGAACGAGGTGGCTTAAAAACATGAAGCCGTGCATGAAGCTCAAAAAGAGGTAATTGTTGCATATAAGTGTACCACTTTATTCATCCTTGTTAAAAACATGTCCACTTTAGGTGTACGATTAATCCATCTCAATTGTGTGCCAAGACTAATTCACACAATGTCAAAGCAATTTTGAACAATGATTTTATGGTTTACATACTATTCTAGAACAATTATGTTGGGTGAAAGAGAGGTATCATTGTATGCAACACATTGGATGCTAAAGCACTCCCAACAAGATTTTTAAGGAAGGGGTTCCTTCATAGGATAAGGGCCAAATCCCGTGGTCCGTAACTTTTGGCCAGTCCCGAAAAATGTTTTTGGACACAACTGAAAACATTGTCCGCCCCACCCGACTTAAAAAAATCAGTTGCCCCTGCATTCTTGAAGTTGCCTAGTTCACAAAACCCATATTAAGTGCACCTCGACTTCAAGACCTGAAATAAATAAATAAATATAAATATAAATAAATATATATATATACAGTGAACTGTCAATAAAGTATGTAGATAACTTGGAAGTTAAAGATATGAAAAAAACCTCGTTAACATTGAGGTGAAAATCTTGTGACTTGCCGTTTGAAAAAAATCTAAATGTCATTTTAAATGTGAGATTAAAATATATGTTTTATTATTTTAGCTATTTTGATCTAAATTTTAAATTTAATATCTTCTTATTTCACAAGTAAATTTCTACAAATATTCACACACATTCAAGCTCAATACTAATGAGGAATTTTTTTCATATTTTGAACTTCCAAGTTACATACTTTATTGATAGTTTTACTTCAAGAATGAAGTCTCAATCAATCGCTCGTTTATCAAGTGGAAGTGAACATACAAATTGGATTTCGGGTCTTGAAGTCGAGGTGCACTCAATACATGGTTCGTGAACTAGGTGGCATTTGAAAATGCAGAACAAGTTTCTTTAATAGGACGCGCAATGTTTTTTGGTCATGATTGGAAAATATTTTCTAGGATTACCCAAAGATTACGGGTCATGGGGTCATGGGACCCGTCACTTCTCCTATAAAAAGTGACGGGTCCCATGACCCCCTTCCTTAAAAAGCTCGTTGGGGATGCTTTAACTTAGCATCCGGTGTGCAACATTGGCCTCTCTCTCTCGCTCTATCCCCACAAAGTTCAATTCTCTTGGGTATTGTGTCCCCAATCATTATTGTTAATTCCTCATCACTCATTAAACTTGTGAGTCTTCCTATGCATCAACTTGCTGCAAAAGTGTGCCTTGGATCCACGCTTTAAGGGACAAAATTATCCCGTTTAGATCCACCAAAAAATAATTGGTCACCATTGAAAATTACTTACTACATGTTCGTGGTGGCGGCAAAATGCTGGTCAAGTATTATGGAAGTTCAAATACTACTCACAATATTAATAGAAAACATTGCTTTTTCCTAAAGAGTCACCGCTCTAAAGGCCACTTCATACACGAGACTGAGAGCCCGTGACCATTACACTACAAAGCACTCTCATTGGTCAAAAAGGCGGAGCCGGTCCAAGTTCGCTGCACATTGTGCTTGAGGGATGAACGGAGTGAGTGAATGCAAGATGGATGTAAAGTTTACATGGATTCCTACATGGCATCGAATGGATCATGTTTCAGGGTCACTTGGACTATTTTCAAAAACCACCTTTTGGAGGTAGGCCTAACACAAAACCGGGAGACCATGGCATTCCGAATGCTCACAACTGTTGATTTATTCTATTTGATCATGTGTGAGGACCGGCATGAATAGAAATTCATTGAAATAGCATTTGGTTGAGGGTCCGGTCACATATGGCTTCACACTGCACTTGAGGATCCGTGACCACACTACATGATTTTGGAGGTGTGTTGAGACGGCCTTTGGACACTTTCTTTGGGGCTCTCAAGATTTTGTGGTCACGGCTCTTGGCTCGTGTGTGGAGTGGCCCTAAGTTTTATTTCAATTAAGACAATTATAGTTTGTGTCTATATTTAGATCACAAAAGGTCAGACATACATAAGATATGTGAGCTTGCTATGTGGGTCTCTTTTGTTGGTTGGTGTAACTATTTGGGTGGTATATGACAAGGTTTGTGATAAAAAAACGAACATCAAGAAGACATGTGTTACAATGAGAATGGACTATGTGCATAATAGACCCACAAAGTCAACGTTCAGGGGGTTAATTGGTTATCATCCAAATTATGACTTCCATAGCATAGACCAAGTACAGTTATTTTAGTCCTTGTTGGATATTTGTACACGTCGTCATGTATCATGTATAAACACATGATACATCGTGGTCCTTAAAAAGGGCGAGAAGAGTGACCACATAAAGCCCACAAACCTTAGTCATGATGTGAGGGTAAGCACTTTGACCAACGCTCGCTCTTATTGCGTAGTTATAGTTTGTGGCTTACATGGAGAGAGCGGAATGATATTGTCTTTAACAAACTTTAGTGGTCGGCTCAAAAGGTGCACCATACCGTTTGGATTGTCTCGGTTGATAATGATAGGCTTGAGTGGCCAAAAACCTTGACAAAACGTGCCAAATGTTCACAAATCACTTGACATTACATGTTTCCTATTGGTAATGAGGTTCGGTGTAAGAGTTGTATGATTGCTCATATGAGCAATCTTATTGTCTAGTGGATGGACAAAGGTCCAAATTTGAGTGGCGTTAATTATCTTGTAAAGGTCACCGAGTGTTTCTTGAAAGCAAGATGACTGAAGATGAGCAACTTGCAATGCTTGAATATACAATGCTTGCAAAATAAAACGTTGTGTTACAGCACACAAGGATTACTTGCATACAACTAAATTTTTTTATCTTAACATGGCATATGTCTAGGTAGAAGAGTTTGATTGTGATTTTCTTTGATTTAAAAAGAGGGTATTATGTATATGAATCGTGCCGCAAGGCTAAAAAATAACCTATGCACAACATTATTCGAAGGATTGAGAGAAATACAATCATGTGTAGAAATGATGACCAATAATATAATATATTGCAATATACATTATATTCTTCACGTATTCAAACCCTATATTCAACTAAACCTTAATCAAAGATTCTTTAGAATGATGAAGCTATTTCGAGAAGGGATACTAGTTTGACCAATAAAAGTCAACAACAACAACAACAACAACAACAAAGCCCTCTCGGGACCCACAAGATATGCGTGGGGTAATGACAAGGGACTTATGGGTTTTAAGGGACATTGGGAATTATTGCGTATGGGTGTACCTCTCATCCATTGAGCATAAAGACTAGACCTCCTATGGGCTGCTAACCAATTCATCTCAAATGACTTGAACTAGATTGATTTGAGGTCCTTAAACGTAATTATGATGTCGAATCAAGTAAAATAGGTAACTTAAGAGTTGCATACTATTTTTGAATTTTTTTTATCTTGGATGAATGAGAGGTACACTCAATGCAATACATACTCCTTCTCTCCGTTTTACGCTTCTCCCGCCCTCGGGTGTTTTTTATTAGAAAGAAGATAACCAAGGACCACTTCATACATGAGACTGAAGGCCCGTGACCATTGCATTCTAAGATCTCTCATTAGTTAAAAAGGTTGAGACCAACCAAGTACACTCCACACACTTCAAACTCATCTTTTGGTGGTGAGCTTGACACAAAACTCGGCAAGCTATGAAACATGATATATAGTTTTATCATCTAGGAATCCATGTAGACTTTCCATCCATGACAAATTCTTTGGATGAGAGTCAAGAACCCTCTCGACAATTACACGGTCACGGCCCTTGGCTCATGTGTGAAGTGCCCCTCAATAACCGGCACTTCAAATGCACGCGACACTAGAAGCAAGTGACACGGCATCAATTCAACCACCTTCTCAAATGACGGTGAATCTTGAAGGCATGACTCCAAGAAAGGAAGAAACAAGAAAACGGTAGAACCGTGAGGCTCTGTCCTTTACTATGAAAGACTATAATTGTAGCTGTCCACTTTGCTCATGCCAATCCATAGCTATTTACTATACCAAACCTTTCTTGGATTTTGTGCACCTTCTTCTCAAATGTGAGTCAAAGATTGAAGCTACTCATTTATCACCCGAAATTTCTAAAATAAATAATCAAGAACTACCGAAATAACTCTAGTTAACTAGATTTCTTTCAATACACTTTGGGGAGCAATCATATATATGTATATAAAAAAACTATAGTTAACATCCACATTAAAGAAAGTGGACCAAAAATAACAAGAACAGGTAACGTCCAAGTGTGAACGCGAAATGGTTAGGAAATTTGCTCTTGAAACGAAGAAGTTGATGCATCGTCTCTGTCGTACAGACAAAGGCAATAAAAGGCGAGGTGGCACAGCTTGGCATGGGAGTGGGGATATCCCAAAGGCATATTTGAATATGCGGCGCATGTGAATAGGAAGCCAGGAGCAACTCATGGCTGCCAGGATTCAACCCCACAATCTCGAAACGCATGCCCTGCCCTCCCCTGCCTTCCCCTCAATAAACGAGCCGACAAACAAACGAACCACACTCACTCACTCCCTCCCTCCCTCACTCCCTCACAGCTCGCACACTCTGTTGGATCTCGGACCCTTGACGCATGCGGATGGAAAAGCGTATGTTGGAGAACACACAGATCCATTTCCGATCCCCCCCCCCCCCAAATAAAAATAAATAATAGATGAAAAAGAAAGAAAGAGAAAAAAGCCCAAAAGAAACCAACAAAAAATCTTGCTATGTAGAGTCCCCTAAAATCGCGAAGAAGTCCCACACATGTACAGTCTACCCTCTATAAATGTTAACCCTCGGGAGTGGATCAAAGTTAACATTTATAGAGGTGTCAACAGTTAACAATTATAAAATTATTTTTTTGAGCAATATACAAATCTTAACATTTATAAATATAAGCACTTGTGAAGAGTCCTTGTGAGAGAATACCATTCATAAAATTGCAAACCCAATCAAAACTTTATTCAACATCAAGTTTACAAATCACAGGTGAAGTATGAATCAATGGTTCTTTGGTGAGATTCATCTGCATGCACAACTTGCAAATATTTCTCAATCTGCACCAACAAACCCACATACTTGGACACATCACATGAATGTGATTCCATGTACCTTCTAATGGTACCAAACTAGATTGCAAGTCACTATAAGATGGAATGGGTTCCACCTCACACTGGATGTGTAGTGTTTATCATCCATATTATGGTTGTATTTCATTTGTTAACATTTATAGAGTCAAATTTACAAAGAAGGGAGTGCCATTTTGTTAACAGTTAACACGTTTAACATTTATAGTGTGCAATATGTGGGGAGTAGAAGAAAGTTAACATTTAGAGAGGGTAACACTTATAGGTGTAACATTTATAGAGGGTGGATTGTACATGCCCCATGCTAGATCACATCTTCATTCGGCTGGGCCCCTCCTCTCCCATGTCATTTTCATTGCCCGGTCTTTTTGCTTGCACTTGCATGGTAACATTTCCCCGTTGGGAACCAACGTGACAATATTTGGTGGCTACAACCACTAAGCACCCAATCATTTAAGTTGTTAAGCGTCTGGTTACTTATGCCATTGAGCTTCTTTGGCATGTGAAGGAAGGAAGTCCATCAATTAACTTGGGATTAATGAAAGTGACGTCAACTTGAATATTTGTAATTTTGACCAGGTATTGTCACATTGGTTCCCAACGAGGAAGAGTTCCCACGCAAGTTCGGGTAGGAAGAGCAGGCAGTGAAGGAGGCGTGCGAGGGGCGGGGCCCAACCGAATGAAGATGTGATCTAGCTTGGGGTTGTGTACATTGGTTTGTTTAATTAGTGTCATTTTTTACCCAAATAACGTAAGTATACTAAATATGATATTTAGTGTCAATTTATGCAAGGCTATAATTGATTATTGTACATCTCATTGTTTTACCAACAAAGGTCGTATTGGTTGTTTGGACATTATAGAATACTAACATCTTTACTTGGTGAAAAAATACATTAATAGTAAGAATATATAGGAATGTGTAATTCCAAATAGTAAGTGACACTAAATATCAAATTTAATGTAGTTGGTGTGCACATTGAGGAACATGATAATGTTTGTAAAGTATTATAGCAACCCCTAACTGCAAATGGTAACCCGCATTGATTATACAAAACGTTGTAGCTGACGTTTTCTAACATGATGGAGTAAGTCGCGAAGAATCACATATGTAGCCTTCACATTTGGTGTGATGGTAGATTACGTTGAAAGTGCACAAATTTGGGTTCCTTGAAAAGGGCACAAGTTGTAAGAAAGTTTTCATCTCCTAATTAATAGAAATAGGTCAACCTTTGTTGCGAATATGGGTTGGGAGAGAATTTTGCCTTTGAAAATTAATAATAACAAAACTTGGAAATAATTTGTGACTTTTTCTTTTGTTAAACTTTGTGATATTCATTTTCAGACTTCTATTTATCACCCCGATATCACATTTGTACTA
Organism: Polytrichum commune; assembly: GCA_950295325.1. NCBI lineage: Eukaryota > Viridiplantae > Streptophyta > Polytrichopsida > Polytrichales > Polytrichaceae > Polytrichum > Polytrichum commune. Next base: position 10,994,394 of record OX485809.1, read on the forward strand.
CACTTATGCAAAATTGCTAAGTTATTGGAAATAGGTATGTCTACTTTAAGACTTGGGGTTTTTTTTCCACGTATCAGGTTCCTATGTAGCAAGGTATAACATACGGTACTTAAGGCCACTTCACACATGATCCAAGGGTTGTGACCATGTAATTGTGGGGGCCTTGATTCTCATCCAAGGTTGTAACATTAACATGGCTGGTATAGGAATCCATGTAGACTTTTCACCCATGGTAATTTCCATGGGTGCTTAGGCCTTCACCCTCTAGTATGAAGCGAATTTGGACAATCTAGGCCTTTTCAACCAACAAGAGATCTTAGAATGCAATGGTCATGGGCCTTCAATTTCATGTGTGAAGTGGCTTTTAACGTGGCCCTATTTGGTGGGCGCTCCCAACTTCACACACTATTTGGATCGTTGGATTGGCTTAGGAATTGTCTCATCTAGTCAATAGTTGTGGCACATCAGACATGCATATTGTCATTTCGATTTTCGGAATTGAAGTTCACATACATAAGTTGAAGTAGGTTCAAATGGAGACTATTGATAGTTTTTGAATGATCATGGATGCCCTCCTATTTGTGTTCACTATTGAATGTATGAGGAAAATTTATGACCCTCCAAAACACCAAAACACTATAACGATGAAAAAGCATTAATTACCGTGTGTATTTACCCAAGGTGATTGTTGGGATCCTTTCCGAGTGGATCATATGGGCATGTGATTGTATGCCTTGCTATATTTGTGCATTAGAGATTATTAGGGAAAAGTAAATTGGGCAATTTGCAATTTAATATTTTTACAAATTAATGAACTCTTAAATAGTGGTACTGTTAAAATACACAGGGAAGTTGTTGGGCATATGTAGTCGGTCAAGACCCTTGTGATTCTAAATCCAACCAGTTACATGTGGACATCATCTTCCTGTTTTGCTTTCATTCATTTAAAGAATATTCCTTGTATAGATTCCTCTAAAATGATCGCTAATTCTCTTGAAGTCTCCAACTTCAACCGGTTCGGGTGGTGTAGGGTTTGTTTTTTGAAGCCAATGTTTTGTGCTACGTTAAATGCTTTGATTGTGGCAGGTTTAGATTTAATTTGTTGGGGCACATGGAGATAGCACATTTGGCTAGTTGAGGTCGAGGTGGGCCCTTCGGAATTTTTTTGGAGTTTGTTGACATGGGGCTGTATTTGGGTAATTTTATTTGTGATGAAAGCTAAGTCATTGGCATGGGTTGTGTTGCTACATTTGGTGATGGATTTGTTGAAGTGATAGCCAATTTTGTTTCTTTTAGCCATCTTAGGAGTGGATCTAGGAACATGATGAATAGGTATGGGCTTAATGTGTCACCCTCGATGGTGTCGCTACTAATTTGGATTGGTGAGGTTGTGCCAAAGTGGTTGCCATGGGAGGAGGTTGTAGAGTTTGTGTAGTTGTTGCCTATGTTTTCAACCGCATCTATAGGGTAACATAGGTCTTCCATTAAGGCTTGTAGCCTGACATGGTCAATTGAGCTAGTATCATTTCAAAAATCTATGTATGTGAGGTAAATGTCATTGTTAGTAAGGCATGCATCTTCTAGGGCCGCTCTTATCATTTGTATTTGCCTTGTGGTGTTTCTTTGTGGTCTAAGGTTTGTATATGGTTGTTGGCCAAGGTTATGGTCATGTACTTTGTGAGTATAAGGGATTCATCTTTTTTATGAAGGAGCATGATGTTACTGCGCTTCCAATAGTCTAGCATATTCCTTTGCGTGTAGCATTGTTGGAAGAAGAAGAGAAAAAGTAAGTCATGAAAGGTTGGTGGTAGGGCTTTGATAACTTTGTCACCAATAACCAAGAACTCGTCACTTGTCCCTTTTGACCTTGCCAAGTTTGAATAGCAACTTCGTATCACTTCTACAACACACCACAAAACCTAGTACGTGAAAGGAGATAGAAAAATAAGAGAGAGAGAGAGAGAGAGAGAGAGAGAGAGAGAGAGAGAGAGAGAGAGAGAGAGAGAGAGAGACACTTTAATAGCACGGTGGTGTTGGTGTGTGGGGTTTTGTAGAAAGCTTTGAATTTTATGTCCCAAAAAAAATACTATTTTGCAAAGGAATGATGAGAAATTATAAGAATATTCCAAGGTGTCAGAAAATTTGAGAATATATAATTATTTGACAATGATTTGTCTAAAGCACCCTAGGACTTTATTAATGTGAAAAACATAGTTTTTGCCTAATTAGGCTATTACCCCCCACCCATTGGGTGAATGTTCACATCACTTGCCGAGGGGGAAGACGAACCGAGGGAGGATAAACGTTAATTACTATTATGGATACTGGGGATGACTACATTTACCTAGAATAACTCCTAAATTGGGGCCATAGACCCCAAATTAGCCTAATGATGAATTATAACCAACCTATAGGGGGTCAAATTTTATTACTAACCCCTTGGTAGGTGTTAGGAAACCAAACAACTACCCACCTGCCCCTCTCATTATTATTATTATTACTATTACTATTACTATTACTATTGGCACAAATGGATAATTCCATTGCAAAATGTCATTGCCTCTTTTGAAGGTGGGCTCTTGTTGCATGTCTAGCACATAACGACTACTAACGGGTGATGGACGTTGATACAATTTGAGGCCATGACCTTATTATACCCAAAACTAAGGTGATTTGGTACAAGGCCGAGTCCTTGCATGGCCCCCACGAAGCCAACCACCCTCAAGCTAACTTAGTGTAGCAGCTCGTGTCGGAGTTGATTATTTCCAATCAATGCGTTGAGGGGGTATTTGGGGTTGGAAATGGCTTTGGTGGCGTGACTTTGTGCTATAAGAATCTTGGCATCTAGAAACGAATCTTCTATTCGCGTGATCTCAAACGGTCACATTTTCATTCGCCTTGGAGGCTCATTATAACCAAGGCCCTTGGCTTTTGTTATCCCCCCCCCCCCTCTCTAGCTATTGTTGCAAAGTCTCACTTAGCATGATACCCAAGCATCTCCCTAGAGTTCCGGCCAAGCTTCTTCTTTCCGAAAGTGGTTACTTCGGTGCCATTGGAATGGTTGGAATGGCTCAAAAAGCATGCACAATCTCCTTGAGAGGTTCAAACTAGGTAGCTAGATAATCACCACGTGTCCAAATATGGAATGTGTAAAGACGGAGCACTTTCGGGTAAAACCCAAGTCATGGTACATGCTACTTGGAGGTAGAATGATACCTTGGGCATATTTCCGCTACGTTTGGTGAACCTCCAAGGACACAAATCCAAGTTAGTTATCGCTAGCAAAGTGGCTAGGCTAGTCAACTAGTGCTTACGTGGCTTCACCTATCTTACACGTTCCCAAGATATGCTTTCAAATACAAATGCATGACGACCACTAGGGTCGTAAGTTAGATGAGCATTGTGTGTTGGGTTAGGACATCCTACCTTGGTATCATTGTTTGTTATCGGTGTTGCATCTTGTCTTAATGACTTCCATATTCCCAACATCGTCAAATGAATATGTCTGCATTTTGATAAGCATTTTGACTTGTCTTCCTAGACTTTGGGAATAGGATAGCCTATAGGAGGCTCTTTTAGGTTAAACTATCATACATTCTTCTCTTGTTTGAAGGAATGGGGAGCACTACAACAAGCTCAAGATTAGTTTCGTATGGTAGTTGTAAGGTACGTGGGTGGTAGTTGGACAATGCTCTCACGTTCTTCATCTTCTACTATCACAATGATGTATCAAATTTTGTGTCGCATTAGCAAATATGTGGCGAAGCATCAACAAATTTCAAAGATGAAAATCATATATTCTTATATATTTATATGATTTTCAAGAGCACATGTGTGATGGTTTTGAAATGAATACAGAGCTCCCCCCCCTCTCCCCTCCCATGGTGTTGACTGTATTCTTCCCTTTATAGTTGTTATTACTATAAGTATTGGCATTTCTGTGAGGGCATAGTACATTCTTATTTACACACATGTCTTATTTTGTGTACTCATTCTTGGATCCAAACCGAACCACAAACTCGGGAGGGTCACTGTCGAAAAATCATAGAACAACGTGCGATAAAAAATAGGGTCTCATATATTCATTGTAGATAAATTTTGGGAAAAACTTATATATAATATAGGGGGTTTTAAAATAGTGAAAAAGGATTACATGTAAAATACCATCACACCTTTATTTTGAAAAATACCATATCTTATAATCTTTTCTGCAAGGTAAATAGCCCCCCAATAAATAGGTCCCGAACGCACGTGACATTATGCAAAATATAAGAGGGAGTGAACCCCCCGAGACCACAAATTGCTCAAACATAAGTGTATGATTAAGAAAAGTAACGGAATTAGCCTTGCGTATGTTATGTGTCGTCTATCAAGTGAGAGTGCCCCCAAGATGAAATCAAGGGCTACATGGCATCCTTTGAGTTCAGATGATACTTGGTAGTTATAACTACTGAAGGTCGGACTAAATCAATGATTTATTTTTTCTTTGTGATTATAAAGATAGAAGATAGAAACTCCGGTCCCTTTTTAGCAAGGGGCCGGCGTGAATAAAGTGTCCGTTCGTAATGCCAATGACCCGATGCCCTGTGATTATAAACTTACATATTGGAGTTTTTTTCATTAATAATAATAATAATTTAAATTTTTAATAACAAAATTTCAAACATATAGGGTTTGGGGTATCGCACAAGCCTTGTGTGTTTCCGTTCATATCCTAGGAGAAGTTGCTAGTCAAGAAAGGAACCATTAGAGACCCATCTCTACCTTAGTGTTTATTTACTGGCACATCATATTTATAGACTTACTTTAGGTGTTTTTTTTTACATGATTTTTTTAACACTAGAAGGAATACTCCACTCTTTTGCATTCACCCTACATTTCACTCTCCAATCCCTATACCTACCCAAGTGGTGTTCCCACAATCATGATGCCTCATGCCCCCGATCACACTAATGTTTCCGTCCACACTACAAAACAATGGCTGGAAAACCAACCCCCTCATTACCATTACCGCCGGAGTTAGAGGAGCCATCCACGAAAACTCCGTAGAACAACTAATCAATCTCAAAATCCCCAAAGCCCACACCAAAACCCTCATGAAAAACATACACCAAAATGCCATCCAATACCTTACCTATCTGGTTCTGAATAAACGAAAACTTGATAATAAACATAATCTTGTCCCCCTACCATAAGGTAGTGATAACCTTACATCACACCAGAGCCCACCTCCCAAATACCACCCTATTCTGTTATGTACACAGGGTTAACGGGCTCATATTCACGCCGGTATAAATTATACGGGCGTTTTCTTTTCTTTTCTTTTTCTTTCCGTCCGAGCTACAGAATCAGTGTGAGTAAATAATAAATTGAAACATGAGACCGAGACTTTTTGGAATCAGTGTGGAACAGAGTATATACATAGATCCTGCAAGTCGTGTCGCGCTTCAAAGTTGTGCACAAGCTCCCAGTGTCTTTGATTGATTGTAAGTTAATAAATTATACAGTGCTTAGAACACACACACACACACACACACACACGGCCTTCATTATTGTGAAACTATCATTGAATATGTAACTTATAACGAGGGCCGATTAGTAGTGACGGTTGAAGAAGCTACCTAAGTTGGCTTGCATAAAAAGGTGCACTCATGGCACAGTTGCAGTTGGAATATCCAGAATTATCCCTGCAAATATCGAAAATTACCGATGACCACCGTGCGGCATGAAACTTTGAGGCCCGAATATCCATAGTTGTCCCTTGCCGAATCCCAAACTCACCATCGATGAAAGGTCACATGTGAATGTGTTGGATTGGCAAATTGTTGCAAAAAAATGGGAAACAATTTGGGGCTCAAAATGTTTCTTGACTCACTTCATGCCCACGAGGACTTTCACCGTTAGCGCACTCGGCTCATCCAAATTCAAGAGCCGAGCTTCGAGTTCCCATTCAATCCCCGACGGAAACAGTAGTCTCGTTGAGTGAGTGAGGGCCACTTCACACACGAGACTGAGAGCCCGAGACCGTTACTCTTCAAGCACTCTCATTGGTGGAAATGGTGGAGCCGGTCCAAGTTCGCCGCTTCACACTACGCTTGAGGGACCAACGGAGTGAGTATGTGAATGCAAGATGGATGTAAAGTCTACATGGATTCCTACATGGCATCAAATGGACCATGTTTCATGGTCACTTGGACTATTTTCAAAAATCGCCTCTTGGGCGTAGGTCTAACACAAAACTGGGAGACCATGGCACTCCAAATGCTCATAACTGTTGATTTTTTTTTTTAATCATGTGTGAGGATCTACATGAATAGAAATTCATTGAAATAGCATTTGGTTGAGGGCGTAATCACATATGACTTCACACTACACTTGAGGATCCGTGACTACACTACATGGTTTTGGAGGTGTATTGGGACAGCCTTTGGACACTTTCTTTTGGGCTCTCAAGATTAAATGGTCATGGCTCTTGGCTCATGTGTGAAGTGGCCCTTAGAGAGTGGGCTCAAAACTCGAATTGATGGCTGCCAACTGACCAACTGACCCTGGTAACAAGCTAATTGACCTCACCCAAGCAACCTTCATCTTAGGGCCACTTTTACACTTGAGCTTGAGGGCCCACGAGCCGTGAGATACTTGTTTTATGAATGAACCTTGACAGGGACACCGGTGTTTCATAACATACCGGTAAAACCAAATAGTCTATGCCAATGTCAAAAATGGTTAGTTGAAGGTGATCCAAGCGGCGTTGAGATTCTCTTGACGTCACATACACGTTCCGATGTTCAAAGTTACAACCACAAAACCAATCATTAAGGAGGCTTCCATTTATTTGGGACACCGGTGTCCCGCCACAAAGTTCAAATGGTCGAAAGCAAGAGACGGTCCAAGTTCACTTTACATTAGGGCCACTTCACACATGAGACTGAGAGCCTGGGACCATTACTCTTCAAGCACTCTCATTAGTGGAAAAGGCAGAGTCGGTCCAAGTTCGCTTCACACTAAGCTTGAGGGACCAATGGAGTATGTGAATGCAAGATGGATGTAAAGTCTACATGGCATCAAATGGATCATGTGTCATAGTCACTTGGATTATTTTCAAAAACCACCCCTTGGAGGTAGGCCTAACACAAAATTGGGAAACCATGGCACTCTGAATGCTCATAACTGTTGATTTATTCTATTCGATCATGTGTGAGGACCTGCATGAATAGAAATTCATTGAATTAGCATTTGGTTGAGGTCCCGGTCACATATGGCTTGAGGGTCCGTGACCACACTACATGATTTTGGAGGTGTGTTGGGACAACCTTTGGACACTTTCTTTTGGGCTCTCACAATTTTATGGTCACGGCTCTTGGCTTGTGTGTGAAGTGGCCGTGAGGGCCTATGAGCTGTGAGATATTTGTTCTATAAAGGGTCAAAAGCCAAAGACAGTCCAAGTTCACTTTACATTAGACCCTGAGTGAACAACGTGGAAAGATGAAAAATCTACATAGCATCCTACATGGCACCAAGTGGATAATAAAGTGTCATTGTCCAGTAGATATTGCATTAAGCTTCAAAAAGAGGCGGTTCTAGACAAAAACTAGAGTTGTGGTTATATTGCCATTATAATATTATTAGTGACTTTTAAAAATATTGTGTTACCATTATGGGATATTAGAATACCTACTATTTTGGATTGTCCATAAGATGTGTTGTGATCCCTCAGCGTGATCCACTTTCACTTTACACAAAGCTTGAGGAACTATCAATTGCAAAATTTGGTTTCTATTTACAATAGGTACTTCGATTTTCATGGTCACAACCCTTCACCCTTGTGTAAAACAACCCTTACCTTACATGCTGAAAAGGAAGCAATCTCTCTCTCTCTCTCTCTCTCTCTCTCTCTCTCTCTCTCTCTCTTGTTTTTGCTTAAAGCCAAGTGTTCACTCTAAGCTCATGAACCTTCACTTTATACACCTTGCAAATGCTTCTTTTTTTGTTATAAATATAATAAAAAAAGACGAAGGTTGAATCATGAAATATATCTTATATACACATGGAAAGCAAATGTAATTACCATGTGAACTGATTTTTCATGAGTATGGATGAATGGAACAAAGTAACCAGAGTTAAGGACGTGGAACACGTTTTTAACCCATGGTAAACTTAGGGTTTGATAGAACTTACCACGGGTAAGATCTTCAATATAAACTCTCAAACCCTAAAAGAGGCTCTTTTTTACCATTCACACAAGAGCTTGGTGCGGTAACTTAGTGCACACCTACTGGGATACTAGATACGTGTGTTAAGTAAAGGATACTAGAGCTATTCACCAAGCGGAGTATTCTACTTGTGGTGATACACTCATGGCTAAGGAACATGTTTGAACACCCATTTGTGCAATGAGTGTTACTATTTGAAGTACTATTATGCATTTGATGTAGTTTTATGTGTGCGACATGGATAACAACTGGGTTCTGTTGTTATTTACCTCGTATACGTAACTAATCCTCAATTATTTGTTGGTTGGATGCATGGGCACAGGTGAGGCGGACCCTTCACACTCTCAATACAATGATGTATTGTGACTATGACGTATTATGCATTTCCTTTGGTTAAGACTACTAGGCATATATCCTGGTATGTATTCCATATATAGTAGATAGGTTACTTATATGTTGGAGCAATGCATGAAGATAGGTGATTAAATCTACCAAGGTATGGAATAGTCAGCCACAATTTGTTATTGGTACTTATGAGCAATATATGAATACTGAAACCCTAAGTATAATGCAAATACTTATGAGGCACAGTATGACATACTGTAGCATGTTTATGTTGTTTACATACAATTAGGCATGGATACAAACATTATGCATTATGCATTGTTAGCATTAAGGTACTATATAGGAAAGTTTTGGTTTGAAAGACTGAGTGTTAAGAGGGTTCCCACCCACCCACCCACCCACCCTTGCAAAGCAATGAGGAAGATGTTGAAGGATTAGGCCTCTGAAAGGAGGAAGTTCAAGCTTTGCATAAAGCATTGAAAAGTCAGCTCTCTCTCTCAAAGTCACATGAGGCCTGATTTGAACCTGATTTGCCTCCCACACTGAGACAGTTACAATGCTTTTTGTTTCAGTACTTAAATTTCCAATTGGGAGGTTTGCCGCATACTTGTGAAGGATGCTTAAGGCATATCCATGGCAAAACTAATGTAGCAGTAGGTTGTTTTTCCATTTCAACGCCTAGACTCGTGACTTTTGATTTTGATTTGCGCATGGAAATTCTAGTTTATTTCCTCACTTCCATGCTTACATTCCGTCCACACGACTAGGGTTTAGGGTTGGGGCATGCAATTGTGCAAGATCTCGGACGGATATCCATTAAGTTAAGTTACAAAAATTGGGTGTGAAGTGAGGCTCGTAGGCTAGGAGTTCCTAGCATCCATGTACACTCATTCATTGTGGATGAAGGGGCTCCAGTTAAAACACATGTAGACGGGCCTTCATCAAACAATGAACTTATTCATACGCCTATATCTAAGTGATGCATGGTTAGGTGTGGATCTAAGAGCGGGCACCAAAAAGACATGTGTTTGAAAGAGATTAGACTACATGCTCAGAATATGCTAACCATTCTAAGCTCAATAGTTCACATAGACTAATGGGGATACCACATGCTCATCCCACCCATAAAGCTCATGCACACACACATGTCTATGTATACATAAACACATACACACATACACACATAACATTGTTATTTCATTGGCGGGAGATGCAATCCTCTTAATTAAGTTACAATTTTTTTAGCATGAAGTGACTTGGTGTTGCATGATTATCATGAAGTCTTGTGTCAATGCAACATCAAGTCACATACAACCTTGAGCTTGAATTTCAAAGAGAGCTGCAAGTTGGTACTTCAAGTAAAGTCCAAGTAGTAATCTCAACAATCACTTTTGCATTAATCTACGAGTAAATTGATTTCCAATTCTTTTTTTGGACGGTGCCATAATCCCAACCATAAAGTACAAGGAGCTGCAAGTTGATACTCTAAACCAATCACTCCTAAGGCACGTCCACCAATCACTTTAAAGTAATCATCTCATGAATATGCTTCCCATTTTTGTTCGGTCAACGCCACATCCTCACTCCACCCATAAAGCCCATACATATCATAAACTTTCATTGGTGTGAGAAAACGATCCTTTAAGATCGTCGGTATACTCGACTTTGAGGGTGTGAAGGGGTTGAATCTCTCTCTCTACTATGTATTTACCTTGCCGTAAAAGATTAGTACTACCCTCAAAACTAACCCCAGAGGACTAGTTACTTTAGGGTTCAAAAAAGGTTTAACTAGAAAATATCCACCGTAGATCTTGTAGTATGCATCTACAGACGAGGATGTTTACCTAATCCTATATTAAGAGGAAGGAGACATGAGAACCTCATTTTCCAAGGTTAAGTAGTATTGGTAGTTTACCTTGAGTAACTTAGAGGATTAGTGTGAAGTGCTGAGCTTGTGGGAAGTGCACGTAAAGTACCTCAAGTTTCGGACATTCCAGTTTCCAATGGCTAAGGATTAGGTAAAATACTCAATGGTAGTATTGGGTATGGTTTGGTACAAAATATATGGTTATGCCGTAATTGTTTGTGTGACGGACGACACTTTTATGTGAGCAGTGAGCAGAGAGCGGAGAGTGGACACATAGTAAAAATACCAACCTATTTTTAGCAATCTAACATTTTATGACACAAGATTTGAATATACCGAGAATATTTTAGATTTTTGCTTAAATTAATAATTTTAAAGACCTATGACCATGGAGTGGTAAGGCCCAAAAAACCAAAGGGGCTCTAAATTTGAAAAGGTCTGATTGAGTTTGGGTACCAGTTTGTGTGATTGAAGATTGAATCAATCAAAATACATAGGGCGACCAACTTGCTTTATTTTGATTCCACGACTTTTGTCTTTATCCTATTTGTGGTTCAACTCTACATCTTGGACTCCAACAATTATTATTTATGGTCTAGAAACTTATCTTCAACTGAATATATATGAGGACATAATTTAGAGTTATACATAATATGAATGTAGAGACGCATGCATAAGATGGGAGAGGAGAGAAACATGTTTGTTGACTTAGAATGAGAGAAATAAATTAGAAGTTTAGGAGATCCCCATGTTCCCTTTAAACTATCCCCGGAACATTACATAGGTGCTGCAAAACAATATAGTGATGACTACGAGATGACTCCATTTACGCAGTCCACACAAGCATGGAGGTAGAGGGTGGAGGAGAAGCGACGACGATATGCAGAAAAAGACAAGATGCCACTGTATGATGGAAAATGACGCAAGAAATTGTATGGTTGGTGAAGTAGACGATGCGATTGATTTGAGTGATGACAAGTTGATCGACGTAGAGGAGGTCAAGGTGGTAGGCAAATCTTCGAGGTCTCTGTTGTTTCGCGTGATGATGAAAAAATTATCACCTCATCGTCATCCATTGAAGAATTGGATGAAGGATAAAACAATTTGCTACGTTGATTTGCTTTGACCGGGTCCACGTCCATCAAGAAAAAACGATGAATTAAAGTCCCAAGGATCTAGGAGGTTGGCAAATTGGAAGTAGAGTTGGTAAAAAGAGAAGACATGTTAGATTGAACATGTAGTGTTCAACGGTGTGAAAAATATATGGCACAATTGAGTATTGTAATGCAATGTTTCAAATGGAATAAAGATGTTCATAAGATCATATTTATTATAAAAAACAATTGTGAGTACACATGAGGTTCACAAATGACCACATCCATTAAGGCACAATGTAGTACTAGGCTGTGAGAAATTCTAGGAGGTAGAATGTGTCAAGAGGCCCCCTTCAAGGATGTGTTCGATCTCATTGAAGCTAAATGTCAGGGCATGAATGAACAAGTCAACGTCATGACTTATATTGGAAACCTTGACAAAAATGAAGTCGAGGTATTTACAATGTAGAAAACAGTTTCGTTTGCGGTCTAGCTTTGATATCATGTCTTTGAAGGCCGGGTAATTTACACTTGGGTATAGAACTCATTGTGAGTAGGTAAACTGATTATGTAGGTGCACGTTTGGATTGCAACATGATCACGCAACCAGATCCAGGGCGTGAAATCATGGTTACCTTTAAGATGGACCCGTCGATAGCTTGTGCAAATGCGACCATTTGCATTTGTTTTGTTGATGGTGCCATGTTGGACCGTCACATAGGCTTGGATTGCCTAGAAGTAGGGTGAAAGTATGGGTTGGGTGGAATGTCCACACTGGAGAGGTCTAGTGGAGGAGCAGAGGTGTTAAAGAGGCGAGTTGGAGTGATGCGTTCATTATGGGGAGTCGAAAGCCGGCATTTTCAAGTTTAATGATCTTTAGATGAGTGAGGTTAGTGCTAAGTTTGACAGGGCACACGGGCGAGATTGGAGGTCTTTTTTGGTGAGCAGAGAATTTGTCGACCCACTTACGATGAGAACACTTAACACAACATTTGATGTTGTCTGGGTAAAAGAAGAACTTCTTAACTTTAGATGTTGTGAATTTGTAATAATTCCAAATTCCAAGGTATGCCGGGCCTGGGATGCTTTTGCCGTTGGTGATGATTTTGGCGGTGCATTTCTTCTTGGTGACCACATGTATGGCCCAACATGCCTTGGAGGAATTATAAGGAACGGGAGAAATATGTTATAGTTTCTCGTCCATTTTGGATTCTTGTACAACAGTAACGTGGAGGAAATCAAGACCAGTAGGTGGGAGTGGTGGAACCTCTAGCAATGACGGAGAAGACTCTTTGACGATGGTAGGTAGAGGTAAAGCATGAGATTGTGTAGTTATCCAATTGACATGAGGGCAAGAGAAATTGACGGTGTGTCGGGACGGTGGGTGTCTTCGTCAGTCTCAACGGGGGTGTCGGGCTTGCGCTTTTGCGATCCGAACACCTCGGCATCCTCGAGGTGGGGATTGCAAGTGCAAAAATCCTCCCCGCCGGGCATGTCGAGGATAAACTTTTGTAGTATAGCAGGGTCAGCAGTTCGTTGAGTACGACATTTAGCACATCGAAGCTTGAGTTTTTTTTGGCTAGGGCCATTACTTCCAACGCCACACTTTAGAAATTGATGGCACGCCATGACTTGAAGGAACGCTCAAATGTAATCATCCATAGTGGCCATATACAAATCACCACCCTTGTTGCTAGACGCTTGAAGCCATTTGTTGTAAATGGATTCGGCAATTTTGCAATTAGGCATTTGTGCAAACTCCTCGGCGGTCATGATTTTTTCCTATGTAATGAAATGGCAGTGTAAGAAATTTGCAAAGAAAAAGAAAAAATAAGAAAAAACCATGAAGTAATAAAACCAGAGACGCACCAGTTCCATGAAACCACCCAATTGTCGATAGCGGAAGTGTTAGAAGGCTAGCTAGAGTTGAAGGTGTTTTAGACCATCCTCATAGTTGTAGTTGGAAAAACCCACCAAACTTTAATAGCAAGGAACCTCGTCTCTGCCTCTAGCATAAAGGAGGCGTCGCAGTACTACAGGCATAGTTGCTTGTGTTGGTCTTGCAAGTCATACTTGATGTAGAGTTTGGTATGCATTTCCAATATTGGGTCCAATGGAAGTAGCAAGTTCTCTCGCACCCTTGGATCAAAACCTTGGGATCTTCGGAGCCTTAGACGATCCTCACGACGTTCCAATTGGCTTGCGCACTGTCTGCCATGAAGCCTTTGAAGTGTGGGTTCGGGAATCCATTCCAAGCCATGATGTGGTTGAGGTTATGCCAAAAAAACACTTGAGCATCTTGGTCCTTGGATTGGGAGTCGCAGCAAGCGATGGTCATGACTCGTTGGTATGTCCCGTTGTATACATGGCAAGTCATGGTGGTCCACTTGGCCACGCACTTGACATGATTGGACATGATCCAAGCATGCTTGAGATTCCCGCCAGGCTGCATGTGCCTAACCAAGTCCACCCCACTGCCGGGGCCAACCTCAAAAATCTTGAAGATGAAGACTTTGTCCGTCTCGTCACACTGGCCCGGGAATTGATTCTGCTGGACATAGACACATGTGCTGACACCTCTAAGTTTAGCAATGCCATCCATAATTCCTAACCTACGTAAGTATTTGAACGTTCTAACCTTGTTTTGGAGGTGGGGGAATTCAATTTCTTGCAGTGATCAAGGACAGGCTCAAGTTCTTCCAATGAAAGCAAGTAATGAGGATCACAATCATTGTAGAGGAGGAACTCACCCACAAGGTCATTGCTGGTTTCCAGAACAATTTTGTTGTGAGTGGCTTGGGGCGTTCGCTCGACGTGCTCTTCAATGAGGGCGTCAATATGCTTGCGGCTATCCTTGTAGTTGCCGACCTTGACAGGGCAATGATGGTTGCCAAGATGAATGTACATCCTTAGAGTGGTATCATTGTCGTGGATGTAGAAGATTTTGGCAATGCATGGTGCAATGCACTTGGGAGGCTCCCTTGCAGATCTTGCACAGTTGAGTGGAGAAGGTAGGCATGGGACCACCAATGGGAAAGGGCTCCTTGGTGAAGCCGTTGAATTCAGTATTATTGACCGAGGAGGTACGATGAGAACGTTAGAGGTAGTCACAATGAGGATTTTGGCACTCGAGGTGGCCAACGCAAGTGGAGGAGTGAAAAACAAGGCCTAGGCCATTGATGATGTTGGTGGTCTGGGTTTTGGTCCAGACATGGCCGTCGTAGCGTTTGTCCATGTCATTCATGGATTTGGCCCTCGTATGAGAGGTAGAGACGCCAATGGGGGGTAGGACAAACATCTTATTACCATCAAAGTAAGGCGAAAGGGAATTCACTTCCTTAATATGCAACGTGTCATAATCTAGCTTCTTGAGGATGTTTTTCCTACCAAGCATAGATGTCGCAACCCTTGCTAGCCCCCCCTTGACCATCTTGCCAATTTTCAATTCTAGCAAAGGTTACGAGTGGCTAACCCTTCGCATACCGCCATGCTAATGGTTAGCTCCTCTAACCCCAGACCAATAGTTCATAGGAGGGAACCAACCCTCCTACTTTGCTTTTGGGACTCACCCCTTAATCGGTAACCCATTTCCCCAATGTGGACTTCCATCCATGGAAGTCCAATCCTATGTTGATCATCGCGTTGCCGGAGCAACACTACAACAACCCGAACCATACCAGGCAACTATGGCCTCACAATAGGCCAAATCCCATGGAGGCCTTGCCGTTCGGCCTCGGGTGGGTGAGGCCACACCACCTCACCCATATAAGCCTCTAGGACTCTACACGGAGCCCCTACCCCACCGCCAACCAACCTCTTGTCTCTCTACCAAGAGTTGGGGCCAAGTGGACATTTTCCCTTAGCTGCTGGGCCTAGAACCCCCCCAGGAGCTTCAGACCATCATAACTTCCTTGTATGATGTGTGATTCCAACAACCAACCACTCCATCCTCATCTACGCTTCACGTAGATGCCGATGGACTCCTCGCTTGCCCCATTCGGGCAAGTCTTGAGGAAGTTATGCCTGTTTGAACCTTGGCAGTCCCGGGAATCACTCCCAGGCACTGCTGTACCAGGGCCCTGTCCCGGGACAGCACCCCACTCAAATGGCCATAACTCCTAGCTCACACCTCCGATTGAGGTGATCTTGAGCATTCTAGAATCACCACGCCATGAGCTACGCATAGCTCATGGCCTTACCCTTGTGCCTCCTAGTCTTCGTGGATGGGAGGCGCTCCCAACGCCCGGGGACCTCACCCACACTAGGATCACTTGGGCCCTCTCACCAACGGCGCCACAAGTCCCGGGTGTCACTCCGGGGTCCCCCTTGTGCCCATGGTGTTTCGGCCACTCCTCATGGAGAGGTGCGCGACACCCACCCCCACCAAACGGAGTCGATGCCCTCATCGACTATACTCGTAGTCGGCACACCAATTCTCAAGTTGCCATCCTCTATGGTGCGGCATTGTGTTTACCTTAGGGCGCGACCCCCACAATGCATCTTCAAATTTGGCATAGTCCCAAAGGTGTCGTTCCTAGGTGGTCCGTTAGCGACCTTGGATCTCTCCTCCAAGGACCTAACCTACACTAGACCCACCTACTTTGGGACTCACTTGGGTTGCCCCTCCTTTGGGGCCTCCCCCGTTAGGCTCCACTAGCCTAACGTGACACATCTAGGCGAGACCTCAACGCTTCCACTAAGTTGTCTCGGTTGCAACTCCGAGATGGCTTTCCATTGTTAAGCCACGCCTCGATCGCACGGGGGTGATGCCAAGTCCCGCCCGACTCGGTTCCCACTTTGCTCTTTCGAGACATGGGTTCATGACTCCCATGCGCCAACTCTTGTTAGCTCGCGGGTAGCACTTTTATGAGCACGCGCCATCACCTTGTCCCCGCCCGGACAAGCCCACAACTAAGAAGTTTCTTGGTTTTATCCAAGGCCCCTCCAAGCCATGGCCCCAATTACTCGGCTTACCCAACCTAGTTTGGCATGTCTATTCCCCCTCTTCCATTAACCAAGCACAAGTACAAGACTAGGACCTCATCTCATACTTTTCTCTTTGCACCACTAAAGTTTGGACTTTATTCCCTCAAGCCAAAGAACAAGTGCATGTTGTGGAGCAATTAACCTCGAAGCTATGTTTGCTACTAGAGTCTCTCCCCCACTAAAGGAGATTGATGTCCTCATCAATGCCTACGCTTCATTTTATTGGAATGTCTAGCCTTAGTTTCTTCAAAGTGCTTCACCAATTCATTGGTGTTGACCATGTCTCTTGCCGCCACCCAAGCGGTTTCTTTCTCATGGTATCCTCACCATTTCACCAAGTATTCCTTTGTACTTTTTCTTTCCTTTTCACTTGGGCTTCCCACACTTGAGGATGCCCTCTTACCTCATGTTCCAAATGACGTCCACAAGGTCGGGAGGTGGACTAATCACTTGCTTGTGATCGGGCCACAAGGTGTCGTCCTAAAATGACTTTCGTAATGAGACATGAAATGTCGGATGCACTTTGATCTCCGGCGGTAATTCCAACTTATATATGTCCTTGACCACTTGTTCCACAATGGGAAACGGAGCTCCAATTTTGGACATGAACTTTGGAGTGAGGCCTTCCGGCTAAGTGAAGTTGTTCACATTCAACAACGCCTTTTGGCCCACCTCATACTCCACTTCGCGTCCTCCGGCATTGACTTGCACTCCGTAGCACCTTCGGGCTTTCTCCACCAACAACTTGGTCATCTCCAAGACTTGTTCACGCTTCTTGGCCAAGTCCTCACCATCTTGGTTGAACTCTAGTGTTGAATGTGCCCCCTTGAGAGCTAGGTTAATAGGTTGGAGCACATCCACTCCATAAGCCACCACCAAAGACCACCCCTTGGTAGCCAAGTGCGTGGCTACATTGCAATTACACTCCGCTCGACCCACATAGTCCGCCCAATCTCCTTGGTCCGCCCCCACCAAGTTCCTCAAGTATTGCTTCAAGACTCCATTCACACGCTCCGATTTCCCATTCATTTGGGAATGCAAGGTCGTGCTAAACCTTAGTTTCATTCCGACCTCCTTAGAGAAATGCATTGAAAATGCACTTGTGAACTTTGGATCTTGATCCCACACAATCACTCTTGGCAACCCGTGGTGCCTCAACCATCCTTTGAGAAAAGGCTATGCGGTCTCCAACGCGGTGGCGGTTCCCACAATCGGCACCATGTGTGCCCACTTGGCAAACCGTTCTACCATCAACAAGATGGCATCATATCCATGTGACTCCGGCAAACTTGTGATCAAGTCCATGCACATACCATGCCATGGCGCCAACGGGATAGGCAACAGTTGCAAGAAGCCGCCTTGCTTTTGGTAAGAGGCTCGGTTCACTTGGCACTTTGATTCAAGCCTTCACAAAGTGGGCTATATCTTCCTTTATGCACCGCCAATGGTACCTCTTTGACACCATTCTATGGCGGTTTTTTCTTTCTCCTCTATGGCCGGCAATAGGACTATCATATTCCTCCTTCAAAACCGATAGCCTCAACTTGCCTTGTGGCACATATACCCGACTTTGTTTGCACTTGAACAATCCGTCCACCAACTTAACCTCTTTGAGCACCTTGCTCTTGCGAAGCTCACCTAAAAGCTTTTGTGCTTTGGGGTAGTTAATTTACCCCTCCCGTATCTTGCATCACAAGTTTCCTTTGCCGGCACACATTAGCCACAAGGTTTGGATGGTTCTCATTGCTTGGAACTCTTCCGGTCTACTTCGCGCATCCGGCACCACATTTCCACAGTCCGGTTTGTGGATCAAATCCACCTTCATAAGCGCCAAACTATCATGCCTCCGCAATGACTTGGCGTTCACTTACGCTTGTATGTCAAAATACTTTTAGGACACATTGTCCATGTAGACCTTTGCTTTGTGCGACCCCATATAATGTCGCCACATCTTCAAGCAATGCACTACGGCAAAGAAGTTCTTTGTCATGAGTTGGTTGTCTTCTTTGACAACCATCGAGCTTTATGCTCCCATATGCAATGGCCATCCATCTTACACATAATCCACCATTGGCAAAGGCACTCACCCCCGTATGCACCTCGAAAGGTTTGTCAAGCTCCGCGAACTTGAGCACGGGCTGCGAAGAGAACTTGGTGTTAAGCTCCCCAAAGACTCGTGACAACATCATCCCACTCTTGGGATAGCCATTTCTTCCACAAGTCGCACAAGGTGGGACAACCATCGAGCTTCATGCTCTCATATGCCATGGCCATCCATCTTGCCTCAACATCCGCCAATGGTAAAGTCACTCGCCCCCGTATGCACCTCAAAAGGTTTGTCAAACTCCGCGAACTTGAGCACGGCGGCGAAGAAAACTTGGTCTTAAGCTCCTTAAAGACTTGGTGGCAAAGCTCATCCCACTTTTGGGATAGCCATTTCTTGCATAAGTTGGACAAGGTCGGACAACCATCGAGCTTCATGCTCTTATATGCAATGGCCATCCATTTTGCCTCAACATCCGCCAATGTTAAAGTCACTCGCCCCCGTATGCACCTCAAAAGGTTTGTCAAAGTCCGCGAACTTAAGCACGGGCGGCGAAGAGAACTTGTTTTTGAGCCCCCCAAAGGCTTGGTGACAAGGCTCATCCCACTCTTGGGATAGCCATTTTCCTCAATAAGTTGAATAAGGTCCTAGCAACCTTAGAAAACTCTCGAATGAAGTTGTGGTACTAATTGGCTAGGCCAACAAATGACCTAAGCCCTTTTGAATCAAGGGCCAATTCTCCTTTTGGATTGCCTTGACATTCTTCATGTTCGTCCACCAACTTCATTTATCACCACACACCTCAAGAGCTCAATCTCTCGTTGAGCAAAGTTATTTTTCACTTCTTGGCGGTAATTTTTTTTGGGCAACACATTGGTGAATACATCCTTGTATTTCACCAACATCACACCAATGTTGTTTGGGGGAGGCCCATCTTTCCTAGCCTCCCCATACGTTCCTTGGAGTTGCTCCAATTGAACCACGACCATTATGTTTTTTTTTTTTTTTTTTTTAATTCGGTCCATTAAGACCAAATTCAACTTAGGTCCTCCTACCATAGGAGTCATTGTTAATTTGAACTTCAATTCTTTGCCATTCTGACACATCATAATGCACCGCAAGCACACCGGCTTGCACCTCACATCTATCATGTGAGTTTCAAAGAAGGCGGCCTTCACAATGACATGCATTTTATCTATTTCACTTGGTGTGAAATTTTGACAAAAATCCAATGTCCCACGTTGAAAGGTTACATACATCGCGGCCTCCTTTGTCTCATGCGGTTCGCCCTTTCCAAACCGCACATTGGTGGGCTTGCCCGCTCTATCAATCGGCAAGCCCCAACTTCCTTGTGAATTTTGGGCTCAAGAAGGAGTGGTAGCCTCTTTGTCAACACATGAGACATTTCTCCCATTCATTGAGCCTCAAGGTACAAAAGATTTGGCCTTGGCTTAAGGCTTCTAGCCTTGCCCACAATGCCATCGTCTTACATTCGGTCCTCGGCAACTTGGTTTGGCTTGGTCCGCAAAGCCAACTTTAAACATTTTGTCCGCGGGACAAATTGGTTTGGTGCCACAAAACCAATTTCTAATAGTTTGTCCGCAAAACAAACATGTTTTGCCTTGGTAGCACAAAGCCACCTTCCCACACTCCGTCCGCGGCACGAACATGAATTGCCTTGGTAGGACAAACCCACCTCCCAACATTCCGTCTGCGGCACAAGTATGATTTGCTTTGGAAGCATAAAATCACCTTTCAACATTCCGTCCGCGGCACCAACATGTTTTGCCTAAGTAAAATGGACCAAACAATTTGCACTCATTTCTTTGGGACCTACTTTGGCTAAAGCCACTTGTGGTGATGCGCCGCCAAACTTCTCTTTGGGACCATAGGCTTCAATGCTCTTGCAAACTTCATGGTCCCCACCATGTCCTCAAGAAGCCTTGGGGACTTAAACAAGGCATCCACCACCCGCTTTTAAAACCCCACCTAAAAGGATGCATTTCTTAGAAAGCTCGTCCGTTTTAGGTGTATCCTTCATTTGTGCGTTTGAATAGCGCACATAGGCCTTAAGAGGCCCCGGGTGCCTCATTAGCACCAAATCCATTCCAACATCAATACCTTCCAAGCATTTCGAATTGGAATTTCAATCCAACATTAATGCCCTCCAAGGTTTTGGGTGCTTTCGGTATTCTAGGCCCCAAATGTTTTTTTTTGAGGTTTGCGGGAGCCCTTTTCAAAGCACTCCTCCATTTTCCTTACCAAATCCACCCTCATGCCCACCATTGTCATTAGAACTAATGGTATGGTCAAATTCCATTTACACATGATCTTTGTTCCAATTTGAGCCTCACAACCTTTTGAAAACCCCGGGCTCACCATGATAACCCGTATTTTTGATAGCCATGTTTCCCTCAAAGTGCGAGCTCAAAACTTGGAACCCTGCTCTGATACCAAGTGTCGCAACCCTTGCTAGCCCCCCCTTGACCATCTTGCCAATTTTCAATTCTAGCAAAGGTTACGAGTGGCTAACCCTTCGCATACCGCCATGCTAATGGTTAGCTCCTCTAACCCCAGACCAATAGTTCATAGGAGGGAACCAACCCTCCTACTTTGCTTTTGGGACTCACCCCTTAATCGGTAACCCATTTCCCCAATGTGGACTTCCATCCATGGAAGTCCAATCCTATGTTGATCATCGCGTTGCCGGAGCAACACTACAACAACCCGAACCATACTAGGCAACTATGGCCTCACAATAGGCCAAATCCCATGGAGGCCTTGCCGTTCGGCCTCGGGTGGGTGAGGCCACACCACCTCACCCATATAAGCCTCTAGGACTCTACACGGAGCCCCTACCCCACCGCCAACCAACCTCTTGTCTCTCTACCAAGAGTTGGGGCCAAGTGGACATTTTCCCTTAGCTGCTGGGCCTAGAACCCCCCCAGGAGCTTCAGACCATCATAACTTCCTTGTATGATGTGTGATTCCAACAACCAACCACTCCATCCTCATCTACGCTTCACGTAGATGCCGATGGACTCCTCGCTTGCCCCATTCGGGCAAGTCTTGAGGAAGTTATGCCTGTTTGAACCTTGGCAGTCCCGGGAATCACTCCCAGGCACTGCTGTACCAGGGCCCTGTCCCGGGACAGCACCCCACTCAAATGGCCATAACTCCTAGCTCACACCTCCGATTGAGGTGATCTTGAGCATTCTAGAATCACCACGCCATGAGCTACGCATAGCTCATGGCCTTACCCTTGTGCCTCCTAGTCTTCGTGGATGGGAGGCGCTCCCAACGCCCGGGGACCTCACCCACACTAGGATCACTTGGGCCCTCTCACCAACGGCGCCACAAGTCCCGGGTGTCACTCCGGGGTCCCCCTTGTGCCCATGGTGTTTCGGCCACTCCTCATGGAGAGGTGCGCGACAATAGAAGCTAGAGTACGTAGACAATGAAGAATGGAAATGGAGGGTTTGGAAGGGGATGGAGGAAGAGGACACAAAGGTTCAAGGCGTACAAGAGGGGGGGGGGGTTCACAAAGGGGGGATGGAGGGAGGACGGAGATGGCTTGAGAATGGGAGTGGATTCAGGGGGCTCATCACCATAAGAAAAAACCAGGTTTAATCTTAACTTTGACCACGGGAGGAGTGCTTAAAGTGGAAGCGGAGGAATGGGGAGGGGTACGGATTTCGGTGGATACATTTGTCCGAGATTCTGGGAGTCCATACACCCTGTATTTACCAGAGTTCCCACACTGATGATCCGTTGTTGGCAAGCCTAGAATTCTCACGCATGGTGAAAGACAAAAAGATGTAGCACATCATAAATCTCATGTTCGATCCATATTGTACTATCTTGCAACAAGAACCTGATACTAAGGTGAAGGGAAGAGACATGTAAATCCATCTGCATCTATGGGGAAAAGAATGGGGATTCCGAGGCCATTAGCACGGAGCTTGATCATTTTTGACACACATGGCATAGTAGATGAGGAAGCCATGGATATAAAGAGAAAGAAGAGAGAAATGAGTCCAAAAAGTGAAAAAGGGGTACCATTGTCAGGCAACACTAAATTCTAAAGATCGATCACTGGCAGCTCAAAAGATAAGAGAATGTGAAGTAAAGGGTCATTTTATGAGTGGAGTAGAGTGATGCCTAGAGAGTAAGATTAAGGGAATTGCAAGGGAACCAGGATGCACACATGAAGGAACCATGTCACAATACAATCCCCACAATTGATCCAGCAACAAAGTGGAAGAGGAGAAAGTGAGGCACGAGTTTCAACAATTTGAAACGGAGGAAACGAAGAGAACTTAAGAAGATAGGTCTAACGTGGATAGAGGGAAGAGGGACCCTGTTAGATTTGAGCAAGATGTGTGATGTGGATGAGATAGGGTCACGGGGGGTGCACTTCATTGTCAAGTTGAACACCACGTGCGATAAAACAAAATCTACTTTTTACATAAAGCATCACCAAAATGGTTCAAAAGTTTATGATTTTTTTTTCATGAGTAGATATACATAGTATCTATTACATAGTAAAAATTGGTAACCAAATTTGATGATTTGTTTTTTTTATAAAACATACCGTTTCTAACTAGAATGACGCAACATTGAACTAAAAAAATTACTACAAAAAATGAAGATGACTAAAAATTTCAAAAAAATACAAAATATATTATCAATGGTTATGTGTATGTAGATAAAATATCATAATTTTAAAATTTATCTATGGCATGTAATATAGGGTAGCAAAATTTTATTGCACGTGGTTATGAATGTAAGGGGGTGTGACCCCCCCGTGGATAGGGTCTTGGAATCGACATTTGAAGTTGTAGTCAATAGAGGAAGAATGGGAGGACAGTGGTTCACTCGCGCCATCAATGGCAAAGAACGAGCATCGCGCCAATTCTAATCAGAGCGGTTCACACGAAGATAAAAGAGAGGACTCAATTAGCATAGTAAGCTTCTCTTGGATGTTATATGCACTAGGGATCTTTCAAGTTTTAGGTTTTTATAAATGTGTCGTTTGAAATCAAATTCTCTAAATATGGATGACACCACGCCACACAATAAGACGAGCAACATATGGATGGGGCTTTCAAAACCGAGAAAATATCTTGGGTTGGTTTGTTGAGATTTTAAAATGGGTGGACTTAATGATATTTTGGGTTGGTTTGTTGAATTTCAATATGGGTGGGTTGAATGGGGGGGGGGGTTCTCAGAATAGAAATGATAGAGATCGTGGGTTACAGTTAGAATTTCATGAATATAGTGGAGCATTGTAATACACAAGGCATAATTGGTCGAGGGTGCTACAACCCCATTGCCTCCAATCATTCGTTTAGGTCAAGGTATAGGGTTCGGTCTGTTGCAAAGGCAACTCCTCGAGAGAGTAGTTGGAGGTGTTAAGATAATGCAGTCTAACTATATTGGATAGACAGGAGACCAAGAGTGAATGAGATGAATGCTCTGAATACCCCTTGAGAGGGGAGAAAGATGTATAGTTTTATATAGGGAAACACATAGATCAAAATCATATGGATATGTGCAAAGCCGTTAGGCGGCACAATCATCTGTCCATTCCAATATCAACCTGTATAATTTGTACTATCTAAATGATTATACCCTGGACCTTCTGCACGTGAGAGGTAGTACAGAGGTCGCAATCAGTTTATTCTAACACTCCTCCTCGACCTATGAGGAGTAACTCGTTAAAAACTTCAGTATGTGAAAATCCAAAGGGAATATACCAACAATGAAGAAAAGAGTGTAGCCTACGGAGAAGTCAACTCATGTAGAGTTTTAATTCCTACTTCTCTACGTACTAACTTTCTATGTCTATAAGCCGGTAGGGCTTTAGTGAGCATGTCTGCTATGTTATGCTCTGATTCATTCTTCCTAATCTCAATTTGATTAGCTTCCATCAAATCTTGAGTGTAACCAAAAATGTGAGGACTAATATGTTTGAATCTATCAGCTTCAATAAATCCAGTTGTCATTAGATTGACGCATACTGCGTTATCTTTGAAGATGACCGTTGGTTTGATTTGGATCTTCATCTTGCATTGTTTGACTAAGATATTTTGCATCATTCGTAACCATATTGCTTCTCTTGAAGCTTCATGGAAAGCTAGCAATTTGGTGTGGTTTGTTGAAGTCGCGGTCACGGTCTGTTTAAACGATTTCCATGAAATTGGTGCTCTATTCTTGAGGAATATGTAGTCCGTCTGCAATTAGCCTGATAACTTGTCTGTTTTAAATCCAGAATCTGCATAGCCTGTAATTTCGCTCATCGCGCTCCTCCTATAGAAGAGCTCGATGTTTCTGTGCCTCATAGGTAGCGCAACAAATCCCTGACTCCATTCCAGTGTCGAGTTGTCGGTTTGTGGCTATGTCTTGCGAGGATATTAGTCGCAAATGCTAGATCAGGTCTTGTGTGAGTGGTTAAATAAGTAAAGGTTCCAACCACGGTGAGGTATTTCTGTTTGTTTATGATCTTCTCCTCCTCCAAACAAGGTTGATAAGGGTCGGCGTTGGTGCGGTTGCATCCTATTAATGATGTAGCAAGGGCATGTGCTTGATCCATGTGAAAATGCTACAGGAGCTTACGGGTGTAAGCTTGCTGATGAAAGAGAATGCAGTTTGAAAAATGTTGAAATTGTAGACCAAGACAAAAAGATGTCTTCCCGAATATCTTCATATTGAATTGGGCTATCAATAGCTTTTCGGTGTGCTTACACAATGATGATGTCCCAATCAAATTAAAGTCGTCAACATATACAACAACAATAACATATCCGTTAGTTTGGGATAGGGTAAAAAAACAAGGTAATCCAGGGTTGTGTAGAAATCCATGTGAAAATTAAGAAATCTCCAAGATGATGATACCACATGCAGCCAACTTGCTTGAGGCCATATAGTGCCTTATTGATCTTTAGACCAGTATACTTCCAAGGTTAGGAAGTAGGAACATTAGGGAGAAAACTAGGAGGTGGGAAGATGTAGAGCGGAATATCCAGGGTCCCGTATATATAGGCAATGACTACATCTAGTAAGAAGATATCAAGAGAGAAGTGAAGTACTAAGGCTAGCAAATATCTGAAAGAAGTAGTATCCAAAATTGGGGAATAGGATTGGTTAAAATCTATACCTGGATGTTGAAAATTTCCCTAGGCGATGAGGCGTACTTTAAACCCAATGAGGGTGCCATGCTCGTCAAATTTCCTGGAAAAGATTAGCTTGTAGCCAATAGGAGGTTTTGTGAGCTAGGTAAAAAGTTCACCAAATACATGATGTTTTCGTAGTGAAGCATATTTGGTTTCAAGGGCAGTGCGCCATTGTAGCCAGTTAGGGGATAATTTGTCATCCTCGAAAGAGATTGGCTTGGAGATGATCTTAGTAGCAAATATGAAGGGAACCCTGGTGAATGCTTGGCGGATTTTGGAAGGTAAGGAAAGATTAGGTACAAGGTGTTTATGAGGAAGGTTATTTCTAGTACCAGGTTAGGGAATTTTAAGGATATGGGCTCCCGAGTAAAATTCGTTGGGAAGTTGGTCTACCGTTTCTCGGAGGTTGAGTAACTTGGTTACTTTGGTATTAGCAAGGGAGGTACGTGGATCAGGGTGAAAGGTTAAGGTCACGGGGGCTTCAAAGGTAAGGGTTGTAAGTAAAGGGCAACGGATAGATGGTAGTTTAGGAAAAGTAGTTTCAACAAACTTACGGTTTGCGAAACGGGCTTTTAGGATAGTGCTGGTAGTGGGAATCATATAGCGGATAATGCTATAGGAGTCATATCCTAAATAAATGGCTTCTTGGTGATGGGGTCCCATAGTTTTTCACTAAGGTTCAGGGATATGTACAAGGTTTCGAGTAGTTAATAAAATTACTTCTAGGTGGTTTCCAGATGCATCCACAAGTACAAGGAAATAACGGAATAAACCTGGAGGAGGGTTGATCAGTCCACAAATATCACCTTGAAGTCAGTGTAGGGACGATGGAAGTTCGGTGGGGAGCTGCCATTGCGAGGGTCTTTTGATCATTATTCTTTGGATGCAGGCTTCACATGGTGTTGTCTTGTTGGCATCAACTATAATAAGGTTGTGACTAAGCCTTTTGTGTCATATATCTGAGAGGGCAGACGCCGTCAGGTATAGGTTATATTTCTTTCTAGGCTAGGTTGCGGGCTCTCGCAATAGGACCTCTTTCTCGTGTAGCTAGACGAACCTCTTTCTCATCCCAAAGGAAGGGACTAATTGCTTTGATAGCAATTTCATATAGGCCGTCGACTCCCACATATGCGGTGGCAAAGAAGCTCCGCCGTTGCCTGAGGTCCATCACCTCTTCATCTTTCTCTAGCGTAGTAGAAATATGGATTTGGTTAGTTCTTAGATTCTGGTAGCTGATCAAGATCCGGGGGGCATCAGGGACATCAGGGGCATACATAGCCTCCTTCCAAATTATAGAAAGGCCCCTGAGCAATAGAATTGTTGCCTCCCATTCTCTGAATGTTATAGGCCTTCGACCAGCTATAGTGGTGACATGATAGGTTTTCCACTTTTAAGTGCCAGTTGAAAAAGAGAAAAAAATCTAGAGTTCTCAAAACTGTGTGAGTTGAGGCGTTGTCTAGGAGAGCGACCTCTAAACTTTGGGTCATTGGAGTTGTTAGGATCATAAAATTCTCGATGTCAATATTGGACGGAGAAGGAATAGAGACGGCATGTGACTCTCTATTCTGACCTCTGAGTTTTTGTAATTCTTTGTATATTTCAACTATATAAGTTGAAGTTCAGCAGTCTCGAGCAAAGTGGCCATGTCGACTGCACTTATGACAGGTAGACAAAGACAAAGGTGATTGTCTTTGTGGTACATACCTGGGTTGTTGTCCCGTGGCACTATATATAGATTGTTTAAAAAGAGGTCGACGCTTAAGTCCTCGAGGTGAATGGCACGGAGCCTAAGAAAGGTAAACGGCACGCGGGGAGAAGAAATGGTGGTATGAATCTTTCGGGCATATCTAGATTTGGCATTTTTAGGTAAGATTTGTTGGTGTCTTTTTTTTTGTCAGGAACATATGTGATATTAGTTGACTATGTTTTTTGAACTTCATATTACAATACTGTTGTGAAAGAATAGTAGTGGCATGACGAAAAAATTGAGAGAGTCTTATCGATCAATTGAGATTTGGTGATTTGCTCGCCATAGAGTCGGAACTATGCAGTGATGCGGTGTAGCTCATAATTAAATGATAAAAAGTCAAGGAGTCAACTTCTATTTAATCCACTTACCCACAAGTTAATTTAGTCGTTCCTGGCTTGTGGAAGGAAATTATCTATTCGTGATGGAACCTTGTATGTAATTGAACCTATAACCTAGCTGGGATTTCGATTTGGATGTATTGTTGTCAAAGGGAGGGGTCAAGATTCCGGCGAAGGATTAGCAGGACCTGCCATTTCAAGACATCAGGGAGTTCTTCAACAGTGTTAGCAGAGAGAAAAACAACTAAGTCTTTGGCGGCTAAAACTGCTTTTGCGTTGTTGAGCCACACCAAGAAGTTGGCTTCGTCTGTAGTAAGTGGATTAAATAGAAGCGGTTGAAGACGCGTATCAAATGGACGTTTATGGGTAGTCATGGCAATAACTTTGTTTGGGCAAGAGGAAGACTCTGGTTTGCGGTTGGTCATTGTAAGAGAGAGAAAAGAAGTCTAATTGTAGAAAGCATGAGTTTGAATAGCAAATCTAGAGCAGTCAATACAAAGATGCAGCAGATAAGTAAATAACAATAAAAAAATATTATATAGAAATAAAGATATATAGTATGATGCAATGATGTATATGTAAGCATGTGATGCGATTGCAAAGGCAGACAATCTCTTAAGAGCAGAAAAAAAATTAAGGAATACATCTATAGAGCATATATACTATAAGGAGATGGGGGGGGGGGGGAACACCTAGCTGAGGAAGGTGCCTCGAGATAAAGTTCGAGGGTAAAAAAAAACGCTCAGATTTTGAACCATCAGAGAATGCACAAAGTTGTATAGACATATGTATGTAATAGAGCAATAATGCCTAATAACATATTAAGACAAAGCAGTCTAACTATTCAGGATAGACATGAGACCAACATTGGATGAGATGAATGCTCTGAATACCCCTTGAAAGGGGAGAGGGACGTATATTTTTATAGAGGGAAACACATCGATCAAAATCATATGAATATGTGCAAAGCCATTAGGCGGTGCATGCTTCTATTCATTCCAATATCAGCATGTATAATCTGTACTATCTAATTGGTTATACCCTAGATCTTGTGCACGTGAGATGTAGTATAGAGGTCGCAATCAGTCTATTCTAACATATTTTTTAACAAATGCAATACCACTAGATTGTAAAGCTAGGCTCGCTCGCCGTTACTCGGGAAATTTTGGATAGATTTCTTCTCCTCCGCTTAGTTATATGCTTAAACCTAGTGGATAGTCTTTCCTTATCTGAGGTGTGATCTATTCGACTCTTCTCCATAACCTCTTTTGGGTTTGAGCATTATGAGATAGTGGGGAGAGGGGTCTCGGAACGGAGAGAGTGTAGGGTGGTGTGGTAGTGGGCGGTGTTGAATGGTTACATGTGTATGTGTGGAATTTAGACTTATGTTGGATATTAGATTTTTAAAGTTTTTGGGAAATCTGGTTTACCCTCTTGGTTCCGAGAGGGTGTAGGTAGTGTGCTAGTGGGTGGTCTTGAACGATTACATGTGTATGTGTAGAATTCAAATTTATGGTGCAAATTAGATTTTTGAAGCTTTTGAGTAATGTGTGTGTGTGTGTGGGGGGGGGGGGGGTGGAACCGAGAGGATGTTGGGTGGTGCGGTAGTGGGCGGTGTTGAATAATTACATGTGTATGTGTTGAATTCAGATTTATGTTGGAAATTAGATATTTGAAGTTTTTGGGAAATCTGGTTCGAGAGGGTGTAGGGTAGTGTGCTAGTGGACGGTCTTGAATGGTTATATGTGTATGTGTGGAATTCAGATTTATGTTGCAAATTAGGATTTTGAATTTTTTAAGAAATGTGGTCCACCCTCTTGGAACCGAGAGGGTGTAGAGTAGTGTGTTAGTGGGCGGTGTCGAATGGTCACATGTGTATCTATGAAATTCAGATTTATCTTGGAAATAAGATTTTTGAAGTTTTTGAGAAATTTGGGGGTCCAAGATGTTGTGTCTTAAGTTGTGTTTCATGTATGCAGGCATCATAGTCTTTGGATCTTACTCAATCTCAGGGGCTCTCAATGGAGGTCCACGATGTGCAATTGGAGCCTCTCATGGTAGTTGTTGTGACTTTTGGTGACCTTTTACAAGGAGAGGTGTTTGATTCATAGAACTTTTGTTTGGATTTTTGTGCTCAAATATTTTTTACAAATTCTAGTATATTCAATTTTCTTGATATCTACTTAATTTTTGCTTGACTTGTCTTGTAGAATGACGTACCGGTTGTACCAGACTCCCTTCAACCTCTAGCTGAGTCGAATTCAGATGATACTGATCTTTTGATACGGAGATCACAGAAAGAACACTCCAACACCATGATTCACCGGGTTTGAATAAAACCTCTTGGGAAGTCACGTTTCTCAATTCCAATGTGTCGATTGTGATGTCTTCAATTTGTTTGGCCCATCAATGATGTTGATGTCACTCGTTTGGAAAATGAGTTCGTGATGGATTATCATGACGGTGACCGATATATGTACGTCTCTCCATACAACAACCTCGATGAGGTCCTTCATGTCTCTAATGACCTCAAGGCCTCTTGGGGTTCATTATGGCAAGAAGCCAAAGACGAGTTTGATGCTATTTTCCAAAAAATCTCCAACCTTACTCACTTTATGCATAAGATTTTCTACGTGTGGGAAGGGAACCATCGGTTGAGAGCTTGGTGGAGGCACATCAACAAGCATCACTCGTTGGACAAGAATTGGCACATCTCTATTGACTGTATTGTTGTGGATCCGAGAAATTACACCGTTGTCCTCCCTGATGCCATGAATGATATCAACTAGTGAGTTTTGATATTTTTTTTTTATTAATTTTTAAAAATCTTTTGTATTGTCTTTGTTTAGGTTCACAGAGCATGACTACGTTAAGGACAACCTCCCCGCCAAGCTGCTTTGCATTTAGACATTTGAAAAGATGAAACTAGAGGAGTTTAAAGATCTCATTTTCATTGCCGACTTTAAGATGTGCGAGTCCAAGATGGAGAATAAGTATCCCCTGATATTAGATGTCTTTGTCAAATTCTTGTACAAGGTAATTTTCCTTTTGATTTTCCTCGTCATTTTCTTTCCATTTCATTTTCTTTCCTTATACTGTTCTCTATTTGTTTTAGAGGGAGTTATCCAATTCGGTGGATACCGCAATAAGGTTGTACCGGGAGGCCATTCCCAAGGCTCTCTGATTTGCTCTTGAGATTTGGGACGCCAGACGAAAGCCCAAGATAGATTGATCAATAGCATCTAATCTCAAAACTTCAAGAAGTTTATTTCTGTCGCCTACAAGAACAACATCAATGACTTCTTCTACGTGGTGCTTCTCCTGCATTTATGTTTCTATTTTGTTTTGCATTTTTTTATAATTTTTTTCGTACTTGATGTTTATTTTCTTACATAACAGTCTTCTATGTTGTAGATTGACTGTCGTTTCTCCACCTTCTTTGTCACAGATATGTCAATCGAGAAACTCCAAAAGGTGGCTACTACACATGAGGATGCCTCCTACAAGGCCAAGTGGCTTTGATGATGACACTCCCCCGCCGATTTCAAAATTATTACAAGTTTCCCTCTGCTCTTCCTCTCAAAGAGAAAGTCCTCAAAAACTGGCTCAACAAAGCTTCTTTCTGGGCACAGGTGCATCTACAACTCTTATTTCTCTATTTGTTTCTTTCTCTATTTGACACTTCTAACTATTGTTTTTAAAAAAAAAAATTTAATCATAGTTGGAGAAGGGGGTTGAGGCTCAGATCGCATCATTGAAAATAAATGTTCCGTCGACATCAAGTTATCAACTGGATTTCTATGGAGGATATTTTACAACCCGTGAATTATATTGAGCATTGGAGGTTCATTTTCTGGGACAAGGCTCTCTAGATGTATTTTGACGACAAAGAAGTTTTGAAGTTCATTAAAGGCCTCGATCTCATGGAGCTTGATGAAGGCCTGTGAGCCCAAATTGATGCCCACATTGGTTGTTAATACTTGTAAAACATTACAAGTGGTGTTTTGGTGATTTATGATTATTCACAAAAATATGAAAAGAGTGAAGCTTGAAGAAAGCTTAGTTTGAAGCATTAGGCTTTTGTGGAGTGGATTTAAGTAGGAGAAGGACAAACCTTGGTAAAGTGTGGTAGGTAGAAAACCAAGGTTAGTTAAATGTTTGAATTAGGATCCTTGTTGATCATTTGAGGAAAGAAGGCTTAGGAGATAGGATTAGAGCCTACAAAGTAGGAGGAGATCTCGAGGGCTTATCGTGAGCCTTGAGGGTGCTTACCCCCTCAAACTCACTATATAATCCCTCATTCTTCCCTCACTCATCCTCTCTTCCCTTCGTGCTCCAAGGCACCCCACGTGTTATAAGTGTGGGTGTGTTGGAAGCAAGATTGGAGCACATGTGCGTGCTTAGTTTTTAGTTGGAGAGCCAAGGCTAGTTGGCCTTGAAGAGGGCTTGACCTCTTGTTAGAATTAGTTTTGGTGTGAATAATTTTAAGATATTTTATGGCTTTAAGTTGTAGTACTTGAGTTCATATTTCTTGGGTATTTCTTGAGTAGTCTAGGTTGTAAGGGGCATAACTTCCGAGCAGAAGAAGATACTTCGTTGAAATTTAGAGGGTTAGTAAACAACTTGTTTTTATGAACATGGTCAAAATCTGAGGATGTTTGGAGTATTGGATCAGCAGTTATGACATTCTGAACTTCGTCTACATTTTCTAGCTGAAATGGGCATGACTCCTGGACAGAGGCTTGGAAACACATGAAATTTTGAGGAATTATTTGTTCTTAGGTTTCCTAGTTGTGGTACAAATTTCAAGTCATTCCGAATAGATGAGAAGGAGATATATCATTCTGAAGTGTTTTCAAGAGTTGCAAACTAAAAAGGCCATAACGTTTTGGCAGAAAATGAAAATACTTTGAAATTTCAGGGAGTCATAAACAATTAGTTTTTGTGATTGCTCCCAAAATTTGAAGTTCTTTGGAGCCTGTGAGAGGAAGTTATGACATTCTGAAATCTGGGTAGACTGACACACTAAAATGGTCATAACTGTCGGACAGAAAATGGGATAGGCTCACAAATTGGTGAGATGTTTTTTGCTTTGTCTCCCTAGTTACAGATAAAATTTCAGGACATTCCGAGAAGTAATGGGAAAGTTACACTATTAGCTAGTAAAGTCTAGGGGAACAAAGGAAGTTTGCTTGGTTCCATTAGGGATAACTATTAGTTCATTAAACCAATATAGTGGTTGAAGCGTGAGGAGAAAAATACAATAAGTGACAAGTATTTATCAATACTTAAACTTGTGTAATTCATGGAATCAATAAGCGAGAACTCATGTAGTAGTGTGGAGTTGACGGCAAGGACTCGCTTCACAAGAGGGATATCTTTGAAGGCATGCGTGGCCAAAGCAGCCGGGTGGACTTTAGAAAAGTACAAGGATGTGACATTACCCGAGATTAAGGAGTGTAAGAAGACATAGTATAGACTTGGCTAAGTTGTGTATATTCCAACGATAGATTGGAATCATACATTGTGTTACAAAGAGAGAAATATCTACATGTCATTATAAACTTCTCCATTCGGGCTAGGACGAAATTGAAGGGTGGAGGCTTTTTTGTGACAAGGCCCCAAAGCAATCAAGCGCGACGCTTACCGGTAATCTTTTGATTTGTCATTTAGTCTATATTATCTTCGTTTCCCTTCTTTTCTACCATCGTTTTTTTGTTTGATGTTCTTCATTTTGTAAGTACATTCCCCGTGAGCTCGTTGTGAAGAATGTTTTGTCTTCTTTATGCTTGCCTACTTTTCTTCTAGATTGGGTCCATGCAACTTGTAAAGTTTCCACTCGTGCACTTGGTGGTTGCTGGTTGGCACTTGGATTGCTCTCGTGGATTCGTGCCCGAGGTGGAAGAAGCCCTTTGCAACAACCTTGTAAGCTCTGCCCCTGAGGTTATTGAATTAGAAGAGTCGAAAGAAGATAATGTAGCTCCTCCATCCAATGAGAAAGAGGTTGCTGTGAGGCCAAACCCACCACCCTTAAGCGTCCTAGTCCGGGTGATGGTTTTGAGAATCACATTCACTTCATAACATCATCGTGTGAATTACTATGTGGCTCTCATGCCCAAGGTACTCACTTTATCTTAACTTAACTTGTTACATTGTTTTGAATCTCTTGGCGTGTGGTGGAATGTGATTTCTCAAGGGTCCAACCCGCGGCCTTGGCCACGCACGCCCTTAAAGAGAGTCCCCTAGCACCCTTGATCTTTACTCCCTTTGTATTGACCTTGCCAATATCCTCCACATTCTCCATTCGTGGCACACGTGATCTTATTTTGACAAAGGGATTGCAAGTGTTTAAAAACACTCACCTCCATGATCCATCATTAATACATTCAAAGAGTCACATACAACCCTACCTAGTCTAATAAACCCCAACCCTTACTTAAGATCAAGGATGGCCTACCATAGCCTAGTGTGATTTAGATTAGTTTTCGGGCTAGACAACTAAGTTGCTAGGCCTTGTTAATTGATTGCACTCCCACCGGATCAGTTGTCCCTTGTGCTGGCTTCGGCCTGGAACTCTGGCTTCGGCCTGAACTATGGCTGCGGCCTGAACTATGGCTTCGGCCTTGAACTTGCTTCTGCCTGAACTATGGCTTCGGCCTTGAACACTTGCTTCGGCCTGAACTCTGGCTTCGGCCTGGAACTTGCTTTGGCCTGAAGTGTGGCTTCGGCCTTGAACTTGCTTCGGCCTGAACTGTGGCTTCGGCCTTGAACTGTGGCTTCGGCCTTAACTGTGGCTTTGGCCTTAACTGTGGCTGCAGCCTGAACTGTGGCTTCGGCCTTGAACTTGCTTCGGCCTGAACTCTGGCTTCGGCCTGGAACTTGCTTCGGCCTGAACTCTGGCTTCGGCCTTGAACTTGCTTCGGCCTGAACTCTGGCTTCGGCCTTGAACTCTGGCTTCGGCCTGGACTATGGCTTCGGCCTTGAACTCTGGCTTCGGCCTGGATTGGTGGCTGCGGCTTGAAACTGTGGCTTCGGCCTTGGACCGGTTGGCTTCGAGCTACATTCACTAACCGACCCTAGGTGCTAGTCGAGCATCACCCTCACTCCTTTCTCCTTGTCCTTTGGCTATGTGTACTAACTTACCCCGCTAATGAACTAATCTAACACACAACTACTCTAATAGCTACTTAATCCACACACCTTGTCTCAAGCTCTAAGAGCTTCTCCCCCTTTGATAATGAGATAATGAGAGAGAGAGCTTAACTAATTAATCTCACTAAAACTAATAACCCACCCATGTGGCTCAAGCTCTTAAGAACTTGCTCCCTTGAGAGCGCTTGATGGAGAGAGAGGAAAATGAGAGAAAAAACACCTTAAGTAGCAAAGAGGGAGAGAGGGAGAGAGAGTGAGGATAGGGTGAGAGGATTAGCACCCCCAATCACAATCCGTTAACCTTCTCCTCCAAAGTAGGGACTAATCCCCATCCACCAAGCTTTCTTCTTCCTAAACTACCAAGGTGGATCCAAAAGTGGGCATTTAACCCGCGGAGCTCACCTTGCTTCACCTTACCCCCTACTCACATTATCAAGGCATACTCTTATTGAATTCAACCTTGAAATAATCACACAACACATTCTAATGCCTAAACTTAAATCCACACCGCAATTCACTTTTTTTATGTTTTGTGAATAATCATAACACATCAAAGTCAAACTAAAATTGGTTTCGAAGAGTTAATCACCACATGTGGGCACCATTTTGGGCTCATAGTTGCACCGGTGAAGGGCAAAGACAAGGGTGGGAGGTTGCAGCACATGCTTCTTTTTAAGTTTCTACTCATTCTTTCACGAAGGCCTCGGTGCAACGCATTGCTGCTCCAGTGACCATTGTTGTTGGAAGTCCAACCGCCACTCCTTTTGCCCATGCTCTAGATCTTGTTGGCGTTCCTTCTCATAGCTACGCAACCATTTCATTCGTGCCTCGCAAGAAGAAGGTTGTTACACCGGATACATTTGTGACTGCACATGGGAGAGCTCATTGAGGATCTCATGAAGACCAAGGTTCCCCCCTCTGGCCTACAACCACATACAAGATTTCCTAACTAAGGTTTGTGTGTCGTTTTTCTGTTTCCTCCATTCATTTTATGGAATTCAATATTTATTTTCTCGTTTATTTCTCTTTGGATTTTTTCTTTGCAGGTTGGAGCGGACCGTACTCGATCGATCGCCAAGGCAAAGGTTCACACGGGCATTGATCTACTCTTTGCAAATGCGCCCAAGAACCTGCGTGTGCCGAGGATCTTGGCCTCATCATCGGATGTTCTTGCATGGAACAAATGATCTTCCACATACTTTGAGGTTTTGTTTGTCTTTGCAAATGCCAACCTTCATGACGGCGACGGCATTGTCTTCGCGCACTCCGCTGATCTTGATGTCTCTAGTTTAATTCACGATTGGACACACATTGGAAATTTCTACGTTGCCGAAGACTGGTTTGGCATGAATGACCTTGATCTCCAGTTGCCTACGAATCCTTCGAATTGGTAAATTCTTTTAGTTCTCATCATTTTTTTTATTACCCTTGTATTTTGCATGCATTTATTTTTTACTATCCCGTGCATATTTCATGTAGACCGGTAAGTTTTGTATTAAGGTCCCCATGCGTAATGGATCCGTTTTGAATGTTCGTACCTCATACTTCAAGGACATGACTTACAATCTCAAGAGAGATGGTTGGCTCAACAACTTCACCGATGAGAAGAATAAGGCGATGAGGGAAGACGGGGTGCCTTGGAGAGGTGCTTGTGAAAAACTCCATGAGTACTTTGCCTCATCTTCTCTGCCCTCACGGATACGGACGATATTATCATGGATTGGCAATGTGACATTGGTTTATTCTTCATCTATTTGTTTTTCTATGTTTCATTTTTTCTTGTACTTATTGCATTTCACATTCATTTCTTTATTCTCACATTTTTTTTGATGTTCTAGGGGGTTCTGTCATTGCTTGCTGCTCCCTTTAACGCCATATTGTGGCGTGTGGTACTTTTGGGCCACCACCTTTCGAGAGAGCCTAAAAGTATCACACAAGCCCTTCGGTGAAGGTGGCCTGCACTTGCAGGTGCCCAAGCCGAACCCGGATGATAGGTGTATAACGTGAGTAGTTAGATTTTTAAGGGAGATTAAATATGCG
Source organism: Polytrichum commune (assembly GCA_950295325.1). Classification (NCBI taxonomy): domain Eukaryota; kingdom Viridiplantae; phylum Streptophyta; class Polytrichopsida; order Polytrichales; family Polytrichaceae; genus Polytrichum; species Polytrichum commune. Next base: position 11,031,398 of record OX485809.1, read on the forward strand.
TCGTAGTATCTCCAGAGGTTGGGCCTTAGTTTTTTATTAGTGTGGCTCTAAATTCTACTAACTAATTTCATATCTAGTTCTAACCTTAACCTACAACCTATTCTACGCGCAGACGCACCAACCTTGAAATCAAGGCAATCCTAATTTGTAAATTAGAATGGTTTTGATACACACCAACCGGGTGTGACTCATATCACCCTAGCTCAATGAACGGAATAACAACAATTTGATGGACCATTTAATTCTTCATATTTCTTTACTTAATTCTATTTAGTTTTCTAAGCGGGGGAACTTGGCCTAAGTCCCACCCTTTACACAAATTCTTTCTTAATTACTTGATTTCGGTTGCACCTCCTACTTCACTACATTCACATATTAGGCATCACCCCTTACCTGGTTGGTGCACCTCTTACCTCAGAACCTTCTAAGGCCTCGTGCAGGTCCTTTGAAGGTCGAGTAACATCTTAAACCCTTCGGACTTCAATGGTCCGACGGGTGGTATTACCCTACCGAGTTAAGTTTCCGATTCGTATATCTTGTCAACAAGGGTTTACGATTTATTTTGTATGTTTTAATTGTTAAGTGTGTTTACACCGGATAGATCACGAAATTACAACTTAATGGGACTAGGGTGACGGACAACCTGTAGGTTCAACCTGTTGCACGATCTTCATAAATTGGGGCCATTACTCCCAATCTATGGGGCCAATAATATAATAATGAATTCGCGGGTCATTAACCCCACCTTTCCACCAACAACATTAAGAGTGGTCGTGTCGGTGATTAATCCGACTTACCACATACGAAACCTGCTAATAAATGAAGCTACTACCACAAAACATACCAAGGACCCCGAAAACAATGGAGTTGGATATTCCCTTGGCGGTCAAGTGGTCAAGCCAATTGACCTTATGAGATAGGTGAGTGGGTTTAGAGATGCGTACCTTAGCCGCGCTTCCTCCAACCCTAAATGGAAGGCTAGCGTTAGTAAATTTACCTCAATTCTTCTTAGTTGGTTTGGACTCAATGTAGGCCAAACCGCTACCTCCTTCCTTGCTCCACTTCCCAAACGTCGACCTTGCCTCCTTCTTTGTAACTAGTTTGGTAGTAAGCGTACCTTAGTTAACAATTAAAATATAAAGTATTTACCGAATACCGAATCTTCTTACGCCGAATACCTCCAATAGGCTTGTGTGCCTCACACTAACTAATGAACTAACACTTGCTTAGCTAGCATCTACTAATATTTGCTTAGCTAGTTGTTTTTACTAGCTAGCATATTTTTTCTACTTTGCTATCTTCTAGCACTACTTAGTTTCATTTTGACCTTCCTTCTTCTAGGCTAAACGCTAAATGAACTAATTTCCCTAAATTCCCTATCAATTCTAACTTTTAATGCTAACATTCTAACTAAAAGTGATCCCGCGGAGTGGTGGACCACTCAAAGGGTTCACACGGCGTTCGAGTCGGACATCGACATCTTCAAGTCTCTCCTCCTCCCCATGCGTGAGCCTAAGCAAGAACATACTTCCCGGCAATTTGCCTTACAACGGGGGTCCGTTTTTGCTCATCTTCCCGAGAAGATGGTGAAGCGGAATTTTAATTTGTTGTGTGTGTAAGTTCAATGTTGGCTTCTAACTTGTCTGTTTGCATTTCTATCTTCTCGGATCGCAATTTTTTGCATGTGCTCATGTTTATGTTTCTCGTCCGATATGTTTAGAGTTCCAAAGAAGAGCCCGATCAATGCCCTCACTGCGGACATGTTTGCAACCCCTTCAACGACGTTTGAGCTCCCTTGGTATGTTGTTGAGCTTGCCCATCATTTCATGGAGGCACTGTCCCCACCTCCTACTCATACCCGCCCTTTTATCAACCTAGTCTTGGATTTCCTAGATGTAGAAGGTGAGCAAGGCGAGGATAGGGATAGACATGATAGTCCAAGCTGTGTGATTAGGCCTTGTGGGTTTGGAGACTCAAGCTCGTATGCTATATTTTTATTTGAATTTTTTGAGTTCATTTGTTTTATTTCCATCTACCTTTTGCATATCCCCATTCAACTCGTTCTTTATCTTATATTGATGTTTGATTCCGCTTGCTAACGTCATCCTTAATTTAATCCCAAACCATTTAGAAACCTGTGAGCCCAAATTATGTGCACACATGTGCTCCTATTCTCACAATTCAATAAAACTTAGGTTTTGGCAATTGTTCAATTATCTAAAAAATATAAAAAGAGTGAAGCTTTTATGTTAAAGTCAAAGTTGAGTTAGGGATTTGCTTGAGTGATTAGGTAGTTAACAATTGTAGATTAGGTAGTATTGATTAATCCTCGGATAAAATCCTAGGACTTAGTGTTGCTACCTAGTTAGTCATGTTTTCATGTTCAAATGCCGGTCAAGGGTAATTGGATGTTTTAGGATAGTGACCATTCGGATTTGAGAAGGGAGGGGGTTTCCTCCGAGAGGATCATGTCTCAGAATTCTCGGACTCGAAATACCAGCCCCTGGAGGCTGAGATATGCGGAAATTTTTTTGCTCTCTCTCTCTCGGTGCCCTCAGGAGGTTGGGCGATGGTTGTTGCCGCGCTGCCGAATGAAGCAGTTGGGTGACCCTGAAAAGGTGTGAATGGCTGGGGAGGTATGGACATTTGGTCCATCATTGGCCAGGGGAAGGGAGGTGTGAGTGCAGCTGGCATTACAGTCGGTTGCAACCAAAGGTGAGCGGTGCTAGATAAACCACCCAAGGGCAGTGACATTCTCGCTCTGCATTTTCGACATGGGAAGGATCTGGGAGGGGCGAGCTGGTAGCGCCCAAACAACCGGTTTGTGATGTAGATTTCACCGGGATGTGAGGACTGAGAGAGACATCTTAGATTTCACAAGAAGGGATGCCGAGCTGAGGCAACAACTGCCGCATTCATCAGGATAATTCTCAAAGTCCGAGAGAAAGGGGGGGTTGGAAGTGGAGTGTTCGGAACGACTACAGAATAAGGAATTGAGCATTGCCGAACCAACAGGAGTGGGACGGGTGTTATCAGTGAGGATGACAGGGATTACTAGAGCTCTAGCAGCTACTTAATCAATGGCAGCCAGTGGAGCAACCAGGTTGTCTGAGGGGTGGCAGGCTCAAGAACTCTGGAGTGCTGAGGGACGGCTTCCGCACACCGGTCCAGGGGGGTAGGCTAGGTTTAATTTGGGATTAGCCTGGGTTTAGGCTAGGGGGAGTTCCAGATGAGTTTCTGCCGGTTGGAGGCTAGGGGGGGTCTCAACAGAACCTGGTCAAGCGGGGGACAACAGATGGCTCCTTATGGGTCATGGACACCAGAAGAGGGTGGAAGGATGGCACTCTTCCCACCAACAACAAAAAGACCAGAAAACTAATAAATGAATAGATTAGTAGAAGGCTGGAGGGGAGATCATTAGATTGATAGTTATTAAGGTAAGGTGTTTAGTGAGCTAGCCAAGTATTTGTGTGGAGTGGGGACCCTTGTGTTTGTAAACACTGGGAGTCATTATAATAAAGATTGAATGTTAAGTGTGCAAACCATAAACTGGACTAGGCCTGAGGCCGATTAGCCATCAAGATTAATAGAGTACATTAGAGCCAGAGGCACCCACCCGGATTACGACGCACAAGGGTGGGAGTTTATGGCTGACAAAACCACACTACAAGACCTTTCATAAGTAATGCATTCTTCCACGCCTTCACGTTCTACTTGCTGGTGGAATTAGATTAAGTTATAATCTCCACGGGATTGGGATACCTTTTCAGCAAATTGAACTCAAAACATCTCCAAATTGAACCCTTTGTGTGACATAGATAACAATTGAATTTTGTTGTTATTCACTTTGTGTACGTTACTAACCTTCTCTTTGGATTTGGTTGGTGGCATGGGCACATGTAAGGCAGATCCTTCACAACTTTGACGGCTCTCTTAGGAATTATATGCCATCTTCTTTCAAAAATAGTATGTTCATAATGTATAGATATTCCTCAAAGTAATGTGGTATGTGTGATTACTTTGAGTAGAGTTTGAACCTTGAAGTATGTTTGGTGGGTGTCTCAGGATGCCATTTTGAGTTTGACAATGCATATATTAGATATGGAATGCAACATATTATGTAGGGGTACAAACATCTTCACCTTAATAATTTGATACTCAAAGGTTTTGTTCGTTTAGTTAAAGTATATACCAAGAAAGGTTGTTTATTAAAATATGATGATTACTCCACAATGATAGGGTCATGAGGGATGGTCCCACCCACCCTTCCAGGTTTTGAAAGGTACATAGATGTGTGGAAGAATGGGTTGGCCTCTGGACAAGAAAATGTGTTAAGAAAAATCTCTCTCTCTCTCTCTCTCTCTCTCTCTCTCTCTCTCTCTCTCTCTCTCTCTCTCTCTCTCTCTCTCTCTCTCTCTCTCTCTCTCTCTCTCTCTCTCTCTCTCTCTCTGCGTTTGGGCATGCAAGTGAGGATTTCCCCCTCCCTCGCACTCTAGTTGGGGAAGGTGGAGGGAAAATACCCCGAATCCTTTCCCTTTCTCCAATTTCACACCTTTTGATGTGGGAGGGCCAACATTAATTACGGAAGCTTTTGACTAGCTTGATTTGCAGTCATTAAATGACTATTTTTTATTATCATTTTTTTGGTTTTGTTTTGCGACTTCAATTTTAAGTTTTGGGGGCGTGTAATATACCATTGGAAAGGTGTTTTCAAGACCTTTGCAACGGTATACTACACGCCCCCCGAATTCAATTGCTAAACCAAAAAAAAACTAATTTGCAATCATTTAGCGACTACAAATCAGGTTGGTCAAAATAATCATAGCCAATTTCGGTTGCATTTCTTTTTGGCATAGTTTTCTATTAGTACTAGGTTGTCACGCTCATGGCCTCTGGATGATTGTAAAGAGCCCCACGCTAATCTACCAACATCCCACACTATTTTGCTAAGACATTTTTATAATGATAAATTACAAAGATTATGTTTCACTATGGTTGATATATGGATGAATAAAATAAGTTTATGAGGTTTTTGTGATATGATTTTTATCCAAGGTAATTTGCATGGGTTCAGGGTTGTCTATTGTGTCGTGACGGAGGGTAATCCCGGCATAATGTCGTGCCGTCACGACACGTATCCGTCACGACATTATGCCGGATGCTGTCTTTATCCTGACGGACTTGAATTTTACCGATTTTTTTGTGTAATTACATTAACCCAATTCAGACACGTAGGATTTACAATGTCCACGTGTGATGACATGTCAGCAAAGTAAAGATAAAGTGGGGAAAAATTTACTAGAGCCCGTCCGCCCCCCCGTCCGCCCCTGTTCCCGACCCCGTCCGCTCCGTTCCCAACCCCGTACGCCCCGTTCCCCCTCCGTCCGCTCCCGTTCCCCCCCCCGTCCGCCCCAGTTTTTTTTTTTTTTTTTTTTTCCCCCCCCCCCTTCCCCGTCCGCCCCATTTAAAAAAAAATTTCCCCCCCCCTCCGTCCGCCCCTCCGTCCGCTCCCCCGTCCGCCCCAGTTTTTTTTGTTTTTTTTTTCCCCCCCCCCCCTTCCCCGTCCGCCCCATTTAAAAAAAAAATTCCCCCCCCCTCCGTCCGCCCCGTTCCCCCCCGTCCGCGGCCCGTTCCCCCCGTCCGCGCCCCGTTCCCCCCCCGTCCGCGCCCCGTTCCCCCCGTCCGCGGCCCGTTCCCCCCCCCCGTCCGCGCCCCGTTCCCCCCCCGTCCGCCCCTCCGTCCGCTCCCCCGTCCGCCCCTCCGTCCGCTCCCCCGTCCGCTCCCCCGTCCGCCCCAGTGTTTTTTTTGTTTTTTTCCCCCCCCCCCCCCTCTTCCCCGTCCGCCCCATTTTTTTTTTTTAAAATTTCCCCCCCCTCCGTCCGCTCCCGTTCCCCCCCGTCCGCCCCGTTCCCAACCCCGTCCGCCCCGTTCCCCCCCATCCGCGCCCCGTTCCCCCCCGTCCGCGCCCCGTTCCCCCCCCTGTCCGCGCCCCGTTCCCCCCCGTCCGCCCCTCCGTCCGCTCCCCCGTCCGCCCCAGTTTTTTCCCCCCCCCCCCCCCCCCTTCCCCGTCCACCCCATTTTTTTTTTAAAAAATTTCCCCCCCCTCCGTCCGCTCCCGTTCCCCCCCGTCCGCCCCGTTCCCAACCCCGTCCGCCCCGTTCCCCCCCGTCCGCGCCCCGTTCCCCCCCCGTCCGCTCCGTTCCCGCCCCCGTCCGCTCCGTTCCCCCCCCCCCACCCCCGTCCGCCCCACCCTCGTCCCCCGTCCGCCCCACACCCTCCTTAGTCGTTTTTTACTACTTTGATTTTAACAAAATGGTAAACAAAATGGCAAAATGATTTACCTGGCGCTAGGCATATCCACGACCACGTCGGCATTTTCTGCCACATAGGACGCCACCTTGGCAAGAAGGTAAGTATTTTACCCACCCTAGTCCGTTCCCCCTATGTTGACCCTACGTGGACCCTATTGTGTCGTGACGGAGGGGTCCGTCACGACACCGTCATGACGTCGCGATAGACAACCCTGCATGGGTTAAGAGGCAACTTATTTAAAAAGGCAACGTAATTGCATATAGTGATGTAGATTGGCCACTCGACAAAGGGCCATTGTACACATAGGTCAAGAACCGTGACCATGAATTTTCAAGGGTTCTTTAAAATCATCCAAAGGTCATACCGTGGGTAATAAAAGTCCAATTTTGCAATTGATGGGCCCTTGTGCTTAGTCTAAAGTGTAAGTGGACCGTTTTTGTAGAACCGCAAGATTTGCTCATGTTCGGGTACTCAACATGGCAATATACTATTTATAAGAGCTAATGGCACTGTGATTGGTTGCCACGGCCCCTAATTTTGTGTTAGACTTGCCTCTTGTTGATGAGCCTAATGCAATATCTGGTAGACTAATGAAACACTGCCCATTTGATGCCATGTGGGATGCCAGGTAGATTTTTCATCCACGATAATTTTTTTGGTTCCTTGGGCCTTTAAGGTCTAGTATAAAGTGAACTTGGACCGTCTCTAGCTTCTTGATTGATCACATAATTTGCATCCCGAGGCAAGAGCCCTCAAGGTCTCATACAAAGTGGCCCTAAAACCATCCCATTTTGCACATTTTGACACAAAAAATGAATTGTTCTTATGATCAAAAAATTCATGAATTGGTTGATTTTCTTGATTTTTGCATATTCAAATATCATGGAAGCTTGGTGTGCGCCTCAATCACATCACATGTCCATGCAATTTCAATTGGTATATTGAGTGGTGTGTGGTGTGGATTTAGGATCGAACAACAATTGGATACGTGTTTAAAGGAGATTGGACTATGTGACTAAAAAATGTTCTCAATTTCAGGTTCAATAATCCACATAATTGGGGACAACATATGTAATCATAAAAGAAGAAAGAAAATCCTCACTTCAATGTTGAATACACCATTCATATGAATAACAACATTGATCGTAGTCATTGTACAATGCAAATATTATGTGTGGAACTAATATTTTCAATGCGCCAATTGATGTTGCAAACTACTCCGCATGATAATGCTATGGTAATGGAGCCACCATTCACCTATGTTACCAACCTCCCCCTCCTTTTGCAATGTAGTCATTTACAAACTTAGTCAAAGATTGGGGTCATACATGTTGCTAAAGGTCAAGCTACACCAAACATAACACATTACTATTCCATTATATTCTCGAGCACCCAAATGAACATGGACATATTAAACCTAAACACAATACCATAAATGGGAGATACAAATACCATAAATGGGTTTGCAAGGAGATGGGAATATCAATGTAAGTTGAGATAGGCTGTGCAAATTTGAAATTCTTCATCCACACAAAGGGTCAACCTCAACAACAAAAAGAAAGATGTAATAAGTAGACACAAAATCTGAATAGAAATGACAATGATGAGATAAATACTATTGTATTATTATTGCAAGACTAAGTGACTAATTTTTTATAATCTATTTGAGTATATGTTTCATAGACTACATATATATCATATTTAAAGTGATTTTTGGTTTAATGTTAATGCATGAGAATCATAAACAATGTTCTCCACATGTATATATTTAAACCAATGTTTTATTATACATTGTGACAGTTGCAGTTTTATGCTTTGATAATATTTTTCCTCAAAAGTTTGCAGTTTTAGCAAGAATTCATGAATATACTTAATTTGACTTGGAAATAGTTATATTCCAAAAACATGTCAATGTTTTATTTATTATATGTTAATATGGTAATAAAATATGCAAGTGCTATTTAACTAGTTTTCTTATGCAAACCATTCTAGACTCTTCCTTCCCCCTTTTTTGATTTCTTCCCCCCCCCCTCGTTTTCCTTCCCCATCCTCAAGTGGACCCCCCTCCTAGACCCAAGATCTAGGATTTCAAATTTTCTATAGTTGTAATTAGTTTTTTTTAGATGATTTACAACCATAGTTTGATTGTAATACCCATTTTACTTGTTTGTAAGATTGCATGTTGCAAGCATGATAAATTTTACCACTTGTGTACCATACAAAGTTTCAACTATAGAGGATTCAAAACTATATAGAGGATTTAAAATTCAATTATATATATTCAATTATAGAGGATTTAAAATTTTGAAGCTAAACATGTTGAACCTAAAATTGAAATTGTTATTTTTATACAAAAATTCAAAAGTATTATGTATACATAACATTACTCAACGCCTTCATAGTGTTATGTAGGCCATAATTGAGATTCTACAATATTTCGTGAGTTCATATTGAAACTAAAAAAATATTCTAGAATCTCAACCATGGCCCACAAAACACCATGAAGGCGCTAAGTGATGTTATGGTTTTTGGAGATGACAAAAGTAATTGGAATTGAAAAGGAATTCAAGTTGAGTCAAAAACACTATTACCGATTCGGACAAAAATGAGTTTAAGTAAATTTTTATTGCATTTTTTTTCATGGAGCACTCAAGTTCATCATGAATGTGAGGAACATCAAAAAAAGAATTCCAAGTCAAAAATCATGGAACGCGTGTTTGGAGTTCGTTGTGAACATACTTTTAGTAATATATTTTCATCAGGGTTGTCTATTGTGTCGTGAGGGAGGCTAATCCCGACATAATGTCGTGGCGTCACGACACGAATCTGTCATGACATTATGCCGGATGCCGTCTTTATCCTGACGAACTTGAATTTTACCGTGTTTTTTTGTGTAATTACATTACCCCAATCAGGACACTTAGGATTTACGATGTCCACGTATGGTGCCATGTCAGCAAAGTAGAGGTAAACTGGGAAAAAAATTACTAGCGCCCGTCCCCCCCCCCCCCCGTTCCCCCCGCTCCCTACGTTCTCCTCCCCCATCCGGCACCCCATCCGGCCCTCATCCGGCCTCCATCCGCCCCCCCCCTAATCCGAACCCGCCCCCCCCCCCCCCCCCCATCCGACCCCATCCGGCCTTCCATCCGGCACCCCGTCACATCCGACCGACCGTACCTCGTCATGATTGGCCTATGGGCTCCCCTTGCCCTATATAAAGCCCGGGGGGCTTAGTTTCAAATACTTTTCCTCTCCTCCCACCACTTAGGGACCCGAGACCTTGTTGCGTCCCAAGGGATAGCGGCACCGCGCGGGTCTCAAGGGTTTTGGGAGGGCAAGGCAAATTGTGGGGTAACCCTCGCAATTTTTTTTTTTATAGATTCACGCACTCGTTTCTACACTCACTCACTCACTCACTCACTCATTCACGTGGTTTTTTGGGGGATGGAGGGGGAGGACATTGCTCCTTACCAAGACGAGGATTCAAGGGTGCACCGTGCTTGGGTACAAAGCAATGCATCACCAAATACTGGCGAGGGAAGCGAGCCCGGAAGTGGAAGTCCTGCAGCACGTATAGCACGTAGAGATCTTGTTGAATTTGATCAGGAGTTTTTGGTTGTTGGTCATTCTGGAGGCAACCAATCACGGGGAAGCCGTGGAACACGTGGCAGTCGGGGAAATAGTGGATATAGAGGGAGATTAGGAAGGGGACCAAGCTCAGGCAGTTCCACTGGTATACATGCACCGACTCGTGTGGAGCACGTGACACCTCGATCTCCGACCCGAGGGACATCAAGCCCAACTAGCCCTGCACGTGATGTACATCGGTCTTCGGAAGGTGATGAACGACGGGGATTGAAACGCGCAGCAGATTCGGAAGGGATGTATGAGGGGTCCACGGCATCAGGTTTGCAATCAAAGAGAAGGAAAAATAGAGGCAAACATGATAAACCTCGCGATGAGGTTCGAAACCATTGTAGGACATTGGTTTTGGAATGGTTTAGAAACCACAACATGGTATTTTTGGAAAAACAATACCTCAATAATGGTACAAAGGGTTTAGAGTTGGTGAAGAACGAGTTCATGCTTCTTCTCACGGAAGGCACAGCTGGATCGGAGTTTGAAGAAGCTAGGGGCACGAACGATTGGGATGTGTGGATTGAACAACAAGCCACAGAAGCAGTCTACAATCCAACAATGGCATATGATGCTTTGCATCCTGGCGAGGGAAGTAGTAGTGGCATGAAGTCTGAGCTGTACGAGAAACTAGGGAATTGGAGAAGAGGCGTAATAATAGCAAAAGGAACATCCGCCCGCAACCTCCCCGTGTTTATTGACAGACAAATGGCAGACAACATTGCCACTCAGGGCCAACATGGTGTCATATGGTTGCCTAGAAATGCGGAGATCAAAGCCTTGGATAAGGAAATCTTCCAAGGGACCTTCGGAGTGGTGCGGAGGGTCACAATTCATGGAGCATCATCCATCCCTAGCTGGATAGAGTGGGCTGGGAAGACCATGAAGGCCAAAAATAGTTTGGAGAATCGGAAGGAGCGTTCAGTTGAAGCATTCGCATGCCCAGTAGATCATTCTGGGGTAATCAAACTACAATACTTGCACCCGAAAACATACGAATCCTATTCGATGTGGTGGAATGGAGGCTCTTTGAAGCATATGAGGGCCTATGACTACCAAGTTCCGGATGTCCACGAGAGCACAATCCTTCAAACGCCAGGGCCAGACTTTGAAGCACGGAAACGGTTGGTTGTATATCGAAGGCTTCGAGCTTATTTGGCATGGGCTCTAATGTGCATTGTGGATGTAGTGCACAAGCATGACGTGTTGCACAATGACCTTAATCCCAACAATGTCATGTTGCATTTCCCATAAGACCGGGATAACACGGTTTTCATTGGTGTGTGTGATTGGGGCATGGCATCCTGGGGAGATGAAGATGCACCCTCTAACTATGAAAAAGATTCAGTGGATGAGATGAACAAGCACAAAGCAAAATACAACTGTGCTGGTCCTGAATTATTCCATGTACGAGGACAGCGTAGAACATCCATGTGGGTTAAAAGTTTGTCTCGCGTTACCATGGTCGTAATACAAATTTGGTGGTCTAAGTTCATTAGGTGGTCCACCTTGAGGTCTAGCTCCTCTCATATTATCCCTCGCTTGTTGTTGTGGATTGGCTACCGGATATGACATGCTAATGACTTTATCCGGTTGACGACATTCATCCGAAGGGTGATTCCCCCCACAATTACTACAACCATAACCTTGTCCCTCGGACCAATATTGACCTTAGGCGTGCCATTTCCCACAAATCGAGTGAAACTCTTTCTTCTCATTGTCTTAACCACCTTGACCTCTAGGAGGGTAACCTCTATTGTTCCCTTGACCATAGTGAGGTGGTGCTTGACCTCGTTGATTTTGTAGAGGTGGACCATTGTGTCGCCATTGGTCACGGTTTTGTCCAACTCTACAATATTGACGAATATGGCCCGGTTGGCCACATTGAACACACCATAAACCCGACGAATGTCTACCCGACTCAATAGGTGGTGGGGTCCCGGTTGTTGGCTCTTGATCATCAATGACATTTGGTCGGTAAGGCTTTGCATTTGTTTGATCATGGCCTCTTGGAATCCTAATTGACTAGCACCTAACCGTCGCTCTACTTCCTCAAGGTGAGGATCAACTCTAGGGGCCGGTAGTGCTAGTAGAGACACCGGTTCTCTAACCGCCAAAGGACGTGGCCCCCCATCAGCTATAGCATAAGGAGTTTGACTCTCATACTTGACCGGATCGACCGTGGCCACTCTAGGTTGAATGGGGATGAATTGAGGTATCAATTCATCTTCCCTCCTCCACAAACGCTCATGATCTTTGTCCAAACTTTCTATCTCCCTAGCCGCTCGTTTGGCATCCGCTAATGTGTGAGGACTTCTCTCAAGGACGCTCCTAATAGTTCCCGACTTAAAAAATCCTTGGATAAAAAATTGTTTTAGTGTGTCGTCGTTGAGCATGGTGCCCACGAATCGCGTACACACTAAATCAAATCTTCTAATATATGCAGAGATTTCTTCCTCCCTACCTTGCTTCAATGAAGCTAACGCTCTCAAGGCCGTGCTTTGACCAACTTCCGGACGAAACTCGTTTAAGAATTCTCTTTGCAATTGATCCCAACCTCTAAAATGACCTTCGGCATGGTCCCTATACCAATCATAGGCCTCGCCCTCTAAAGTGGTGGGAAACCAAACTAACCAATAACCCGGGTTAATCACGAGGGAGCTAGCCAACCTCTCCATATACCTCTCCATATGCCTTGAAGGATTCTCATCCTTAGTTCCATAAAACTTAGGAAGGTGGGACGGTATGTCCAACACTTGTAAGTTTTGTGGAACTACAATGGGTAAGCCTCTCAGCCTAACCAATGGATCAATCGGCGGTATAGGAGGTATGGGTGGTGGATCCATTTCTCGACCCCCATCCATCGTGATCGATGAACTATCTAATAATCCACTAACAACTCCTATCGGAAATTTCTCCCTAGGTGTATAATTTTCCGAAGAAGTTTCACCACTCAACTTGGAGGGAGTAGTCTCCTCTTCAAGTTGAGCTCCTAATTCTAATGTATCTAAAATTGATCTAGTCCTAGGTTCAACATTTAAGCAACTCTCTATCCTAACATCATCTTGTTCTACTCTATTATTACTTCTAGAGGATCGCCTCTTTCGCGTAGATTTTTCCAATCCTACTATCAAGCTTGGTTTTTGAGAACAAGTCTTACCTTGCATTCCATAAGAATCGATCAACCCTCACTTGACCAACATACAATTCTCACATTTCCCCTCTTAGTATTATCATTTTCTTTGGTATAAATTAAAACTTATGGAGGTGAGGAAAGAGAACTTGCAAACCCACTTAAGTGAAAAATCCCCAACAAGGGATAGGCATGTTCATGCCAATTCTCAGTCAAGTCGGAGCATCACCTCCGCACTTTTCTTCGAATAGGCACTTACCACAATACCGATAGTGAGGGGGTAACCGTTGTCATACACTACATTGAAAATCAAGGCATCACCCTCAAGTTTCCAACATAATGTGATGGCTAAGGAATTACCCTCTACAACGGGTAACGACAATAACGAATACTAAAATCGTTCCTTAATTATTTAGAAGTTTCAATTGGAAGAAAATGACATACCTCAAACTATCGCTTCCCCCTGCAAGTTAGCACTCCCCTCGGTCGTGGTTCAACGTGATATCACAATCACTAAATCTAACTAATAACTCTAACCTATAGATTCCAAGCCCAAGACTTGGAGACTCACCCCGGGGTGAATGTCGAAGTCGAATTCCTAAATTAATTATCCCTCTAAAGAATTAATGAGCTACCGATCTTAGGTTCCTTTTGATGTTCTTAGCAAAATCCCAAGAAGGTGGCGAACGTACCTTCGCCGCGCTCCTTCCTTAAAAATGAAATTGCATAATTGACAATGCAATTCATTCCAAGGAATTAATTGAAATACAACTACTCTAATAAAGTCAAATATAAAACCCAAGAGAGAAAACTTACCGCACCTTGAGTGCTCCTTCCTCTCTCTCATGTTCGTGCCTCCATGTCTTCCTAGTTGCCTCCAAGTCTTCTATCTACTACCCGCTTCACTCCCGGCGGACGTACCATTTATGTGAGGACAAAACCACCCCCCTTAGGCGTCCTAGTCCGGGTGATGGTGTTGAAAATCACATGTATTGTTCGTATCGAAAGAATGATCTCTTTGCATCCCGAGGCATACATGTCATTTTGAATCACTTTGTTTATTAGTAGTGACCTCTTGGCTTGTGACCGAATTGGCCTTCTCAAGAGTCCAACCGGCGGCCTTGGCAACACAAGCTCTTAAGGATATCCCCCTTTGGCCTTTGATTATTCTCTTCGTTACTTGACCATTGCTAGAGTCTTCCGCTTTCTCCATCTTTTTATAAGTGATCGATTTTCTACCAAAAAGGATGTAAGTGTTGAAAAACACTCCCTTAATGGTTAGACACGCCCCCACACAATTGCCTTGCGGCCACCCTTAATTCTAACTATACTAAAAGTCCTAACTACTTTCTCATGGCTAATTAAGGTTTTAAAGAATCTAATGTGATAGATGCTAGAATATGTTTGCGCCTTATTGATTAGTTCCAACTTCAAGTAGCCTCTTAGCTTAATTAAATGTAAATGGTTTACCCAACCAGGTAACCTTTTAATTTAACTAGCTTACAGCCTCGGCGCTCCAGGGCCTTAGCCCAGACCTTGGTGCTGCAAGGGCTTAGCCCAAACTTCGGTGCTGCAAGGTTTAGCCCGGACTTCGGTGATCCAGGGCTTAGCCCAAACTTCGGAGCTGCCATGCTTAACCCAGACTTCGGTGCTTGTGAGCCCAAAAGGGTGCCCACATTTAGTCTTAGACCCTTGAAACGTTAGTTGATGCACTTTGAAGTAGCATGTTACTTCACAAAAATATAAAAAGAGTGAAATGTTAGTCTTAGAAGTACCATGTTGTAAGAGGCTAGGATGTGAGTTGTTATTGTGTTTTTACCTTCGGAAGGATTTGAGTAATGAGGATAGGTAAGGAGAACTTGGATTGAGTAGTTAGTGAGTAGGCTAGTACAAATGGATGGAGACAACCAAAGTGACTCAAGAGGCAAGTGCATTCGAATTGGGATGAATGGAGGATCACATGGAGCGCACAAGTGGACCACCTCATCATGGCCACTTAATGGGGAAGGCCCAAGGAAGAATGTAAGGTGGAGGATAAGCAAATTCTCAAAGCACCAATCAAATCACGAGTTAAGCATCGTGGTTTGAATTAAGTGGTGAGCGACGATTTGGGAAAGTAAGGGGAGAAAGTTATGGCGGCGGAAAGCGAAGGAGGCTAAGTTTGGGTTGAAGCATCCCAAGTTTGGTAAAGTGTGGTAGGTAGAAAGCCAAGGCTAGTTAAATGTTCGAATTAGGATCCTTGTTGATCATTTGAGGGAGGAAGGCTTAGAAGATAGGATTGGCGCCTACTAAGTAGGAGGAAATCTCAAGGGCTTATCGTGAGCCTTGAGGGTGCTCACCCCCTCAAGCTTACTATATAATCCCTCATTCTTCCCTCATTCATCCTCTCTTTCCTTTGTGCTCCAAGGCACCCCACAAGTTATAAGTGTGGGTGTGGAAAGCCATATTGGAGCACATGTGTGTGCTTAGTTTTTAGTTTGAGAGCCAAGGCTTGTTAGCCTTGAAGAGGGCTTGACCTCTTGGTAGAATTAGTGTTGACGTGAAGGATTTTAAAGTTAATTCATGATTCCAATTTGTGGTACTTTAAGTTCATGTTTTGAATACACGTGGTTGCAAGTTCCATGTTTAAGGGTTGAGCACTTGATGTTGTGATGAGTGCAAAAATATACTTGTGTGGATTAGTTAGTCTTAGTGAAGTTAGGAAATTCTCTCTCCCCCTCTCCTCTCTAGGATTTTAGGATTTTAGGATTAGAGAAGAATTGTGTGATTAGAAAGGGGTTGTTAGTAGAATTAGGGAAATTAGGTAGGAAGATTAGTTAAGGGCTTGAATAATTAGTGAGGTAGTTGGGGATTACAACTACAAAGTTGTGGGTTCATGAAGGAGCTGGGTTTATGAAGGAGCTGGGTTTGTTTAGTTAGAAAGTAAAGAGCTGGGTTTATGAAGGACCTGGGTTTGTTTAGTTAGAAGCTAAGGAGCTGGGTTCATGAAGGACCTGGGTTTATGAAGGAGCTGGGTTTGTTTAGTTAGAAGCTAAGAAGCTGGGTTTATGAAGGAGCTGGGTTTATGAAGGAGCTAGGTTTATGTAATTAGAAAGTAAAGAGATGGGTTCATGAAGGAGCTTAGTAGATAGCCTACCTAATTAGCTCATAGACAAGTAGTTAGTTACATTATGCTAGTTAGTGTTATGTGTGGCTTTCACAAGTAAATGTATTTGAGATTGACTATAGAGAATAGTGTTTTTTTTAACACTTGCATCCTCTCTTTTAAAATAAACCACGTGCACAACTTAATGGAGAATGTGGAGCACTCTCGCGATGGCAAGACAAAGGAAGCAAAGACCAAAGTTAAATCCAAGACCACTTGAAGGGTGAACCTTGCACTATGGACTCATCCAAGTCCAAATCCAATACCGCGGAGGAATGTGAGCCCAAACCCACTACTCGGACTACGGACGCTTAAGGGTGGGGGGTTTGGCCTCACAGTGCTGCAAGGCTTAGCCCAGACTTCGGTGATCCAGGGCTTAGCCCAGCCGAACTAAAATCTACCACAATCCACCTAATCACCTAGTTAGTCAAAGGCTCATATGCGAGCCTTTCAACTACACACTAAATGTAATCCTTTCAAGATGCTTAATCGGACAATGGATAACTCTTTTAGTCTTTGACTAATAAAGTAACTAATTAACTAACAACACTAACTAATCTACACACGTGGTTCCAAGCTCTAAGAGCTCACCTCCTTGAGAGGACTAGAGAGAGAGCTTAACTCCTTCACTTCACTAAAAACTAATCAACCCACACACGTGGCTCAAGCTCTAAGAGCTCACCTCCTTGAGAGGACTAGATGGAGAGAGAGAAAAATGAGAGAGAAAACACCTTAAATAGCAAAGAGAGGAAGAGGGAGAGAGGGAGAGAGGTGAGGATAGGGTGAGAGGATTAGCACCCCCAATCACAATCCTTTAACCTTCTCCTCCAAAGTAGGGATTAATCCCCATCCACCAAGCTTCTTTCTTCCTAAACTACCAAGGTGGATCCAAAAGTGGGCATTTAACCCGTGGAGCTCACCTTGCTTCACCTTACCCCCTACTCACATGATCAAGGCATACTCTTATTGACTTCAACCTTGAAATAATCACACCACACATTCTAAAGCCTAAACTTAAATCCAAATCACACTTCACTCTTTTTATGTTTTGTGAATAATCATAACACATCAAAGTCAAACTAAAATTGGTTTCGAAGAATTAATCACCACATGTGAGCACCATTTTGGGCTCACAACATGATGAACAAACCATGCAAACTCTAATATTCTACTTCATTCCGTTATGCCAACCTCGTAGATGCTCCTGGCTTCCGGCGAGGGTCCATTTTTGGAAGAGGATTCGGCCGAAGTAAATCAACATAGCTAATCATTCGGTCTTTTATCCGTTCCTTCAACGGTAGCCGATGAGGCGATAATCCTCTTATCTTCTTACGAAAAGATAAAGTCTTTGAAGATTCTCCCACCACCTTGACTTCTTCAATGTCGAATGAATTGTCCTCTACATCCACATCCCTAGGCTTCCTCAAAATATCCCCACCCAAATCAACCACATCATTTGGATCTCCATCCACGCATTTTGTTAGGTCCTTCTCTACCGCATCGATCTCAAATTTGTTCGCATATCGTTGTTGGTCATCCTCCGCCCTCAACTTCCATGCTTGTGTAGATTGTGAGAAGGAGATCATGACATAATCATCACGAAATCGTTCAATCGCACTTCTCTCATCTCTCTCACGCTTGGGTGTTGGATTGAATGGAATATGTGGATCTCCTAAATTATCTATCTCCTCATCCCATCCTAGACCCTCACATATGTCTGTCTCATTTCCCTTCCTATCCATGATTCTCTACCCTCGGTCCCTCGTTATATGTATGAGTCTAAATGCTGTACTTATGTATTGAGCTCAAATGACTTCATCGTATATACAATAATTGAGATATCCAAGATGTAGAGGATCCAATTCTATTTGGTAAGATAAAAACAACTTAATCGGAATAAAAAGAAAGTTGGTTAGGTCAAAAAGATCGATGCACTTTTTGAAAAAGTCTCCCAACATCCGCATTGGAAACCTCTTTGATACCTCTTCGAAGCTTCTATATTTGATTAGTTATCCATTCATTCAATAAATCATACATTTGTGCTTCAACCTTAGTGGTTCATATGGTTTCATAACCCATCTCACGCATCCAAATTCCACTTTCATTCCATAAATCATACATTTGTGCTTCAACCTTAGTGGTTCATATGATTTCACAACCCATCTCACGCATCCAACTTCCACTTTCATTCAATAAATCACACATTTGTGCTTCAACCTTAGTGGTTCATATGATTTCACAACCCATCTCACGCATCCAACTTCCACTTTCATTCAATAAATCACACATTTGTGCTTTATGTATAGTGGTTCATATGGTTTCACAACCCACACGCATCCAAATTCCACTTTCATTCAATAAATCACACATTTGTGCTTCATATGGTTTCATATGTTTGTTCAAATGATGAAGATTGTAGCCTAAATTGCCCCCCCCCCCGAACCCTATTCCGAACACCCCCCCAACCTTAATCCGACCCCCCCCCCTCCGAACCCCCCCTAATCCGAACACCCCCTCCTAATCCGACCCCCCCCCCTAATCCGAACCCCCCCTTAATCCGACCCTCCATCCGGCCCCCATCCAACCCCATCCGGCCCTCCATCCGGCCCCTCCATCCGGCCCCATCCGACCCTCCATCCGAACCCCATCCGGCCCCCATCCGACCCTCCATCCGGCCCTCCATCCGCTACCCGTTCCCCGCGTTCCCGCCGTCCGCTCCCCGCGTTCCCCGATCTCCCGTACCGTTCCCGCCCCCGTGAGTACTATAAATTGAGAGTTCAAGGTGCCATTTTTGCCTCCACTGTCATAGTGTGTCTCAAGACTTTTGATTCTCTTCTAAGGAGTGAGGATTGAATGCGTGAGACCCGATTGCAGAGGATACTTTGTCCACTCTAGTCACTGTGAATTGGGGATCGATGCCCTTGTGGCACTCTTCAACATGTGCTAGTATGCGATCAAAGGAACTTGCTCTACCTTGTTTGTATTTGCAAGTTTTGTTGAAGTCATGCCACGCCGAAATGATGCATGGGATTATTGGTTCGAGGATAAGGGGATGGTTCCCGGTAAATCACAGAGGCAGGTTAAATGTAGGTTTTGCTCGTTCGTCATATCTTACCGAGGAAATAGAATGTTGGCCCACCTTGGTTATAGACCTCCTACAGGGGGTGCTTCTGATGTTTCCTCATGTAGGATGGTACCCCCGCATATTAGGGTCTTGTTTGAACATTGCGGAGGCATTGTGCCCTTACATGTAGGCATTATAAATGAGGACTCTCCGGTGCGAGATATTGTACCTCTGGAGCCTATTATAGCGGACTCCGTAATTAGTGAAACAAAGCCTTTGCTTATGTCCCAACCCACTCAACAATCTGATGATGTGATATATGGCACACCTCCTCGTGAACTATGTCAACTCAACATAACGGAGGGGTTCAATGTGTCAACAAAACAACTCCTTGATAGAGCATGGGCAACGGCTTTTTATGAAGCTAACATTCTTTTCAACATTGTGAGACATCCTGCATTTGTTAATATTGTGCGTGAAACTGCCCGTCATCGAATGCCAGCCTACACACCACCATCGTACAATGCCATCTGTACGAAGTTGTTAACTGATCAAAAGGTTGAACTAGATAGGCAAGTGAAGGAGAAGTTGGGGAATTCTGTTGAAAAATACGGTGTTACAATATGTTGTGATGGATGGGACAACGTGCAAAACCGACCTCTCCTAAACGTTCTCCAATGCGGCACAAAGGGAGACGTTTTCTTGGGTACCATTGATACCACGGGAAATCACAAGGATCATGTATATGTTGTTGCTCAAATTCAACCATTTGTGGAAAAGGTTGGTCGACATAATGTAGTCCAGATTTGCACCGACAATGCCCCAGTTATGGCCTCCGCTGCTCGCGACTTGATTCAAGCAAATCCCGATCTATATTTTCAAGGATGTGCTACGCATTGCCTAGATCTCCTCTTAGAAGATTGGGGGAAGGAGGAATGGGTGAAAAAGTTGGTAAAAAAGGCGCGCCATATTTGTGTTTTTATCAAAAACCATCATGCTTCTCAAGCTATATTCCGGAGGTTGTCACCAAATCTCTCACTCCGCCTACCTGTACAGACCCGTTTTGCAACGAACTTCATCATGATAGATCGTCTTCTTCAAGTACGCAATGCTTTGGAAAGAATGGTGGTTGATGAGGATTGGCCTACTCTACTGCGTGATTTGAGGAGGAAATCTGCCACCGCTTACATGAAGGGCGTTGCAGTGCGACGCTTTATACGTTCCGATGGATTCTGGAACACGTGCAAAAATTTCCTGTATATGGTGATCCCGGTTGTTAAAGTCCTTCGTGTATTTGATGGCAAGGCGCCTGTAATGGGATTGGCTTGGAGGGTCATGCATGATTTACAAACCCATATTCGTGGATTCAGTGAACCTCCGTTTCGCTTAAGCCTTAAGCTTGCTGCAAATGCTATGCTAACGTTTCAAAATAGATGGAGGTTGATGTTGAATGATCTTCATTGGGCTGGAGCGATGTTAAATCCGCTTCTACGTGGGTGGGCCCCACTTAATAAGGATGAGAATTCGAGGACAATCCTAAATGGAGTTCTTCGCAGGCTTACTCCAGATGGGGACAGTTATATCCAAATCCTCTACCAGTACCAAGATTTCCTTGAAAATCGAGGGCATTTTGCTGATTCTACAGACCCGAACGTGCATGCTGCACCTCTCCATGAATGGTGGGATGCAATGGGAGGTGGAGCTAAGGCCCTCCAAACAATACCAAGACGTATCCTTGCACAAGTATGTTCTGCATCCGCATGTGAGCGCAATTGGAGCATGTATTCATATGTTCACAACAAGAGTCGCAATCGCTTGAAGCATAGTCGTGCCGAGGACCTCGTCTACATATATACCAATAGTAGGCTCATTCACCATCGGAGGGGCCCAAGACATGCGCAATGGTACGAATTGAATGAGGTCCATTCCGACGATGACCTTGACGAAGAAGATGACGTGGATCCAAATGATAGGGCCGGAAATGATGACGACAACAATGTTGATGACATTGACTTTGATTTAGATGATCTCGATTTTGATAATCGTGATTCTGATGATGATGATGATGGTAATGATAGTGATGAAAACCTTGGGGTGTTTGATTTTGATGAAGCGGATGTCCCCCATCATAACGACGTAATGCACGACGATCATGAGGGACCTATTGGAGGACCACATTTTGATACCGTCCATACTAGACAAGGTTTTCGCTCTGACCATAATGTTGCTATGGGAGCACCGGAGAATGTAGGAATTGAAGTAGGTTCCTTGCAACCTCATAGCGATTCTCTTTCTTTTGGTGGAGGTGACAATGTACTACCAGCAAACGAGCCAACGCATGTTCAACATGATCCACTTCCAACCATAGTACATTCTGAATCCATGGACGCCCCCCTCATATCCAACCATCGTATAGAAGTTTTAACTTCCAATGTTGCTGAAAGGCCCACAACTCGATTTCGTGCTCTTCAAAGAAGTGCATCCACCTCTACGGTGCAAGTGCATGCACAACGTCAACATCGTCCTCTCACTCGAAGTATTGCCAATACTTCTAGATTGGGTGTTTCACGTGCAGATGTTGTGGGTGCTACTTTGGTTGCACTACACAATGTTTCAAGAAATGTTGCTATAGAGGCGCCACGCCGTCAATCTCTTCGTCAACATGTTGTTCAGAACATACCATCCGCAAATACATCCGCATCAGTTTTGCTTTCACAGAGTCAATCCAATGGAAGAGGTGGTCTTGAAGTTGGAGGTGGAAGTACTGTGGGGGATGCAATTATAGATGGAAGTAGAGATGAAGTGCACTCAAGTCGTGGTAGGAGTGGAGGGCGCCAGAGAACTACGAGAGGTGTCAAACGTATTAGGAAGAGGTATCAAGGAAGATCGCTTCCGTTTACTGCTGAAGACTACAATGAAGATGAGGGTAGACCACATCTAGATGAAAATGGCATACAAGATGCAGAGGGCTCCCGGCCCACCAAGAAGATAATTATCTCACAACGCGACCGAAAGTTGCATTTTCGGAGCAGGACCCCCCAAACAGATGATGATTTCAGTACAGACGAGTCTGAAAAGGATCCAAGATGTGTCGAAGCAAATGATCCCACAGTATGGATTCGAACATAATGGTTTTGCACAAATATTGTCTTTAGGTGATCACATTTATTGCCGTAATTTATTACTTACGTCAAAATTGATACAACCTTAGGGCCTTCAGTAAGACATTCAGACCACAAAGCAAACGCATCCTTCGCAGTTGTATCGTTTATTATAGTAATAAAGTTATTTATTGCATATTTTTAAAAATCTCTCAAATACCATATGGTTGTCAACTTGTCATTACAATTAACTCCAACACAATGGTATGTCATTATTAGTACAATATGGTGTATTATTCTTACGGTGAATGGAGTTTTATTACTATTTATTGAGTTTCTTAAAGCAAATGCTTTTATAATACTCTTGGTTATACAATCATATGAATTACTAATATTCAAGTAAGTCTTTAAAAGTCTCGAAAAACATCAAAATATGTGGCATCCATATGATATCTTTTACACGCTATAATCACTTAGAAATAAAAAATTGCCAATAAATCCTCTTCATATTACATATTGTTAGAACATGAAATATGTACATTGTGTCCAAAATTTTCCTACCTTCCTATACAATTTTCTCAACATCATACAAAAATTCCTAATCCGAATCTGAATCTGAATCAAGGTCTATTGCAATTGATCTAGCTGGATGAAGATGAAATCCTCGTTGTACTCGTGATGATTCCCCGGCTTCCATGCTACGCGTTGCTCCACGGGTGAGATATGAGCGACTTCCAGGAGACAATGGAGCGGCATTACGTGGTCTAGGCCCACCATTGAGCCATCTCAAAACCGCATCATCCGTAACTTTGTGTAAGAGTGCATCAATTGCATTCAACTGCAGCATGTTCTAGTGGTACCCCTCCTCTAACTCCAATTCAAATCTTGCCTCCCGTTCCATATGCATGTCATCTGCATCTTGTTTCAAGTCATGCTCCGATACTAATTCGAGACCCGTTGCATTGAACCAAGGAGGATGGTTGCCGCTCTTTAATTGTTTGCTTGTTGTATCCCAATGCCAATCAAGAGTTTGGTAAAAAAATCTTTTCAAGCTATGCTCGGGGGGCTTGTTGGAATACAACTCGTCTGCAATGTACAAAATTTGACGTGCACTCCGTGTCCATGATCCATTCATGTTCTCGTTCCATAGCTCAACTTTGGCACAATTGTATAATCAACTCCACTCAACACACTGCCCATCAAACTCTTGAAGTTCGAAAAGAAAGTCCTATGGCTTTAACACCCAGTCGTTAGGCATGTAATCCCGAAGGCCAAATTGGAGGTACAAACGAGGGTGGAAGGGTGATCTACAATGAGGACATTGTCGGTTCTTAATCATATTCTCTATTAGACATTGTGGGAGGAATTGGGCCCCACATGATCCAACTTGAAAGCATCCCTCTGGGCCAAACGGACATTGGCAAATCGCGCACACGGATCCGTCAAAAACCATCGCATGTGAATTTGGCAATAACTTCTCACCAGTCATGTGTAATGGTTATTCATGCACTTGTTCCACATCCCAATGGTGATCCTCATCGGACACTTAATGCCAATCAATGCTTCCGCTTGGCAATGTCAAGTCCGCATTCTCATCCCACCAACTAGGGTACATCTGCTCATCTTCTGGCCATGACGTGAGCATCATGTTCCGCATTCTATGATTGCGGTTTCATTCTTTCTGGATGCTCTCAAATTCAGCTTCAAATTGATGAGCCTTGGCCATAGCAAACAATGTGCATGTCCTCATATTCTTGCGCTCCACAATCGCATCCAACAAAAATTTCTTCAACCTTGCATTCTGCTCCTCCAGTCCGCCAATCTTGTCTAGGTGATTAACAACCACTTCATTGACCACTTGAAGTTGTTGTTGCATGTCTACCACCTCATTTTGCAAAGCCTCCATCTTTTCTCGCATTACTTCATTCCTCATGTATACTTCCAAAACTTGTGACTTTGCAATCTTGGCCTCCTATAAAGCTGCGTCCCTCTCTGCTTCCAAAGACTGAATTGTTGGTGCAATTGGTGTACTACTTGAACTGCCTGCCTCCCCCATCGTAAGTGTTGCAACTTGATTTTCCAAATCGAGAATCCTTGATTTGTACTTACGAATTTCCTCGGCATGTTGCTTACGCAATTCCTCCATTCTGTTCTTCATCGTGTCCGCTCCAAGTTCACCAAGGTTTACCTCGGTAACCACCTGGTTGATCAAATTATTGACCTCAACTTCTGCTATGTTCTCTTGGTCATTCATGTCATCCATGTCGTCATCCATGTTTGTGTCCGCCTCCCCCATTACCGTATCCATGTCATTGTCCGTTCGACCAACAGGCGTGTCCTTTTTGGTGTCCGACCCTCTGGAATTGGCGTCCCGGGCTCATCCACTAGTCTGGGATTCCTCCTTAACCATTCCGGAACGGTAGTATATGGAATATCTGGAACTGTACACTTAGTGAATGCAATTCCTAAACCCCCAAATGGCCTCTCGCTTAGAGCAGCCAGACTTGACCAATCCACTGTAACTTGCAACACGTGCTCCGCATACATCATATATGCCACTGACTTCGGAATTGCGCTCTTTGGCCATCTTGTCAAATTGGAGATATTCCTACGTATTGTTAAAAATCTCCATTTTACATCCACATCTTCAAGCTGGTAATAATTCGCACTGAGGGCCCTACAATGTCGCTCGTGACAATGTCTTGGCCACAACCGATCAACGTGAGGGAAGCCCACGAACTGCAATGCAATCTCCGCAGACCACGGCTGTTGTACCCTCTCCCAACCTATCCGGGCTTTTTGGGTGTGGTCGTCGTAAATATCCCACTCCAACCCACAATGCTTGCGTGTTGGTTTTTTGGGTTTAGGTGATCCTCCACTTGCCATGTCTCTAGATCCTCCACTTGTCATGTCGTTGGATCCTCCACTTGCCATGTATCCACCCCAATTGTAGTTTCTAAGCCTAATCTATAACTTTAATTATTTAAATACTAATTGCACTTCATAATAGTGCTACAAAAATATCCAAGCATACACTTCAAAATAGTGTTGCTGTGGAATGAATTCGAATTTTTGTTAAAAAAATAAAGTAAAAAAAAAAGCCACCAAAAACACACCCACAAAACACGTGAGTAAATCCCAAATGTGAAAAAAAGGACCCTAAACTCCCCCGAGTGCCCCGCGTGCCCCACGCTCTCTTTAAGAGGAGGGCCGTCCGGGCACCCACAAGGAATGGAGTGAGGTATATAAGTGGTCCCCTCCACTTATATACCCCATCCGGCCCCCCATCCGCTCCCCGTTCCCAAGAACGGTTCCCCATCCGAACCCCCTCCCCCCCCCCCCCCCCCCCTATGTGACCCGCCCCCCTCCCCCCCCCTATCCGACCCGTCCCCGTCCGCTCCGTTCCCCTCCCCCCCACACCCTCATTTGTCATATTTTACTACTTTGATTTTAACAGAATGATAAACACAAAGGCAAAATGATTTACCTGGCAAGGGAAATATGCACATCCACGTCGGATTTTTCTGCCACATTGGATGCCACCTTGGCAAGAAGGTAAGTATTTTACCCACCCTACTAGCTTCCCCCTAGTATGACCCTACGTGGACCCTATTATGTCGTGACGGAGGGGTCCGCCCCGACACGACACGTCATGACGGTGGCAGGATGTCGCGATAGACAACCCTGATTTTCATACTGTAGATTTGTTACAACAATAAAGGGTTGCATGAAAAGAATAGCAACTTAGAAGACATTTTGATACGACTATAAAGGCTTTGATAGGGAAATTGCAACTTCAACGTCCCTAACCAAGTTTTGGTCCAATTCACCACGCTTGCACGAAAGAAGGTTTATCTTCAAAGAATTTTTTTTGAGAGTAGAGATGTGGATAAAGTAGTGGATGATGTTACAATCAAATAGGATACTACATGAAAGAATAATGCATTCAAAGCTTCCATAGAATACAAACATGATTAGACCCAACACAATCAATTCTTTGTTGTTGATAGTAAGGTCCTCTCCAATATACACTGTAAATTATTCTCTCGTTAACAAGTTAATTTTAGCAAAACCATAACCAAATTTGAAAACAAATTTGTTTGGTATATTTTCAATGGAGATCAATTCAATCATATTTTAACGATACAATTTTGTGAATCTTGTAAAAATAAATCAATTAATTGATTTTGAATGATCAAGTGGACACTTCCAACATTTCAACATATGTAGGGTTTGACAGTCCAAGAAAACTTACGTGAACGTATTAGCAGATCCAAATGAAGAACATGAGAAATGGGGTATGTTGTTTTTGGAATGAAAGTGAATATCTTATGAATTTTTGAAGTGGTGCTCATAGATTTTCTTAAAATGCTTTTCTTTCAAATATATACATTTCATACTTGAACATGTACTTATATGCTAGAAACCTTTTAAGATCACCGACCACTTTAGGCCACACACCTTAGGGCCACTTGTCGCCATGGACCATAAAGTCTCATAGGGCATTGTAAGAGTGTTGATTGGCTGTTGAACTCGTCCTAGGACCACTTCGGTTTACACCAAGGAAAAAATGGCAAAGTGACCATGAAGGTCGAGGTCCCCAAAAGACATATTTTAAGGCCTACATAATCCATTGATATGGTCCAACGGGTTTTCTAGTGAGAGAGACAAGAGAGGTGGTTTGGTAGGATAAGGCAACGGCTCATAGCTTGGAAATGCCGTTTTAATTTTTTTTGTTAATGAATTCTTTTTGGGGGTTGTAGATGAAATGGCGGCTCCCCTTTATTATAGAATAACATTATATTTCAAAAATCCAGTATATAAGGCCGTTGTTTTCAACAATCTCTCATTCTTCTCGCATCTTTGTTGTGACATAGCAACGTATGATTATTTTTACAATTATGGAGGATACATTGCTCATGAGGAGTCACGTAGAGAGTTGCAAGGATAGTAGTCACAAAGTTCACAATGGATATAAAAAATGATAGCTCCAATTTTCAAGAGCAACAATCATTGATTTCTCAAATGTTGCATGGTCTAATATGCTCCCCTCTCTTTCTAGTGTGTTTTGCCCCTGGGGAGGCATTTACATTTGATTTATGTATACACGTGCGAGAACCCCCTATTTAATGTGGAGGAGATATTTACAGTGACAAACGAAACTGAGTACTTTGTTGAAGAAGCCAACTTAGACAAGCCATTACAGACAATGTAGATATTTTTTTTGCAAAGCTAAAAAACGAGTTTAAAAAAATAGAGCTATGTATATATATATATATACAAAGTTATACATCATATTGAGAACTAAATAATCTTTTACAATTTACAATCACCAACCATACACAAGTACGCAGTATTGTTCAATCTGGTTCTTTGAACTTCAATAATTTGTCCAATAGCCTTTAATAGCCAATGTAGCAACAATCCTTCGCGGCATACTCTCTTACAGTGCTTTACAATCCTCTTTACCAAAATTTAAAAAAAAGAATGCACACATGCTCCCACAATTCTTCAATTTCTTGTGGAGGTGTAGAAAATTTATTCAAATGTTGTTTGAGAAAAACCCAAAAAATGCTCCATGGGATTCAAATCTGGTGATTGAGTAGGCCGCTAGAGAAGTTGGAATGGCTACAATTTCAGTCATTTTTACACCCTCTTACTTGTGTGTTTTGGATCATTATCCTATTGAAACACAACATTGCTTGGAACCAAATTGTAATGTCTGATTGTAAATCACAAGAAATTTTCCAAAATAGATTTGTACACGTGTTGATCCATTATACCTTCAATTCTATGCCAAGCTCCAGATCCAAAAGTTGTCATACTTCTCCAAATCATGTTATGTCCACCACCATGTTTCAATGTTTGTTGGACATATTGCGATTGTACATGCTCTCCATCTATTATCCAACATCAAGACCTATCATCTGAATAAAACTTGTTTATCTTTGTCTCATCAATAAAAAATAACGCGTTTCCACTTATGAACAGTTCAATTTGCATACTTGTGAGCAACCCTCACCCGTGCCTAAACAAGTTTTCTTGTCAACAACGGCTTCTTTTGTTGCACATGTGCAGCAAAACCTTCCCATCGGAAAGCACGCCTCACAGTTACATCAAACACATTTTTACCAAATTCATTTCAAATATTTGCTGCCACCTTTGATGCAACTCCCAAACACCCTTCTGTAAGCAAGGTGACAAATCTCCACCTCTCTCTCATAGTTCAGTGTTTTGGTATGAGCCCAAAATGAGTGCTCATATTTGTTTTATGTTTAGAATTTAATTAGAATTGCAATTGGAGTGTTATTGAAACAATCAAAAGTATAAAAAAAAGTGAGGTTTGGTGTGGATTTATGTTTAGGCCTTAAGCCATTTTGTGTGGTGAATTAGAAGCTTAGTGACATTAGGGAGTGTTTTGATTAGAGGAGCAGTGCTTGATGAGGCAAGGGGAAGTGCCTTTGATTTAATTGTTTGAATTAGAACGTGTTCTTGTTGGTTTAGGGGTTGAAGGGTTAGTGGAGAGGATGAGGTCCTACTAAGGGGGAGAAGGTTAAGGGGTTGTGATTGGATGCCCTATCTCTCTTCTTCCTCCCTTATCCTCTCTTCTCCTTAAGTTCCCTGTCTTTACCTTTTCTTCTCTCTTCTTCAAAATCTTCCTCTCTCTCTCTCAATGCTCTCTCTCTTTGTCTTTCACTCTCACCCCTTCCCTCTCTTGTGTGTAGAGGTGTGTGTGTGGGTTGTGGGTGATACCCAAAGGAGCGTTAGTCATTTGATTGTTAGTCCTTAGTTGTTTAGGCTTATAGTTTAATCTAGTTTGATTTAGTTTAGTTTGAATGGTGTTTATGGTTTTACGGTGGTTTAGCTAAGTTGAGTATTCACATGCAAGGCTTAGCCAGCCCCTGGACTAAAATGACAGTTGGGCCGAAGGCTTAGCCAACCCCTGGACGAGACTGCAGCTGGATTGAAGGCTTAGCCAGCCCCTGGACTAAACGGCAGCTAGGCCGAAGGCTTAGCCAACCCCTGGACGAGACTGCAGCTGGGTTGAAGGCTTAGCCAGCCACCGGACTGGGGTTGAGCAGTCCCAGTCACTGCAGCCGGTTGTTGGGTAGCAACCACAATAAGGAGTGGGAGCCATTTGAACTAGGGTTAGGTAGGAGCTGGGTTATGAGTTAAGGGGGGTAGCTAGGTAGAATTTAGGAAGTTAGCGGGGTTAGCATTGGAGTTACAATTAGGAACCCCTTAAGTTAGAGGTTGTTGACGTTAGGGAGTGAACTTGTGAGTGAATTTAGAAGTGACTTACAATAGAGGAATACTAAGATAGTGATAAGAGAGAGAAGTGTTTTTTAACACTTGTATCCTTATCATGGAATGAATTGATGTAAAGCACCAGGGTGAGTTGTGTGGTTCCCCACAAAGAGGACGGCCTTGGGTGACGATTGCGGATTAAGGTATTAGAAATTTAATTGTCACATGGAGTCGACAAGCCATAGCCTCACGGAGGCTAAGATCACTAATGAGAAGGTCTTGGCTAATGTCAAGGTCTCAAGAGGGATATCACTAAGGGCATGTGTAGCCAAGGCCGCGGGGTGGACCCTTGAGAAGGCCAATGCTCTACCTATTCAAGAGGCTAACATCGATAAAACATCATGATTCTAAGTAAGTTGGGAGTTCATTGAGATGGGAGTTACATTCCATGTTACCGCGAGTTTTGGTATGACACATGTGATTCTTAAAACCACCACCCGGACTAGGACGCTTAAGGGTGGTGGGTTTGGCCTCACATTTGGGTGTCCTCATTTTTGCCTCTCAAGCTCCCCTGCGTTCTCCTTTCTAAGCCTAACTACCCAAGATTAACATCCCAATTGCATCCTCAACTTTTCATGTTGAAATGCCATTCTAAAGTTGTTCCAGCGCTTGGAGCTTTTGTGATGCAGCTGAACGAGGCATACAAAAGCAATTGCACGAATGCTCACTTCTACACAATCTCTAATTATAGGGCGTCACAATGCACTAATGATCTAACAAAATTGACCACAAATCAATATGCAAATGAAAATTGAAGTTTGGTTGGTGGCTCCAAACAAAACTGAGTCTGTGAACCCTAGCACCTTTGACATGGCTATTGTCAAAAACCCTAATAATTTTGTTATTTTTCTTTTTACATACATAAAGAAGATTTCTTTGTACACATACTTTATTTAATTACTTCAATGATATCAAATTTCAATCTCCAAAGATTGCTTGCCAAAATTTAAGTTCTTAGTTGAACACTCAATTTTGTTTGTCACTGTACCTTCCTTTGTTGAATATGTCCCACCTTATAATTAGCTAAATTTCTATTGGATGGTATTTTCCAACACCCTATCATTATATATAAGGTTTAGAGTCACATAATTATAATCATCTTATCTAATTTATAAGTGATAGAAATTTCGTGTGAACAATCTGCACATACATTACGCATACATTGCACTGCACATCTATTACATTGTACATTACAAATATACAACCATCATACTATAAACTTTAGCATCCAACTGACATAGAAACAACATACATAAGCTTCAACTCCAACATACATAACAATCCAACACTAGCATACATAAATTGTCGCAACCCTTGCTAGCCCCCCTTGACAATCTTGCCAATTTTCAATTCTAGCAAAGGTTACGAGCGCTAACCATTCGCATTCCGCCATGCTAATGGTTAGCTCCTCCTACCCCGGACCTTATAGTCACGGGGGGTGCACTTCATTGTCAAGTTGAACACCACGTGCGATAAAACAAAATCTACTTTTTACATAAAGCATCACCAAAATGGTTCAAAAGTTTATGATTTTTTTTTCATGAATAGATATACATAGTATCTATTACATAGTAAAAATTGGTAACCAAATTTGATGATTTGTTTTTTTTATAAAACATACCGTTTCTAACTAGAATGACGCAACATTGAACTAAACAAATTACTACAAAAAATGAAGATGACTAAAAATTTCAAAAAAATATACAAAAGATATTATCAATGGTTATGTGTATGTAGAAAAAATATCATAATTTTAAAAATTATCTATGGCATGTAATATAGGGTAGCAAACTTTTATCGCACGTAGTTATGAAATGTAAGGGGGTGTGACCCCCCCGTGCTTATAGTTCGTAGGAGGGAACCAACCCTCCTACTTTGCTTTCAGGACTCACCCTTTTATCGGTAACCCATTCCTAGATGTGGACTTCCGTTCATGGAAGTCCAATCCCATGTTGATCATCGTGTTGCCGGAGCAACACTACAACAACCCGAACCATACTAGGCAACTATGGCCTCACATTGGGCCAACGCCCATGGAGGCCGTGCCGTTCGGCCTCGGGTGGGTGAGGCCACACCACCTCACCCATATAAGCCTCTAGGACTTTACGCGGGGCCCCTACCCCACCGTCAACCAACCTCTTGTCTCTCCACCAAGAGTTGGGGCCAAGTAGACATTTTTCCCTTAGCTGCTGGGCCTAGAAGCCCCCAGCAGCTTCAGACCATCATAACTTCCTTGTATGATGTCTGATTCCAACAACCAACCACTCCATCCTTATCTACGCTTTACGTAGATGCCGATGGACTCCTCACTTGCCCCATTCAGGCAAGTCTTGGGGACGTTATGCCTGTTTGAACCTTGGCAGTCCCGGGAATCACTCCCAGGCACTGCTGTACGGATAACATTACCCAACCCAATACTCTTAACTCCGGCGCGGAGTTCGATGCGGCTCCGATGCAGCTCCGGGGAGGTTCGGATGCCAGCTCCGGTGGGTTCGGGTGGGTTGGGGCAAAAATTGCCCCCTATTTTTTGATTGGGTGGGGCCTTACTTGATCTCATAAGGGGCCTCCTAGAGTAATTTGGGGCCGTAGAGCCCAAATTTAGCAAAAAAAAACCAAAAAAATTTATCAAGGGGCCAAAACGGGGAGGGCCAAAAAAATGGACCCACCGGAGCTGGCATCCGAACCTCCCCGGAGCCGCATCGAACTCCGCGCCGGAGTTAAGAGTATTGGGTTGGGTAATGTTAGGGCTGTTGTACCAGGGCGCTGTCCCGGGACAGCGCCCCACTCAAATGGCCATAACTCCTAGCTCACACCTCCGATTGAGGTGTTCTTGAGCATTCTAAAATCACCACACCATGAGCTACGCATAGCTCCTAGTGCCCTTGTGCCTCCTAGTCTCCGTGGGTGGGAGGCGTTCCCAACGCCCGGGGCCCTCACCCACACTAGGATCACTTGGGCCCTCTCACTAACGGCGCCACAAGTCCCGGGTGTCACTCCGGGGTCCCCCTTGTGCCCATGGTGTTTCGGGCACTCCTCATGGAGAGGTGCGCGACATAAACCTTCAACAACAACAAAGAACATTATACCTTCAACTTTAATATAGACCTGGAAGTATACATTTAAGAATTGAACTTAAACAACAAACGCTTCTAAACCAAAGCATAACGAACAAACACTCAATCAAAAGAGATTGTGGCGATCGACTAGAGGAGAAAGCAAAAACCTGAGCTCAACATTACTGTACTCAACGAACTCCTTCCAAACCCTACAACTGCCTCATATATGCTTGTTTAATGTCCGATACAATTCTGATACCTTGCATATGGTTCTTGAAAACCGCCCAAAAAACCCTAAATAATCTAGCCAACCCTTCCATCATTGAATGACGGTACTTTTCATCCCAAGGCTACCATTTCAACAAATTTATCCACATGTCCACATACATTTTTCCTATTTTTTATCCAATGCCACTAATGGCACATAATTTATGTTAAAACTATCAATAAAAAAATCTAAACCTAATTTTATCTACGCTACTTCACCTCTAAATAAAAAATACCACAACTTAGATCACATTGTACATTATATAATTCCCAAATTTACATATAGAAGATGCTATTGTATATCTAAAATTATGTAAAAATTATGTGTCTTGAAAAATATCCACCCTACATTTTTTTGTACGTGGTATTCTACATTTTTGCTAATGTGCGCCCTAGATTTCCTCCTCCAATTATATCCATGTATCATATTTTGCAAAGAGAAAAAATTGAAAATTCTCATAGAGTTGGCATCTTCCAAAGAATTAAAAGAATGAGAACAACACCAATAGCAAATAAACAAAGTACCCGAAAAGAAGAGAAACCAACCAAAAAAATGGGAAGTGAAGAAGAGGAAAAAAATGAAGAAGGATGTCATTGAGGATGGTGAATCCGAAGACGAAGAAAAACAACAAGAAGATATAGCAAAAACAAAGTAAAGAAATTTCAAGGTGCATCACCAAATTGCTATATGAGATGAGATGGATAAGGAATTTGAAAAAAAAAAACAAATAAACAAGGTAAATGTTTTTGAGATCAATAAATTTTTTAAAATATGAATGATTTTTTAAAAACATGTGTAAATTTTTTTTCACAAAAGTAAAGGTGTATGAGGTAGTATGAGGTTGCATGTGAGCCGTATCATGAGGCCATAGAAAACCTTGGCCGTAGCCATATAGCCCTTATATCCCCCTTCCCCCAAAAGAACCGATATTTGTTTACTATGTATAGCATCTCTCGCGCGCCACTATTTTTGAACTTGCGTTGATTTAACTCAATATTATTTCGTCTTATTTGTTTAACCACTATCTCGTCTACCTGTATTTTGCCCTTACCTACTAGCATTACTTTTATGTATCCTAATTTTTATTGAGCTGGTTTTTTTACATTGCACTTTTATTTTTACATTTTGTCTTTTGTCTTTTGTAGGTGCTTACACTTGGATCAAATTACATATTCAATTAGTGGCTGCAATCAAAAGTTTTAATCATTCTTGGATACCCTGCAAAAAAAATCATCCTTAAAAAATGCAAGATTGACAAGAGGGTTAATCTAGTCTCAAGATTTGATAGAAACAAGAATGTAAGTGGTTTCAAGAAATAGATGAATGACATAGGAACAAGGCAAACATGTATAATCAAATTCCAACAAGTGCTATAAAATGATTTGAAGAAAATAATATTTAATTTACACCTACATCTTGTCAAACGACCACAGTTACAACACCAAAGATTGTTGGATTACAAGAGAAATAAATTTTCTTAGAGAAGATTAACATTTTGTTAGAACATATTGTTTGTAGTTATTGAATCATTTCAAGAATCTATAAATATTATGAAGAACATAGATTTTTTTTATTGTTTATGATAAATTTTAATTATTTATATAGTATATCACTCTCATTGTTGCTATATGTTTCTTATATGCTAGATGTATTTTGTAGTTTGTATTGTCATAAACTTTCAACCAATAAATTATGCATATTTTCCATTTCACAGAGAAGGTCATTTGTTTTTTTATTATTCTTAGTAAAATGATTTGTTTCTACATCATTTGTTCATATGCAATTAGAGCATCTTTCCTGCTAGAATCATTATTTTTAGCTGTTCCGGTTTTTTTTAATGTAGTCCATTGCCATTTTGCAAGTCTCCCTCACCAATTCTTCTAGCTGATTCATTTTTAGCTTCAACAACCCATACATATTCAATAATTTTATTGTTTGCAATGCATAAATTGTGCTATACTATGGAAGTTGCTTCAATATTATTTATATTATTCAAAGATATTTTGGATCGTTTAATTTCCATCTACATTTTGAATTCCTAACATCCTTTGTATACACATTTTCGTTGAAGATTAAATAAAATTTCAATTTGTCTCCCCGGATAATGTAACATTTCCACCTTTAAATGAATAGTACATCCAAGCTCATTGGATAAGCGTCGTCTCCTACAAATCTATATGATTGGAATTTCCCTTTTATACATGTACTTCCGATGCTTGTAATGTTGCACACCTCTCCATGAGGAGTGCATGCAACACCATGGGCACAAGAAGGACCCCGAAATGACATCAGGGATTTGTGGCGCCATGGGTGAGAGGGCTTGAAGTGGTTCTAATGTGGGTGAGAGCCTCGGGTGTTAAGATCGTCTCCCATCCACATACACTAGGAATCACACAGATAAGGCCATGAACATTGAGTAGCTTATGGCGTTCAGATTCTTAAATGCTCAAGAACTCCCCAACCAAAGGTGTGAGCTAGGAGATATGACAATTTGAGTGAGGCGCTCCCTAGGGAGAGTGTCTTGGGACATCAATGACCTAGTAGTGGTGCCCAAGAGTGCCGAGGGTAGAATAGCAATAACTACATCAATACTTGCTTGAATGGGGCATGTGATGAGTCTATCAGCATCTACGCAAAAAATAAGTTTTGATGAAGTGGTTACTTGATAGAATCAAAAATCACACAACAAAGTTATGAAGGTTTGAAGCTGCTAGGGGACTCTAGCACCAGCGGCTAGGGAAAATGTCTACGTGGCCCAACTCTTAGGAGAGAGGTAAAATGTTACTTGATGGTTCTACACAAAGTCCTAGAGGCTAATATGGGTAAGGCGGCTTTGCCGACTGATCTCACCTGCAGCAGAACGGCGTGGCCTCCACATGCATTGGCCCGTGGGGGCCAAGTATGCTTTGGGTTGTTGTAATGTTGCTCTGGCAACGCGGTGATCAACTTAAGATTGGACTTCCACAAATGGAAGTCCACATCTAATCATTGCCTACTTATTAAAGGGAGAGTTCCGAATGCATGTGTAGAAGGGTTGGTCATCATACTATGAACTTGGAGGTCCGAGATATTGGGAGCTAATGATGTGAGTGTGTAGGATGTGCAAGGGTAGCGCTCGTGAGACCTTATAGAGTTGAAAAACAATGAGGATAAATTAAGGGGGAGCTAGAGAGGGTTTCGGATTTGTAAGATGAAAAACAACCCAATCGTGAAAACTTCATGCACCTTCGAATTTATAATACCATAACATACAATCTAGTCTAACAATTCCCTATAAAATTGCTAAATAGAAAGACTTCCTATAGGTAATTGTCTTCTCCACCAACTATTGGAGCTAAAACATGAATATGTGACTCATTTATTACCCTTATAATGTAAGGTATATCATGTAACTATTCAAACCTTGAAGCTAAAACTCTAGACTACATTTCCCTTAGAATTTGTACAAAAACTGGTTGCAAATGCTTTCTAACAACTCTACAAAATTCCCTTACAATTTTTGACAGTTCATTCTTCTAAATTCCATACAAGCTTTATGTGCTTTGCAATCCATCACCACTACCCAACCTATGCAATCACATTGTTGTAGTAGTTGACTCTCAATTTGTAGTATTGCAACATGGGGGAGGTACTTTCATCAAAATGTATGGTGTGAGGAGTTGCATTATGATGTGATTGTTTACAATTATGGGTTATGGAGCGTTGGAGTGTGCTAATACCACACTTTGGGAAGATGTTTCCAATTGTATGGTGAGATCTTCCTCTTCTTTGAGTGGAGTGGTGTGGTGTGGTGTGGTTGGTGGGTGGGTGGGAGCTCCTAGTTTGGCTTG
This sequence comes from Polytrichum commune, assembly GCA_950295325.1. Classification (NCBI taxonomy): domain Eukaryota; kingdom Viridiplantae; phylum Streptophyta; class Polytrichopsida; order Polytrichales; family Polytrichaceae; genus Polytrichum; species Polytrichum commune. The sequence continues at coordinate 11,068,251 of OX485809.1, forward strand.
TTGTTAGTTATGTATTTCACCCCTCAACATCATGCACTATGCTATGAGAGACTGAGCATGTGAGTGGTGAGCTCACACTCCTCCCAAGTTGGAAGGAGAGCCGGAAGGCAAGAGGCCAAGGAGCGCGGGAGACGAAACCAAGGAGCGCGAGAGAGGAAGCCAGGGCACGAGCAAGAGGAGGCCGGCAATCAAGGAGCGGCCGGCGGTGTGAACAGGGTCCCGGGAACTGAGGGGAACGCCCGGGAACGCATGGGAACGGGAACTGAGAGCTGAGGCATGTGGGAACGGGAACCGAGAGCCGAGGCACCTGGGAACACGGGAGCGACTATGGGAGCGGCATCGGGGAACCGGGAGCGGTGCATGAGAACCAGGGAGGATAAGGGGAACACAACGGCTAAAGGAGGCACAAGAATGGCTAGTGGAAATAGGGCTAGCACTGAGATTAGGAGAGGCACAAATGCCCCACTTTAGGAGCACGTGCTCAATTAAATAGGCTCGGGATATGGAGAGATATGTACGCATGAATCACATATTAGACTTTTTAGATTTGAACTCTACGGATTAAAGACATTTGAATTCGGCTATTATTAGATACAGAGCTAAATTTAGCCGAACTAACATTTACAAAAATCCTAGGAAAATATAGATTTGTAAGACTATATAAGGAGGCCACTTGAGGGCCCTAATACACATCATTTTGCATATCCAAAATCCTACATGAGTGTCCGAGCTCCCGAGTCTTGAGTTCGTCATTAGATAGACAATCGGCACCCGCGGTGCAATAGGTCGAGTCTAGGGATCGCTATTAGATAGACAATCGGCACCCGCGGTGCATTAAGTTTGTGTCTAGGGATCGTATTCGACAACCTCGGTGCATTAAGATATCATGCGGCAATCAAGGAGTAATATACTCACCTAGGCTTAGGCAATTACCGAATTATAAGACGAGCAAAGTTTTGGAAAAGAGATGACCCGAGAACTTGCATGCGGCTCATTGGCAAAGCACCATATAAAGGAACTCCGATAAATACTTTGCGAAAGCATATAAGGAGAAGTAAATCGCGTGCGACAAACTTGAGGTTCTTTCTTAGCAACTTGGATTACGCATACAAGACGGTACAATCACCACACTTGGCAAGAGGTTGAGGCAAAAGAATCTAAGCTAAGTAAATCAAAGCACCTAGGTAGTGCTCATTGATGGAAAAGGTTATGATACCTCAAGCCGAAGCTTGACATCTTAGCATAAGTTCACATCATTACCTTTCACGCCATTGGATTTGAGGCACCTAGATTAGTTTGATTGAGAGGACTTGATAAGACTAATCAAATCATAAAGCAAGCAAAGGATTGGAACCAAAGGTGGCCAAGATGTGGCCTCGTCATCAAAATCCCCTAATTTAGCACTTAGGGATTTTGGCGGCCTAAGAGAATATTCTGGGAATATTTCCGGCCTTAGCCAAAGATTTGGAATGTTCTAAGAAGTAGCAATTATGTGCTAAAGCATTAGAGATTTGGCTCTAAAGCATACACTTATAATTAACGGAATGTAAAGGGATTTAATTATGTCTAAGTACCTTCCACAAGCTAGGTTGTCTTAGTGAGGGAGTATGCTACCTTATGAAAGCATTTAGGCAACGGGTTTGAAACTTGAACGGAATAAAAGATATTGCATTGGAATTTAAAGGAATGAATAAGGATTCTATATAGGATTATACATCGATAGGATATACATTCAAAACATGAAAGATATTGTAGGTAGGGGAATTTAGATGGATTCAAATTACGAGAGTTATGAACTTGAAATGTGTTTTGGGTAAATTCAACCATGAAAGATATTGTATAAGGATGGTTTCCTCGGAGAAACACTTAACCTTGACATTACACGATTGAAGAAACATTAACTTAAGTTCTAAGGCACTTACTCATTGAGAGTTCATAAAGGAGTTATTGAGAGATATTGAATATGCTTTTAAGTAATTCTTGTTACGGACACTTTAGGGGGACATAAACTTGTAATCTTAGACCAACTACTCCTAGAGAGTTTAGAGGACATTGAAACTATATGTTACGGGATTGAGACACAAAAGATTGTAAACACCTTCGCGAGACTGTGAAAGAGAAGAAGATCTAATTTTGGTGGGAGTAACTTCCATGTAAACCGGTTCAGCAGCGGGTTACACCGTCTGAGGCTGGAAGGTTGAAGGTGGCCCTCCGGACAGTGAGGTGGCCATAGTTGTATTTTGTTGCTGTAGTAGTTGTGAAACCTGGTCAACTTTGTTGGATCTATGTTGTGTTGTGGCTATGTAGGGATTCTTGGAAAAGGTGCATGTGGGGTGGACTTTCAATGTGAAGGTCTATTGCAGGTGGCTCGGAAGTTGGTGTCATTTGTAGCTGCACTTGATGTCCATTGTTGCTACGCTTGACAAATTGAAGGTGGATGCGGAATGAGTCTGGTGTCACAAGGTTGGTCTTTGCTTAGGTCTGCTCTTGGTGGCCCTTGTTGGTGGTGCATGTGGAGTGGGTGTGCGAGGGTCTATGGCTCGCCACCTTACCCACTATTCACCTTCTTGCATTTCACTTTCTTGTCTCTCTCGGCTATTTCACCTTTTTTTTTGCAAAGTAGTCTTGGTGTTGTTAGAGTCTTTGGTGTTGGTGTTGTGGTTGACGAATGTTGTTTGTGACACCCCTTGCCAGTGGAATCTTATGATGGTGAGTTTGTTGGAGGTGGGTGGCTACTACTTTGGTAGCTATAAGTGAGTAGCATGTGTTGATCTGTTATGTGACATTAGTGAACTACTTATGGGGTGTGTAGGTGTGGTCGTTTGTACTATACAAGTTTGTCTGCCAAGTCATTGGGAGAGAGCTCGGTGACGGCCATGTGAGTTGTTGTTTTTGTATAGGGGTATGAATGTACATGTGGTTGGATGAAGATAGTTATGGGATTGTCAATTGTAGGAACAAGAGGAATGCAAATGTGATAAAATAGAAAGGTTTAGCCTCGCCAAGGGCAATTTTTTGGAGGGTAGTTGTTGTGGGGATGTTGTGCTTCATGAGTTGTCTGTTTGTGTAAATATTGTGCAAAATTGCATGTGGCTTGGCCAGGAGCTAATCAAGGTGGTGTTTCTTGTCCAACTAAAGGTCAAAATGTAGGCGAGGTTGTTGTGTTGTACTCAAGATGTGTTCGTGTGGGCTGGCGTGGCTATTTATTTTAATTTTATTGTTGAACCTTGTTATCTGATTTGTGGTTGCTCCTTAGGAATGTTGGTGCAGGGCAATGCCTGGGCGTTGAAGGGAGCTTTGTGGGGTGAGGCACCTTTGTGTAGTAATGTGGGATGTTGAGGCCTATGTTGGTAGCCTTATGGAGGGGTGCACTCTGGAGTTTGGAATTTTGGTGGTGTCATGCATGAGGAGGTTTTATGTGTGGGGACTTTTGTGTGGTGGGTGAGATCTTTGTGGTGGCAAGCATTAGATCGCTAATGGCTATGTGGAGCGAGCTTTGCAAATGAGGATACTTTTGTGGGGAATCAGGGTATGGGGTTAGGGTGTGTTCAACTAGTATTGTTGCCAAGGTTGAGTGTTTGGTTGTGTTGGAGTTGGTGATTGGTGGGCGGGGGCATTTGGAATTGATGCAAGTTTCATAGGGATGTAGCACATGAGGGTGGCTATGTTGTGGTGGATACATGGTAGGAACACATGGGAGTTTGTGGATGGGACATGTTGTGATCGTGTTGGTTGTGCAACTTTGTGGTTGTGTGTTGTGAGGAACGATGTTGCGGCAATGGTCGTGAGTTCATTAGTTGAGCCTTGAGTGGTGTAGTGGTTGCATTTGTGGTTGTTGTCCTTAAATGAGCAATGTGGCGGTTATGGTGAGGAGAGGCATTCCCTAAGGGAGTGGCTTTATGGTGGACAATGTGGGGGTTTCTTTGAGGAGCATTGTGAGTAGAGCAGTTAGATGTATGACCTGCAGTGGACTTTGTGGGATGTACTTTATAGAGTATGTATGCACACTGTAATGGAAGAATGAATAGGGTTGAGAAGGTGAGGAGGTTGCGCCATCGATGTCTGTTATGATTGTTGCTCATGCTGCTCCACTTGTGTAGTTGTTGGTTTATTAAAGATTGTGTTGTTGTTTGCTTGTGTTGTGGTAGGTTGTGGCGATCAAGTCATCGATGTGAGGTAATTTGATCATTAGGTTTATTGTGGCATTGTTGTTGGGGTTGTTCCGGTTGAAATCTGGGTTTGTGCCGCTTCCGCTTCCATGGTTGATGCAGGAATGTCTCATTGTGTTCAGTTTGTTGTTCCTTGTGTCAGTCGATGGTTGCATGTGTGGTTGTTGTCCTTTGCATACCCATTGTTATCATTGAGCTCTGGTGCGTGTGTTTGCTTCATGATGTGATGTTGGGGCGGCATTGCCGTAGGTTCTGCAGGTTGCCGTAGATGCAATGATTCCCCTTGGTTTGCAACTCTACAGCTAATATATAAATACCAACAATTCCCTTTGATAATGAATAAGATTATCTTCAAAAATTACGAGGAAAGTGTCTATGACCTTGATTTGGATTTGCTAACCATCTCGTCCTAATCTTGTGTTTCATATCCTAGGGGAAATGGGCTAGTGGGAAAAGTAACCATTTAAGACCCATCTACCTTAGTACTAAAGCGACTGTTCCATTTAGCACCATTTTCCTCGATTGATGTACTCGTAAGTATGTGTACATGATGAGCTCACCCTGCAAAATTTATAAAGCTGGAGGAATTAGAAAGGCAGACAAGGAAGCGAGCCTGACAGGCTCGAATAAGCAGCTGATCATGCGACTTATAGACCAAAAATCTTATCCAAAGAGGTAAGTGACATTTACAAACTTAAACATGACAATTGGCCCACCGTGACAGTGTGACTCCTGGCCCAGTGATTTGTAAGGTGCAAGGCTTCATGTCCTTTCTGAACTGGAAGGGTTAGTCTAAAATCGGCCCTGTAAGACTAGTAGGCAATGACGTTTGAAAGGATCGAATTTGGATTCTAGGCCCATGTGTGGCTTTACCGTATTGCAGATCTTCGAGTCCAAGATGCTTGGAGAGGGAGGAGAATGGACGCCGCATCGACGCCGCATCTATGATTAGAGTACCCAAACTTTCGTGGAAAGTTGGTGGTTAGTTAGGATAGTGGACATTACAATGATGACAAAGTGTTGGGGGCGCATGTATAAGGAGTTACTTTTCCTTTTTTTTGTGATTAGCCCACTTCTACTTGGAGATGAAACATGCAATTAGGGTTGGTTTACACCATGGACCATGAAGGTGGACCATAGAAGGTGGCCTTTTTCCATGGTGTGATTTGATTGTCCAACTTTCACGGTCCAATTTTTATCAAGTCAATTTACAAAGTCTTTGGGCTCTTCACTAGGTGTAAACCGAATGTGGACCACGAGGAAGGACTATACATCAAAAAGGGCAGTTTTGAAAATTTCAAGTTTGACCATTCTTTTGTCTTCTCTTGTCTTCATGATATCTTCCCTCCCAAAAATATCTTTAATTTGTTTTATAACAATATTTATCTAATGATTCCAACATAGGAACCAAGCTGAGAAATCAAGCAAGTGTGCAAGGACCTTAAACAATTGACATGTCTTTTCTACTAGAGCACCCTCCCACCGCAAATTGTGGACATGTCCCATCTACCTTGGATGGACGGCCCAATAGTGGAGGGACCATGCACCGGCCGGGTTGACTGGGGACACGATGGACGGGCCAGTGTGACCCCCATATCAAACATAGGTGTATGATAAAGAGAAGTAGCTAAATTAGGTATGTCAACCTTCAGAAGAAACTTTTGATTTCCCATCATGCAAATGTGATGCTATTTTAGGATCCCAATGTGAGACTGGGCAGTGTCTGGGGAGATTTTAAGCACAACTGGTTGAGATCTTCTGAGTGTTTCCAAGTCTAACCGGTTACATGTTGATGTCTTTTGGATTTCATTAATTAATGCACGGTATATTCTATAGATTCCTCTAAACTGATCTTTGAACTTGACCCAATCTGTTCTCAATCTCTATCGGCCCATCTGTAACCTGCGGTCAGGATCTCCCCATTTACATAGACGAGGCTTCTAAAACGGCACGTGCAGAAACGGATCATGTGAATCGTGACATTAGTATACAAGCATGTACGTTCATGGCAATTGAAGTGTGTCACTGAAAAATTGTCGTGTGTCACTCAAACATATGCAAATCTATTGATATTGATAAAATTTGCACGCTTCTTTCACCAACGGGGGACAATTGCCTAGAACTCATATGCTCATAGTATTGGGAGGACAAAACCACTTACATGCAAATAATTATCTACAACAAATAAATAAATTTAGCATATTGATTAGAACGTTGTGTGTTTTTCACCCAACAAGGTCACAAAAGGTGATTATACCAAGAAGCCCCCCAAAAAAAACTTGATTGGTAAATAGACCAACAAATTGACCCCCGGATCAACCAACCCAGTGTGATGAGCCCACCTTCATAAAGGTACCCAAAAGGACTTGGAAACTGATACCTTTTGTTTCACCAACAAACATAACATGATTCAGATCCACAACAGTGTTCCGTGGGTCTGATAGTGTCCCACGGAATACTCCCCCACATCCAGTCTGAATGTGAGGGAATATTCCATGGAACACCATAAGTCCCACACAACACTGTTATAGATCTGAATCATGTTATGGGACAATTCTATTACTATGTTCTTTTTTAAAATATTTTGATGAGGAAATAGAGTCGCTCGTCATCTTTCTAATCAGACGCTCCCTCCCTCCCTCCCTCAAATCTTGTGCCCCAGTTGTACGTGTGATCGTCCTCAGTCGTGTGTGTGTGTGTCTTGCTCGCTCTCTCGTTCCTTGTGAAGGGAGTCGCACGTAAGTAGGCTTGAATGGATCAACTGTTGCGAAACTTCTAAATTTCCATCATCACCTTTGAGAGTCGGGCATCGAGGTCAGTAGGTTAGATATTGGAATGCATGGTTTTCCTATACAAAGTACCTAGCATGGGAGTCCACTTGGTTTGCAGGAGGCGAACTGCAGCTACCCACCTCCTCATTCACACATTTGATTATTGGATGGTATGTATGGATTTTGGTCTGAAAAGTGTCCCTCCATTGGGTTTTGTAGCCTTGCATCATTACCTTCTACAGCAAGCCTAGTGCTTGCTTCGTGACGAGGTGTGCAGGTGTTATTCGGATCGGTTTTTCCTTGTTCTCCATCTTCTGCAGTTGATCAGATTTACTTACATCTTCACATTTGTGCGGCATTAGCAGGTCAATGATGACGTATCAGTTAAGAACCAGACCCAAAATCAGGCCTCCCTGATTCGGTTATGGTTATTGAATGTATACGTTTGTTGATTCTTCAACTGGATACATAGGTTTTCTCAATAAACTTTCATTGTTGAGTTTGGAATTGTTAAGAAAGAGATGAAGGCATGGTCCAATGTCTTCTTTATATGTGTCTTTGTGGTATTTGTTCTTCAATTCTCACCTACTAACCACACACCAAGTAAATACATGTGTTCAACTAAGAAAAAACACCAAATAGCACATGTGTATTGTAGTAAATGTGTTATCAAATGTGTTAAGAACAATAATATGGCCACACTAGGGCCACTTGTTGCTCCTTGGCAACCACAAATGTCCCTCATAGGAAAAGCTCATCTCTTTCCAAAATTTACTGCTAACAATAAAAAGAAATCATCCTACTCACAATAACCTCACGAGATATAATGTACTCCAGTTTCGGCCATTCACTTCACTACATACGAGACGACAACTACAAAGATGAAAAACTCTTCCATTGCTGTGGGCCAATCATCGGTCCTAGCGCGTGCATGCTATAAGAGGCTAGATGTGACAATACGATGAGGTTCATGTGGCAATACGATGGCGTTCATCCTCGGTGCACCACGTCATGGATCACCATGTTGTGGACCTTCAGTTTGTTTCCTCTATAACCGGAATTGTATAACATTATTCAGATCCATAGCGGTGTTTTGTGGGACTCACAGTATCTCTGGAATATTCCTCACATTCTTGTGGTATGTTTGAAGTTATCAGTGGTTGTGCCTCCCATACAAAGGTCCACAGGAGTCCACTCCACTTGTATCCGTACTTTTGGATCAACTTGCAACTTGATGGTGAACTTTCCAGACTTTACCGTTGAGATTCCAAAGCCATGAGAGAGAGAGTGACAATGCAGGTATTACAGGTTGACAATTAAGTTACTGCACGGGCATACAAACTTTTCATGGTTGAGCTTTCAGTTTGGTTCAAAAATATTAATGGGGCTCACCTTTGAAGTAAGGTGTGTGGGTGTTTTTCGGTTACTTCTTATCATCGGACTTTTGTATTTGATTGGTGTATGGTTTGGTGAAGATCAAAGAACAAATACCGTAAAGACATGTTTTGAATGAGATTCGACTATATTTTTAAGTTTTATCAATTATTCCACACTTGATAGTGAATACCATTGGGAGAACCTATGTATTTAGTTAGGCAATCAACATTCACACACTTTTAACAACCAAACTAAACCATGAAAGGTTTGATTGTTGTTGATGCTTCATCATAGATTTGTGGTGCAAATTTTTTTTTTCCGTGTAAAACTAATTGATAGAAGTTGGAGAACATGGAATACAAATTGAATATCATCCATATACCTTGGAGATGTATTTTGGATGTTGGGAGGGAGGGTGAGATGTATGTGTCTCTCTAAATTACCTAACAACAACTCATTTCTTTTGTCAGAGCAACCACTTGTCCGTGTACTAATTATGTATCGATAATAATGATGATAACAATAAAATTACAAGAGAATGTGGCTTTATCTAACATGACATTTTAATAGTGATTACTTTTAATTACTAGCTCTTTTCATAATAAATTGAAAATTTCAGGGAGCTTTCATTGAGCTTCACCAAACCTTATTCATTAAGTTCCGTCATGCATTACTTGAATCCTATTACCAATCAAAGGCAGTCTCCACAATGCCTCTATACCCAAGATCTGGGACAAAGGCAACAAAGTTGAGGCTATTTAAAGCCGGCAACAACTACAGTACTAATTTAACTCTCCAGATTCTACCTTGCCACCTATTTCTACTAGGCAAATTTAACGTCAATTTGCAGTGATCAAAAGAGTTTAGATTCTGACAATCCATATAAAAGCCTTGACATCACACACTCAATTAGAAAAGCTGATCTACCCAGCTTCTTAGTGCAAGTTACTCTGTTCATCGAGGTAAATTTTCTTCCTTCTTTTTTAATTTATTTTTAATTTATTTATCACAAAGAACTTGGGAAATCTCCATCCAACACCAAAACTAGCCAAGCTTATGCAGTGCTCCTTTAGGGCCACTTCATACACGAGCCAAGAGCCGTGACCATGAAATTATGAGAGCCCAAAAGAAAGTGTCCAAAGGCTGTTCCAACACACCTCCAAAATGTGGTCACGGGCCCTCAAGTGTAGTGTGAAGTCATATGTGACCATGTCCTCAACCAAATAATTTTTGAATGAATGTCTATTCATATGGGTACTCACACATGATAAAATAGACAAATCAACGGTTATGAACGCTTGGAGTGTCATGACCTCCTGGTTTTGTGTTAGATCTACTTCCAAGAGGTGCTTTTGAAAAATAATCCAAGTGACCATGAAATATGATCCACTTGATGCCATGTAGGAATTCATGTAGACTTTACACCCATCTTGCATTCACATACTCTGTTGGTCCCTCAAGCGTAGTGTGAAGCGAACTTGGACCGGCTCCGCCTTTTCCACCAATGAGAGTCCTTGAAGTGAAATGGTCATGGGCTCTCAATCTCATGTGTGAAGTGGCCCATACTTCCATCCCAAATACAGCTCCAGTTAACATGCTTGTGAAATTCGCACAACCGGTCTAGATTGGGCATGTTGGATTGACAATTTAAATATTTGGAGCATGTTCAATGGGGGCATTTTGGTTTCCTAACCCCCTATGGTTGGTTGCTTATTCTTCCCAATTCAAGCTCACTAAATTAATACAAGGCCTCTAACCCCACTTTAGGAGTTAAATGGACTATAGATCATATTCACAAGGTTCTATAATAATAACTATCAGTTTCACACAAGTAGGTGTCATGAAGATTAACCTAATTGGAAGCATGTATTTATTACACTTAGTTATGAGATATAATGTCATGGGCACATGTGCACACTATTTTATCTAATTAGTGTGGGTTATCATTAGTTACATGTTGCTTTAACGTTTTACCGCGAGTATCATGTCTTACCTAAATAACAAAAGTTGTTAGTATGCATACCAAAGAATATGATATTATAACTTAGTTGGTAAAAAGTTATAGCAATAAATAACTCCGAATGGTGATCCACACTAATAAGATAAAATAGTGTAATCACTTCCACTATAGTGTGGTCTACAATGTACACCATCACTATTAAAAATTAATGTGCAACCCTGGTTACACTTGTCATTTAAAAATCCGAAGTGCATGCCAAGTACGTGTTCATAATGTGCTTGACATATCCAATTCAATGCAATATTTCTTATTGAATGCTTACGAGACATTTAGAATAATCAAGGAATTTTTTTCTTTCCATATCAATCCCTTCACATTTGAATTGGATTCCTATGGGTTCAAAGTTTGTCAAATTCGCAATATTTTTAATCAACATGAACCTCTAATGTTAAGTACTAGTTTGTGTCCATGTTGTCCCATCTGTACTAGTTTGTGTATTAGTTAATAAGCTAGGTCATCCCGACATCGTTTGCCAACATGAGATTGTTGAGCCTCCGTTGTGTGCCCATTGTTGTAGGTGAACTACTTTAGTGGCCATGTGCCCGCTCGGCAATTCTAGTTCCTTGCTTTTGGCACAACAAAACTATTTTTTTTGAACAAATTTGACAAGCATCGATATCTCATTGGTTGAGATCCTATAGAATCCACTGGGCAATTACATTCCGACATTAAATATGCCAAACCAAAGAGCATGATATGGTATTGAATACATATGGTTTTATTATTCAATACACTCAATGGTAAAGGTGATGGTTTGAGGGCCCTCGACCGAGCCTCTACACTAAAGATTGTGGGTTGATAAATAATGTGCACCCGCAATGCTAATTATTCCCAATATTCAGAGTCATTGTGAAAATAAGTTCATAGTGTTACCTTGATCAATATGGGGCAAGGCATTTAGGGGGAGGGCATTGTGGTCTTTGGTAGGAACGCTACACAAAATAAGTTTATTCTTTCCTTGTACAATAGGGCATAAATGTCCATATGTCTAAGGATCCGTGCTGGCACAATGCCCTCCCCTCCAATATGAAGATATTGTGCTCTAATGGGGACACATATTTAAAGACAAAGAAAACTAGAAGTGCTTCATGTGTAGTGTACTAGTGTGGCTACCAAACTATGCCAATTGGTCTCTTCATGTCTTCTCATCCGTGGTGAGAATGTTCGAATTCCATTACTAGGCATTGGCACTAATTTTGTAGTATTTAGACTTTGAAGCAAGAGACAATTGGCAATATGCCCACAAGTAGGGCATTCTATAAGATTTTTGTGCATCACATGCAGTGAAGGGATATAAATCTAGGGGCTATTTATTTCCATGGCATGAATTAAAGGTTTCCTATAATTACTCAAATCTATATAATGAATGTATTGCTAGCGCCTTACCGTTACTTATATTTCCCATGCTAAGTCTATATTCCTTTTTAAGTAATAAAAAATAACATTTTTCCATATATACCATTACATACATACAAGAACCATGTCCATATACATTATTGCAGACAAAATTATATACAAGCCATTGCAATAAAGCTTTTGCTTGAGGATTATATTACAAAAATACAACGATACTATTTGAACACATACTATTATGGTTTAGCGTCGTTTGTAAACTGCACTAAGTGCCCCACCCAAGAATACACCACTCGTTACACTGCACAAAGCACGTGAATCTTGTCATTCTACATCGGACATTATACATGAGCTAGATTTACATGGGACGGGCAGTCCACACAAGCACAACACCCTCCCTCGAAAGGAAGACATTATGCTCGAGAAGGCACGAACATGATCAAACTAAGAAAACTACATTGGTATGTATCATGTGCAATCATGTATGTTGCCCCATGATCGTTTATCGACATTCCACACTATTTTGCGTATTTATTTTTTGAGTATTTATTACCACGGTAACAGACACACATGACTTATTCATCGACGGGTTCAGTTCGTGAACAAGGAGCTCAACTTTTTCCTAGAACCTGATTTCTTTGACCCCAAAGTAACTTGCATGGGTGGTAAAGAGAGGCAACCTATTGGCAAAGGCAACCATGTCAGTGTAGTTAGGAAAAGCGGTTTGATATGTGTAGCGCTCTACAGTAGTGTGACTGCAAAACTGTGCAGGCTGTCTGTAGTGAGAATGTTGGGAATTCCATTCCTAAACAGTGGCGCCGATGTTGCATTATTTAGACGCCGAGGCAACAGATGATTATTGGCACCACACCACTCCACTCCTGGACTCATCACCAGCATTACTTTCTCACTTGTTAAGTTAGTAGCAGCACTAATCAATCAGTCTGATTGATGAGAGTGAGAGAAGAGTCTGTCAATAGGTAGGCGTGTACTAAGTAAGTGGAGCCTGTCCTGCCTACCTACCTATTATAAGAATGAAGCTCTGGAGACACAGCGGGTGAGGCTAGGCAGTTTCAAGGCTTTTCCCTTCACCACACCACTAAGTTAGAGCTTCCTTCAGGGATTTGGAGGGCTGCTGATGAGTTTGGTGTCTTAACTTGTTGACCTTATGAACTGTGCAGGAGCTGGTGATCTGCAGGGGCTGAGTGAGGGGTGTGTCTGTGTGTGTGTGTGTCTCCCTGCCTCATGACCAATTAAGTGTCCACCACGACTATGTAATCAGTTGGTGTCATCATCAGCATCGAATCCTCCATCGACGATGGTGACGACGGAGGAAACCTGATGTTTCAATCGGGGTGCAGGCGGCGCATGATCACTGCTACTCCTAGTGATTGGGAGTATCCATGCTGTACCCGGATTGCTATTCCAAGCTGCTATGCATTGTCTCATGAAGGTGGTGCCTGCACGAGAAGGAGGCGGAGGAGGCCAACATGCTGGGCTCCCGGAGTCGCCAGGCTGACTGACAACATCTCGACTACTCTCGCTTTCTAACACCAATCTACACCTTTGAACTTTCATCTTCTGTCACCCAACTAATTCTTCTCCACAGACGGTACTAACCACCTTCTTCTTCTTCTGCAACTTTGCCTCTGACTAGATGGATGGGTTAGGCCTTTTGTACAAGGTGCAAACGCCAGTGTTTCGTGTTTCTCAGTGTCTCAGAAACTTGCAGAATTTTTTTTTCTGTCTGGGGTTGGTTCTAGGGGACAGGCAGACAGTCGTGGTGGATATGGTGATTCGTAGTTTTTTTTGTTTTGTTTTCCAAGCCTGCGAGGTTGTGCTGGGGATTTGAGGAGAGGTGAGGTGAGGTTCCGAGGAGAAGATGGGGACAAGAGAAGAAGGGAACATTTTGTTTTGTTTGTATGATCTGCAATGGTGGAATGTCACCGGAGTCGGAGTGTCTCACTCTCTTTGTCTAGCCCGCTCACTTCTGTTCCGTTATTTTCCCCTTCCTTTGGGGTGTCCGGGTGGAAGAAATCCATAAATCTGCTCATGAGGAGAGGGTGTTGTGGTGAGGAGCTTCACAGAATTCCCGCTCCCTGGTTTCAGGTGCCGAAATAGCGGGGTTCTTGAATTTCCGCAATCCAAATGGTGGTAGCATTAGAAGGTCAGTCCAGGAATTAATTGACTGTTTTCTTTTTTTGGTTTGCTGAGGAATCATTTTGTTCTTACGGTCTCTTTACCTGAAGATTTGCAGCAGACTCGGACAGAGAATGCAGCTAGCTATAAACTTCAGTTTAATGCAGCTGTGACGTCCTACTAGTTTTGACAGTTAGCCAGGATTTTAGCAGGGTTTTTGCAGACACATGTTGCGGAGAGTGATGCAAGCTTCCATCATCAGGCAGTCACCAACTTGATACTAACTGTCAGAAGATTCACAGATTTGTTCTTGAAAGTTAGAACTGGACTTGTCCCCTTCTGTTTCGATTTTCTCGATGAATCTCGGTCTCATTGAACACCAAGCTCTGAAACCTACGGAATTCAAAGCAATGTTTCAGAGCTGTAATTACCAGTGACTCCGCCTCACCTCGGTGTTGATGCGATATTTGATTGGTTCCTAGGAATTAATCATGGAGCTTAAAGTCAAAGTGAGCAAAATCTGTAGAGTGGGGTATTTGATGAGGTAATGTGGGTAGGTAGGTGTTTGGATTCAATATCGGTATTTGCCACGACTGTGAGTTCAGACAGATTAACTAACCACCGTGGATCATCACAATTTGTCGCTCTCGCTTTGAGTTGCTCACAAGTGATCATGTTTCTTCCTGGTTGGGTTGGGTTGAGTTGAATTTGGTGTCCTTAGGAATCTCGGAAGCAATCACATTGCATTTGCTTCTTAGTTTCTCACTTGTACTCTCCTTTTCTCGCTTTCTAGATACGATCAGACTAAGAATTGGTATCCATCAACTGTAATTTTGAATTTGAACCAATCTTGCTGATGAATTTTGTTGGTGGTGCTCCTTATCATCTTCTCCAGGACTGAGGGTGCAGCATCATCGCAAGGGTCAAGATGGTGCATTTTGGGAAAGACTTATTGACCAATCAAGTACCCGGCTGGGAAGAGTATGTCGTCTTTTTTTTTCTTTCTTTTTTGTTTCTTTCTCAGGTGAATCTGGAAATCACTCAACACGTGAATTTTGTAAGGTGCAGAAAGCCATGGAAATCACAGGGATGGATACCTACTGCATTCCCCAATCTTTCAAAATTATCCCAATTTAGATTAGTTTTTTGTTGTTAATTGTGCAGGTACTACCTTGGATACAAGGCTTTGAAGCAAAGGATCAGGTATTACTGTGAGCGTGTTCGCTCAGAAACACCGACAGAAGATGAGTGTTATGAGATTGTGAAAACGTTCTCAGACCTGCTGGATTTTCAGGTCCAGACACCAGCCTCTCTCTCTCTCTCACCCCCTCCAACTTCACACAGATTCTGGCTTCAAAGTTCATAATGCTGGAACAACAACAAATTTCCTTCATTGACTCCCAATCTCAATCTCAATCTCGCCACCTGCTCCAACTCCTTTTTCAGCAATTCAGGCTCAACTTAACTTTGTCTTCAAATTAAAGGGTTTGCCCTGAAAAGGAGTCAGTCAGGCACACATTTCAAGTTCACTTTAACTGAACAGTCCAATGCAGTTGCACTTTACCCCTGGATGGCCAGTTTCCAAGCTCTCTTTAGGTTCACATGATCCTCCATGACTACAGAATTGCTATGCCTTAGTTTGCCAAAAGCAGGAAGCCGGACATCCAACCAAGTTAAGATTTGTTTGTTGTTTGTTTTGTGTCGTATGTGTGCAGGTGGAGAAGATTGTGTTGTTTTTGATCGAGAAGCAAGGAAAGCTTGCAGTTCGGTTGCAGAGGCTGCGCAAGCAAAGAGAAGATGTGGTTCGCGAAATGCTTGAGGCCGAAGAGTCGGGGATGGACGAGCCTCCTCCGAGCCCCGGTTATGTGCCATGGCGGATGATGGACGAGTATAGGTAAAACCCATTTTTCTTCTCAATTCCACACATCTAACCCTAATTTCTTTTTCATTACCATCATCATCATCACCTTCTACCTTTGTACGAAATGCAATACTTAGATCTCCAATTTTCATACATTTGGGCACACTAGCCCTGCTGTGAGAATTCCGAGGCTCACCCAACCATTAGCTTTGGGAATCCTTGGTGAAGTCCAAGGATTCCACAAAAATTCTCATGGTGAAGGACTTCATGAGGTAGACACCTTTAACTCTTTTACTCTATTTGGCTCTGTTTTTTAGGGATTAGAAAGGAAATGCAATACTTAGATCTCCAATTCTCACATATTTGGGCACATTAGCCCTGCTTTGAGAATTGTAAGGCTCACACAACCAATATCTTGGGAATCCTTGCACTTAAAACAGCGAAGCAGTTTTTGTTATCGATGGACATTTGGTACAGATCCATCAGGTTCTCGGAGCTGGAATCTGCAACCTAGAAACTCCTTCCTCTCTGTTTTCGCATGATCTTTAATTCTCATTCTGAGGAACTTCGTGAGGTATACACACACCATTTTGCTTCCTTTGACTCTGTTCTTGAGGGGAAAAGGAGGGTTAAGCATTGCAATGCTTCTCTCCAAATCCCACGTATTTGGGCACATTACCCTGGCTGTGAGAATTATGAGGCTCACATTACCATTAGCTTGTGAATCCTAGTACTTAAGCTAAGCAGCGGAGAATCTTTTGTTATGGAGAGATTCCTGCAAGCAGTGGTACAAACAGATTCATCAGGTTCTCGGAGTTCAAACTGCAACTTTCATAGAAATTCCTTCATGTCTGTCTCCAGATTCTCATGGTGAGGAAGTTCACGAGGTATATACACACCGAATTACTATCTTTGGCTCTTTACTTTCGAGGGATAAGGCGTCCCTTTTAAAAAAAATGCAATGCCTCACTCCAATTCTCACACATTTAGGCACATTAGCCTTGCTGTGAGAATTGTGAGGCTTACATAACCATCAGTTTCGGAACCTTGCTGAATTCCAAGGATTCCACAAAAACTCTCATGGTGAAGAACTTCATGAGGGAGACACCAACTTACTCTCTTTGGCTCTGTTTTTGAGGGATAAGGAGGGATAAGGGTTCCCTTTCTACTGAATGCAATGCTTCACCCCAAATCTCACACCTTTCGCCACCTTAGCCCTGCTGTGAGTGTAGAATTTGAGCCTTGCTATAAACTCGGTAACACTTGGGTTAGCTCCATTATTGGGGCAATTTGGTCAAGCCATGACAAGAGCATCAATTACGGTTGATAAAGTGCCTCCTTGTATCCAATCAAGAATAGAGACGTCAGCCCCCCAAAAAATTACTTCCCTTGACCACTACGATGAGAAACTTCAGATCCAACTAATTCAATTTTTGGAATAGTTTTACATCAACATTCAAAATTTTGAGCCGTCACTCTTGGGTTGGCTAGACTTTTTCAAATTTAAGGGAACTTTGGGATGCTTAAGGTAAATGTGCCTTAGATGGATGCTTTTCTCTTTGCACCCAATTCTTGTACGACATGAAACATGCAATTAGTGCAGGATGGTTGGCAAATCCAAATCTTGCCCGCAGCCATTTGGCCATTAAGTTTTGGAGCTCATCTGGGTATCTTATTTATTATCAAAGTGGAGATTCTCGTAGACATTAAATGGTCATATAGGTCCCCCCCAATCATGTTAACCATTGAGCCTAGAATGGTTGGCATATTTTGAGCACATGGTCCAATCTCTTTTAGACACATGTGTTTTTGGTGTCCGTTCTTAGATTCACACATAACCATATACCACTCAAATATAGGTGTCCAGATTATTGTTGTGTTCAATTTAGGCATGTCTATCTAACTGGTGTGACATTGGTGGCTGTAAAATCAAATATTTGCAGGCAAGTTGGACTGGATCTTCTACAGCTGTTGCAGTTTGTGGAGTTGAATGCAATGGGAATCCGAAAGATATTAAAAAAGTTTGACAAACGTCTCGGCTTTCGCCACATTGGAAACCACTACATTATCTCCCGCTCCAATCATCCTTACTCGCAACTCCAGCAAGTCTTCCGCCAAGTGGTAATTGAATACTTAATAATCCCCATTCTCAATCTCTCTCTCCTTGCCATTTGCGTACAATGTGGAAATCAGGCCATGGTACTAGCAATAGGATCTACAATTTAAGCCTACTCGGGCTTTAAAAGGGAAATATTTGCTTGGAATCCAGTGAACCTCATGGCTGACTAATTTAATTTTCTATTAGTCGCATGTGATGAAGCAGTGTATGCCCATAAATGCAACAATTCTAAGGTTTGGCACAGAACTGCAGACATATTTCCTGAGAGCTGCATTATTTCATCAGGTTGAAAAACTGGTAGTGTGTACCTTAGAGTCCATAACGACAGTATTAGGTCATGAATGTGAAAGTTTTGATGGAAGTTCACATTTGGCGCACTCTCATATGCCTGCAACTTACTCGGAAACTGAATTAGAGTCTGGTACTTTTAATGTAAACCATTGGTAGAAACCACTATTGTTTGTACTGTTCTGCTCATGAGACTCTTGACACTATTGTTTTAACAAGCTCATTCCAAAGGATATTCCATTGTCTAGAAACACAAATCGTAATATTACTTAGGTTTTGAAGCTTATTGCCTTTCAAAACCTTGTAAAACCTGTCCATCTCATCCATTGACTTCAGATTCAGGCTGAAGTTGAATCAAGATTTTACATCCTGCACTTTGATTCTAGAATCAAAGTGCAGCCAACTAAAAATCATTCCCAGGAAAGAGAGTAGACTCTCTCCACTTAATAATGTTATGACGATTGCTATACATGTGGGATTGAAATTCTAGGGGTTAGGAGCGATGGTGGCGACTATATCGCGGAATCTTGCAGAACTGCGAAGTGACAACTTTGAGACGAGCTCCACAAACAGCGCTTTATGTGTGTTCCGGCATGCCACCCTCCCAACTCAAGTGCTTGAGGAGGAGCCAGTCATTCAGGTCAGAATTACTAATTCTTCGCAACAAAATCTGTTGTAATGCAAGGGAGTCAACAAATTGCCCAAATTTTTTGCATTGTTACATGGAGTCTGGACATGATTTATTCATCTAAGAACATGTGTGGTGCACTCAATTGGCCAACTTGCATGACAGCACTTTAATTAAGGTGGATGTGCCTAATTCCAATACTTTTCTCTCTGCACCCACTTCCAGTAAGATATGAAACACACAATTAGTGTGAGATGATTAGCAAGTCCAAATCACGCCCATAGCCATTTGCCTCATAGTTTTCAGAGCTTATATGAATATCTTATTTAATATTAAAGAAAATATTCTCACGTTCTTTAAATGGTCATATAGGTCTCCCCAATTATGCTGACTACTGAACCTAGAATAGTTAACACATTCTGAGCATGTAGTCCAATATCTTCTAAACGCATGTCTTTTTGGTGTTTGTTCTTAGATCCACACCTAACCACATCGCACTCAAAATATAGTTGTCCATATGATTGGTATGTTGGAAATAGGCACATTCACCTTAACTTAAATGTTGAGACCATACTCTACTTATTAATGCATACCATACTATTTCTTGGTAGCTGTTGCTGTTGTTTTTTTTGTTGAGTTTTGGGCCACGCTGGAATTGAAGTCAACATTGAACCAACATATTGATGTGCAGACTATTGTAGATATTATGCATCGTTTAACACATGAAGTCAGCATACAAAGCTTTGTGGCCAATGAGCTTCTATTGCCAACTCCAAAGGAGGAGATTTCAGGCATGCTTATGAAGCAGGAGGATGCGCATTTTATGTCTATTCAGCTCAACCTCTTCAACACTTTTCTTTACATGGTACTTTTTACAAACAACCCTGAAAATGGAAGTACCATAATCTGCACTAAATTTGCGTCACATATGTGTCATATAAACCACCTTTAGGTGAAAGGCTTTGGACAAAAATAATGTGAAACTAACTAATCTGTTCATGATGACACTTAGCACAAAAATGTGAAACTAACCCCCCATGTTCATGATGAGAGAACCAAAAATGGTGTGTTGGAATAACCTGCACTTGACACCTCCTTAGATTTAGCAAACTCTTTGATCCCAATCTTAAAACACATGGGGAGATTTTACTATGTCAACAGAGTTATCATTAAATTCAAATGGGGGAGTTGGTTGTTTTGCATACAAAATGTTCCATGTGCAATAAGTTTCTGGTGCATGCTTGGAGTTGGTGTGGAGGTTTGAATGAACTTTCTATATGTGGGTTCATTGAGGCATACCAAAATGAGTGTTGGGCTATCATAAAAGTCGGGCCATGGGCCCCTTCCATATACAATATTAACAAATTGTTGCACTAAATATCGTTTTTAATGTCACTTACTATTTGGAATTACACAATGATGTAATTATTTATTGTATATCTCATTTTTTTGGCCATCAAAGGTCAAATTGGTCGTTTGAGCATTATAGAACATGACTTGGTAAAAGAATTACATCAATAGTAGAAAGATATAGCATTGTGTAACTCCAAATAGTAAGTGGCACTAAATACAATGTTTAGTGTAGTTGGGAGGTTGTAGTACCAAGTGCTAACGATTTGTTGACATCTTGACGTGAATATGCAAGAATATTAACAGGTACATGCCCTTAGTTTTGTCATCACTGGAAGACAAGAGCTATGAAACAATGTTTATTTTCATTTCACTTCTAGACTTGTGATGAAATTCTTGAAATCTTGAAATTTAGTCTTATGAAATGGTTTCATCCATATTTATTTATTTATTTATTTAAAATTCTAGTGATGAGCTAGCCTCATTCTTACATTATGAGGATTGTTGTGCAGGTGAATTACTACATTGTGGTACCATCTTCAGACGATTACGCAAAACTATTACATGCTCCGGCCACGTTGTGTGGAGTCATTATAGGCTCCATGCCTTTAGCAGCTCTTGTTTCTGCTCTTGTATATAGCTGGTGGTCTAATTACTCCTACAAAGCCCCTCTTCTGTTCAGTACTCTGATCCTGATGGCCGGCAACTTGCTCTACGCGTTGGCCCTCTACTTTAACTCCATTTGGCTCCTATTGATTGGCCGATTTCTTTGCGGGTATTACTTACATTAACCTCCAACACTTTTCCAACATTTTCATGTAAATGTTGCACTTTGTCGTTTTGTGCCTTTTTGCGATTTAGCACTCTTAAGTGGTGTAGTGGGTGTTCATTCTCCCTAGATATGCATCTTGGAGAGTAAATTATACACTCAATGAGATTCTTTTTGATAATGTCTTTTCAATTGAATCTTGATAGATGGAAGTGGGCTTTGTCCAAAGATAAGTAACTCTGAAATGTCAACTAATAAGAGCTTCACTTGCCTATGCTTGACATCCATGCATGTAATCAAGGGCTTTAATTCTTGGGTTTATTCTTGAAGCTGGAATAGAAAGAGAACATCTTTAGGTAGTTACACATGCCCTAAGAATGCTATGTACACATAACTTGATTGGAAAGACTCACAGTGGTCAAGGATTTGGATTTAAGCAAAGGTTAATGCACTTATCATGAACCACGATCTATAACGAATTCTAAAGTATGGGTACTTATCTATCTACGTCTGAACTTGTACGCATCCAAAAGAAAGTCATAACAAATCATCTATAACTATCATCTTAAAAACTCAAAAAATACTCACCTTGACTCCAAATGTAGCGAAGCAAGCTCAACTCTCATGTTCCTTCTTTGAGTTTGCTAAAAAAAGAAATGATACTTTGATTTATAATACTTTGTTATTAAACTTGCAAAAACTCAAAAAGTGTCTAGCCAAATAAGTTAGGTGTACTCACCTTAGAGACAATCTAAGATACCTAAGTAAGAAGCAATTTTCACATGTCCTATGTTAGAATTGGTTGCATGACATCATCAAGAGTCATTTGTGATATCACTTCAAATGTTGGTGGGTTGAAAATATTCATGATTCCCTTGTGCATGAACACCATGTGTAGTGCACACAAATCTTCTAGTTGTTGACTAAGCCTAGGTGACTCAATTGAACACTCAATTACGTGATAATTTGTAATGCAAGTATTGACGTGTGTTTTTTTGATACCTGTAGGTTAGGAGGGGCAAGGGCTATCAATAGGAGATACATCTCTGACCATGTTCCAGTTAAGCAGCTCACCAGTGCCTCTGCGGCCTTTGTGAGTGCAAGTGCTTTGGGGATGGCAGTTGGGCCCGCGCTTGCGGGTCTCCTTGACAAATTCAATTTTGAGGTACTCAAGACCCACATATATTCCCATTGTCACAACTTCTTAACCTCTAGATTTATATATCAACAATGTTATTCACACGCATTCAACCACATGAAACTACAACGTTGACTCAACGCCTAGGGTTGTGATTCTAATTTCTTGTGTCTACATTTTGTACTCTATCAACATATGAGTCTTGGGCAATCATCCTACATCGGTGAAAGAACATTGCAAATCTACTAGTGTGAAGGATTTACAAATTTCTTCAATGACATAGAACAAGTTTCTAGTGACACGAGTCATTTGCCTATGACTCATATGTTTGTAATGATAGGTGCAGTGCTTACAAGGTTGAATGAATCATTACTAAGATGTCAAGTCAACACTAAAAATTACTAAATCCTGAAGGGAATGACTCGACATTATTATACATATGGAGAGACAGCTTTCACATGGATCTAATATAGGTTGAATCATTGGCTACTGAGAAGATACTAAACCCTAAGCCCCGAAGGGTCTGTGTCAACACTGACGCAAAATTCAATGCTGGTCACTTGCATTTCGAGATGATGTGCAGGACATTTCCATTTGATGTTCCAAGACCTATGTCAGCTAGTGCTCTCACAACACAATGTTTTAGAACTAGCATTCATTCTATGAATGGATGGTTGAAGGAATCTATGGAAAACCTCCACTCTTAACTGATTGTGATTCTCGACTCCGGTTCATAAAACACTTTCAAATTTCTGGTGGTTGGTGTTCTGATCATACAGATTTATGGAGCCCCTGTAAATTTTGTGACTGCACCGGGATGGTTACTGTGCTTGGGCTGGGGACTTTATTTCATCCTCGTCTTACTCTTCTTCAAGGAACCCGACCGCAAGACAATGTCCACCGCACCCATCTCGAGGCGAAACTCAGAGAAAAGCCTACGATCTAGCCTTTCAAACACATCGCTTAATGCACCATTGCTCCTTGGAAGCCCTAAACGTACATCATCCCTGGATAGCTCTTACAGCAGCAGCAATGGAAACAGAAATAGAAACAGCCATCATATTGATGAGGAAGGAGGAGAGACGGACTACTCCGATTATGGTGATGATAAGGCAGTCGAAACCTTGGGTGAGCTTGTGCGGGAATTAACACTTCCCGTCAAGATCTTGTTGTGGATCTACTTCATGCTCAAGTTTGCATCTGAGCTTCTCATCTCCGAGTCGAGTGTCTTGACAGAACATTACTTCAATTGGCAAACCTCACATGTAAGCCAGATATTTCTTCACCTACACTGTATCTTTATTGAATAAGAGTGCCAATATCACAACAAAACTCTATGAGTTTAGGGTTTAGGGTTTGATTGGCAAATAGTGAATTCAAACCCTAAACCCTAAATTCTTAATTTACTTATTAATTTATTTTTTCATGATCTTACTTCATAGCATCCTTAAGTATGTGTAAGGACGTTTTATTTTTATTTTTATTATAGCTTCAAGAATCAATCCAAGAGCTGAGGTCCTTGATCACATGCATGAATGCCAAGCATAGTCAAGTGGCAAGCTCTCATTAGTCAACACCCCATTTTCACCTATCTATCTTAGCAAAAGAATCTCACCGAATGCATAAAAACTCGTCAAGATGCTTATCCAAGGAGAGCACCCACTACACCACTTAAGAATGCTATGCTAGTAAGATGGAGTCACTACAAGAACCATGGTTCTTTACTAGTGGATTATTAAAATATGATCTATTACAATATTTGATCTATTTCAAATGTATAGATTTCAAACCCATCTTAGTGGAAGAGAACTAGTGGTAAGAGAAAGTGTTTGAGGAGATTTTAAACAAAATTGATCAAGATCCAATTGTTCCAATTCCGATCACGGTTTAGATGTTCATATCTTTCAGTTCTCTAATAATTCAAGGTTAATTCTATAGATTCCTCTAAAATAATCAGCAATTCGCCTAAAGTATTGAACTTCAACCGGTGATTTCTCAAACTCAACCGGCTTCTTTGCAACGAGCGGCCAGATCTCGCCGTCGCCACAGTGAGTGTTGCAGCAGACTAAATAAATTCTTTGAGTTTCCAATATTTGCACACCAATATAATATGTTTCAAGTGTGCAGAGAAACTGTATGATCATTACAATTTCCATGGCCATGGTGATCATTACGGATGATGAATTCCTAGCTCATGACATTCTTCTCCTCCTGTACTTTCATCTTTATTCACATGCGACTTCCGGTGCTCACAGTGACACTGCTGGGCTCTAATCAACTCAATGTTTTGTGGGTGGGCACGCAGGTGGCTGTCTTTCTGTCACTTTTAGGTTTGACAGTGCTTCCAATTAGTGCAGTGGTGGGAAACTACATCAGCAATATATACGAAGACAGGTATATTCTAACATCCTCTATCATCAAGCATACGAATAGACCATAATACTATGGGCCGAGTATTTCTTGTTCATCACAATTAATTAGATGCCTCTTTGTGCCAATGTCATTTCTTACAGAATGGAAGGTAGGTAGATATGAATTCCTCTTTGATTGGGTGTCCAACTGATAAGCAAGTCACCTTTCACTTTGTTTGATCTGTTTTTAATGACAATCGCTTGAGTTCCGAATAATTACAATTGTCCCATCTCACTAGGAACTTGTGTTGTGTCATTGGAAAATCTGCAAATCCATCACGGTGGTAGATTTGCATTGTTCTTCCACCGACATAAGACAACTACCTAGGACTCGTATGTTGGTAGTGCTTAGACCTTGCAGGATGCCTAAGCAAACAAAACATTTAGTTGATTATTTATTGAATTTCTCGGCTTAGTTCCTAGGCATTGATCCTAGCCGAAGTGAGGATGAAGAATAAATATAGATTAAGCACAATGATTCGTTGTCACCTGGAGGGTAATCTAAAATTGAAACAAGTAGAAGTTATGTACATCATGTTTTGTACCCACCAGCTCAGCTCATCTTACCATTTGATCATGTACCCTCAATGTATTCTCCATATTTAAGAGTGTAAATATCTTGCACAGGCCAAGTACCAATTTATATAGTCTATAACTAGCTGCCCCTCAAGTCTTTCCTTGCCACATCTCTCGTTTCTGAAAGCTCAAAAATAATGTTGAAAATGCTAATTTGCAAAGTAAAAGTTCGATTACTAACGTTCAGCTCACTATCAACATATGTGGCCTAGGCCTAGGCAATCGTCTTGTGTCAGTGAGAGAAATAAGAAAATCTATCCTTGTGGTAGATTTGTGTATTTTGCAGTGACGTGGGACAATTTTTCGATGACGCGGGTCAATTGCCTAGGCTTTGTACGCTTGTGATGACTAGAGGTTTCCAAATTTTACAATATGATCCATAGGTATTGAGGAATGGTAATAATGCATCCATAATCCAAATTTGTTTCTCCGGAGCTATCATTGACACTGTAAGAAATGGAATTTTGGTCCATGAGCATTGACACATGAAGGATTTGGGTGTTACTTTTGGTGCAGATTGGTTGTTTTGTGGTCACAAATAATCACAGGGGTGGGCGTGTTGGCCATCATTTGCTATTGCCCTTACATAAACTACACCACATACCAATACGTGGCAGCCGCTGTCCTCATTTTTGTGTCTACAAACATTCTTGAAGGTAATAATATTCTCACACTTGGGGAAGGAATTTTGATGTAGATCTCCTTGCAAGTGTATTGAATATGTACACCCAAATGTTGGGAATAAGTGGCCAACCTTTGAAAATGTGCTTGGCAATGAGCAAAGTGGGGAATCAACTTGACATCTAAAAATATAACTAGCCAGTGTTTAATGTTGAGTCAGTGTCATCAAGGAATATCATTACAATACTAATCCAATATTTAGTGAATGGCTCATGCAACATAATTTGATTCAACTCATGTCTCACATTTCACCCTTTTGTAGATCTTGGAATTACAAAGTAGACGCAAAATATGAAAACTACAACTCTATGAATGTTTGTTTGGCATCGATTCAATGCTCATTGATAGCATATGAATCTTAGACGATCACCCTACATTGGTGACAAAAATATGCAAATCTACCATTGTGCTAGATTTGCAACTTTTCTACAGACGTAGGACAATTTCTCAAAGACGCAAGTTAATTACCCATATGTTAACTCATATGGTTGTAGTGGTTGCAATTTGATGCAATTGAATAACACAAATGTTGATGATATATGAATCTAGAGATTCGTGATGAAGCTGTAGGAGAGTGAGAGACAAAGAGAGAGAGAGAGAGGTCAATACTAAACACATTTTCCTTGGTGTTGCAATTTGTGCAGGTGTGAATATGTCCTTACTTTCAAAGGTGATGTCACCAAGGTTATCACGAGGGGTATTCAATTGCGGGCTTTTGTCCACGGAGGCCGGCACTCTTGCCCGTGCTTTGGCGGATGGATTAATCACGGTGGCGGGAAAAGAGGGAGTCCACAATCTAATCAACCTCACCATGATCCCCACTTTCTTCATTGTGGTCTTCACAACGTTATACACATGGATCGGCTATTATTCTCTCTACTGATGATGTGGAGTAGGTTGGCCATGACTTTGACGCCTTTTCTTTTTCATCACCCACTCCAGTCTGCAAGGAAAAAGGGCGACGACCAATAACAGCACCTCCTCCACTTTGTAAGGATATGACACGTGACAAGAAGTTGAGCGCACACTTTGATTTTCTGTGGGCAAGTTCTTGATGATTCACACGAAGAACTTGGCAACAAACATCATCTCGACTTTCTGTGACCAAAAGAGCTGCCTTTAAAACTCATGACAAAATTGTTTTACACCTCCAAGGCCCGACACCCCTAGCACGCATCTCATAAATATGGATATTTCACATGTGGATCGAGCTTGG
Source organism: Polytrichum commune (assembly GCA_950295325.1). Lineage (NCBI taxonomy): Eukaryota > Viridiplantae > Streptophyta > Polytrichopsida > Polytrichales > Polytrichaceae > Polytrichum > Polytrichum commune. The sequence continues at coordinate 11,095,117 of OX485809.1, forward strand.
TGAGTGTTCAACCTGGCTGGTTGAGTACATAACAAACTTCTTTGATACAGAGTCAAAATACTAACCTAGTAGTGCTCATTGAGCTCACACACGTACATTGACATTCAGCTTCCCGGACTTACAAAGATCAATTTCATTAGGGAGTATTAATTAATTGTTTCGGATACTAGAACAAATATGATGATGCTACGCAGTCTAATGTTTGTCGTCAACACACACTCTTGGCCCAGACCATCAGGTGAGCATTTTGCTGATGTAAATTTTCTCGAAGTACAAAGTTCTATCACCTCATTGACGTGTGTTGTCTTTAAGTGATGTGTCCCGGATACATTGGTTTGGAAATTGCTCAAAACCATGGTGGATTAATAATCTGTGAGAGTCACTTGCCCTCAGAACTTGGTTGTATATACTTGAATACAGTTCACTTCCATAAGAAGAAAGACTGGCTGAGGAAAAGGAAAAGTTCTCTGCACCTATGATGTTCATGTTCTCGAATAGATGTGAGATTTGAATGATGTCTCAAGTCGTTGTTGCAGTGAAATGCTTTGTGCGAGTAGACCTTGAAAAATTGGATCCTATATTCCCTTGTGAAAGTGAGTCTCATATTTTTTACTACACTTCTTACACTCCAAGCTGTTGTATCATAAATACCTAAGCTTAGGATCCGCAGAGCTAATTTCGAGTGTAGGCCAGCAATCATCATATAAGTGGACCATGCTTTTTTAAATTAAAATTAAAGGTCTCCAAAGAGACATCATGATCATACCATGAATTTGATGTACAAATTCTGTGCACACATCAATAATGACAACTGGAAGACCATCAACACAGCCTAACATCTCTGGTAACTTATTACATCTCCAACATGCAGGGAGTGATAATTAGCTTTTAGGTATATATATGGCCACTCTTCTCGATCAGACCAGGATGCCTGCATTTCTGTCGTGAATGAAAAAACTGACTCCCCTCCAAAGACATGTGTCATAATGAGATTCGACTATGTGCTTTGAAGTTCAATAATTAACACAACGGGGTGGGAGGGTCTAGTATGTGGATGGCTTGAATCGAAAGAGAATCTTCACCAAATGACATGATATGACTTTTGAGTCTCGACTTTGTTTCTGAATCTTGTCATGACATTCTCTAGGGTTTGCAATTGTTAGCCACATGGGTTACTGTGAGTAAGACAACAAAAATCCTTACTGATAACAGTGAATTTTGAAAAGCGATGAACTTGCTTTACTAAGAGGAACTACCCATACCATTGCTCTTCCTATTGCCAAGGAGCATCGACCTGCCCTAGTGTGGGCATAGTATAAGTTAGGGTTTTGGAAATTCTCTCCAACTAAGGTAAGGTGATGATGGTCAACTAACTCAGCGGATGCTGTTAAACCTGCTGTAAGGGCTGGAATAGGTACTAGTTAGGTTTGGTTACGTAACCTTTGAAAGAGAGCATGATAAGTATATACCATGCAGGGTGGAAGGATCAGCTTAACAACCGTTGCGGTTTTGGGAAGTTGCACCATTGCCTTATCCGATAGAACTAGCTAGGGCTCATCGAAGTTAGACTTGCTTGTACAGACTAATTCTTGGTGGAGTAAATGAAGGTACGACCAGTTTAAGTTACCAGGCCAAGAAGAAGAAGAAGAAGAAGAAGAAGAATCGTTGCTGCAAGAAGAGATTGTACGCATAAGTTAACAAGGGGACTGTCCTGCCACAGGCTCCATGACTTAGCCAAAATTTGAAGCCCTGGATGCATGTGTCCGGCCCACCACCTCTCCACGACTCCACAGCAGCCACACACTCTAAGTCAAATGGGAGTGAGGTTTGAGATGCTGTGTTTTCTGAGCAACAAAAGGTAGACCGCCGTGTGTTGTTTGGATGCTTTTTCTCTCTGCCCCGGGCGGGGACACTTCTCGCACAATATGAAAAAACACACACAATTAGTGCGAGACAATTGGCAAATGCAAATCATGCCCATAGTTATTTGCCTCACAATTTTTGGAGTTCGTATGATTATCTTGTTCATTATCAAAGTGAAGATTCTCGTGTTTATTAAGTGGTTATATAGGTTTTCCCAATCATGTTGATTGTCAAGTTTAGAATGGTTAGCATTTTATGAGCACACAATCCAATCTCGTTGAATCGCTTGTCTTTTTCGGTGTTTGTTTTGAGATCCACACCTAACCACATACCACTCAAAATTTACGTGTCTATATTATTGTTGTGTTGGAGTTAGGCACGTCTACCTAATATCATATCACTCCTCCACTGATCTATTGTACATTTTGAAACTTTGGAACAATGAGGGTTTCAAGGTTGCAAAGTTCCAAATGGTCGGCCTTCGACAATTACATTATGAGGATAAGATGCTAAGTGGTTCGGATAATCATTTCATGTGCAAGGGTGTAATGAGTCAAGGCAAAATGGGCCCAAATTGTCGATTACACATTTTGGAACTTTGGATGGTGAAGGTTTTGAGATTATAGATGGTCCTCTGTCCACGGAGGCATGTTGAATAGACAATGGTAAACAGGCCAAAATATCAATTCACATGCAGGGTTGCAATGGATCAAGATAGAATTGGCCCAAACTAAATTTTTTTCATTTTGGAACAACAAAGGAGCATAATAATTAACCCAATCGCCCTTTCAAAGTCTCAAATTGGTTGGCTGTTGATGGCAATAGCCCAAGATATCAATTCATATGCACAAGTGCAACGGGTGGAGACAACTCGGGCTTGTGTTTTGCAAACTGGATCACAACTATATACCTCAAATTGAATATAGCAATGATAAGGCGGAAGTGCCTCTGAGGGATGTTTTGAGCACTATAATCCCACATCTAGCCTAGAATATTTGAGCATATAGACATTCAGATCGCATGAATCATAGAAATGCTTAAAGTCATGAAACCCATTCGACCCTTACCAGGTTGATAGGGGGTGCAAGTTGGGATGTGGATTTGTGATTGAGAGCATGTGCAAGTTAGGTGTAGCGATGCAACAACATGGTCTTCACAAAGTAGTCATGTGGCCCCAAGTTTTGCACAAAGTGATTCCCCTCAGCATACACAATTGTACTTGATGTCGTCACTTCACATCTTCCAATCTTGTAGTTATAACAGTGATGAGTTCACATATGCATGTTCACATATTCACTTAAAGCTTCAATGTTGTATGGAGTATGATATGTATTTCTAATGCCAATTTTGCAAGTACAAGTACTGGGTGAGCACAAGTTGTGTGGTCAACAATATAACAAGTATAAGTTTAAATTGGTTAACTCACCCACCACCCTCCAGCTTGAAATCTTAAACATTGTATAAAATTTGTTGTGTAGTGCTTATATTGACTATACGACCTTGTATATATGGGTGGAACCCATAGTAGGTGGTCGGGAACACAATAATCAAGATTTTTCTAGTCAATTCAAGCACCCACTTTGCACTAGACCACATGATATAATAGATTTCCAACCCGCTATAAACTGGGGCTACGACCACTTAAATCAAGCAACATTGTGTAAAATATTCAATTGTGTACCAAGTGCCTATTTCTAAATTGTTGGCAATTTGGTGGCTAGTAATTTTTCACACATCACGAATTCTAACAAGACAAAAAAAACGTTATGGAGGTGTTAACCGATTAAGGGATGGTTGTCGTATGTAAAGGGACCAAAAGTAGGTGTTAAGAATAAGTCCATGGCAAAGTAGAGCCTTGTTATTCCAATGATACTTCTGAATAGTGTGATAACAAAGTTATACTATGTTCATTAATAGTACTAATGATCATGAATGCAGCTCATTTGTATTAGAGAAAAAAAGGCAATGTTTAATACTTCCTGGGGGGGGACCACTGCTCAGGAAGAACCGGTGGTTAGTTCGATGAACCGGTTGAGTTTGAGAAATAACCGGTTGAAGTTCAAGACTGCAGGAAAACTACCGATCATGTTAAAGGAACCTATAGAACATATATCTCAAAGGAATAAAGCAGCAATACTAGAAGATTTTTGACATGTACCCGGTTAGATTTAGAATCACTAGGATCTTGACCAACTATGCTCAAAAATTTCCTAGACGCATCTTCAAAAGAGGTTGGACTACGTCTTCACTTTTTAATAACTACACTACACTCAATCGTGAACACAAATGGAAGGACCTATGTATCTAGTTAAGAAATCAACAAACATGCACTTCCAATAACCACAACTAAATCACGGGAGGTCTGATTTTTTATCTAGTTTTGCAAATGTTTCATCGTAGGTTTGTTAATGCACCACGAGTTTTGTTGTGTAAACCTAATCAGTAGAAGTTGGAAAACATGAAAAATAAACCAAATCACACCCATGTACCTTAAATGGTACAAGTTCGGTGCATAACAACCGGTTCAACATGATATTGTGAATCACTTACTACTACCATGGAGAGATTTCCATGGAGTGATTTCCACATTCATCAATAGCAATAATTATCTTTAGGTTTTTCTATGTGCCATATGTTTCTTGGTTGACAGCCACTCAGACTTACTACATGGTGCTATAACATTTTGTTGAGAACATTGATTTGTTTCAGCCAATGTTGATATTTTATATTATCTATTTGTGTTGCACTCATAAAAAACCACATATTGAGATATATATATATATATATATATATGCACATCTCCAAATGGTAATCCACACTAATTATATATTTTAGTGTAGGTTACCATCATGGTACACATGTTATCATGTTGAATATCATTTCTTCTTTTTTCAGACACATTGGGTAATTTTTTGGAAATGTCAATACGTTTCGACATAAAAATGCCAAAATTTTCTAGCCAAGATTTTTTTACGAGGGAATCCAATACCAAAGAAATTCCATAACCAAGTGATCTTATAAATCCAAAGCCAATTTTGGGGTTCAAAAAGTTTGCACTAGGGGTTGGATCCAACTTTATCACTTTCCCACCAAATCTCGACAATCCTACCCAAGAAAATAGTCCTCCCTCAGTTGAGAAACATGCCAATCACGATTGCAAAAAAATTGGTCATTTTGAAACCCAACGTCCTTGGCTTTGGACCCTAATAACCATATTCAAGAACATGTGTAAGCACATTGATATCCCAAGTGGTGAGGGAGGACTAATAGTGTGTGTGGGAAATTCGTGAAGATGATACTAAATTTCTTCATGTTATGAAATTAGTGCCACCAAAAGATCTAGGAAGCAATGTTCAACTCAACATTATTCACTAAAAGCACATGCACTAATCATTGACAAGCATGTGTTTGCATATAATTTTTTAGTCACTCTACAAGCACCTTAGAGCACATTTTATTTTTATTTTTATTTTTATTTTGAAATGTATGATAATTGAGCATGTATTCACGAATTTAGCACCAGTTGGTCAAATATCTAACCCTCACCGATTTTAAGACTTGGAAAAAAAATAATGCATTTATGCGGAATTAGGGCCACTTCACACACGAGACTGTGACCATTACACTTCAAGCACTCTCATTGGTGGAAAAGGTGGAGCTTGTCCAGGTTCGCTTCACACTATGCTTGAGGGACCAACAGAGTATGTGAATGCAAGATGGATGTCAAGTCTGCATGGATTCCTACATGGCATCGAATGGATCATGTTTCATGGTCACTTGGACTATTTTCAAAGAAACACCTCTCGCAGGTAGGTAGGCCTACCACAAAACCGGGAGACCAAGGCACTCCGAATTCTCACAACCATTGATTTACTCTATTTTATCATATGTGAGGACCCACATGAATAAAAATCCATTGAAAAAGCATTTGGTTGAGGACCCGGTCATATATGACTTCACACTACACTTGAGGCCCGTGACCACACTACATGATTTTGGAGGTGTGTTGGGACGGCCTTTAATTTGGACACTTTCTTTTGGGCTCTCACAATTTCATGATCACGGCTCTTGGCTCGTGTGTGAAATGGCCCTTAATAATTTTTTAGTCCCACACGCACAAATTGGGATAAATAGTGTAGAACGTACAGAATCTACTATTTATGTTGTGCTTGTTTAAAATAGAGTAATGCATGAAAAGTTACAACGCCAGCTGATGTAATAAATCTGAACAGGAAAGTGGTCACTTTTTGCCTAGAAAGTGTACCCACTAAATAGCGAGCTTGACCGTATTTTCACTTTCTAGATAAGCAGAGGTGTTGGGAACTAGACTAAATTAAGTTGAGAATATCTAGTCAGCAATGGCACACAGAAGATTTTTAATGTTTCAATAGAATCTAGGGAAGGGACTCGGCAACTTCTTCCAGCAATTTTTTTTCTTTCCTTGCGGTAGAAAAGTGTCAGGTCTTAACGACGCACTTTAACACTTGTATGGCATCAAGAAATTAAAGCAATACTTTTATATGCTTCTTTGGTAAAAAGCTCGTGCTTTATAAGTGACTTGAACTCACAGCCCTTTTGCTCATCAAAGTCATATTATATATTGCGCACCAAAAACCTCAATCATCAGTGAATCTGAAATCAATTTTAGACTCCAGGAAGCCAAAAGGCTAAGTTGATGGGACTTCATAAAATGCCACTTAAGTACATTAGTAGGCGTTCCCAAGCGTCAGAAATTCGGCAAACGTCATATTTCATTCAACAAAAATAATCTGAAGTGGTATATTTATAACCTGGATGTTTAGATTTCTTATTAGTTGATTTTCAAAGACCCAAATCAGTGCCATATCGAGACATATCTGAGATGAATTTATAAGCACATACCGTACGTTAAGGGCAGCTTCGGCACAAAATAACTCTAAAAATAGGCGCCGAAAATTTTGGAAAATTATTGACACTTTTTGCCGAATATAAAATTAATTAATTTTCAAAACTGCCGAAAAGTAAGAAATTTTAACTTCTCACTAGAATTTTACTTACACTGGAAGCATATATGAATTCTGAAGGAGAGAAGGTGCTCCTTTTGTAATCAAGCTCACTTACATTAGTCCACAAAGAATATGGGTTAAGAAGTAGCAAGACTCTAAGTGAGGCTTTTCAAATGTGTTGTACACAAATTTTTGGAGCCCAATTGAGCATAGAAGATGAAGTTTTATAGAATTTTGTCCAACTAACAAAAGTTGAGAAATCAAGTAATCTTCCACCTCCAACAAGTTTTGTGTCAAAATAAGTCTTTATGCGAAAGATATGGACAAAACATTGCAGCCGTGTAAAGATCAAAAAATTAAAATGCGTTCATAACAGTTTTTCAGAGCTCATTTGTGCATAGAAGATCAACATTTTTGGAATTTTGTTGCTTTAAGAAAAGTTTGTAAATCAAGTAATCTTCCACCTCCAACAAGTTTTGTGTCAAAATAAGTCTTTATGCGAAAGATATGGACAAAACATTGCAGCCGTGTAAAGATCAAAAAATTAAAATGCGTTCATAACAGTTTTTCGGAGCTCATTTGTGCATAGAAGATCAACTTTTTTAGAATTTTGTTGCTTTAAGAAAAGTTTAGAAATCAAGTAATCTTTCACCTCCAACAAATTTTATGTCATTTGAAGACTCTATGCAAAAGTTATGCGTGTTATAAAAATGAAGTCTAACTAGGTGCTTCACCTCAAACTTTACATATCCCATATGCATTGTTGAACACAACTCCACTCTACTTGTATAAAGCACAGAACATTCTCAACTCTTCACAAAATCGTGAAAGATTTATATCTTTTGTAAAACTCTTCACACAAATTGTGAAATCGTGAATGAACATCCTTGTTTACTGTTAGATAATAACTTCTTGGATGTATGCCGAAATTGCATTATTAAACTATTTAAAATGTTGAAATTTTTAGTAATTTTTTTTTGCCGCCGAACACTGTTTTTTTACTTTTAACAATTATTCAGCAAGAGAGCGCCGAAGCTGCCCTTAACGTACGGTAGTTATATGGCTAGATCATGATCTTGACAGACTTAACTTATAGCTGACTTGAACTCACGGCCCTTTTTCTCTTCAAAATTATAATATCATGCACCAATGAATGACATGAGATTGATTTTGAAGTATGGGAAGTCAAAAAGGATATTGGGACTGAAAGTACATCAAGATGGTTCTAAACCAGTTAATTCTCTAGAGTGGCGGAGTGTGGTAGCCTCCGTGAGTGGTGGCACTCCTTTTGGCCTGAAGCTTGGGTTACAAGATGTTGACCAATTTTGGGTGGACAGGATCAAGGCCCAACTCAAATATTGGAGCTTCATGCACATGTTGTTTGCCAACATAATGCTCATTGTGAATCAGGTGTTGATGTCATCCCTTTGGTATTTCATTGTGGTTTGGTTGGCTCGAAGAAAGTATTGAGGAAGATTAAACTACCTCTTGTCAGGGTCTGAGAACATTGCAAGAGCACGGGTGAGTTGGGATGTCTATGCAATTCCCGAAGAAAGTTGGAGGGCTTAGTTTACTTCCCCACATGATGCGATGTGTGTACTCATGAGAAAATGGATCATTCAAGCACTTTTGCTTGGGCAGTCGAATTTGCAAACCTTGCTAAGGTACCATATCAAGCAATTGCAACCCTCTTATCATGGTTCATGGGATAATTTTTTCCTCAGGTTGTTCCCTCCAAAAAAATGATCAAAGGTGGGTCAAAATTTTGGTGTCATATTGCTCAATTGTGGAAGGTGATGGCATGCATGGGTGACCCTTTTCCATCTTGCGCGGAGGAGGACATTATACAACTTAACCTTTGGTGGCAAAGTGAATACTGAAAGTTGTACTTCAACATTACCATGGACATGGATTTTGTACTATATAGTAAAGGATTGAGACAATTCCGTGATGTTTCAAATCTAGAGAGGAATGAATTTCTAGAATGGGAGGAAGCGTGGATCGAATATTCCCTTGCATATGTTTATCATCACTTTTGGGTCAAATTATTGGAACACTAAGGTCGTTCCATGATGGGATGCTCAACCAATAGGGAGCGCATCCACTTCATAGGATAGGGGTGTTTTGTGCAAACATCGAGAGGACAAGATGTTGAATGGGTAGTTATTGCAGGCTACTTTAAGGAATTTGGCTTCAAGCTAGTCCATTTTACTGTTAAGTTTATGGGTATTTCCCTAAATTCACTGTTGAGTTGCAATATTTTACCCTTAATGAAGTTAAACCATACGCTAAGCATGCGGATCCCCCCACAACTTTCCCAAGTTGGATGACACAAGTTAAGATGGACAAACTTTCATGCAGCAATGCTCAAACCCAATTCAATCTACTCTTTCGTAAATTGAATCAATTATTCTTTGACCCGGCAAGGTGGTGGTGGCTTGAGAATACTCCTTTCGTGGAATATTCAGCCAAACTTGGGAGGTACTGGATCACTACCCAAGAGACTCTTAAGAATCCAATTTCGGAACGGAACGGAATTCTTCCCTCTACCTCTCCAAATTAGAGAATCATTTGGTATAAACAAAGGCTCAGAAGGAGGCGGCTTTCCTTTGGTTGGTCATTCATAAAGCAATGGCAACGAACGAATGTTTGGGCCGAATCTCAATCGAGATTGATAAGAGTTGCCCTCATTTGTAGCTCACTAGTGGTGGAGTCTATGGAGCACATGTTCTTTAGTTGCCCGCTGGCTCAACAAGTGTGGCACTATGCGGCTCACATCATTTGACAACTCCTTACTAAATGAGGTAACCATAGCCTTTGGAAATATTTTCCAATGATATAGTGCCTCTTTAATCAACCTCTTAACAAATCATTGAAACCTTCTAGGTGTATTTGGTTCTTCTTGAGGAGCGGCCTTCCATGGATTATTTGGTGACAACGAAATGATTTAATTCTTAATGCTCTTCAATGAGCAGTGGGGAAAATACACCAAGTTGTGTGGGACTCCTTACTTGACTATGGTAGACTTGAATGGCAACGGACCTTCATGGGTTTGAAAAAAACACACCAGATGTTGCTTATGAGGACAATCTTAAAGAATTTAACAATGTTTGGTGTCACAATGGTCTTATTGTTATGCACAACAATTTACTGGTTACGTAGAAAGTCAAGCCCCGGATGGCCATCATTTCTTAAGTCCCTTTGTTTGCTTTTTTTTCGCTCAAGGTAGTTGTAATTTTCTTTTTGCACTTTCAATTTGTGCAAAAAAAGAAATAGAAAAATAATCCACATACCTTATGGTATGCCACATTAGTTATCAATAATGTAGGTTAATAAGTATATCTAATGTAGCTACATAACATTAAGTAGCAATGCTAGGAGGGTACCCTTTGAGAACCAACAATATTACCTCAACAAGAGAAGAACTTGCCAAGACAGGGTGAATGAATGGAGAATCAAATCAAATATAGTTTCTTCAAAAAGGTATCGAAGAGGTTTCCAATGCGGGTGTCGGGAAACTATTCTAAAAAGTACAACTACCTTTTTGACCTCACCAAATTTTCCCGTCCCTTTATAACTATTTAAATTTGTTTAGATCATAATTTAGTCTATATTAGAACATTTACCACCATTTGGCATTAGTTTTGTCCTAGAAACCGACAAAATTAAAAATCATTTGCATTGAAAGTAACTACCCAAACAACAAAAATAAAAAAATAAAAAAATAGCCTAAGTAAAACTCAAAAGTAGCGCACCTTTGCTCTTGAAAGAGAAGGTCATTCCAAGCTTGTTACTTAATGTTATGTATATATATTATCTAGGTAAAAAAACCATATTCTCAATAAGAAAAAGCTAAAGCAACATGTACCTCCAAATCGTAACCCACACTAATAGGACAAATGAGTGTAGGCCCATACTAACAAGCTACATATATAGGGGAGCAACTCCTCCTACGGTGACTTGATGATATAGATATGTTCTTTGCATATATACCTCCCTTGGGCCTCAATCCGTAAAGGTACATAAATATCCAAAGTCCAAGCCTATCGGGTGTGGTGCATATCGAAGACAACGGGGAGCCACCAAGTGGGTCAATCATGGTGGCCCTCTTTAAAGTCCAAAATTATTCATGGGGTCCACGGTGGACCCCTTGTCACTCCAAATATGTGGGGGCAAAGTTCCGCACGGGTTTTGGGGGCCCAGTTTCTTTTCATGTTATCCCAACTCAAATGATACTACTTTTAGGGTGAGTTTTCATGCATGCCACTCATCCACCATATTCTAGTGGAAATGTAGATCTCATCTGGTGGCATCGACATTCCCACTGGAGTCTGGTGGGTGAGCAACCTACATGGAAACTAACCCTCAGACTAGCTACCCAATAATTTTATCAAGCACCTCGGGTCCACCATGATGATGGACGTCATAGCTAGTAGTCTTCTCTGAGATGGTTTGATGTTGGAATTTACATCAAAGGTCTCGAAATTAGTTCGAAAGAAATGTACTCGAGGTGAATCAATCACAAACCTATGATGATCAATTGTTTACTAAACTCACTTGCCTCGATAATGGTGTATATGACATATGTAAGGTGAAGATGTGTCGTTTAGTATGGGGGTGAATATGGCACCTAACCATGAGAGGATAAATATACAATTAAATTTTATATAGCATAGGTGTTTCTATTTACATCCCAAATGCATATGAAATCAAGTTAATATACCCGGTATTTTTTTATTGGGGTTTAATTGGAATGATTTAGACACAAACTTGGAATGGACATGGTTTTATCACCCCCCCCCCCTTTAAAAAAGTGCCATAGTGATTCCGTATTATAGAGAACCCTCATTGATGGGTGGCATGCAATTTCTTTTCATGGCAACTATCATGTAATAAATGTTGAATGTTATTGGAAGCAAGGATTTTGATGTGGATGTTGGAAATACATTATCCTTGAGAGTACAAACAAAGTCTTAGTCAATGCCCTTAAGAGCTATGATCATGAGGGTTTCTTGTGTTATAGCAACTCGAGCTTTACATTCTTTAGTCATTGCATTGCTTTTTGCATGGATTAGTTTCCTTTTTCTTTTTCTTTTCCCCTTATAACATATGGTCATAATCTTGGAACTTTAGTAGAGCTTCAATGAGAACAATATACATACATGAACAAAGAGGTACAAATTGAGGGCAAGGGAGGAGATTTCGTTCATAACACCTACCAAACAAGGATAACAAAATCTTGCTCACTATAAGTTTGTTGCATATTCATGTCAAATAAACCTCACCAAACTAATTTGAGGTCTCTTGTATCGATTGAAGTTTTATTGTATTATGATTTCTATAACAATCCATGAACTCTACAACAATACTCAACAATTTCACACCCCCCCCCCCCCCCCTCCCCCTCCTCAACCCAAGGGAAGACCAAGGAAGGCCTCACGTAGGAAGAAGAGAAGAGGAGAGATTTACCAAGAGAGGGAGGGAGAGAGTTGTAATTGGGTTGCTAATTTTATGCACAACTTGCACTCAACTAAAGAATGAACATTAGCGGCCTTTCTAGAGGTGAGAGAAGGGAAGGATCTCTTGTTCCCATTTTAATTTTTCTTATCAATTAGAACAAGATTTTGCTGATTTGATAGTTTGTAGTTTTTTTTAAACCCAAAAATATGGAAATAGATTTGGCACTCCATAACAATGTTTTGTGGGATTGAGAGTATTTCACGGAATATCCCTGCATATTCCCTCACATTCATATTGAATATTTTGTGGAATATTGTCAGTCCCACAAAACATTATTATGGATCTTAATAATGTTATACCCAACCCCCCCCCCCTTACTAATAAAGTTTTATGGAGGTTGGGTTCTATTTTAGTTTTTTAAAAAAATGGTTATGTAAGTTGTCTCACTATGTTTGATCCCCCTCCCCTTTGGTAGGTACTTAAATTGTTGTTACCCATCCATAATAATGATAGTTCAAAATGAAATTCAATTGGCTACTAAAGAATTATGAAGTAGGGCAAGCATGCGGAGGCTTAGAGTTGTGTCCGTTCACTACCAAAAATATACGCTTATACCTCACTTTCTATAGAACCATGCTTCTAGATATAACCCACTAAATACTGCCACATGCTACTAGTTATTGTTAGTAGATATTGGTTATTGACATAGTGTCTACTCCATGCAAAGGGTGAAGTAGTCTTTACATCTAAAAGCCATTGTCCTTTAGGACGCAACCATGGATGTTTTAACAAAGTTCTTCTATGCAGGCATCACATGATGATTAGCAACCATTAGACGTAGCCATAGCACCATCCATATTCAAAAGTTAGCAAATGAAGGGCCGAGATTATGGGAGTAGGCAAAACCCTCCCACCCCCATCCGTCACAGTGGTGAATGATTGATGGTGGGCAGTGAACGACACCGAGCGGTGTGGGAGTCTCTCATGGATTATGGTACAATTGAATGGAAGAAAACTTGCAACAAGAGTTTTCATAGTTATGGAGTTCCAAGTCCGAGATGACCCTAAACTACCGTATGATAGTGGAAATGTACCCAAAACCGAATTGAGTGGTTGGTGGTTTGATTCCCGACCGTGAAATCGTCTCTCTACTGACGAAAAACTAGCTAGGTGGTTAAGTACCCTCCTCTGTTAACACTTATATATATGTATGTGTATATGTAACATAGTTATGGAGTCCATGGTCAACGTTCGGCAAAGCCATGTGCTAAGATTTTGGGATGGATTAAGCAAAACCCTCATGCTCCCCATCGGTCATGGTGGTAAAAGATCGACGGTAGGGAGCAATCCGACACCAAATGGTGTGGGAAAACCTCATTGATTATGGTAGCATTGAATGGAAGAAGCCTTGCAACAAGAACTATCAGAGTTATGGAGGAGGAGGAGGCCATTCATAACAAGGCGTGTCTGGAAAAGTGATCCACTAGTGCATTTAAGTGTTAAAATGTGTCGAAATGATGGGTCCATGTGATTGAGATTTGGTTTGTGGGGAGGAGGTTTAATGGCCACTGCGCTTATTAATACGATAGCTTATTGAGCTGACATCAGCACTTACACGTGCATTATGTAATGGCACATCACGGCCCCTTTGTGAACCAACTTAAGTTTAGGTTTAAGGGGGTGTTTACATTTGTGATTGATTTTCATGACCTAAGATATACGTTACGGAGGTAACAAAGGAGATCTAGTAGCGGTTTGCACTCATGTATGTATGTGGACAAGTGGCTCAACAATCCACAAATAATTTATACCAATATGTGTAATTATTTCTTTTTTTCACAAATAGGTTGCCTCGTTACCCATGCAAATTATCTTGGGTCAAAACTGGATTATAGAAATTTATAACTTTGGTTCATTCATCCGTATAGCAATCGTAGTAATGTAACAATGGTTGTATTTTGTTATCATGATAGTAAGTACCCAAATTAGTGTGGAATACCGATATACTGACGTGGGGCATCCTAATTGCACATGTCAATGTAGGTGATAAGCATGTTCAACACATATTAGTTCAGGACCCTTATCAAATTGTTGTGTGTCATGTGTCACTTATCACTTATGTTGGTTCATTCTACCGAATATACCTTCATTTGATACGTGCACTTAGATTATCCCACACGAGTTTATTGATATCCAAGCTATTTTACATATTGATTGTCGCTTTAACAAAATATAGCAGTGATTTTGTTATTGTGGTTTCTATACGAATGGCTTAACAAAGTCATAAGTGTTGATGATCTTGTTTTCACCCAAGATAACTTGCACATGTAAAGAGACAACCTATTCGGGAAGGCAACTTAATTGCACATGTATCATTGTAGCTTACTCCTCTATGATGTATCCCAAGATGATTACACTAGACTGGTTTGGGGTATTTGATGCTTAGTTTGAATCAAATCTATTCCAAAGTGAAAGAAAATAATAAAAATCCAAACTCAAATGGTCATTGTGAGGCCAAACCCATCACCCTTAAGCGTCCTAGTCCGGGTGATGGCTTTGAGAATCACATGTATCTCCTACAACCTTGAACCATGTGCAAAGTAATTTTTATGTTCAAAGGAACACATATTGTTTCACTCATTGTGCTTTATTAATGTTAGCCTCTTGGCTTGTGGTAGAGTTGGCTTTCTCAAGAGTCCACCCGGCGGCTTTAGCCACACATGCCCTTAAGGACATCCCCCTCACTCTTTTAATCTTCACTTCCTTTTTCCTGCCATTGCAAGAATCCTCCACATTCTCCATTGATTGTGCACGTGATTTATGATGACTTGAGAGTGTGCAAGTGTTAAGAAACACTTTACTCCATAGTCAATGTTAAATGCAATCACATGTGACTTCCACACACACATCGCCTATCCTATTGAGCTTAACACTTGTCTAGGAACTATTTTAATCTACAAATGGTCTCACACCCTCATGGCTAGTTTAGTGGCACCACCTACTTAATCTTAACCTTAGCTCGCTAAACCAGCCAACCGGCGAATTAACCTATCGGTCCAAATCCGACCTATTTACCGGCAGTCCCTTGGTTAACCTGGAATCAACAACTAAGCTCGGTGCAGTTCAGATGCCCAGTAGCAATTAAACTTGGTGCAGTTTCAGCTGCCCAACAACAACTAACTCGGTGTAGTTTCAGCTGCCCAGCAGCAACTAAACTTGGTGCAGTTTCAGCTGCCCAACATCAACTAAGCTTGGTGCAGGTTCAGCTGCCCAGCAACAACTAAGCTCGGTGCAGTTTCAGTTGCAGCAGCAACTAACTCGGTGCAGTTTCAGTTGCAGCAGCAACTAACTCGGTGCAGTTTCAGTTGCAGCAGCAACTAACTCGGTGCAGTTTCAGCTGCAGTCTAATCCCACAGAGTTCCAATACCCGAATAGGCAACCCAACTACTAGCTGCACCTTAATACAAACCCTCTCTTCCACTAATCAAATGTTTTCTAGGTTCTTCTTTTCTTTTCTTTTCTTTGCTCCTAAGTAATGAACTAATCTAACACACTAATTTCACTAACTACTACCTAATCACCACGTGCAATCTTAAGCTCTAAGAGCTCACTCACTTGGGAGGCATTGAGAGAGAGAGAGAGCAAAAATGAGAGAGGGAAGCCTTAAGTAGCAAAGAGAGAGAGAGGTCATGAGGTATGGATAGGGTGAGAGGATTAGCACCTCCAATCACAATCCCTTAATCATTTCCTCCTAAATAGGGACTCATCCCATCCACAAAGCCTTTCCCTTCCTAAACCAACAAGGTGGATCCTAATGTGGGCATTTAACCCGCGGAGCTCACCTTGCCTCACCTTGCTCCACACTCACCTAGTCAAGGCTTTCCCTTATTGAACTTAAACCTTGAAACAATCACACAACACCACCTAATGTCTAAACTTAAATCCACACCACACTTCACTCTTTTTATATTTTTGTGAACAATTATAACACATCAAAGTCTAACTAAAATTGGTTTCAAAGAGTTAATCACCACATGTGGGCACCATTTTGGGCTCACAGTCGTTCAACATTCTCACTTTTAATCTACATGGATGCCATGAAACTTTGGCAACCACCAAAGGGCCTTTGTGGGCGTATAGTAGGCCAAGGTGTATAAACACCACATTAAGATTGTCACATTGCACTTGCTCCCTTTGCACTGATAATAGATAGATAGATATATAGACAGATAGATAGACTAGTTAAAAACAATCACAATCAATATGTAAGGTATCGATTAGGCTTTGAGTTATTGTCCAAGTTGGCCAAATGTATCAATTCTAACACATAATTTATACCTTGCTCCTCTTCATGTGTACGATGAAATATCAAATTTTGACAAATCATGTGACTGTACGACATGTCTATGTGGTTGTTTTAACAAACCATGTGGTCGACCCACCACTTCCTTATTTATATTGGATTTTATAAATGAATTTAATAGTTATTTGGTAGTGCTCAAGGTCTATTCCATAAGCAATGTTTGAAAATCGGATTATAGTGGAATTTTATATGCCCTTTTGGGTTCATAGCCAATTCACCTGCATGTAAACAAATTTTCCAATGGAATCAATGTTGTTGTTGATGGAAAAAAGTGGGTTATACATGTTCAAATTGTGTTTCTATTCTAAGATTTCTTTTTGGGTTTTTACTCTTTTTTCCTATTCACACTTGAATACTAAATACCAAACATTGGAAGATTCTGAGATTTCCTTACTAGAGCCAATAAAATCAAATTATTCGTAGTAAATGCTATTCATATCCAACATAATTCAATTGATATCCACATAATGAATATGCTTATGTGTGCACATGAAGATTATTATTACTATTATTTGGAAGGCAAAAATTCACGACCAGAAAAACAAGTTCTCATTTTTTATAATGAATTTCTTTTCACATTGTGTAGACACTAGAGTTATCTATAAAGTCCCTAAAAGAGGGATGAAACCGTGGGTTTCATCCTTCTTTGAGAAACAAGTTCTATTAAGAGCTCATTAGCTTGTTGCATATTGGAACCCATTTAAAAGTTGGGTGAAACATTTGGGACCTCCTCTTGACACCTCTCAACCTTTGAGACAACCAAAAGAGGGTGTGCGCATGGAACCTGCTGTCCTAAATCATGGATCAGCCTATGTAAGGCTAACTTGGCCCACCAATCCAAATAGGACAAGATAGAAAGTTGGTTTTCAATAACCCGACACCACTTTTTGTGTTGAATAATAATTTAGCATTAAGAAAAGTTGAACGACTTTGTATGAATTCTCTTGAACTCAAGGTTTGGGACTAAATCCATAGTTTAACTCTACTATTTATTTAGTTTTTTGGGTGTCTTGGTATAGGTCAGTTATCTACATATGATAAGAATGCTTACAAATTTCAACCCAAGCTCATGGAACCTCCGTTTTGGGTAGACTTTTTTGTATGCCTTGTCGCTCGAAATTTCCAATATGGAGGTCATGGACTTGACCCTTAAAATAATCAACCCCCACAATTGTGGTCGCCACATCACCCAATCCCCTTAGAACCAATTGCATGTCTTGTTTGAAAATATGGCGGATTTGGGGGGGGGGGGGGGACGTGCAAGGATTCTCTCAAAAGCGATCACTTGGAAAGTGGATTTTGTTTTACTATATTATTTTTGCAGTCTCTTTGTGCTTGTAGCCAATCAATGAGCATTTCCCCGCAGAATCGGTATATAAAGTCTTACCATGAAGCTTTTGATCCTCGAATGGTGTATACCTCCATAGGAAAGTTGTGGAGTTTCTCTAAGGTTTTCTTAAATGAACCCATGTTTCAAAGGTTGAACCGTATGGATGTGATTCTTGACATTGTGTCAACAATTATGCTTCATGCATGTTTCACATATCATGTAACTGACATTCAAGTATATTGGGATGAACAACTTTGTCCAAAAATAAGAAGGGACATGCCTATGTGGAAACCAAAACATCAAACGACATCAACAAAAGTAACAACACAACAATCACAACTTTTAGAGTTTGTATTCCATAATCTCCAACCACCAGATGATGTGGTTTTGGGATCTAGTGTACGTCATAAGGGCAATTGGAATCGTCCAAAATTCATGCATAAATCCAAACGTAAATAAATCCTAGTTAAGGTTGCAACTCTCGCTTTGTAAGTGTAGTAGGAAGGGTTACGAGGAAGTGAAGTTGCATCTGCCTCACCCCTCCAAAAACAAACAAAGCAACTTCACTCCACATTCAATAGGATGTGATGAACCTATTACCACAATCACCCCAACATGACCAACAGGGTGATCATGCCTAGGTATGAAGGTTCTTGCATGGTACATAAACATGAATGACATTTAAAACCAACTAACATCAAAATATCAACTT